>JAQQTO010000062.1:0-1200000 GCA_029884595.1 Ormosia semicastrata
ACATACCAAACCAACCCACTATGAACACTAAGAAAGCGCAAAGGAAAATAAATAAATCAAGCTTTGCTTTTTTTTTTTATATAAATGTAATCAAGCTCACGTCAATTAGAATTAAGAACAGGACACAAGAACTATGCAAATTCAGGGTAATTTGCTTATAGATTATTATGAAATTAAGAATTGAGAAGCAGAATTAGTAATGATAATGACTCTGAGTAATGATAAGAATTGGGAAGTTCTTTTGGATTCACATGCTAAACTGGATCACATTGATTATGGTACAGATGGGCTGCCATAACTTCATACCTTCCACAGAGAATTGATAATGACATAAAAAATTATTGGAACACCCATTTGATAAAAAAGCTCAATAAATTGCAAACAAGTTCTCAAATATGCTTAGGAGATGTTTTTCAAATTTATAAAAAGCTAATGGATTTGCAGCACAGCATATAGAGTTTGTCTGAATAACTCAATTCTATAACATTCTCCAAGTCCCAAGCCCTATAACCCAAAGTAAACTATTGAGGATCTTAAAGATGAGAGTGAACCTTACAGGCGAATGGTTATGGAAACTATTGAGAAGTGGTCACTAACTTAGGAGCATCTGATATAGATGCCTGAATTTATTCATTAGTGATGATCTATCTAAAAGAAAAAAAAGATTTGGAGGAGAATGAAGAAACTGGATTTAAAATTTCAAACTTGAAAATTTAAACAGTAGTTACACGAAACTGAGAAGCAAAGATCTTCTAAGTTTTAACTTTTAACCCAAAAGCAAGGATGGCTTTCAACCCAAAAGTGAGGAAGGTTTGGAGAGAACGTGTCAAGCAAAGAGAGAGAGATGTAGCAGAATAGATTTGAATGCACTCTCAAGAACAGGTCTCTCATTTAAGATATAGGGGTGATTATTACAACCAGCTTCAATCCATGAGCATCATGCAAGGTTCAAATTATGGATTGCTAGTCTCTTTCAGTTCTCAGAATACAAAGTTTCACAAGTTAAACCAGTCAATTGCAGTTCTTTTCCATCCCACAAACCTTCTTTCATTCTTTAGTTTAGATGTTAAAACATGGGGGGGTCTGTTAAAAAAATTCTAAGGGAGAAATAATGTATGAATGGGGGAATACCTTTGGGGAGCTCAGTTTCTATAAGTAAGAAATGCAAGGAGAAGAAAGGGGTGGTTCACTACTATTCTTCATCAGAGCACACATTCCCTATTACCCAGTCAAATATCATCAAGCCTCACCCTCTAAAAACAACCCAAAAACACCAACTTTCTAACACCATAAACTCCCTATTTCACCTTCAAACCATGAGCACTAACATCATGAAACTCCATACTTCTAACCAAATTCATCACTACCCACAAACAAAAACAAAACAACACCCTCACAAGGAGATAAGGCCATTACCAAATGACAAAATAACCAAATTTCATTTAGCCACCATTGCCATCACCCTTGCAACCCAAAGCTCCCACCACTGCCATCCAAAAAATCCTTGAATCCCAACTCAAGCAAGCAAGCACAAAAAAACCTACAGAACCCAAAACACTAACCACAAATTCCACAAGAACATTAAACAATGCTAGATCCACAGACCATAGACCATCACTATCACCTGAGCCCTACCATTAGGCCGCGACCTCCATAGCGACCCAGCAATTTCCATACCCAGTTACAGGAATGATAATCATTAAGTAATTTCCACACAAAGCAATATAGAAATACTGAGTATGAAGAATGAAGATAATTACTGTGTATGTATGTAAATGGGAAGCAAATGAAGCAATATGAAAAATAAAATAAAATATTGTCACCTTGCAAAATACAATAAGGGATGGAACTCTATAACTATAATCTCAGTTCTCAGATAGTTCACTCGATGGCCTACAAAATCAAAATCAACTCGTTTACAAGTCGTAAAACAAAATCAAAATCAACTCAACTCAACTCCTTTAGGGCTTACCCATGGACTTGGAGCAGAGGCAGAGGCTGAGTAGTGTCGCACCTGCGAGCTCATGTTGGCAGAGGCAGAGAACAGAGGTTGCGGCTTTGAATGAGAAAGAATGAGAATGAGAGTGGGAGCACAAGAGAGAGAGGGTGAGAGTGAGGGTGACAGTGAGGGTGAGGGTAAGAGGGAGAGGGAGAGGGAGCTGGAGAGCACGAGAGACAGAGCATGAGAGTGAGAGGGAAAAGGGCTATGAGGGATTTAGAATTCTGTAATTAGGTTTAAATTAGGTTTTGCGAGGGATTTGCGATGGACACTTCCCTCACTAAAATTTTATCATTTATTGAGGGAAAACATCCCTCGTAATTTCCTCGCTATATTGACTAAGTTTAAACTATGCTCTCAGCGAGGGAAATTATTCCTCGTAATTCCCTCGCTAATTTTAGTGTGGGAATTTATCCCTTGCAATTCCCTCGATAATCTTAGAGAGGGAAAACATCCTTCGCAATTCCCTTACTAATTTTAGCAAGGGAAACAATTTCCTCGCAATTTTCCTCGCTATTACTTTGCTATTTTCCCCTATAATTTATTTTTAAAATTTAGCGAGGAATCAGACTTCCCTCGCTGATCCATCGCAGATTCCTCGCAATTAGAGAGGGAATTGCGAGGGAAATTTTCCCTCGCAAAATTCCCTCGCTAAATTATAAATTTCTTGTAGCGAGTCTGTAATGCTGGATGCCAACAATGTTTCTTGAATCACGAACTTATTGTTGTTGGGACTCTTTTTGTTGGAAAGCTTTTATAGGATGTCGGCTTTTGAGTTCTGCTCCCTAGGGATGTGTTCAACCTTGGTGCTTGTAAAATTTTCCAAGATCTTCTTCACTTTAAGTAAGTACTTCTGCATGAGTGGTTCCTTAGCCTGATAATCACCTCAGATTTGTGAAGTCTCCAATTGCGAGTCACTACAAAGTACTATGTCGATGGCTCCTATTTCCTTGGCCATGGTGATTCTAGCAATACAAGCATTATATTTAGCTTTTTTGTTTAAAGTTAGGAACTCAGACCTTAAGGAAAGTTCACGGATAAGTCAGGCTTCATTTTCTAGGATAACCCCAGTGTCGCTCCCTTTGGGGTTTGAGGAACCATCTACTTAAATAGTCCAAGAATTCCCTTTGAGATGGTCGGTATCTGGTGTAAACTCTACTAGAAAATCAGATAACATATAAGCCTTTATGGCTTGTCTTGGCTCATAGGTTATCCTAAACTCAGAAAGCTCTATGGACCACGCAATCATTCTTCCAATAAGGTTCGATTTATGCAATACTTAGCGGATTGGTTAGTTAGTCCTCACCATCACAGGTTGACATTGAAAATACTAGCGTAGTCGTCTGGCTGTAGTAGTAGCAGTGTTAGTACCAATTTTTCAATCTTCTGATATTAAAATTCAGAACCCTACAGTACCTTGCTTACAAAATGAATCAGCCTTTGTCCTTCGGGGTTTCCCTTATCAAGACTGAACTGATTGCCTCACTGTTGAGAGAGAGGTAAGTGAACAAGGTTTCACTAAGTTTTCACCTTGTTAGGATGGGAGGTGATGCTAACATGTTCTTTAGTTCCTGGAACGCGGTTTCGCACTTCGGAGTCCACTTAAAATCTTTCACTTTTTTGAGAAGTTTAAACAAGGGAAAAGATTTATGAGTGACCTTGGCTAAGAAGCAAGTGAAGCCTATTATTTGTTATTAATTGTTGTACTTTCTTAACAGATTGTGGACTGCGCATGTCAAGCACTGCTTGGCATTTGTCCAGATTAGCTTTAATGCCACAGTTTGTCAACAAGAATCCTAGGAACTTACTGACTTACACTGCAAAAAAGCATTTCTCTGAGTTTAACCTCATGTTATGTTTTCAGAGTTAGGCAAACACTTCTTTCAAGTCTTGAACATGATTCCTAGTCTCTAGTGTCTTGACAATCATGTCATCAATATAGACCTTGAGCATCCTACCAATATGTTCCTCGAAGACTTTGTTCATCATTTGTTGGTAGGTTGCTCTTGCATTCTTCAAGTCAAATGGCATAATCTGGTAACAATAGCTTTCTATTTCGGTTATAAATGTAGTTTTTTCTTTGTCCTTCGATTTCATGGGGATTTGGTTATATCCAGAATAGGCATCCATGAAGGATAGAAGTCAGAACCTGGATGAATTATCAACTAGCTTGTCTATATTGGGAAGCAGGTAAAGGTCCTTAGGACATGCCATATTCAGGTCTATATGTAGATGACACACATACACCACTTCCCATTGGTTTTTTTCACTAGGATCATATTGGATAACCAAGTTGTATGAGAAACTTCCCTAATAAACCTAACATCCAAAAGTTCCTTTACTTGTTTCTGTATTACCTTTTACCTTTCTAGTCCTACCTTCCTTTTCTATTATACAACTGGCTTGGCATCTTTCTTAAAGGAAAGTGGGTGAGAAATGAACCTGGGTCCAATCTTGGCATGTCAGACGACGTATAGATGAATAGGTCTTTGTTTTTCTCAAGGAATGCTACTAACTTGGATTTTTCTTCTTGATTTAGTTACCCTTCATTATTAGTGACTTGATCTAGCTTGACGCCAAGATAGAGAGGCTCAAGTTCTCCTTCTAGTTGAGGGCGGGTATCCTGGATCTCTTTGTGTACATCTAATTCAGTTAAGAGGACATTGACAGAGTCCGTAGTGATTGAACTGAGTTTGTCGTGCTGGTCTGTTTTCCTAAGTCCCTTAGAGATCTTTAAGATCTCATTATAGCACTATTGAGCCGTTACTTGGTCTCCTTTGATTGTGACAATCTTGTCATGTTGGTGAAGGAACTTCATAGCTGAATAAGGGGTGGATATCATGGCCCCAAAAGTGTTAAGAGAGGGACAACCTAGGATCACATTGTATGCAGAAGGGCAATCCACCATGAGGAACTTAATCTTTAGTGTTTTGAACAGAGGGTCCTTACCCAAGGTCAAGTGAGTCTCAATATACCCAACTAGGGTGATTTTGTCTCCTATGAAACTAATCAACTCACCAGCGTATGAGATTAGATCCTTCTTTGAGAGTTCCAACTTTCTGAATAGATTCAGAAGTATAATTTCTATCGAGTGTTACCAAGTGGCTTCCAGTACTCAAGAGGGGGGTGAATTGAGTATAAAAACTTTTTGCAAAACCTCTTTTTAAATAAGACAAAAATTAAAAGCTTAATAAATAAATACACAGAAGGAACGAGAAGAAGAAAAGAAACAATAAAGAGCAGTGAAAAATAAATGTGCAGTAAAATAAATTGCATAAAATAAAGAGATTAGGGAAAAGAGAAGCAGGCATAGTATTTATCCTGGTTCGACCACTAACCCACTTGTGGTCTACGTCCAGTCCTCGAAAACCGAGATTTTTCACTAAGTATACAAGCTTCAATAGGTGCTTACTACTTTTACAAAATAGAGTACTTTTCACATATAGGGACACTCTACCCTTGTGCTAAAGTCTCAGCCTGCAGGGATACCTCACCCTTATACAAACCTTGAGGGATACCTCACCCTCGATACAAAATATCAGAAAAATAGATGAACAAAAACTCACTCGAGTAAGTAATACAAATTGAAGTACTATAGAGCTCTCTAACAATATCTCAGAATTTTACCTAAAGAGCACAGAGAGAAAGAGAGAATTGAGTAAGTAGCATTTTAGCACAGCCAAAAAATAATTTCAAGGATTGGTGTATTTCAGCCGTGAAGGAAGGTCTCTATTTATAGAGCCTTTGATCAAAAAATTTCACTGGGGAAATTGAATGCATAATAAATGTAAAATCCATTTGTGTATCAAATTCAAAAACCAGAAGCTGAAACTCGTGGGTTATTCGAATACTTTATTGTGGTATTCGAATACCACTGATATCAATATATAAAAAATAGTTTAAGCTAAGGTTATTCGAATACCATTATGAGGTATTCGAATACCTCTGATATCAGCATATAAAATACAGATCAGACCCACGTTATTCGAATACCATACCAAGGTATTCGAATGCCACTGTTTGAAATACGTTTATAAAAGCCTTTTTAAGAGGTTTGTATTCGAATGCCTCCAATGGTATTCGAATACCTCTGTTAAAAACACGTTTGTAGAAGCATTTTCAGAATGGTTGTATTCGAATGACCTTAGAGGTATTCAAATGCCTCTGTTAAAGACATGAAAAACGCTTCTATGAGCAAGATTATGTAAGATTAGAAAAACCACAATCTCTTTGATTATCAAACGCTTATTAAAACTTTAATTTGGTTTGTAGAAAAAAAAACAAGTTATTAGATCTTTTGAGTTAAACACTGAGATATCCTATGAGAGCTCTGTACAAGAGAGATCCTAAGTCCTAAAGCTAAGCTTGAACAACTTGGACTTGATCTTCTCATCATCTCCATATTTGTTATCATCAAAACTCATCATAAATGTTGCATGGTAATCACATTCTCCCCCTTTTTGATGATGACAAACTAACATTGAGAAAAGCATTAGTGCATATGAAATGGAATTTCAAAAGGAATAGGAGACTTATTCTCATAGGTAATTAAATAACAAAACACGTATATTTATTCTCCCCCTTTCTTTTGGAATCCAAGCGCCAGTGTTAATCCTTTCTTTTCTCAAATAAGATTGATTATTGTTTTTCTCCCCCTTTTGACATGATAAAAAAGGATACATTCAATCAATAAAGCATAATGATAAATATATATGAGATAATCAAAAAAGTGATTGTAATTGACAATAGATTAAACAAAATATTCAATGCATTAAAGGAAAGTGGCCAAGCACATATACAATTATAATTAAAAGGCAATCAATACAATAAACAGCTAAAAAACGGAACATAAGTAACTAATCCTAAGACTAAGCAAGCTCTAGAAGTAGGCATCAGGTGGTGGAGGAGGAGAAGCAGGGTCGTTGCCAGACAACAGAGCTTGAAGGGCAACCTGTTCACGCTCAATACCAGCGATTCTGTTAAACAGAATGGTGAAGGTGTTCTCCATGTAGGTTCTGTTGTCCAACAGGGTAGCCAGGATTTGCTCATTTGTGACAGGAGCAGGAATATCAGCAGCAGCAGCAGGGGCAGCAGGATCGTTGTCTTCATCATTAACTTCCACTGGGAACACCCAGCCTTCATCGGTCCTGATCATCTTCATTTTGTTAAGGGTAAAGGACCCAAAAACGTGATGATGGTTTAGTGGGGTCGCTCGCTCAGTTTCCAGAATGTGTGGATACTTGCCTAAGAAGGCAGTGATGATTACGCCGTAGGGAAGTTCACACCGCTCTTTACCTCTTGCCCTCATCATGTGCTTCATAATGAAGACGGGCCAGTTGATCTGATGGCCTTACTTTAGAATCCATAGCATGAACACATCATCTTCACTCATGTAGGCGTAGTTCCCACCTCTAGGAGCGAGGATGTGGGCATAAGCATAGTGGAAGAGCTCTGTTACGCTCTTCATCATGCCCCTTTGACTCCCTTGAGTCGAAGGTAAAGCCAACCCGGGCGAAGAACATCTTCAATTGCTCTGTTCTTGTCGAAGAGGCGGAGGAGTGAATCTTCTTCACAAAGTGGCCAGTGGATCGTGAGCCAAACATCTGAACCCAATCGTCGGGTGTGATCACGATGTTTTGATCGCAAACACTGGAGTGTAGCTCCTGACCTTCAATCTTCAGATTGCAGTAGAACATTTTGACTAGGTCGGGATACAAAGCAGCAGAGAAAGAGCAGAAGCGAAGTACGCCTTGGTGGTTTAGCCGGTTTAGAAAGTCAAAACCACATTCTCTTTCGAAGAACCCCAAGTCAAGGTACTTAGGATGCACCAAGTTGCGCTCTCGAAAGTGTGTAATAAAGCGCCTGAGCTATTGCTCATTAGAGGAAAGCCTGCGAAGGTCCAACGGGTTGTTGCATGGAGCCGTCTTTGTACGACGACACTTAGAGCGAGAGGAGGATGAGGCCATGGAGGAGAGGAGAAGAAGAGAGGAAGGGTGGAGACCGTGAGAAAGGGAGGTTTTTAGAGGAGGGAAAACCAAGAGTTTTTGAAAGTGGAGATAGAAGAGGAAGGGTATTCGGATACGCAGAAAAAGGGGGGTATTTAAAGGAAATGGGAGGTATTTCGAATGGGAAAGCTCAAAAAACGCAGCCTCCAGATAGAAGGTATTCGAATACCACACCAGGTATTTGAATAGATTACCAGATTAGGCTTGGCTGTCAAACGAAGGTATTCGAATGCTTTTAATGGTATTTGAATACTCATGAAGTATTCGAATACTCCAGAGACAGAAGAGAAGGCCAGGGGAGCAAGTATTCGAATACGACATAATGATATTCGAATACTCCAGAGAGAAACTGAAACAGGAAGCATCTGGGTATTCGAATAACCCTAATGGTATTCGAATGCTCCAGAGACCTGTGAGAGGGACAGAGATAAAAGGCCTCTGGGTATTTGAATAATCCTTAAAGGTATTCGAATGCCTTAAACAAAAAGAACGTAGGTTTTCTTGTATAACAGTAAGGGTATTCGAATACCATATGGAGGTATTCGAATAACTAAATAAGAAAAGCACTTATAAAAATGTCCAGAAAATGCAATTTTGAAAGACAAACGCATACCTATTGATGAAGTACCGCAAAAAAGATTTCGGGATAACTCGACGCTCAAGTCAGTAATAGTTTAAGAAGGATTAAACATAAATTTAAGCAAATAACAAGCATTTAAATGTTGGATTGATCAATTATGCCCAATTCTCCTCTTATATAAAAGAATGCTTCTTTTGCTAGGGGTTTAGTGAAGATATCTGCAAGTTGCTTAGATGTTTCAACAAATTCAAGAATGCAATCCCCTTTTTGTACGTGATCTCTAATAAAGTGGTGTCTTATCTCTATATGCTTTGTTCTAGAATGCAGTATGGGATTCTTAGAGATATTTATTGTACTAGTGTTATCACATCTTATAGGGATGTAATCAAGCTGAAGACCGTAGTCTAACAGTTATTGCTTCATCCATAGGATTTGAGCACAATAACTCCTGGCGCAACATATTCAGCCTCGGTAGCAAAGCCACACTATTTTGTTTCTTGCTATGCCAAGAAACTAAATAACTACCAAGCAAGTGGCATGTCCCACTAGTACTCTTTCTGTCTAATTTGCACCCAGCAAAATCATAGTCAGAATAGCCTATTAGGCTACAAGAGGTACCCTTAGGGTACCATAAGCCCATTTGTGAAGTGCCTACTAGATATTTCATTATTCGTTTAATAGCACTTAAATGAGATTCCTTAGGGTTTGCCTGATATCTAGCACACATGCATACACTAAACATTATATCTAACCTACTAGCAGTAATATAAAGGAGAGAACCAATCATACCTCTATATTTCGTTATTTCTACTGATTTACCTCCTTCATCTTTATCCAAGTAGCAAGACGTGCCCATCGGAGTGGCCAAATGTTTAGCGTTTTCCATTTCGAATCTCTTGAGCAATTCCTTGCAGTATTTTGTTTGACTTATGAAAGTCCCTTCGTTTGTTTGTTTGATTTGAAGTCCGAGGAAGAAATTCAATTCTCCCATTATTGACATTTCAAATTCATTCTGCATTGACTTAGCAAATTCTTTGCAGAGGGATTCATTAGTAGCACCGAAGATTATATCATCCACATATACTTGCACAAGAAGAATGTCATGCTTTTTATTTTTAATAAAGAGAGTAGTATCGACTTTTCCTCTTGAAAAATCATTTTTCAAAAGGAACTTACTCAACCTTTCATACCAAGCTCTAGGGGCTTGCTTTAAACCGTATAAAGCCTTTTTGAGTTTAAAAACATGGTTGGGCAGTTCATGATTTTCAAAACCTAGAGGTTGTTCAACGTATACCTCCTCTTGAATAAAACCATTTAGAAAAGCACTTTTGACATCCATTTGATATAATTTGAAATCCATGATGCAAGCATAAGTAAGTAACATTCTAATAGCTTCTAGTCTAGCTACGAGTGCATAGGTTTCTTCATAATCTATACCTTCTTCTTGATTATACCCTTTAGCAACCAATCTAGCTTTGTTTCTAGTTATTAACCTATTTTCATCAAGTTTGTTTCTAAAAACCCACTTAGTGCCAATTATGGGGTGATTATTAGGTCTAGCAACTAATTCCCAAACTTGATTTCTTTCAAACTGATTTAATTCCTCATGCATAGCTAAGATCCAATGTTCATCATCAAAAGCTTCAATTAAATCTTTAGGTTCAATTTGAGAAACAAATGCTAAATATTACAAATATTTTTAAGAGAGTTACGAGTACTTACACCTTTACATACATCACTGATAATCTGATCAAGGGAGTGATATTTTGAAGTTTGCCATTCTTTGGGAAGTTCCAAAGCTTGCGAATCTTCTTGTCTTTGTTTATTCTCTTGCTCCTTGATTTCTTTTTCTTTATTATCCAAATGTGTTTTCGCCAAGACCTCTGCAACATCATCAATAACAAGATCCTTTCTCGATCCATTTGGGTCAGTTTCATCAAATGCAACATGTATAGATTCTTCAATAGTCATAGTTCTTTTATTATATATGCGAAAAGCTTTACTATGATTTGAATAGCCAAGAAATATACCTTCATCAGACTTAGCATCAAACTTGCCTAAGTTATCTTTTCCATTATTTAAAACAAAACATTTGCAACCAAAAATATGAAAGTGTGAGACATTTGGCTTTCTTCCCTTATACAGCTCATATGGGGTTTTCTTTAAAATAGGCCTTATAAGGGCACGGTTCATTACATAACAAGCTGTACTTACAGCATCCGCCCAAAAGTATTTAGGAAGAGTAGCCTCATTAAGCATAGTTCTCGCCATTTCTTCTAAAGAACAGTTTTTCCTTTCTACAACTCCGTTTTGTTGCGGAGTTCTAGGGGTAGAGAAATTATGATTAATGCCATGTTTATCACAGTAATTTTCAAAAACATTGTTTTCAAATTCGCCACCATGATCACTTCTTATAGAAGAGATTTGAAAATCTTTTTCATTTTGAATAACTTTGGCAAGTCTTTTAAAAGTTAGAAATGCATCATTTTTATTTGCAAGAAATAAAGTCCATGTAAACCTAGAAAAATCATCCACAATCACTAAAGCATAGTAATTCTCACCAAAGTTCATAGTTCTAGAAGGTCCAAACAGATCCATGTGCAAAAGTTGTAAAGGTCTAGTAATTGAAACTATATTTTTTGCTTTAAAAGAGATCTTTATTTGTTTACCCTTTTGACATGCATCACATAACTTATCTTTTATAAAATTAAGCTTGGGTAGTCCAATTACTAGCTCTTTAGAGACCAACTTCTTTAAGTGATCCATGTGAATGTGTGCAATTCTCCTATGCCATAGCCATGAATCATCATTCTTACTTAAAAGGCATTTCACATCATTTGAAGATATATCATCAAGACTAATCATATAGATGTTGTTTACTCTATGACCAATGAATTTAACATGCTTGTCATTTTTATCTTCAATTATGCAATAGTTTGAATCAAATATAACTTTATTTCCTTTATCACATAATTGGCTAATACTAAGTAAGTTATGTTTCAAACTTTCAACAAGCAGCACATTTTCAATAGAGGAGTTAGGATTCTTATCGACTTTGTCGATTCCAAGGATTTTTCCTTTATTGTTATCACCATAAGTGACGTGTCCATGATTCTTTGGAATAAGCATGGTGAATTTTGAGTTGTCCCCGGTCATGTGCTTGGAACAAATTACTGTCAAGATACCAATTTGAACTCCTGGCTTTCAAGCACACCTACAACACAAGTTCAGTTTTTAACTTTTGGTACCCAAACTTTCTTGGGTCCTTATGTGTCAGTTTTGGGTATAGTACCCTTGGGAACCCAAACCATTTTTGTTCCAACTTTTGTATTTATGTTTTTTCTTGCATTACATGTTGAAGCACTATGTCCTTTTCTTTCACAATAAAAACATTTAATAAAAAGACTACTTGAAACACTAGAATGCACAAAGAAATTTTTATAGAGTTTTTGTTGATTTTTCGGGTTATAACCTATCCCGACTTTTTAAAAAACCACTCTTTGTCTTCCTAATAAAATATTTAAGTTATCCCTTCCAAAGGTGAATTTAGAAAGAGTGTTTTTTAAGTCTTCAATTTCTTTTTCAAGTATATGACATGAAGAACAAGATGAAAAAGTAGAAGCGTGTGAAGAATGATTTGTGCATGCATCAATGATTCCTAAAGTTTCGTTTTCAATTTTCAATTCTTCTATTTCTTTATTTAAAACAAGAATTTGTTTTTCTAAAGAAGAAATTGTTTTCTTAGAAGAAGAAATAATTTTTGTGAATTTTAAAGATTCTTCATGTAGTTCCTCAAAAGCATCTTGTAACTCATCGTAAGAGGGCAATAAAGTAGTATTAGAACTTACCTCGTTTTCGCTTTCTTCTTCATCTCCTTTTGCCATGAGACACAGTTGAGCTTCTTCTCTATCTGAGCTGCCAGTTGAGTCCATGTCGTTTTCATCCCACGCTATGTAGGCTTTTCTTCCTTTTTATTTCCTTGAAGGGCTTCTTTTCAAATTTCTCCTTCTTCTTTTGATAAACTGGGCACTCCATTTTCATGTGACCAGGTTTGCCACATTCATAGCAAGTTGGAGTCGATGAAGCTCCTTCGCCTTTGAAGTGTGTCTTTTTAGGAGGGAAGGGAGGTCTTCTTTGCGTTCCCTTTTTCCTGAGAAATTTACCAAACTTTTTAACTAGCAAACTTAGATTTTCTTCACTTACCTCGATGTTCTCTGAACTTTCTTCATTTTCTTCATCATCATTGTCGAATGTTGATGAAGTGGCATTGAGCGCTATTCCCTTTTTCTTTTTATCGTTCTCTTCGCTTTGGCATAGTCTGCTTAGTTCCAATTCGTGCTCATGAAGTTTTCAAAGAGGGTAGCTAAAGTCATTGTGGACAAATCTCTTGATTCTGATATTCTTGTCACTTTGGGTTGCCAAATCCTAAGAAATCTCAAAACTTTGTTAATCAAATCTTCGTTAGAAAAACTTTTGCCTAAGGATGCAAGATGATTAACTATGTGGGTGAACCTCTTTTGCATTTCCTGAATGCTTTCTCCTTGGTTCATTCTAAATAATTCATATTCACGAGTTAGAGAATTTATTCTCAACCTCTTAACTTCACTAATACCCTCATGGGTAACTTGCAAAGTATCCCACATTTCTTTAGCAGTTTTACAATTTGAAATTCTAAAAACCTCATCATATCCCAAAGCAGTAGTAATAATATTTTTGGCTTTTAAATTAAATTGAACTTTTCTTTTGTCTTCATCAGACCATTTATTTCATGGTGTTTTGGTCCTTACACCATCGACCTCATGTGTGGGTATAAAAGCGTCGTTTTCGACAGCATCCCATACATCTAGATCAATAGCTTCGATGAAGATTTTCATTCTTTCCTTCCAATATGCATAACCATCCCCATTGAAAAAGGGTGGTCGGTTTATGGAAGATCCTTCTGAAAAACCATTTGAAGAAGTCATGTTCTCTTAAAGCTGCTAAGCTCTTTATACAAGAGTCTAGCTCTGATACCACTTATTACCAAGTGGCTTCCAGTACTCAAGAGGGGGGTGAATTGAGTATAAAAACTTTTTCGCAAAACCTCTTTTTAAATAAGACAAAAATTAAAAGCTTAATAAATAAATACACAGAAGGAACGAGAAGAAGAAAAGAAACAATAAAGAGCAGCGAAAAATAAATGTGCAGTAAAATAAATTACATAAAATAAAGAGATTAGGGAAAAGAGAAGCAGCACAATATTTATCCTGGTTCAACCACTAACCCACTTGTGGTCTACGTCCAGTCCTCGAAAGCCGAGATTTTTCACTAAGTATACAAGCTTCAATAGGTGCTTGCTACCGTTACAAAATAGAGTACTTTTCACACACAGGGACACTCTACCCTTGTGCTAAAGTCTCAGCCTGCAGGGATACCTCACCCTTATACAAACCTTGAGGGATACCTCACCCTCGATACAAAATATCAGAAAAATAGATGAAGAAAAACTCTTACTCAGAGTAAGTAATACAAATTGAAGTACTATAGAGCTCTCTAACAATATCTCAGAATTTTACCAAAAGAGCACAGAGAGAAAGAGAGAATTGAGTAAGCAGTGTTTTAGCACAGCCAAAAAATAATTTCAAGGATTGGTGTATTTCAGCCGTGAGGGAAGGTCTCTATTTATAGAGCCTTTGATCAGAAAATTTCACTGGGGAAATTGAATGCATAATAAATGCAAAATCCATTTGCGTATCAAATTCAAAACCAAAAGTTGAAACTCGTGGGTTATTCAAATACTTTATTGTGGTATTCGAATACCACTGATATCAATATATAAAAATAGTTTAAGCTTGAGTTATTCGAATACCATTATGAGGTATTCGAATACCTCTAATATCACATATAAAAACAGATCGGACCCACGTTATTCGAATACCATACCAAGGTATTCGAATGCCACTGTTTGAAATACGTTTGTAAAAGCCTTTTTAAGAGGGTTGTATTCGAATGCCTCCAATGGTATTCGAATACCTCTGTTAAAAACACGTTTGTAGAAGCATTTACAGAATGGTTGTATTCAAATGACCTTAGAGGTATTCGAATGCCTTTGTTAAAGACATGAAAAACGCTTGTATGAGCAAGATTATGTAAGATTAGAAAAACCACAATCTCTTTGATTATCAAAGGCTTATTAAAACTTTAATTTGGTTTGTAGAAAAAAAACAAGTTATTAGATATTTTGAGTTAAACACTGAGATATCCTATGAGAGCTCTGTACAAGAGAGATCCTAAGTCCTAGAGCTAAACTTGAACAACTTGGACTTGATCTTCTCATCATCTCCATATTTGTTATCATCAAAACTCATCATAAATGTTGCATGGTAATCACATCGAGCTCCCTTGATCAACAAATATATGAAAAACCATGGCATTGGTGATTATCCTAGATATCACCATAGGGTCATTGTGGTCTGGAATGATGTTTCCATAGTTTTCTTTATAAAAAGAAATTGGTGGGGCTTTCCATGATCCACTCCCCAGTTTAGAGATTAGATGGGAGGCTACACTTAGCATAGCCCAAAGGGCCTGTTTTCTTGCATTGCTAGATTCGCTACCACTCGCTACCACTCGCAAAGCGCCAGATATTGTATTGATTATCCGAGTGACTTCCATGTTACAGCGATCATCATTCTGGGTGGGAGGATCCTAGGGTTGTGCCC
The DNA here is from genome assembly GCA_029884595.1 of Ormosia semicastrata. Classification (NCBI taxonomy): domain Eukaryota; kingdom Viridiplantae; phylum Streptophyta; class Magnoliopsida; order Fabales; family Fabaceae; genus Ormosia; species Ormosia semicastrata. The sequence continues at coordinate 15,286 of JAQQTO010000062.1, forward strand.
TATTTTGATTTTGGGTGTTATCTTTAGAAGGCCCTTCCTTTTTACTTTCATTCCTCATCGGTGACCGTTTCCTTTGGTATGGGGATGGGCTTCTCCAAGGGCTTTAACTCCTCTTCCTGTTGTTTATGTTTCTTCTCTAGTTCTCATTCCGGGACTGGTAAACATATCGGCCCAAATGGCCATCCAAGATTAGAGATTCAATTGCATCTTAAAGGTGGACGCAGTCTTCAATCGTGTGCCTATATCCTATATGAAATAAGTCGTGCTTTGACTTATCTTTCTGTGCATGTTTCCTTAATGGAGGAGGCCTTTGTACGTCTCTAAACTCCGTGTTCATTTCCTCTTGGTATATTTGAGTTTGAGTTGTGTTAAGGGGGTATAGTCTTGGTACCAACCTTTTAGTAGTGGTTTGGAGTTCCGAGGTTGTGAGGAAGCTTAGGTTTGCTTCGATTTTGCTTCCTCACCTTTGTCAACATGCTTGCTAGCCCAGATAACGTCTTCCATGTTGATATTCTTGTCTGTTATTGCCCAAACTCATTCATCATCTAAGGTTTTTTCTTAGCAAGGCATGTGAAGAATGGACCAGAAGGGAGGTCGTCCCTTATATAGTGTAGGGCTAGCCTTTTGTCCCAATCACAAATATTCAAACATTCCTTATTAAACCTAGCAAAGTAATCCCAAAGCAATTCCTCTTTTCCTTATTTAATATAGGAGAGACATAAAATGGATTTTGACTGCACCTTACTAGTGGTAAAGTGCAGTAAAAATCTCAAGGACATGTCTTTCCAATTGTCCACGGACTTCAGTGTTAGGGTCGTAAACCATCTCAAAGAGGTTTTCTTAAAGGAGAGGGGGAAAGCATGACACATGAGCAAATCATCGCCTCTAGCAAACAGCATGGCTGAGACGTAGGCATCCAAATGCTCTTAGGGGTCCGAGGTCCCATCATACACTACAACAATTTTAGCTTCTGGCAACGAAGTTTTTGACAAGGCTTAAAAAGTGTTGCCTAAACTTGTATAGGCAACATTTTTTGTAAGTTGCTTTTAATTATAACTTTAGGCCACGCTTTTTAGGCAACGTTTAAGAAACGTTGTGATAACAAGTATAGGCAACACTTTTTGATCGTTCTCCAAATTTGAACGTGTTTGAACAATGCTTTTGGCACAACGTCTGAAAAATGTTGCCTAAAACTTATATAGACAACGTTTTCTTGGAGGTGGCATTTGATTGGAGTTTTGACAATAAGAATCAACAACGCTTTTAAAGTGGACTTCTAGCTATTTTCAACGAAGAATAAACAACGCTTCATGAAGGGCTATATTTTCAATTCCCGCTAAACTTTCCAATCTTTTAATTTTCCCACTAATTTTATGCACACAATTTGACATTATTATTGAATAAGATAAAGCTAAACATTTATTGTAGGAGTTCTTCCTAATTCCCTGTATTGAGTTCCTGAAATCGAAACCGCGAGCAAGTCATTGAGGGTCGTAAAAAGCATTCACCTAAGGTAGCTAGGGCGTCGATCACTGCGATCGGTCTTGAAGCCGCCATGGCTAGGGTTCACGATAACTGGGAGAGGCTGGTTCACGCGACGCTCAAGAGGAAGCAGCTTAGAAATACTGGCCAAGGCCACGCCAGAACCCCCAGCGGCATCACCGGAGCCATTTCGCCTTCGCTCGCTCAGACTACCAACATCGATCCGATCTTGTAGACCGCCGATCAGATTCAATCGGAGGACCCTAACGTCGCCAGGATCTGTAAGTGCGTAGCTTTTTTGACCTTTTTGGGAATGAAAATCGGTTGTTGAATTTTAATGGTGCTGTAGATGTTGTTTCTGATGTGAGATCTGGATAGATTGGTTTGAATGAGTGAAGTTTTATGAATTTTGTGTTTCTGTATGATGATGCCTTTAACTTAGTTTGATGGATAGTACTTATGAGCATTCTTCTGTCTAAGGGTAAACTTCTAGAAGGGAAAATGCCTAGTTTTTTACTCTTTTTTTTTAAATTAGTAATTTGTGGTATTTAGGGATGGGGATTAAGGAAGACCGGTTTCTGATTGAAATTTGAATTTAGTATTGATGGTAATGAAATATATGTTGAAGATAGAATATCTTGAGACGAAGGTGAGTAATCTATGGTGGTAATAGTCACATTCAGTGCGAAAGTGAACATGTCTGTGATCAGATGTGTGAGATGACTTCAGTAGATGTGAAAACGGAAGGAGGGAAGTTATGAACAACAATGGCTGGTAGAGATAATGCTGAGAGTCTGAGACGTACGCAGTGGGAATTTATTGCACTAAAAATGGAAAAGTTGTAAACAAGCTGTGGTTTGTTCAACAATTTTTTTAGTATATTCTTTGTTGTTGTGTTTCTAATTCTAATTTTTCTTCAGATTGTTGCTTAGATGGTTGAATGTTTTGTATAGTGCAAAGCTTTGGTTTTTAGTGTCATTCAGAGGTTCTTGTAATCTTGTCTGCTCTGTATTTATGTGTGGGTAAGTCTACAAATATTTTTCTTAAAGTATTAACAGAGATGCTCTTCAACATATTCTGAGAGATTTGGTTTACCAATTTGCTTATGACATCCGGCGTTGTGTGCCCTTGTTGAGTGGCAATAAAATGTCTCTGCTATTTATTGCTTTTGCTTTTGTAAGATTCCTGTTATGGTGTTTTTATGTTAATAATACATATCTAATGTTATTTATTTGCTTTTTTTATATTTAACTGGTATTCCATACGTGTAGTAGTGTAAGTAACTGAGTTGCGCGTGAATAGTGTCAACTGAGTTTTCAGCATTGTTCATCTTACCCCAAACCTTATAGTTTTCAATTTATCCTTTAGATAAATCGAGAAGTATTATAAGCTACTACTACGTACCCCTTTTAACTCTAGTTCCAGCCAAATTAAATTTCTATTTTATTATTATAATAATAATATAAGTATCATTTTTTCCCTGTTGCGGAGAGATTAATTTATTATGAAAATTGGATAATCTTCTTCTATGATCAATAGTAGTAGCAGTAGTCTATGTGAGTGTGGCGAGTTGTTCACTTTTTCTGAAATAAAAACTTAGTGTTAATCATAAAAGCCACTCATCATTGTTAATACTAGTATATTGTGTTCGTGTTCCTTTTGTTCTTCTAGAACATTGACTCTGGAACAAGAAGAGCAACATATTTATTATTTGTTAGATATAGAACTAAAAGCCATTTATTATTATCTAAAGGATAAAGGATGAAGTATCTTAAACTATAAGGTTACCTATTCCTTAAGAAGTTAGATATACCGATTTCGCTACTATAAGGTTACCTTCCTTCAGTGTTTTCGAATGTGATTTCAATGCCAATCGAGCTTTAGTGTGTGCCCTCGGCATACTAAAAGCATTTTTATGATATGAGGATACTGATATTAGGAGATGCTGGTTCTTGTGACCAGATATTATTTATTAACGTTTACATATTATCTTTGGAGAAGCATTATTATCCAAAAGTTATATTGCAAATCCTGAAACCATGCTTGTCTGATTCTGTTTTCTGTTTTAGCACACTCTTTTGGTAAGTACATTTCTATTTTCTCTGGGGTTCTAATACTATATATAAAAGTCACCTAGTCTGAAAAGTACAACATGGTCTTCGAGTGCTGAAAGTGATAACAATTAAAGGAAATTATCATAATAATTTTAAAATTTGGATGAAATTTTTGAAGGAAAGAGGTGGTAAACTTTTTACCATCTCACCTCTATATAATTATAATGACTTTGATGTGATACATATTTAACTTCTATAATATGGCCTTGACTTAGTCTTTGCAAACTCTTATGACACTGGAGAGCACACAATATCTTAGTAGAGTGCAATATTTGTATCTATTGGGAAGTTTTTATTAGGTGTGTAAATCAACTTTAATATGTGTAAAGTTAGGAAAATATTTTTTTAAAGTAAGTAAAAATATATTTAATTTTGATTTAATTTAAAATATATTATAATTTTAATTTATTAAAATTTAATAATATATATTTTTAACCTAACCTACACAAACTCTACACATACGAAAAGTTGATTTGCATCGTTAAAGTGGAACCCAATAATTTCTCTAATCTATTTATATACTCTTTACAGTTTGCACAATCTTCATTCAATAAGAGGTCTTCTTAAATAAGTGGGTATTACAAATGTTTCTTGTATAAGTAGCGCTAGAATACAAGTTGGCAGGTTTATATTTGTAACAACTACAATTGGAATTTGGAAATGTGGATCATAACTATTGGGCTATTTCCTATTGAAATACCTTTTTAAAAGCTTCACCCAATTTCATTAAAACAGAGTTTCTAAAATATCATAACCCAAGTCTGTAATCTGATATCCTAATTGAATGCCTTAAATATGATTATATGCAGATTGAATACAAAGCTTCAATTCTTCATTTCGCTTTCACCGTTGTTGGATTGGTTGTGATGAATGTGGAGAACTGAAAGTATCCAAGGCTAAAAGTTCATTCATAGATTTCTTCCCCAGAGGAAATGGGAGAGTGAGAAAAAATTTGGAGAAAATACAAGTAACTTCCTCTAATTAGAGGTGATATACAAAAAATCATTATATGTTTTGAAACTTACTAACACGATTCCTTAAATTCATGAAATCATGTCAGATTTTACCCTAAGTTTCTACACTCTAATGCCACAAGTCATAAGTGGGCTCTTAGAGGTAATGGTATGCCTCACTTCACTTGTTTTGATTAATGCACTAGTTATGATTATTTCCCTTCTTTACTTACTTTTTGAATTTGACTTCAGGTTTGTAATGGGGCTACATATGTTAATGTAGATATGCTTGTAAGTAAGAAAGATGACTCCAAGATGTTACTGATTGATAGTTGTGATTATTGGATTTGGTAATAAAAAGGTGGGGATAAAGAAGTTCTACTTTTGCAAGAATGTCCAGTAGGATTTTTAGAAATATGTGGCATCTATTCCTCCATGAAGAAAACAAGTGTAAATTTAAATTTCTAGTCCGTTTAGAATTAAAAAATTCAGAGCTCAATAGCCCCTCATTGCCTGAAATTTAAACTATTTGTTACATTTGGCTTTAGATTGATGAGTTTCTTACTTGTTAAATGCGTGTGTTTTTTGAGTAGCCTAAGTGTGTATAGACTTTTAATGTCACATTTAAGTTTGAGTTGTGGAATTTCAGCTGCCTCCGACCCATGTTCTGGCTAATAAAAATTTCAGCTTGTGCTCAATTATTAATATTGTTGTTATGCTTTTCAGGCAACTGCTATTTACAAGGTCTCATCCATTGCTTATAAAAGTGGTGTTCCTGTGATTGTTGATGGTGGCATCTTAAACTCTGGTCTTATTGTTAAGGCTTTGTCCTTGGGAGAGTCTATTGTTATGATGGGAAGCTTCTTAGCTAGTGGCACTAAGGCTCCAGGGGCCTATGAATATCAGGTATTAAAGCCTGATGGAATCTTGTGATTGCCTCTTTGTGCATTTAAAAGTTTATGCCTTTGCATGTTATCAGTATATGTGCCGTAAAGTGTTATAAAGAAAACCATTTTAGAAATAGAGAACAGTGGAAGACTATGTAATGGTAAACTTTTTTGTATCTATTGGCTTAAATTTTTGTCTTCTGAACAGAGTTGAGCTAAATCTAGAGTCATGTGTCTTCCACTTATTTTGGATGATGCTTCTAGTTATATTACAAAGCTGACTTTGTTTTCATATATATATTTCCTTTAATAAATCTGCCCTCTTAGTGCAATTTTAGTATTATCTATCGATTTTTATATTATTATCTATTGATTTGCAGGATGTTAATACTAATGATGTAGTTGCAAGGCCAATGCAAGTTCTTGAGCAGATTGTGCAGACAAATACTCACCTTTGGTGATATTTACTTTAAAGTTGAACATGTACAATTATATTACTCATGACAGTTGTATTTTTTTTTTCAAATCTATAGTTATGAATATTTGCCTTGTGTATGCTACTAAGGAGTGATGTAGACTACCGAGATAGTCATGTGTAAGAAAATTAGTTTTCAAATAAATTGTGATGAATGAATTATGCTCATTTGAATGTAAAAGCATTGCTTATAGTCTTTTGACAACACTTTTTGAAAATTGTATTTTTTTGGACTTTAAGCAATGTTTTGAAAATGTTGCCTGTTCATATAACTTTTGGCAACGGTTTTTAAAAGTTGCCTAAAGCTATAAATATAGGCAACATTTGTAAAACATTGCCTAAAGCTATAAATATTAGCAACATTCGTAAAACGTTGCCTAAAGCTCATGAACAGGCAACCCTATAAAAGCGTTGCCTAAGCTTATGAATAAGCAACTTTTGAAAAACGTTGCTAAATTATAAATATAGGCAACGGTTTTTAAAAGTTGCCTAAAGCTATAAATATAGGCAACATTCGTAAAACATTGCCTAAAGTTATAAATATAAGTAACATTCGTAAAATGTTGCCTAAAGCTCATGAACAGGCAACCCTGTAAAAGCATTGCCTAAGCTTATGAATAAGCAACTTTTGAAAAACGTTGCCAAAGTGTAAGAATAGGCAACACTTTATTGAAAAAGCGTTGCCTTAGGCTTTAGGCAACGCAAGCTTAGGCAACGTCCTGGCAACAATTGAAAAGCGTTGCCTTAAAGTTTAGGCAACGTTTTTCGTTCTATGGCAACGTTTTTTAGCCCTTGCCAAAGGGCAAAAATGTTGTAGTGATAGGCTTCAATATTGGTGGGATATTGAAACACCTAGGGATCTCGTAGGCCATCAAATCATCATAAAAAGGTTGGTTCTGTTGGACCACCATCCTCCGTTGTCTGGGTTCTTGTTCTCTAAGATCTCCTTTATCTTGGTTTCCAACCTTTCATCTGACTTTCATTATCTTGGAGTTTTTTAGGATCACGGTCCCCATCGTGGGCTAGTCCCTTCTATTGTTTCAGTGTGGGACCTAATTTTCGTCTTCCCTTTCCATATGGATGACTCTCTCCAGCTTGTGAATAAGCTCGTTTTGATGGTAGATCAGTGAGATTAGTTCACAGCGTGACAATCCAATAGGGATTGACTCCTTCTGCTAGGATTGATTTCCTTCATTATTTTCCCTCATGCCTAAGCGCTATAGAGCCGGAATCTAGGTCTAGCTTCTCCTAAAAGGGTTGCACGTGAACCAAGTCACTGCATGGCCAGGACGCACAATGACGGAGGGGAAGGGTTCTCACTGGAAAGAGAAGCCTCTTCATCATCACGTCTGGGTTCCGATTGAGTAGCAATTAGATCTATGATGGTGGCTGGTAGCTGGTTGGTTTTGTACGATAGAGGCACGATTTTGTCTGGTAGATATCATGGTGGAGGTGGTGGGATTCAAAGTTTATTGTTCCCATAGACAACGTCAATGTTTTGAAGATGTTAATGGTTTCCTCTGTAGCACGGTGGCAGCGACGATGGTGGGAAGGGTGGGTACCTGCAAAAGGCACTCTGATGCTAAAGTTAGACCGTGCACAAAATAGGTAGTGTTTAGAGGTTCAGATTGATACCTTGGTGGCTTTGTCTAGTATTTATAGGAGAATGTGATGGAGGGAAATGATGCTTGACATAGGCATTAAAGGAATGATTTTCATTGATGAGGATTCCTACAAAATACGAATTAGTTAGAGTAATTGTCTCCTTATGATTGTAATTCTTATAATTTGGGATTTAGGAGAGATTTCCTCCGTTGTTGGATGTTGTTACAGCTTTTGGTGTGCACACCGCTGGCCAAAGTCTGTCTTGGATGGATTGGGTTGTTGTTACTTGAAGTACCCCGAAACCCGATCTAGAACAAGAACTATGGTGAGAAAACTATAAGTAGATCTTGCTATCTTGTTAGGTGGATGCCTATGATACAATTTGTGGTATTAATATTAATTGTAACTTTAATTAAGCTTATGCTAAATTAACCAAATAATATTTTACTTTGATATGTTAAAAATAAAAGATTAAGATGTTAAATTAATTTGTGAGTCCTATACTTTTTGGGGATGTTCAACCTGGTCTCTATATCCTAAAAGTTTGTATTTGAGTCTCTATGGTGGAGTTTTAATGGAGCTATGATGGTAGAGACCCCGTTATAAATTTTTAAATTTATTTCGATTATAAACATTTAAAATATAAGAACCAATTTGAATTTACTCAAAACGTATAATGACCTACTGAGTAATTTAATTATTTTTGCATTTCTTTATAATTAATATTTTATAATTATTGCCTAATGCTCTAGGGCATTAGCAAAGTACTAGTTTTAAATATTTTGCAAGATCATAAAATTTTAAGACAAAAATTAAATAAATTAAAATTTAAGAATCATCTAAAATATCGTAGAAATCGTTGTATAATAATTTAAAATGAAAATTACACCATAGAAGAACCTCCAAGTTAAATATTCAAAACTGAAAAGACTAAAAATTAAGCCATCATAATCAAAATGTAATTTTCGACTTGTATTTAATAGACATTCGAAGGGAAACAGGGAGTTGAGCGGGGAAATGGGTCAGAAAGACAGTGAGAATATTTAGTAAATTATAGAAAGATAATTTATGTTATTTTATAAATTGAATAGGGATATATTAGAATTGGAATCCCATAACACACAAAAACAAAATCCCAGTCTAACATTTTTTTTTAAGAAGAATGAGATTGCATAAATTTATCAAATATGGTTCATAAAAAGAATATCATTTTATATTTCTTCATTAAAAAATCACAAAAATCCCCTAATTCTAAGATAAAATGCAAAATTTCATTTCATTCATTGACAATATGTGTAGCATTAGTCATTTGTGCTTGCTTTGTTATGTCAGTGTCAGCGTTGTTGGCTCTTTCATAAATATATTCAACGTAAAATTTGGTATATCAGACTACTCATACATAATAACATATCTTCCTTAGTTCCTTCATCATTCTTAGCGAATAATTTTTAGATTCAATGAAGTGAAGGAGAAGTTTTCTATTTTCTAACTATCAAAATATATGGACCGTTACATATATTGATGAAAGGAAAATTCCAAAATCTACATTAAATATATTGGTGAATGAACATGGCTGATACCGACTGACATAACAAGAAGGAAAACAAAGTGAAAATACAAAGTTATTTTCTTCTATTATGTTTTCTTAAAAGAAAAAAAAAAGGCAACGAGAAATGTCATTTGCCATCCCTATATGTACAAGTAGTGTTCTGTTTATTTGACTGAAAATGAATTCTATCTAATACCCTTTGTTTATTGTTGGCCAACATATATTGGCATTTCTCAAGTTACGTGTGTTTGGGTTGACAAACACGACTTAAAGGAGCTGACGCACAGTAATTTTGAATTGTTGCAGGTTATCTCGCTCTCACTGTCTCTTTGCATTTATATCTAGGGTCAAGATTGATTCACGACATACGCTAATTCAAATGTGAGGAAAGCAACTTTTATAATGAGATTGTATAATCTTTATGATTATGTAATTGAAAGGGAATTAATCTTATAAATTATTCAAATAGATTAAACATATAAGAATATTTAGTGATCTTATTAGAAAGAAAAAAAAGAAGAGAAAAAGTGTATCTAATTCCTCTTAAATTTTAAGTCATTTGTAAAGTGCAAGCATCAGCTTGTTGATTGTCTCAATTAATTTTTTAAATTTTAACTATTACACTAATAAGTCTGAAACCTCTATTAAGTTACGAATGGTGAGATGATGTGGCAAAATCTGTGCTTTTTATTTAGATGAAATCCAGTCCATCTACTAATTTATCATTAAATTATAATTTTATCATATTTCTAAATGGAAAAAATGTAAAATATCTCCTCTAAATTATGAGTTATTTATAGAAAACTTCTTTTCTGTTTTGCTATTTTTAAATTCTGTTTTTACTGTTTTTGAAAAAAATTGTGTGTTTTTAATTATCTTCCAATGATGTTTTAGGAATTATGAAATTTGTGAGTTTGAAGCAATTGAAATTCAAGGTTCATAGCATGATTCAATAAATTATCTTCCTTCTTGAATTTGACATGCTTTGTTTTGAATGTTTGATTGGTGGATTAAGTTTGATAGACTTATACCTTGTGAGATTTTGAGTCTATTGATGGATGGAATAACATTTATGTCATTCTCTTCTTTCTTGTGTGATTTTCACTCATGTCATTTGATCACTCGATAACTTGCTTTGATTCTTTTTTAGGCTACATTTTCATTTGCATACATAAATATGATTAAGGCATTCTTTCTTGAATTAGCTACTTTGGTTAAATAGTCAATCATGCATCATTTTCCTTTGATTAACCCCCCTGAGCCTATTTACCTATCTTTTGTTTTAGCTCATTATATGTCTTATGTGAAAAATTATGTTTTTACCTTACCTTAGGGAATGGGAGAGCATTGGTTCATTTTCATTGGATGAGCTCTTTTGCTTGTGAGCAATGTAAAATTCAAGTGTGGGGGGTTTGTGCAATTTGATGTGCAATATGCAAAGTGTTTGGTGGAAGAAGAAAGAAAGAAAAAGAGCCAATTAAAAAAAAGAAAAAAAATAAATGCAAGAAGGTTGTGAAAGAAAACAAAACAAAAAAAAGACGAAATGAAAGGAATATGTAAATAGAATGCGCATTATATGGAAATGAGGGTGTAAAATTTCATGATTGTTATTTGAGTTCCTCTCTAATGCTCTTTTGTTCTCTTGAGTATGTAGCTTGTCATATCCATATTGTTTCCTTCCTTTACCTTGTTCCCATTACAACCTTAAATAAAGTCCTTTTGATTTGTGTGTGCATGTGCTTGAGTAGTGGAGAAGTAAAAGATAAGCAAGCTTATGATAGTGCAATTTTCATGAGTTGAATTGAGTGAAATACCTACCTTTTAAACACTTGAGGGATTGAGAGTGTATCTTGTGAGGATCTATCATTCTTGATTCATGCTTTTTAATTTGAAGCTACCTTGCATGTTAGTTTGAGATGTGAAGAAATGTTACTTCATGAATGTTTTGATTCCTTGAATCTTTTCTAGTTATTCTTACTTGTAAACTTTTACATTCTTGAAGGTTATTGGAAAGTGAATCTCTTTGAGTTTTAGTTTTTGAATTTTGTATTTCTTGTCCCTTATTTTGAATCTTTAGTTTGTTCGAGACATGCAAAAGTTAAGTGTGAGAGAATTTGATAAACACGATTTTCATACATTAGTTAATCCTCATATTTAGTTTATTGGACTTCTTATATGTTTAATTTAATGGTTTTGGTCACAATTTATAAGTTTGGGCTTAAATTGGGCTTAATTAATTTTTTCAGCATTATTAGCATTTTACACTGTTTTTGTATTTCGATCATATGTTGAGTTCTAGATATCTAATAATTATGAATTTTACCTTGTAGAAAATATGAGAGAAAGTTCTACAACTTTGATGCAGAGCTTGAGTCTCAATCAGATGTCTAGTGGACTGAATTGGGCTTGAAAGTTAGAATTCGGGTTTTGTTGCTTAACTCGAGTAGTGTGCACTAATTGGGGCCATAACTTAGGTTGTAGGTGTGATATAGACCTGAAGCCGGTGGCATTGGAATGCTTACACAAAAGATCAAACTATTATGAAGTACGAATTGAAACTACAATATTTTGATAGTGTTTCACCCTTGTGAAGTCAAATGACAGGATCAGAGACCTGTTAAGAGTGAATTGGGCATAATTCTCTCATCTTAAACCCAATTGAAATTATTTCAAAGGACAATGAAAGCTAAGAGGCCGAAAATTAACTTTAACCTAGGGGCAAATTAGGATTCTTAATTTTTAGGTCAACTATTTTGTTATAAAGCGGGGATCCGAGATAGAGAAAAAAAACCCTAACCGTTTTACTTGATTCTTTTTCCTAGAGTTTTCTCCTTTCTCTTTAGATTTTCATCTTGTTCTCCTCTTTTTTCTGAGTTCTTTCCTCCCATTCATGGAGGGGTAAAGCCTTTAATCAATCCAAGGGATTGACATTCTTGATGATTAATCTTGAGATTCTGTTTTAATTGTTATACATTTGATTATTAATCAAGTTTCTCTTCTTCTTCTTCTCTTTGTTTGATTCTGATTAAATGCTTAATTTGATTGAGATTTTTATATGTTAATTGCGTAATTATCATATGCTAAGAGAGCATTTCAGATATTAAACAAGGCATTAAAGGTGTTTGATGAATTGTTTAGCTTGACTGGATATTGGTTTTTAAGTTAATTTAGGTTTTGGATGGATGCTTAATTTGTCTAACCTTAATTAATTGAATTCTGGAAGTGTTTCTAGTAGAAGATCTGTGGATCATTAATAGGCATCTTGATGTGATCCAAGACCAAGGATTTGGTTGATAATTGAATAGATCTTTAGTGATCAAGGATAGATTAAGATTAAGATTAGTTAGTTCTCTTGGATTGGTTGTTTCTTAATTTTGTTTTCTCTTCTTTAATTGCTTTCTGTTTCTGTTAATTGATCTTACAAACCCCTTCCCCCTTGCTTACTAACCTCTTAAGATTTCGTGATCATAATTAGATTGATATGTGAGCTCGACCTGGTGTTACCTTATGCTGCAAGTAATTTTGGTAAACTAGTTATAAATTGATTTAAATTTGGTAGCCTTAGCAGTTATCACCGTCTCAAGACGGGTGTATTAGAGGTGCTGTGGGGTTAAGTCTCCATATTTCCCTATATATATTCGACTCCCGAATCTAATCTAGTTTCAAAAACTGTTTTCTAAGAAATGTTTTTAATTATTCCTATTTTTAATAAATTTGGTGGCGACTCCTAATGAATTTATTTTTTGCCGCTCCCACCGCGATCTCGATCGCGACACGTGCTAAGCCTCTATCTACCTATAATTGAAATAAAATCACATACTAAAAATTAATTATATTATTAATTAATAATAATAACATTTATTTAAATAAATTAAGAAGATGATGTTACATAAGGAAGTTAAGATATACTAATTTAGAGTAGATAATCTTTAGAGTTTCATAGTTCTGTACAAAATGTTAATAAATAATAATTTTTAGGAGAAAATATTAAAAAATATGACTATCTTTGCCATGCTTTTAATATTTAAAAAGAATTAATGGCAATGTAGGTGTTAGGAAAAAGAGAGAGTAGCATCAGCCCAAATTATTAAATAACTTTTTCTTTTCTTAATTAAATAGGGTTATCAAATTTTCAAAGCAACCACCAACCTATGTTGATCTGAGTGAAAGGGGTTTGGACCCCTTAAGTTTATGGTCTTAGGTTTGATCTCAGGATTCATGTATAAGGAAAAAATATCGTTGGAAGGAGACCTCACTTAGGCGTCTAACCCTACACTAGGAGATTAGTCTCTCATCTATCAGGTGGGAGATACTATAGGAAACCAAACAAAAAAAAAAATCAAAGCAACCAAACAGACAAGTAACTTTAGAAATTTTAATATTACATTTGGTGTGAATGAATGAAATGTTATTCCATATTTAATTTTGAAATAAAGAGGATTCCTATATTTGTTGGTGAAAAATAAAATAAAATACATTAATATTCCGAATCATTTTCTACAAATTCATAGAATCACATTCTTCAAAAAAAAATGTAAGATTAGGATTTCATATTTTTATAGAAAATGATTTCATATTTTTTAATAAATCCTTAACTAATTTCTAAAATGATAAAAATTACCTTTTTATAATTTATAAAATATTCTCTATCCCTTTTACCTATTTCCTCTATTGACTCTATTGAAAAGTATTTGTTGGCTTATTGTGGTGTAATTTTTACTCTTTCGGATATTTGACCTTTGACCTTTTTTTTATAGTGTAATTTCATTTCAAATTATCATAGGAGTATTGGTTTTTCGACTATATGATGATTAATTTTTAATCTTAATTTTTATCTTAAAATTAATATTTTACTAATATCATAAAGCATATGTCTATAATTATAACATATTAATTATAGAAAATCATTAAAAAGAAAAATTATATTATCAAGATTTTTTATTAAATTGTTTAAAAATAAATCATAAATATTGTTTTTAATATATATATATAAGTTATTTTTTTATATTATATCTTGTACACTAAATTACAAAAATAACTTTTTATAGCATTTTATTTCTAATCATACAAACTATTAATGGTCTTATCTTCTAGAATGTATAGCAAACGGTCCTGTTAATTCTGTACTTCTTTCTTGGTTAAGTGTTCTCGCCCACACACACACACACCAAGGATGCACCGTGCGCGGCACTCCATTGAGTTTCTAAACTACAAACAAGAAGTTGGTCGCCTGTTTAAAATAATTATGAAAATTTAATTATTTTAATAATTAATTATTTTATAAAAAAATTATAATTAATTATAATAAAAAAATTAAGTTTGGATATATTAGTTAAAAAATAATTTTAAATTAATTTATTTTATTTGAATAGTATAAAAAATATTTTTATGTATTAATTTATCAAAATAAATATCAAATGATTAAAAAATTATTTAATTGATTAAAAAAATTATTAATTGAAGATAAAATAATATTTATATCTCACTGTTAAAATAATCTTAACAACTTTTTTTTAATAATGTCCAAATTTTAACTTTTTTTTAAAAGTTGTTGCCATACATATAATTTTAATCAACAACTTTTCATGTTTTTAGCCAAACATGTTACTTTTCACTTTTAACGTATGTTGGGGATGGATGGCTTTTAACGTATGTTGGGGACGAATTACTCTTCTACCACTTGCTTAAAAGTGTTTGGTTTTATGAAGTAGGAATATGTCATTTTTGAGATATATCAATATATTAGATATGTGTCTATATCGAATATATAGGGATATGCATATGACACATGTGTTCCATGTGTTTAAATGTATCTAATTAAAAAATTATTTTTTTCAAATTGGACACGATTTAGACACAGCTTAGACATGACACATTAATATTTTTTTAAAAAAAATTTAATTTCTATGACTAACATCTAATCAGTAAACTCGTAATCCACTCAAATTCAATAACATGATTAACGTTCCAAGCCATTATTTTTATATATCAGTATTTTAAGTTTTATCTTTTCACACGTCATTATTAAGCTTTTAAGTTTTATCTTTGTATACATTACTATTTTCATCTACTCCTTATATCTCTGCTCGTACCAAGCCGTCTACTTCGTCATCATTGAAGTTTGCCTCACAACAATATTTCCTCTAGTTAATTTTTTTTATGCACATGTATTTGTATATAATTAGTTCTATTAAAAAAAGTTAGTTTATGAGATTTTTTAAGAAATGTCAATAGAAATTATGCTTCATTTTTTTAGAGAGACTTACTAAGTAGCAAATATTGATACATATAAAATATATTAAGATATTATAAATTTTCAAATTTATAAAAATGATATTATTGAATTATAATTTTTTAATTTTTTTAAAATTATGTATATACATGAACCAAATTCTTTTAATTTATTTTGATATTAATTTTATATATATATATATATATCCTATGTATCTTATATATATATATATATATATATATATATATGTATCTATCGTATCTTATAATTTTTTGAATTTAATATGTCCTTATATTTGTGTCTATGCTTCATACATTTGGTCAATGTGGCATACTCTTCCACGGCCTCCAGAGTAATGTTTTCATTTTGGGGATTTTATGCTACTCTAAGAGGTTTTAGTACTGATGTTATATAAAAAAATAGTTAATTAAATTAAATGCATAATTAAGGAGGCATATCCTCTCCTGTTGTTAAAAATAGAAAGGTGTCCTGATTGTCAAAATGGTGTGTCTTAGAAAATGAGAAATAAAAAAATAGTATTTTTGGTAAAGAAAAATAACTAATAAGACACTTTTTTATTTTTATTTTTGACAACAAGAGAGGATTCACATTTCATAATTAATTGTATTATTTTTTATATATAATTAAATTAGTTTGATAAACAATTAATAAGTTTATAGTTAATGATATTTAAATAAGTATTTAATTGAGTTTAATAATTAGTTAATAATATAAATTACCTTACCTCTTTGGAGTAAGATATATAATTAACAATAATTGACATAATTAATAAGTATAAATTATATTAATTAAATTAGTTGAGATACGAATTTTATCAAAGTTCCGTTACTGATGAGTTATGAATAGTATTTATAAAATCTACAGACTTGATATGTGACAGGACATACATTTTAATCCTAAAAATTTTTTAATTTAAAAAATGTAAGGTACGTATAGTGCGACCCTCTTACTTTTCTTTATTTTTAAGTGTTTGGTTAAGGTGGTCTCACACAAAGTGATCCACTTGAAAAGTACCAAATTGACTCTAATAATGAAAATTCCAATGTGTACGATAAAGTAAAGACATGGCAAACCTCTCCGGCTTTCATCCAAGTTATTTATGAAAAATTAGTGAAAATAAAATAAGTGCAAATATAATTATTAGTTGTATTATATAAAGAGTAATATTTTTAAAATTGGACCGGACTTGTAATAAAAAAGGTTTAAAGTTTTAAAGTTAAATTAAATTAAATTAAATTAAAATAGAACACAGACATACACCCGCAGGCGCATGTATAGACATATTTTTATAATATATAACACATTCATCTTTCAGAAGCAAAGCAATGTTACTTGCATCATTTTTAAAAGTTGAATACTCATTTCATTTTCGTTATTTTTATATTTTGAATATTTGCCAACTATTAAAATTAAAGCATCTTGCTAAATATATTTTAGGTTATTTTTGTCCTTAAAATTTGATGAAAGTTTCAATTCGATTGTTTTTGTTCTAATTTTACCCTAAATGTTACTAAATTGTTTCAATGTCACCCTTTTTGTTAATGGCATTCATTTGATTAATGGAAAGTAATAACCTGGATCTCACATAGCAAATTGGGTATATGTGGATCTTACATGTTTAATTAGAGGCTAAGTTGAAACTTTGGTTAAAATTTAAGAACAAAGGGTTTAGGCTTCAGTTTATTTAAAATCATGTGCATTTCTATATTCTTTTCTAAACTTAGGAACTAGAGTTTTTCAGTTGCAAAAGTTTAAGCACACTTCAAAGTCATTTTTCAAAAATCAAAATACTCCATATCTTTTTATCCCTTCAATAATCTACTGAATCCACTTTCATTACTTGACTGATTTTGGTTGCTTGAGTAAGAAATAGCAAAAATATACGCATAGGATAAAGGAGACGACGGTATTGACTCATCGGAAGTTTGATGATTTACAACTATTACCTATTAGGGATATTTCTATTTTGGGTGTTGAGTTGGGGTAGAGTGTGGTGTTCTTGGTTGAATGAGGGTATACAAAGATATTGAGTATCTAATTTTCGATGAATGATTAATTTGAAGTATTCTTGAGCTTCTAAATTGAAAATCCTAATTCCTAAATTTGGGGAAGAATATGGAGATGCATGTAATTTTAAATAAATTCAAAGCTAAAAACATGGTTTTGTCCCTACAAGTTTACCAAAGTTTAAATTTAGTCCTAAATTGAACACGTGAGATTCATAAGTGATACTAATTAGTCATGTGTGATCTAGGTCACCACTTTTTATTAATTAAATGGATGTCGTTAGTAAAAAGATCATATCGAAACTATTTAATAACGTTTAGGACGAAAATGAAAAAAAAAACATTTGGGACTAATTTAAAACTTTGGTCAAACTTTAAGAAAGAAAATAAGGTTTTATCCTATTTTTTACACTAAAATTATGTATTTAAATTTAATGTTAAAATACTTTTTTTTACAATACTGGTGTATATAAGTTTATCAAAACAAAAATAATTTACTTATCTTAAACTTAAACCGGATATAACTTGTTTAGAAAATAAAAATGCATTAATAGATATATAAAATATTAAATTTAAATTTGATTCTAACATCAACTACGGTTTGATTCCTTGTTTCACCATTTTTTCAAGTTTTGAATACGAACTGAAAATTAAAAAACAATATGGGCACCTTTATCAGCTGCTATCATTGTCCTAGTGGTTGGAGACACGCTGGCCATCCTTGGGATTAAGGTTCTAATCCTCATTTTCCTAATTTTGTTTAATATTCTGAACAGTGGATTGGATCAGCTAATCATGCCCTTCAAATCGATTATTTAAAAACTGGCTTGAGAAGCGGTGAACCAATTGGACCACGTATTGTTTTTTTATGTTGGACCGATTTAACCTTATCACCAAAAATATTTCAAAATACTGCCATGGGAATCAAACTCTAATCTTGGTAATTCAAATAAGAATTCAAAACCACCTACCCACCTAACTTGAGTGTACACCTTTTATATTACATCATCTTATTCTTAAAAGTAAATTATTAAAAACTTAATATTCATATAATGTAAAAATACTTAAATATTTTTTTATAAAATAAAATGTATTTAAAATTATTATAATAATTAAAAAAAATTCCGGTTCAACTATGATTTGACCATGATTCAACTCTTAAGCCGTGAATTAGTTAGTACCTTTATCGGTTCAATGACCGGTTCGATTTTCAAAATTTTGATTTTGTTTTGAAATGACATAATTGGTTGAAAGTTGAAACTAGTTAAGGGTACTCGTAGTTCAATTTGGATCAATTGAGTCAAAAAGTCAACCAATTCAAACAATATTATTTATATAAGTTTGAATTGAATTAAACTTGTTACATTTTAAAAATCAGATTAATCCAGTCCGATTTAAATTAGTTTGGACTAGATCAGTTTAATAAGATTTTGACCTAAAATTTTTTTAAACAGAAATTTTTGTGAGTTAAAGCAATTTAACTTATTAAAATAAAAAAAGAAATAAAGTAAAATAGAAAATAGAAATTCGAAATAGTTCATTTTACATGCCTAAAATAGTATTTGATCACATAAAATGAGAAAAGTGTATAAGAAATTTGAGTTATTATATGTAAAAATATAAATTCTATAATAAACAAATATATTAAATATTATTAATTAGTTTGAATTAGATTGGATCAATTTTAAAAATCAAATCTAAAATACAATCCGATCCAATCGGTTTTCAAAACCTCAATTCAAAAAGAATCAAATTTAAATTTATTTTAATTGAATTTCAGTTTTTCCATTCGGTATTGAGACAGTTTAGTCAGTTCCTTGGGGTTTTTTACTAAACTGCCACTGGTGGCAAAACTATTTATCAAAATGTCACTTTTTTGAACTATTTATCAAATTGTCACTTTTTTAAAACTATTTATCAAAATATCACTCTTTCAAAATTATATATCAAACTGTCACCCTGTTGTCCTATGTGGCTTTTTTTATTATTTTTGGGCCACGTACGATGCGCCACATGGGATGGTGCCATTACACTAGATACGCCAACAAGGTTGGCGTAAGTGAGTCAAATACGCCGCCTAGGATGGCGTAACTCGGCTATATATTTTCACCCCCTTCTGTAACACCCTCCATAGGGCGTCACATTTTCAAATAAAACATAAAACCAAATTAAATCATTTTATAAAAGCTTTGAATTCTAAAAGTTAAATTTTAAAAATTCTTTTTTTTTGCGAAAATATAAACTTACCAAAAATTATAAGTAAAACAAAAATTATATTGAATTGATTTATACACATGTCATATATGCCACAAAATATTCAACAACAATTTAAAACATAACATTTACAGATTCGGAGAAACAGTAGCAAACCCAATGAAGGTTACTACTAATAGCACGGTAACAACACTAACGAGAAAAAAAAAACCCAACCTACATGTCCTGCTTCTTCACCAAATGCATCCTATTGAAGTCTGGAAGACCACTCCTTGACGCCGTCACCGTCTTCAGAATATTGTCTCCCATAGGTTTAAGAATGTGCTTCGCCTACTATATAAATTTAACGAATACAAACACAACAAGTAATACAGGAAAGAGGTGAGATCCCCTTTCACCAATACCAGTACGGTAGCAAAGAATGATTCGAATGACAAGGTCATTCCATACACATAGATATCACAAATTTAGTCATGTTATCAATTTACAATTAATTCTAATAAGCATATATTGTAATTAAATAAACAGCAATAACATTATCAGGATAGATATAACAATTCATACCATATAAAATACCATAACAGTAAATCATAATAATATAGATTAAAGATTAAATACAATAACGACATATAATATCACAAATAAAAGATCACAGATAAAAGATCACCAATAAACAATAATAATGTACCACATATAGACATATGCAATATGACACGATCCTACTCCATGGAGCTACAACACACACATCAATATCAGAGAGAATGATTTGAAAGTTCTAATAATCTTGCTTGAATGACTATTGCCTTGTCCACCCTTTGTGTCTATAGATTGACTACCCCGACTGCCTATTTGCCTTGTCAAGCACTTTTTGTGTCTATAGCTTGGTTATCCCAACCACTATTACTTTGTCAAGACTTTGTGTCTATAAGCGATCGTTGTGATTGCTATTATTGCCTTGTCAATACTTTGTGTCTATAGCCCACGAAAACACCATGGCGTAGTACACAGTCAAAACATCGTGTAACTACAGGCATTAAAATAGACCTCTCAAACTTTAATTATTTATGAAAATACCCTCAAACTTCAAATATTTACAAAAATGCCCTCAAAATTCAAATATTTACAAAAATACCCTCAATGGCAAAAATAATTATGTAAATGCCCTCAGTGGCACAAATCTCAAAATACGATGCGCTCCTTGGCGCAATATATTTTTCACACCAGGTTACAATACGCACCCACTTGGCGCACTATAACTTTCCACATATCCGGGTCCACCATTTTGGCCCAACATTTACTTGATAAAATTCTTGTTCTCATCAATAGCGTAAACTTTTTATTACGTTTTTAAAATCCCAATATTTTCCTTAAATAAACAATTTATTTTTCTAACAGAAAGATTTATTAAATAGTTTAAAACTGCTTAAAATATTTTTCAAGTAACTGTAAAATATTTTTGCATTACTGTAAATACGAACAACATTTAAACATTATTAATTTCATTAAATACCCTTAAACACTCTTTGAAATTAATTTAAAAACATCCAAAATCCACTTTTCAGGGTTATGACCGAATCCTAGGGTGTTGTATTCCTTGGAATACTCATGTAAATCCTTGTATGTTATTTACATGCTACAATATTTATCATGCATCTATGAACACATACCATATTTTAAAGCAATCATAAAACACATACAAACCATTAAAGCTATTAGACATGCTTACACATATAATCAATCAAAATTAGGAAAAACAATAAACAATATTAGACATGCTTGCACATATAATCAATCTCAATTAGGAAAAATAATAAACAATCAAGTGAATGAATCCTTATGGATTTCTTCACCACAACACAAACATTCCTCACCACCAACACATGGTTGATGAGGGTAATCTCCCTCTTACCTCTTGAAGAACCTCCAAGTTCCGTGTATGTCTCCTTCAATCAAATTTTCTCCACCAAGAGCTTCTTAAAAAAAAAAAACAAAGAAAACATACAATATTAATACCTAAGGCTCTAAACTAAAATAATCATGGATTAAAATCATGATTAGAACTTTGAAATGAAGAGAAACATAAAGATTAAAGAATCCTACCTTCAAGGCTTCAAACTTGAGCTTTGAAGAACAAAAAAAAAAAAGATGATTTAGGCTTAGGTTTTAACTACAAAATGTCTTGAAATGAAGTAGGAAAGCAAGAAATAAGGTAGTTTAGAATTATAGAAGAGTGATTGATGGAAAGAGGGTGGAAGGCCGTGAGGTTGGAGAAGAAAAGAAGGAGGAAATTTGAGAGCTTTTGCTATTTGGAGAATTTTGGAGAAAAATGAAGACTTTGACTATGCATGGCCGTAAACCATTTTGAGAGAAAATGAAGTGAAGTCTTTGGGTGAGAGAAGGTGAATTTGTGAGGATGAAATGGAGAGAGGATTTTTCTGTTTTTTTTAGTAGAAGTCCAAGGCCAAATGAATGGATTTACTTGAACAAAAGTCTAATAATTCAAGTGCACATGGCTTGGTCATGTAGGGGTCCACATAGAGGGTTCAAGAACCTTGGAGAAAGCTCTCCAAGTCTGCTGAAAACCGTGGCCAAATATATTTAAATAGGTAAATTGGCTTTTATTCAAATGCATGGCCGTAAATGCATTTGAGAGGAAAAATGAATATAAAATGAAATAGCTAATTGTTGGATTTCACCAAGGGTGAATTGTGTAGAAAGCTAAATGGAAAGCCACTTTGTTTGACTCTCCAAGACTTCATCCAAGCCTTAGAATTCACCAAGGGTCAAGATTAAAACTTGATCACCAAGCTTGTCTTCCATTGGCTAATCCAAGCCTTGTCACAAGCTCTTGAATGTTCCACCACTAATGATGCTTACGTCATTCTCTGAGTGCACCTGCTATTCCACATGACTTACGTCATTCACTTGACTTTCAAGGCTTTTGGATTGTTCAAGAATCATGTAGAACCTCCTCCAAGCTGCTGCATGGCGGTGAGTTTCAAGGGTAATTTTCGACGAAAATCAACCTAACAGAATGTTGTAAAATGGGAGAACGTTATTTTCCAAGAATGGCTAAATATCAAGTTCTGTCGGATGGGAATTCTGTCGAACGAAGATCAAAATTGTCAAATGAACTTAAAAGGTCAACAGAATCCTAATTCGTCGGACGGGTGTTAACATTGAAGAAATCTTCCAATTGTCGAATCGACGAAATACTATATGGTCAGAAGATCAAATTCGATGGATTTTGACATTAGAGAAGTTTTTCTACTGAAATCAGGAATTCTTACTCGACGGTCATTAGCACCATAATTCGACGAACATTGGTATCCCCACTCGACGGAAATTGACATTCTAACTCAACAGACAAAAGCATCCTCACTCGACAGATATTGATATTTTCACTCGACGAATATTAACATTGTACTAAAAGATAAGATCAAATTCGACAGATATTAACATTCTCCTAAATGATCTGAAGATAAAATTCGACGATAAGTGTTTGTCCAACAATGAGCAACCTTCGACATAAAATAGTGTTCGACAACGAATAGTAGTACTATTTATGATCAGTTAGGTCGATTACATAGCAGTCATCTTCATTTTGATTTGTAGAATCGTCCAACAAGATTTAGGGAAAAGGAGAACCATATTGTTCTTAACTGATTCTTTGCTAACAGAACGTCCAGCGTTTTGTCGAATTCGACGACATCTTCCATGTTTTTGAATAGATAGTCTTTGTCAAAATAGATGATCTTGGTCGAGATACATAGTCTTGGTCGGAAGAGGCCTCTGATTCAAAAATTGAGAGTCATCTTCATCCAGTCTTGAGGTATTTTGAGTTTTGTCGAACTACCGATTGATGTTGTCGGGAAAATGCTCTGAAGGTGTCGGATTCAACTCACCATTAGCATATGCTTACATGTAGTCTTATTAATTAAATCCGATGAGATCAAAATGTTAGAAACATGTCTTCAAAAGTATTTGGACCTTGTCCGAATTCTGTCGGTGTCAAGATCTTCAAAAATCTTGGATTGTCGAATAAGTTACGTGAGATTGATCTTTTGGATCCCTGTAAGGCTTGAGAAAGACCGAGTCTATCGACAAGGATATATTCATAAAACTGTCGAGCTTTGTTTGTCGGAATAGGCTTGAAATGAAGTCAGTATCGACAAGAATCTATTCTCAAAAGAAATTGTCGAATTCAGTTTGTCAAAACAGGTTTTGAAATGAAAACCATTTAGGAAAATGTTGAGGAACTTCTGTCGGATTGGGATTTCCAGAATTTTGGTCGAATTAGAATTCCAGAATTTTGGTCGGTTGATTATTATGGCAAATTATACTATATCGGGTCAAAATAATTCATAGCAATAACAGCTATGCATCAAGCAACATATATTTATCAAGTAAAATAGAATTATTTTACGAGATAAATTCTAAAAATTAAGAGATTCTTTTCGTGTTATTTTCAGATTCGGGTTAAGTAAGATCCCCGTCTCTAAATAATCAGACAAGAATTTCCCTATTTGAAAATTATTATTTTCTTGACCAGGAGCAAATCACACAAAATAAATCACAAATAGTATCGGAATAATCAAATTATTTTTATAATGCACAGAAAACACAGAGTAGTGTGATTCTGTCAGCTCTTGCAACATAGTCTAAAATTTGGGGTGTTACAACTCTCCCCCTCTAAAAATAAGTTTCGTCCTCGAAACTTAACACACTTAAAATAAAAATGGATACTACTCTCTTATCTTATCTTCTAATTTCCTATGTTGCTTCACCACGTATATTGTTCCAAACCACTGTAAGCAATGCGCTTTCTTTTCCTCAAAGTTACTTTGTCCTTTGATCTTCAATCTTGACTAGAAACGTCTCGTAGCTTGAATTTTCCTTCATTTGTACGATATTCAACAGAGTATCTGATACTGTCTAATAAACTTCGGAGTGGGTTTCCTCAACTTAATCACTCGTCCATCTCTTGTCATAGGTGTCACATGTAGAGACACATGGTCACCTTCTTCAAATTCAAGCGGTCTTCGTCTTTTATCTTCATAACTCTTTTGCTACATCTGAGTTGTCCTCATCTTGCCTTGAATCGTCTTCACTTTCTCAGTAATCTACTACAAAAATTCTGGTCATACCTCAGTACTTTCAGAATCATGATGCTAACACAATAACGTTCTACATCTTCTTCCATATAATACTTCATAGGGTACCATCCCTATACTCGAATAAAAACTATTATTATATGTGAACTCTATCAATGATAGAAATTCATTCCAACAACCAGTTTGTTCTAGATCACAAACTCTCATCAAGTCCTTTAAAAATTCTAGCTATCGTCTTTCCTTATATCCATGCCCTTCTTGATTGTATAGGTACTTCAAACCCTTGAAATTACTGTCGACTTTTCAGGAAAAAAAATGTCTTCAGATTTTTCTTGCAAAACAACCATTGCATATCCTAAACATAATTTGAATAATTCTTTTCATGCACGTTTCACTGCCTCGAAGTATACGCCACTACCTTTCTATTTGATCTCAACTCTCAATTTAAATCCACGAGTTGAACTTCTAACAGAATTTGTATTTGACTAGTTTTTACGCATAACTCCTTCTTAATTGAGATATATGAAAGACACTTTGAAAGTGATAGGGAAAAGTAACAAGACTATTTGGTAGATTACTAGATTAGTCCAACAAGAATTTGAAATGATCTAATAGATTTCGAAATGAACATAGTCCAAAAATTTTAAAAATGAACTTTCTGGATTCAAATCCAAAAATCTCAGGTCAAGGAAACACTAAGGTTACATTGTAACAATCTAGTAGGATATGGTTGGAAAATAACCAATCCATTTATAAAGTCAGGTTCTCAAATAGATGTAATTTTAGATAAACAAATCAAATCAACAGAAAAGATTTGATATTCAATAGGTATAGGGTAGAGTTAGAAAACTTGAGTATAAACAACAAGTTTAACAAGAAGAATAGAAATACTCTGATAACATTATAACAAAGACACGGATAAGTCGAATTAATTCACTTAGTCTATTTGAAAAAGAAATAGACAAACCAGATCAATAGAAAAGCTTCAAACTCGAGTAGTAATAACAAGTTTAGAAATTGAAGTAATATTATGAAAAGAACAAAACACGGATAACCCCAAAAGATTTAAACAGTCATAGATCACAAGAGACTGGGTTAGCTTATGGATTATACAGTATAGTTTTAAAATTACCCTCTGTAGCACAACTTCCTCACTCTTTAAGTCTTTTGTATTTGAACGTTCTCACTACACTCTTTGCACCAGCTCTTTCTTCTTCTTCTTCTTGAGATTTTGAAATACGTGCATCACTAATGGAAAGTTCCATCTTCAATTGATCACATAGTCCCTTGTTAGATAATCTTCCCCACACTTTCAACATTTTGGTACAGATGTCGCAGTTTAACCAAGTCTGCTACTACTAGCTTTTCCTTTATGAAACTACAGCTGTTGTTGTTGATTTCCCGATGATCACGAATACGTTTTTCACTGGAATCGCTTGGCTTTTACGATTTCTCCTCCTTCGAAACCAATATGCTTCAACGTTACGAAATCTCATATTCTAAGCTTTATTTGGCCCGATCCTTATTCTCGGCCACCGTTTCCTATTGCTGAGCAATCCTCTGATCTTGTTGTACCGTTCCTTTCGTTGTTCTTTGCATCACTTCCATACTTGCAGTCATATTGCCGCGACCACGTCCTACCTGTCTCACATGCACGTTTACTACGAGTCATCGCCTTTCTTTAAAGACGGATGAATCATAATACCATGGAAACCGGATGTAACCATTTCAAACAATGTTGTCTCCTTTCAGAGTCCAAGCACAGAGAGTCACACAACAAAAACAAGACAGACCTAACCATAAACCCTAAAAGACTCTAACCGTGCTCTGATACCAACTAATGTAACACCCTCCATAGGGCGTCACATTTTCAAATAAAACATAAAACCAAATTAAATCATTTTATAAAAGCTTTGAATTCTAAAAGTTAAATTTTAAAATTTCTTTTTGCGGAAATATAAACTTACCAAAAATTATAAGTAAAACAAAAATTATATTGAATTGATTTATACACATGTCATATATGCCACAAAATATTCAACAACAATTTAAAACATAACATTTACAGATTCGGAGAAACAGTAGCAAACCCAATGAAGGTTACTACTAATAGCACGGTAACAACACTAACGAGAAAAAAAAACCCAACCTACATGTCCCGCTTCTTCAAGTGCATCCTATTAAAGTCTGGAAGACCACTCCTTGATGCCGTCACCGTCTTCAGAATATTGTCTCCCATAGGTTTAAGAATGTGCTCCGCCTACTATATAAATTTAACGAATACAAACACGACAAGTAATACAGGAAAGAGGTGAGATCCCCTTTCACCAATACCAGTACGGTAGCAAAGAATGATTCGAATGACAAGGTCATTCCATACACATAGATATCACAAATTTAGTCATGTTATCAATTTACAATTAATTCTAATAAGCATATATTGTAATTAAATAAACAGCAATAACATTATCAGGATAGATATAACAATTCATACCATATAAAATACCATAACAGTAAATC
This sequence comes from Ormosia semicastrata, assembly GCA_029884595.1. NCBI lineage: Eukaryota > Viridiplantae > Streptophyta > Magnoliopsida > Fabales > Fabaceae > Ormosia > Ormosia semicastrata. The sequence continues at coordinate 42,458 of JAQQTO010000062.1, forward strand.
ATAATAATATAGATTAAAGATTAAATACAATAACAACATATAATATCACAAATAAAAGATCATGATAAAAGATCACCAATAAACAATAATAATGTACCACATATAGACATATGCAATATGACACGATCCTACTCCATGGAGCTACAACACACACATCAATATCGAGAGAATGATTTGAAAGTTCTAATAGTATCGCTTGACTTGACCGGCTATTCAGACTTGTCCACCCTTTGTGTCTATAGCTTGACTACCCGACCAGCTATTACATGTCAAGACTTTGTGTCTATAGCTTGGCTATCCTATCTACCATATTGCTTGTCAAGCACTTTGTGTCTATAAGTGATCGTTGTGATTGCTATGACTTGTCAATACTTTGTGTCTATAGCCCATGAAAACACCATGGCGTAGTACACAGTCAAAACATCGTGTAACTACAGGCAGTAAAATAGACCTCTCAAACTTTAATTATTTACGAAAATACCCTCAAACTTTAAATATTTACAAAAATGCCCTCAAATTCAAATATTTACAAAAATACCCTCAATGGCAAAAATAATTATGTAAATGCCCTCAGTGGCACAAATCTCAAAATACAGTACGCTCCCACTTGGCGCAATATATTTTTCACATAACCAGGTTACAATACGCACCCACTTGGCGCGCTATAACTTTCCACATATCTGGGTCCACCATTTTGGCCCAACAGTAAAATTTACTGTTCTCATCAATAGCGTAAAATTTTTATTATGTTTTTAAAATCCTGATATTTTCCTTAAATAAACAGTTTATTTTTCTAACAGAAAGATTTATTAAATAGTTTAAAACTGCTTAAAATATTTTTCAAGTAACTGTAAAATATTTTTGCATTACTGTAAATACGAACAACATTTAAACATTATTAATTCCATTAAATACCCTTAAACACTCTTTGAAATTAATTTAAAAACATCCAAAATCCACTTTTCAGGGTTATGACCGAATCCTAGGGTGTTGTATTCCTTGGAATACTCATGTAAATCCTTGTATGTTATTTATATGCTACAATATTTATCATGCATCTATGAACACATACCATATTTTAAAGCAATCATAAAACACATACAAACCATTAAAGCTATTAGACATGCTTACACATATAATCAATCAAAATTAGGAAAAACAATAAACAATATTAGACATGCTTGCACATATAATCAATCTCAATTAGGAAAAACAATAAACAATCAAGTGAATGAATCCTTATGGATTTCTTCACCACAACACAAACATTCCTCACCACCAACACATGGTTGATGAGGGTAATCTCCCTCTTACCTCTTGAAGAACCTCCAAGTTCCTTGTATGTCTCCTTCAATCAAATTTTCTCCACCAAGAGCTTCTTAAAAAAAAAATAAAGAAAACATACAATATTAATACCTAAGGCTCTAAACTAAAATAATCATGGATTAAAATCATGATTAGAACTTTGAAATGAAGAGAAACATAAAGATTAAAGAATCCTACCTTCAAGGCTTCAAACTTGAGCTTTGAAGAACAAAAAAAAATAGATGATTTAGGCTTAGGTTTTAACTACAAAATGTCTTGAAATGAAGTAGGAAAGCAAGAAACAAGGTAGTTTAGAATTATAGAAGAGTGATTGATGGAAAGAAGGTGGAAGGCCGTGAGGTTGGAGAAGAAAAGAAGGAGAAAATTTGAGAGCTTTTGCTATTTGGAGAATTTTGGAGAAAAATGAAGACTTTGACTATGCATGGCCGTAAACCATTTTGAGAGAAAATGAAGTGAAGTCTTTGGGTGAGAGAATGTGAATTTGTGAGGATGAAATGGAGAGGAGCTGCTGCTGTTTTCTGCCGTAGAAGTCCAAGGCCAAATGAATGGATTTACTTGAACAAAAGTCTAATAATTCAAGTGCACATGGCTTGGTCATGTAGGGGTCCACATAGAGGGTTCAAGAACCTTGGAGAAAGCTCTCAAGCTGCTGAAAACCGTGGCCAAATATATTTAAATAGGTAAATTGGCTTTTATTCAAATGCATGGCCGTAAATGCATTTGAGAGGAAAAATGAATATAAAATGAAATAGCTAATTGTAGGATTTCACCAAGGGTGAATTGCTGTAGAAGCTAAATGGAAAGAAGCCACTTTGTTTGACTCTCCAAGACTTCATCCAAGCCTTAGAATTCACCAAGGGTCAAGATTAAAACTTGATCACCAAGCTTGTCTTCCATTGGCTAATCCAAGCCTTGTCACAAGCTCTTGAATGTTCCACCACTAATGATGCTTACGTCATTCTCTGAGTGCACCTGCTATTCCACATGGCTTACGTCATTCACTTGACTTTCAAGGCTTTTGGATTGTTCAAGAATCATGTAGAACCTCCTCCAAGCTGCTGCATGGCGGTGAGTTTCAAGGGTAATTTTCGACGAAAATCAACCTGACAGAATGATGTAAAATGGGAGAACGTTATTTTCCAAGAATGGCTAAATATCAAGTTCTGTCGGATGGGAATTCTGTCGAACAAAGATCAAAATTGTCGTATGAACTTAAAAGGTCAACAGAATCCTAATTCGTCGGACGGGTGTTAACGTTGAAGAAATCTTCCAATTGTCAAATCGACGAAATACTATGTGGTCAGAAGATCAAATTCGACGGATTTTGACATTAGAGAAGTTGTTCTACTGAAATCAGGAATTCTTACTCGACGGTCGTTAGCACCATAATTCGACGAACATTGGTATCCCCACTCAACAAAAATTGACATTCTAACTCAACAGACAAGAGCATCCTCACTCGACAGATATTGACATTTTCACTCGACGAATATTAACATTGTACTAAAAGATAAGATCAAATTTGACGGATATTAACATTCTCCTAAATGATCTGAAGATAAAATTCGACGATAAGTGTTTGTCCAACAATGAGCAACCTTCGACATAAAATAGTGTTCGACAACGAATAGTAGTACTATTTATGATCAGTTAGGTCGATTACATAGTAGTCATCTTCATTTTGATTTGTAGAATCGTCCAACAAGATTTAGGGAAAAGGAGAACCATATTGTTCTTAACTGATTCTTTGCTAACAGAACGTCCAGCGTTTTGTCGAATCCGACGACATCTTCCATGTTGTTGAATAGATAGTCTTTGTCGAAATAGATGATCTTGGTCGAGATACATAGTCTTGGTCGGAAGAGGCCTCTGATTCAAAAATTGAGAGTTATCTTCATCCAGTCTTAAGGTATTTTGGGTTTTGTCGAACTACCGATTGATGTTGTCGGGAAAATGCTCTGAAGGTGTCGGATTCAACTCACCATTAGCATATGCTTACATGTAGTCTTATTAATTAAATCCGACGGGATCAAAATGTTAGAAACATGTCTTCAAAAGTATTTGGACCTTGTCCGAATTCTGTCGGTGTCAAGATCTTCAAAAATCTTGGATTGTCGAATGAGTTACGTGAGATTGATCTTTTGGATCCCTGTAAGGCTTAAGAAAGACCAAGTCTATCGACAAGGATATATTCATAAAACTGTCGAGCTTTGTTTGTCGGAATAGGCTTGAAATGAAGTCAGTATCGACAAGAATCTATTCTCAAAAGAAATTGTCGAATTCGGTTTGTCGAAACAGGTTTTGAAATGAAAACCATTTGGGAAAATGTTGAGGAACTTCTGTCGGATTGGGATTTCCAGAATTTTGGTCGAATTAGAATTCCAGAATTTTGGTCGGTTGATTATTATGGCAAATTATACTATATCGGGTCAAAATAATTCATAGCAATAATAACTATGCATCAAGCAACATATATTTATCAAGAAAATAGAATTATTTTAGATAAATTCTAAAAATTAAGAGATTCTTTTTCGTGTTACTCAGATTCGGGTTAAGTAAGATCCCCCGTCTCTAAATAATCAGACAAGAATTTTCCCGGCCCGAAAATTATTATTTTCTTGACCAGGAGCAAATCACACAAAATAAATCACAAATAGTATCGAAATAATCAAATTATTTTTATAATGCACAGAAAACACAGAGTAGTGTGATTCTGTCAGCTCTTGCAACATAGTCTAAAATTTGGGGTGTTACACCTTCCATCTGTGCCATTCCTTCCATTTGTTATATATGATTAAACATGTTTGTGGCTTAGTTTTTATTAATGATCTTGGTACTATGGTAGAATTAAATAAGCAGGTTCATGTGCTTTTGGAAAGGTCTAATATTTAAGGAAAACTCTGTCAAATTTTTTATAGAATCTAAATGACTAAACTTTGGTTAAATTATGTCAAATAGGTTTATGCCCTTTTGCGTTAACCAAATAAATGTAAAAACATCCAAGATAAATGGGTATGAGTTTGGTGTTATAGTGAATCTATATTACGGTTTATAATCCTATATTTTATAGTCTTAAACCGGATAAATTATGGTAATTTGCTTATGTTTATTAGTGAATTTTACATAGATCCTTATCATTGTCTTCATTTTTGTAAATTGAATGAGATTTAAAACATTTCGAGTGAAAACATGCTAACACATCGCGTTTTCGGAGCAAAAAAGGATCATTTTGGCTTAGACAGAACCTTGTGAGGGTTTTTCAAGTTAGACACGGCCGTGTCTAACTTGCAAAATGCTTCTGTCACATTTTTTTAAGGAGACACGGCCGTGTCTAACATCCAAAACGCTTCTGTCAAATTTTTTTTAGGAGACACGGTCGTGTTAGGTGTAGACACTGCCGTGTCTATGTTACGCCAAACATATTGGCGTATTTAGCTAGTTACGGCAACAACATTGGCTTATTTATCTCACTTACGTCAAACATCCAAACATATTTATTGATGATGCGCCACATGGGATGACGCATCAATGTAGTTTGATAAATAGTTTTGCCAACAGTGACAGTTTGAAAAAACCCCCGAGAATTTAGCAAATGGAAGGAATGGCACGGAGGGAAGGGGGTGAAAATATATAGCTGAGTTACGCCATCCTAGGTGTAACACTCCAAAATTTTCTATCTTGTAAATAGTAATTTTGACAGTTAACAGAATTTTACTATTTAGTAATTTTTGGATACTGTAAAATTATTTTGATTATTTTGTCAACGTATTTGATCGTTTTGAGTGATTTACTCCGTGTCAGGAAAATAAAAATTCTTGGGCCGGGGAAAACTTTACGTAATTTAATTTTTACCGTTAGGTTTTAATTATTTTACGTGATCTGATTTGATATTTGTGTGTTTTCTAATTTTTGTGATTTTACGTGTGATTATGAAAATTTTTACTATTTGTGGGCCCGGGGGTATATGTGGGCCTAGGTGGTCATACGTGGGCCTAGGTAGGTCCCGCAAAGTGAAAAATTTTTCTACGCATAGAAAAATTTGTACTGTTTAGACGGAGTCAGGGGATCTTACTAAACCTGAATCCGGAAACAGTTTTAGAAAATTTCTTTTACTGTATTTTGTACCGTATTTAATTATTGGAAGATAAAAATATAGTAAATATATTCTTTCGTGAGGTTATAACAATTAAAAATAAAATTCTATATTGTTAAGTCAATATTGGTGGTTTGGATATCCACCATCGATTTAATCACCGTTGGAGATTTAATTTTGATTTAATCAATGGTGGAGATTTGATCTTAAAAGTGAATAGGATCAATTATAACCGTTGGATGGAAATTAAATAAAGGGTAGAGATTTAGTCTTATAAATGGCTATGACCATTATCAACTCTTGGATGTAGATTTAATCAATGGTGGAGATGGATCATTAATGACCATTGGATTTGGATTTAGATCAATGGGGGAGAATTGGTCATCAAAAATGACTATAACCATTTTGGACCCTTGAATGTAAAGTTTGAAGGTGTAATCTTGACCCTTCATTTTGGAGACACATTCAATGGTTAGGATTGCAAGCCAAAAATGATCCAATAGCTCAAATAAAGTCTTCCATCTATAACCTAAACCTAATAGTTATTTTAATCCAAACCATTCTTTTAATCAAGGGTTAGGATGGCTTAGGATGATGGCTATGAAATTTATCACATTTTATGAAGCATGGAAGGGGGGACGGTTTGGAGATGCAAGGGAGAGGGGAGACAACTTTGAATAGGCTTTTTTGGCCAAAGAAAAAGATGAAGTCAACAATAGTAGCTTGAATTTGATTAGTAACTAATTAATCCTAATTTGATTAATCTAATGGCCTAATTAACAAGTTAAGTGAACTAATCTAATTATTAATTAGTGATAATCTAATTACTAATTAAATGTCCTAATTTTATTTAGAGACTATGATATATGTCATAATATGTTTAATTAATTAGGTATATAATTAGAATGTTAATTAAGTGAAATTAGGAAACTAGACCTAATTAATTAACTAATTAATTAGCATACAATTAGGTTTTAATTGAAAACAATTAAGTCCCTAATCCTATGAAGAGCCACACGGTCATGCAGCTTGGAGAGCTTCTCCAAGGTTCTTGAATTATCTAGCATGGCAATTTAATAATTCAAAGATGACATAAGCCATGTGTTTTCAATGTGAACATAATTGGTGATATTTTGGGTTCAAACTTATCTCCTAATATTACCTACAAACTACTACACGGCTGCACCATTCAATTTACTATCAATATTCATTTCTTTTCTCTCACCAAAAAGTTTACACTATTTCCTCTCAAATTTCCCAAGAACACATAGAACATTTTCTTTCCCTTTTTCTCTCTAGAATTCAGCCCACACCTCTTGAACCACTATCCATCTCCTATAATTTTTGTTCTCATCATTTCCTAAAGCTAAACTACCTCCTAAACACTTTTTATTTAGAAAGTTTTCCCAAAATTCCACTCTAAGTGCTTCAAAATCCCACTTTTAGCTTACTTTCTTGGAAGTAAACTTTGATTTCTATGATTTAAATTCATGTTTATGATTTTCTAAGCCATGTTTGTTCCATGGTTTGTTATTATTAAGCTTTGTTTGTAATTTTACTAATTATTTTAGAATTGTTAGGAATTATTGTGAGCCACACGAAAATTAAGGAGAAGGAGGAGAGCTTGAAAAGCTTGTCTTCAAGAGGTAAGAGGGAGATCCATCTCACCAACCAAGTATGGTAGTGAGAGATGATCTTATATTTGATGGATGGTGAATCCATGTGAGGATTCCAATCCATGGTCATGTAATAATTTATGTGTGTTTATGAGCTTTGATTTATTTACTTATGCTTGATGTGCTTTGTATGATTTTATGGCTTTGATGATATGATTATATTATGCATGATAAGTATATGGCATGGTTATAGTATTTATGATGAAATATATATATATATGTATTTTATGATGTGGTGATGAAAAGGAAATTCAATTTTTGGCTCCAATAGCCAAAGGAGAGGGTTCGATTTTTGATGCCCTTAATTTGAGTTCATGTTGAAATTTTCAAGAATCAGGGAATTAATTTTTGGTTCATAGAACTTAGTGAATTTCGGCCAAGACACCTCAAAATAGGTGTTCACAAATTAATATTTTCATGAAAAATGAAAATGAATGATTTGAAGAGTATGGAAAATAAACAAAGGGTCTGTTTTTCAAGAAAACAAGAATACGGTCTTTGAGAAATTTTTATTGATTTATTTTGTGTAGAAAGATCCTAAGTGTTTTTCTAAATATGAGTTTTGAATGAAACGGGCAAACATTGATTTTAAGGATTTGCAAGGAAAGTGAACAAGGATTTGCAAAGAAAGTGAAAAAGGATTTGTAAAGAAAGTGAAAAAGGATTTGAACAAATGAGTTTGGTTTTTATAACCATCGGTATTTCGGTTTTGAAAATAAAATTTTAAAATAGTTTTGTTTGTGTAAAACCATATCAATTTAGAAGGAAAAATGTTTTGATAATTTTCAATAGTCATGTCCACGTTTTCGAAGGCTTGTAATGCATTGATTTTGATGAAACTAAATGATTTTCCAAGTGGAAATATAATTAATTTAATACAAGGAATTTGAAAAGGGAATTAGAGTATTTTAGCACTTGAGAAATGAATTTTTATGTAAATGGAAAAGAGAGGTTGCAAGTGAGCCTCAATTTGTTTTAAAAAGAATTTATTTTTGTTAAAATCCCGTTGGATTTTGGAAAGCGTTAGTAATTTTTAAAGTTAGAAACATTGATTTAAATCAATGAAATTGTGAATTTGTGGAATATACTATGAAAAAGGATTTTCTTGAATAAGAAGATATATTAAATGAAGTATAAAGTTATATTATTTTGAGGAAGGTTGATTTGGAAATGATTTGGGAAAAATAGAGAATATAATGGTATTTTAAAAATTTACTAACGTATAACTTATTTTCAAGTTTTGAAGTACGTTAGAAAATGTTAAGTTTTGAAATGTTGATTTATATCAATGGAAAAGTGATTTTGTGAATTATATTTTGGAAAAGGATTTCTTGAGTAAAGAAATGTGAAAAAAGATTTTCTTGAGTAAAGAAAATGTGTTAAATAAAGTATAAAGTCATATTATTTTGAGAAAAGTGAAAATGGAATTTTTGAAGAAATGAGAAATATTTTTTGTAATGAAATTGTGGTGAAAAAAATTATTTACGTATCTTAAAAATGTAATTTTTAAAGTACGTAGTTTAAAATACAGTAAAATATTTTTAAGTGTTTAGAAATACAGTAAAATATTTTTACACGATTTGAAATATGATAAAATATTACTACGCGATTGGAGATATGTTGAAACATTTTAAGTGATTTGAATTACGTTTAAATATTTTATGTAATTTGAACTACTGTTGAAAAATCACTATGGGATTTAAAAGTGATAGAATATTTTTACGTGATTGTGAAAATGATGGAAAATCGTTATGTGATTTGGAAAGTGTTTTAAATATTTTGAGAATGATGGAAAGTGTTTTATGCGACTTAAAAGAATCATTTTTAAGTTTTGTGATTTTGAAAATGATGAAAAATTATTATGCGATTTTAGAAACATATATTTTTATGTCATTGAGAAAAATGTTTAAAAATTTAATACGTGATTTAAAGGTGCAACAGAAGAGTTGCAGTATTGTGAAAACGTAACAGAAACATTTTGGAATTGTGAAAATGAAATGAAAATATTGTGCAATTTTGTGAAAACACGACGAAAGTGTTTTATAACTATGAAAATGTGATAATATGATTTTTCTGTTGAAAATACAGTATAAATACTGTAGAACCAGTATATGGATGCTGTGTGAGAAAATGACATATTTTGTCTGTGATTAGATTTGGTGCATTATACGTGCATTGGAAAAATATGCGTTGAAGCATATGATTACATTAAAGAAATGAAATTGAAAAGATTTGGCCCTTTGGGGTTGGACTTGCACTGATATATTCGTGCATTGTATAAAATATAGCTAATAACTATTATGGCCTTTGTGGTTGAAGAGGGAATGATAATTGATAGTGAGGTCTATGATGGATCTGGGGGCGTCGGTAGCGCAATGATCGACCAGTGGACAATTGGCGAGTACCCTGTGCCACTTAGCGATGATCCGTTGCAACGCATTGACGATACCCGACAAGAACACGATTCTTTTCAACGACCGGGAGATTGTCTTTGGGCTAAAGACCGACAATTAACCAGAGCATTCTTCTCGAAATTGTGAAAACCTCTATGGAGTTGTTTTTGATAAGCTAAGTCTTTGTGCATATGCATAAATATGAGCATTTATATCTGTGTGATATATTAATTGAGGAATATTGGTTATGACAATTGTTTTGAGTACTTGGATGATGATTGAACTGATAAATGATTAGATGATGATAGTTGATTAATGTTGATAGCATGATTATGGTATGATCTATCTGTATGATATTGCTGTTTGTGTTATCTCGTCGCCATGTTGGTATTGGTGTAGGTGATCTCACCTCTTTGTTATATTATTTTGCTTTGTCTGTATTGTTAAAATTATACAGTAGAAGGAATGAGTTGTCTTAGACATAACGAGTGGTAGATACTCAGAGATTGATGGAAGCATTGAAAAGTGGCTGTCTCAAGTTCGAAGATGTGCCGGGTCGACAAGGAGTAAAGTTCTGATGCATCAAGTTGATACAAGAGAAGGATCGAGTATGTTAAGATTTAATGTTAGTGTTGTACCGTGCTATTAAGTAGGACCCGTCATGGGGTTTGCTACTGTTAAAAAAAAATTTGTTAATTTTATATTTCTCTTTAAATTGTGATATTAATTGGTGTCAATATTGTATAATGAATAGTTGAAACATGATTTTCAATATTACCTAATATTTTCAGTAAATTTACGTTTCAATAAAGAAGAAATTTCGAAACCTATCTTTTATAACTCAAACTTTGTGCGAACTTCTTTTCAGATTATGAGTCGGGAGTCAGAAATGTGATGCCCTAAGGAGGGTGTTACATTAGTTGGTATCAGAGCACGGTTTGAGTCTTTTGGGGTTTGTGGTTAGGTCTATTTTGCTTGTGTTGTGTTCTTTGTGTTTGTTTTCCGAAAGAAAATAATGTTGTTTATAATGGATATTAGATCCATTGTATTTCGATCCAAAAAAAAAAAGGGAATGGCTTGGGATAGTTATACTTGTGTGGAAGTGAAACATGTTACTAGTAATGCAGTTGCAGCTACGGGAGCAATGGGAGCAATGTGGAAAGACGACTGCACGAACAAAGGACTGCTGTTCAGTGGAAACGAGATGTTGAAGTTTAGGATCTGATGGAAGAGAATCAGTCTTGGAATATAAGATTTCGTAATTTTGGAACCTGGTATTTTTTTAGGATATTGAGAAAGTAATTGATTTCGATGGAAGATGTATTTACAACCATTGAGGAAACCAAAAGTAGTAAGTGGTGTGAAAGAAGGTACTTAATGAAGGAATTTACGTCAAGAAAATAATTTGTGGAAAAGTTGGACACATTTTCCCAGAGATTATGCTTTTTAAAAACAGAGTTTTCTATTAGTAAAATTTTAGATAGTAAGGGAAGTTGTTACTCTAAATGGAACGGGAGTGTTCTGAGCGGAAGATTTAAACAATGGAGATTATGTCATTGGAGCTAATCCTATAAACCATACTGAATATTTCTGTGAGTGACCTATTCTTTATAACATATGATTGAGTAGATCAATTATATGTTAGAGTTATTCGTTATCCTTTGATTTGTTTACTTCTGTTTCTATTCTTAGCTAATCGAGTCATTCAAGTTATTCAAATTGTTGTTATAGATCAAAATTTTGTGTTAGTTTGATCTGTTTCATAAACAGACGTGATCTTTGGAAATGAATTAGTTATTTTTCAACCATATCCAATGAGATTATTTCAACAGAGTATGAGTAATCCAAAGTAAATTTATTCTTAAAAATCGGATTACATCCAATTCTTTGCTGGATATGTTCGATAACAGGTTCGATTCATTTTGTTATCTTCCATGATGTTTTCTTTCATCTCCTGCAATTGAATGAACAAGAAACGATATTCCTATTTAACTCTATGTCATAGTATTTGGTATAGTGCTGTGGAAAGGAGAACTCGGTTAGTGAGACATTTCCTGTTAAAAGCAAAAATCTAGAATATGTAGTGATACGAGGATAAGTAAATTTTAAGTAATACATTACATTAGTTGGAAGTTATCTGAGAAAAGCTATTCTAGGCATGAATGAAGACTGGTTGTCGTTATGTTGGTATAAGAGATATGGAAATTCTTTCTTTCTGGAGTAACATTCAACATCTTCAGTAATTATAGGAGTCTGAGATATCTGTTTGATCAGGAGAAGTTGAACATCAGCAAAGAGATTTTGTTGGTTAGAATAGTATAGCAAGATGTAAGAGAGGAAGCTTCATGAGAATTGGAAAATAAGATATAAAAAAAGTAATGTTCATATTTATTCTAAGGGTGTGAAATCATGGTTATTAAATTTTAAGGACGAAATTTCTTTTTAGAGGGGGAGTAATGTAACACCTGAAAATTTCCTATCTTGTAAGTTAACAGAATTTTACTGTTTAGTAATTTTTAGATACTGTAAAATTATTTTGATTATTCTGTCAGCGTATTTGATTGTTTTGAGTGATTTACTCCGTGTCAGGAAAATAAAAATTTTTGGGCCGAAAAAAACTTTACGTAATTTAATTTTTACCGTTAGGTTTTAATTATTTTACGTGATCTGATTTGATATTTGTGTGTTTTCTAATTTTTGTGATTTTACGTGTGATTATGAAAATTTTTACTGTTTATGGGCCCAGGGGTGTATGTGGGCCCAGGTGGCCATACGTGGGCCTAGGTGGGTCCCGCAAAGTGAAAAAATCTTTTATGCATAGAAAAATTTGTACTGTTTAGACGGAGTCAGGAGATTTTACTAAACCTGAATCCAGAAATAGTTTTAGAAAATTTTCTTTATTGTATTTTGTACCGTATTTAATTATCGGAAGATAAAAATATAGTAAATATATTCTTTCGTGAGGTTATAACAATTAAAAATAAAATTCTATATTGTTAAGTCTATATTGGTGGTTTGGATATCCACCATCGATTTAATCACCGTTGGAGATTTAATTTTGATTTAATCAACGGTGAAGATTTGATCTTAAAAGTGAATAGGATCAATTATAAACGTTGGATGGAAATTATATCAAGGGTAGAGATTTAGTCTTATAAATGACAATGACCATTGTTAACCCTTGGATGTAGATTTAATCAATGGTGGAGATGGATCATTAATGACCATTGGATTTGAATTTAGATCAATGGTGGAGAATTGGTCATCAAAAATGACTACAACCATTTTGAACCCTTGGATGTAAAGTTTGAAGGTGTAATCTTGACCCTTCATTTTGGAGACACATTCAATGATTAGGATTGCAAGCCAAAAAAGATCCAATGGCTCAAATAAAGTCTTCCATCTATAACCTAAACCTAATAGCTATTTTAATCCAAACCATTCTTTTAATCAAGGGTTAGGATGGCTTAGGATGATGGCTATGAAATTTGTCACATTTTATGAAGCATGGAAGGGGGGACGGTTTGGAGATGCAAGGGGGAGGGGAGACAACTTTGAATAGGCTTTTTTAGCCAAAGAAAAAGATGAAGTCAACAATAGTAGCTTGAATTTGATTAGTAACTAATTAATCCTAATTTGGTTAATCTAATGACCTAATTAACAAGCTAAGTGAACTAATTTAATTATTAATTAGTAATAATCTAATTACTAATTAAATGTCCTAATTTTATTTAGAGACTATGACAGATGCCATAATATGTTTAATTAATTAGTTATAATAGAATGTTAATTTGAAATTAGAAACTAGACCTATATAGTTAGAATGTTAATTAAGTGAAATTAGGAAACTATGAAGAGCCACACGGTCATGCAGCTTAGAGAGCTTCTCCAAGGTTCTTGAATTATCTAGCATGGCAATTTAATAATTCAAAGATGACATAAGCAATGTGTTTTTAATGTGAACATAATTGGTGATATTTTGGGTTCAAACTTATCTCCTAATATTACCTACAAACTACTACACGGTTGCACCATTCAATTTACTATCAATATTCATTTCTTTTCTCTCACCAAAAAGTTTACATTATTTCCTCTCAAATTTCCCAAGAACACATAGAACATTTTCCTTCCCTTTTTCTCTCTAGAATTCAGCCCACACCTCTTGAACCACTATCCATCTCCTATAATTTTTGTTCTCATAATTTCCTAAAGCTAAACTAGCTCCTAAACACTTTTCATTTAGAAAGTTTTCCCAAAATCCCACTCTAAGTACTTCAAAATCCCACTTTTAGCTTACTTCCTTGGAGGTAAACTTTGATTTCTATGGTTTAAATTCATGTTTATGATTTTCTAAGCCATATTTGTTTAATGGTTTGTTATTATTAAGTTTTGTTTGTGATTTTACTAATTATTTTAGAATTGTTAGGAATTGTTGTGAGCCACACGAAAATTAAGGAGAAGGAGGAGAGCTTGAAAAGCTTGTCTTCAAGAGGTAAGAGGGAGATCCATCTCACCAACCAAGTATGGTGCTTGATAAGCTTTGTACGGTTTTATGGCTTTGATGATATGCTTATATTATGCATGATAAGTATATGGCATGCTTATAGTATTTATGATGAAATATATATATATGTATTTCATGATGTGGTGATGAAAAGGAAATTCAATTTTTGGCTCCAATAGCCAAAGGAGAGGGTTCGGTTTTTGATGCCCTTGATTTGAGTTCATGTTGAAAATTTTCAAGAATAAGGGAATTAATTTTTGGTCCATAGAACTTAGTGAATTTCGGCCAAGACACCTCAAAATAGATGTTCACAAATTAATATTTTCATGAAAAATGAAAATGAATGATTTGAAGAGTATGGAAAATAAACAAAGGGTCTGTTTTTCAAGAAAACAAGAATACGGTCTTTGAAAAATTTTTATTGATTTATTTTGTGTAAAAAGATCCTAAGTGTTTTTCTAAATATGAGTTTTGAATGAAACTGGCAAACATTGATTTTAAGGATTTGCAAAGAAAGTGAACAAGGACTTGCAAAGAAAGTGAAAAAGGATTTGTAAAGAAAGTGAAAAAGGATTTGAACAAATGAGTTTGGTTTTTATAACCATCGGTATTTCGGTTTTGAAAATAAAATTTTAATGGTTTTGTTTGTGTAAAACTATATCAATTTAGAAGGAAAAATGTTTTGATAATTTTCAATAGTCATGTCCACGTTTTTGAAGGCTTGTAATGCATTGATTTTGATGAAACAAAGTGATTTTTCAAGTGGAAATATAATTAATTTAATACAAGAAATTTGAAAAGGGAATCAGAGTATTTTAGCACTTGAGAAATGATTTTTTATGTAAATGGAAAAGAGAGGTTGCAAGTGAGCCTCAATTTGTTTTAAAAAGAATTTATTTTTGTTAAAATCCCGTTGGATTTTGGAAAGTGTTAGTAATTTTTAAAGTTAGAAACATTGATTTAATTCAATGGAATTGTGAATTTGTGGAATATACTGTGAAAAAGAATTTTCTTGAATAAGAAGATATATTAAATGAAGTATAAAGTTATATTATTTTGAGGAAGGTTGATTTAGAAATGATTTGAGAAAAATAGAGAATATAATGGTATTTTGAAAATTTACTAACGTATAACTTATTTTTGAGTTTTGAAGTACGTAAGAAAATGTTAAGTTTTGAAACATTGATTTATATCAATGGAAAAGTGATTTTGTAAATTATATTTTGGAAAAGGATTTCTTGAGTAAAGAAATGTGGAAAAAGATTTTCTTGAGTAAAGAAAATGTGTTAAATAAAGTGTAAAGTCATATTATTTTGAGAAAAGTGGAAATGAATTTTTGAAGAAATGAGAAATATTTTCTATAATGGAATTGTGGTAAAAAAAATTATTTACGTATTTTAAAAATGTAATTTTTAAAGTACGTGGTTTGAAATACAGTAAAATATTTCTAAGTGTTTGGAAATACAGTAAAATATTTTTACATGATTTAAAATATGATAAAATATTACTACGCGATTGGAGATGCATTGAAACATTTTAAGTGATTTGAATTACGTTTAAATATTTTATGTAATTTGAACTACTGTTGAAAAATTACTATGTGATTTAAAAGTGATAGAATATTTTTAGGTGATTGTGAAAATGACGGAAAATCGTTATGTGATTTGGAAAGTGTTTTAAATATTTTGAGAATGATGGAAAATGTTTTATGCGACTTAAAAGAATGATTTTTAAGTTTTGCGATTTTGAAAACGATGAAAAATTATTATGGGATTTTAGAAACGTATATTTTTATGCGATTGAGAAAAATGTTTAAAAATTTAATACGTGATTTAAAGGTGCAACAGAAGAGTTGCAGTATTGTGAAAACGTAACAGAAACGTTTTGGAATTGTGAAAACGAAATAAAAATGTTGCGCAATTTTGTGAAAACACGACGAAAGTGTTTTATAACTATGAAAATGTGATAATATGATTTTTTTGTTAAAAATACAGTATAAATACTGTAGAACCAATATATGGATCTTTGTGTGAGAAAATGACATGTTTTGTCTGTGATTGGATTTGGTGCATTATACGTGCATTGAAAAAATATGCGTTGAAGCATATGATTACATTGAACAAATGAAATTGAAAAGATTTGGCCCTTTGGGGTTGGACTTGCACTGATATATTCGTGTATTGTATAAAATATAGCTAATAGCTATTATGGCCTTTGTGGTTGAAGAGGGAATGAGAATTGATAATGAGGTCTATGATAGATCTTGGGGCGCGCGAGGCGCTGACGGCAATCGACCAGTGGACGGTTAGCGAGTACCACTATGCCACTTGGCGATGCAAATCCGTTACAACGCATTGATGATACCCGACAAGAACACGATTCTTTTCAACGACTGGGAGATTGTCTTTGGGCTAAGGCTGACAATTAACCAGAGCATTCTTCTCGAAATTGTGAAAACCTCCATGGAGTTATTTTTGATAAGCTAAGTCTTTGTGCATATGCATAAATCTGAGCATTTATATCTGTGTGATATATTAATTGAGGAATATTGGTTATGACAATTGTTTTGAGTACTTGGATGATGATTGAACTGATAAATGATTAGATGATGATAGTTGATTAATGTTGATAGCATAATTATGGTATGATCTATCTGTATGATATTGTCTTTGTTTGTGTTATCTTGTGTCTTTGCCATGTTGGTATTGGTATAGGTGATCTCACCTATTTGTTATATTATTTTGCTTTGTCTGTATTGTTAAAATTATACAGTAGAAGGAATGAGTTGTCTTAGACATAACGAGTGGTAGATACTCAGAGATTGATGGAAGCATTGAAAAGTGGCTGTCTCAAGTTCGAAGATGTGCTGGGTAGACAAGGAGTAAAGTTGTGATGCATCTAGTTGATACAAGAGAAGGAACGAGTATGTTAAGATTTAATGTTAGTGTTGTACCGTACTATTAAGTAGGACCTGTTATGGGGTTTGCTACTGTTAAAAAAAATAAGTTTGTTAATTTTATATTTCTCTTTAAATTATGATATTAATTGGTGTCAATATTGCATAATGAATAGTTGAAACATGATTTTCAATATTACCTAATATTTTCAGTAAATTTATGTTTTAGTAAAGAAGAAATTTTGAAACCTATCTTTTATAACTCAAACTTTGTGCGAACTTCTTTTCAGATTATGAGTCGGGAGTCGGAAATATGATGCCCTAAGGAGGGTGTTACACTAGGTGGCATATTTGACTGACTTATGCCAACCTTGTTGGCGTATCTAGTGTAATGGCCACTCAGGATACGCCACATGGGATGGCGCATCACTGCATGTTGCGCCAAGCTTGTTGGTGCAACATGCATTGATACGCCATCCTATGTGACGCATCCTATGTGGCCCAAAAATAATAAAAAAAAGTCACATAAGACAAAAGAGTGGCAGTTTGGTATATAATTTTGAAAGAGTGACATTTTGATAAATAATTTAAAAAAAGTGACAATTTGATAAATAGTTCAAAAAAAGTGACAGTTTGATAAATAATTTTGCTACCAGTATCAGTTTAGTAAGAAACCCCAGTTCCCTACAGCTATACTCAAATTTGAAATAGGGTATCACATAAATCTTGTCACATTTACCGGTTGTATGCACATGTTAGATTAACTTATTCTATAATTAAAACAATTTATAATTAAAAGTTTTAAAAATATTTTTTGAAAATTAATTATTTTGTCAAAAAGAAGCGTTATCACTATAAATCTAATAATTGTATAAATAGTACAACTCAATTTATTTCTAACATTATACTTGATATAAAATAAAAGAAAACATGTACGAGAAACAAAGAAAAATAGATTTTTAATAGACTAGACATAATGTCTCTTTATGCTTTGATACTATTATTTTTCCCCTCTAGAATATTTTTCAAGATTGCTAACACATCATATCAAGATTTCAAGTTACTGCTGAGTAACTTTTATTTATAAAATTCCATCACTCCCGACATGCCCGAGAAATCATTGCAAGCAGCATGAAATCTGGAAAATCCAGAGCTCCTGCATAAGTTCTCAAATTCTTTCACAGTTCTTTCCTTTCCACCAGCTGCTATAAACATGAGAAAGTCGAGGACGGAAGTATGCTTAGACATACTGCTTGAATTCGGGACTTCTGGCATTATATACTCCAGAACAATCACCTTCCCGTGTTGTGGCAAAGCTTTGTGGCAATTTCTTAAAATCTTTACACATTCTTCATCCAACCAATTATGACATACAAGCTGAAATGATCAAAGATAGAAAGAAAGAAAAAAGTGATTACGTTGTATTGAATTGTTTAAAAAAATAAATTTGAACTTTCATGTAATTCGCTAACCTTTAGCATAATGGCATCACCCTTTGGAACACTTTCAAACATATCTCCTCCAACATGCTCTATCCCTTCATACAAAATGAGTGTTATCTAATTAATAATTAAAAAAAAAGTATATAATCTCCTTAAACTTTAATTCTTTTACAGATCACCATTACGAACTTTAAAATTTTTTAATTAGTTTTTAGACTTTAATTAATCCTTTTGTTTAATTTTGATATGTTAATTTACTAATAATAATACTACATGACAACATCTTATCGTTTAATTCATTAATCTGAATTGTTCATTAATTTATTTATTAAAACTTAATTTTAAATATATTTTTTTACAAAATAAATAGAAAACAAATTTTGTTTTAAAATAAATTTATTTTTATTATTTTTTAAAGAAGAAAATATATTTAAAATCATATTTTGATAAATAAATTAATAAACAGATCAAGTTTAATGTAGATGGATATATAAGATCAATGCTGCCACCTAATATCACCATAATTAGTGAATTAATTGATCTTAAATAAAAAAGTTTATTTAAATATTATTTAAAATTTAAAAACTAATTAAAAATGTTCTAAAATTCATGATAATAACTTATAAAAAATCAAAGTTCAAGAAATCTACATCTTCTTTTCTCTAATAATTTTGGCAAAACATACTTATTCCATCATTCAAAATATTGTAGGCTGTACAAAGAAAGAGAGACTGATATTTGTACCTAGATTAGGTGGTGAATTTTGAACCACATGAGGCAAATCAAAATTAATTCCTTTTATTGAAGGATACTTGGAGATAACCTGCTTTAAGGTCTCCTCTATTCCCCCTCCTACATCAACCAGTGTTGATACTCCTTCAAATCCTTTATATAGTTTAAGGATGTTCATTTCTAATGGGCTAGATCTGGCCATTGCTTTGTCAAAAATGTGACTCAGCTGTTAATGAAGCGATGATTTCCTTTGTCCAGACACAGTTGGTGTCTGTGTTAGAGCATATCTTAAGGATTGTTAGCTCTCAAGCAGGAAGTGCTGTGCCGTAGGCACCATCATAAGGCGATGCAGTTAGGGAGGATCACAAAGTTGATAATGATGGGGTTAACTTGGATTGATTAGTTATGTTTATTGATGATGAGATTAACTTGTATTTAACTATTTGTATTAATTAACTTGAATTAGTTATGATTTCTTTGTAGAACATGTTTTGAATTTATTAATACAATTATGATATTTTGTTGTTTTGCACAATTATTTGTTAGATTTTTCTATTTGGATTGAAATATTTATACAAATATAATTTTAAAATATTCTAATTATCATTATAAAATTAATTTGGATTAGCTTCAGAATAGCTAGGGAATAGTTACAGATTTTAGCTAGGGAATAGCTACGGAATTGCTATAGATTTTAGCTAGAAATTTGCTACGAAATTGCTACGGATTTAGAAACAAAATAGCTACGGATTTGCTACAAACTTTCTACGAAAATTAGCTATGGAATTTGCTACGGAATATTTCGTAGCCAATTAGTTGCAGAAACTAAAGAAACTCTAAACAAAAATTAGCTACGAATTAACTACAAAAATTTAAAAATTAGCTATGATTAACTATGATAATTTTTGGTAGCTAATTAGCTACCAAAAATAGACTACGAAAAAATCCATAGCTAATCTATAGCTAATCTGTAGCTAACTCGGTAAAATTCTTGTAGTGTAGGGATCTATCCCAGTTATAGAAGGAAAGTAATCCTTCCTAGGATACTAATCCTAAATACCTACATTCGATACAGATCACACAAGGATTTTATGTACGCTCTATAAATACAAGGCTAAGTATCCCCAAACAGGTATCAGTGAATTACTCAATATACTTACCTTACTTGAGCACAGTCTAACTTGAGCGTTGAAGTCTCTTTGCAGGTACCCACCCTCAGACTCAACACGCTTGGCCGCTGCTATTAAAGAAGGAATATATCACTTATACACCTATCTCAGGTATCTTTTGAATCCACTTCAGAAAAAATCCCAGATGCCATCCGGACACATGACCATGACAAAGTTTCAATGGTATGGATGCCCGCTTCTGCTAAGTGGAAGACCCTTAGAAGAGCTTTTGCCACAAAAATATTCTCCCCTCAACAGTTAGACTCTACACAGTTCCTCCGTAAGAAGAAGGTGCAAGACTTACTAGATTATGTGCATGAATGCTCTAAGAAAGGTGAAGCCTTGGATCTTGGTGAGGCTATCTTTACAACAGTCCTCAATTCCATATCAAACACTTTTTTCTCTATGGATTTGTCTCATTATCATGCTTCTGATAAGTCTCATCAAAAGTTTATGAAAATTGTATTTGGCGTTATGGAAGAAGTTGGAAGGCCTAATATTTCAGACTTCTTCCCTTTCTTCCGATTATTTGACCCACAAGGTGCACGAGCTAGGATGACAAATCACTTAGAAAGGTTTATTGCATTTTTTGATGGTGTTCTGGAAGAAAGAATGTGTTTAAGAGCTTCAAAATCTAAGGAATACAACAATGTGTTAGATTCCTTTTTGGATCTTATCAAAGAAGAGAATTCCTAATTGAGCTGCCATGATGTTTTACATTTATTTGGGGTGAGTATTTTAGTTTGCTTTCTATATCCGATATTATTTCTGACTTTTCTTGAAATATTCTTGAACTTTTTTAGCAGATTAACATTACATATTTTTCTTGCTAGCTTTTGTTGGCTAGCAATGATCGAATTTTACATTCCAATGAAAATAATTTGTTCAGTCTTAATTAACAATATATATCCACGTATGGAAGGTACTATCTAGCTCAACTATTAAAATTTTTTACAGTTAGTTACGAGGCCTTGTGATTAATTTTTCCCCTTTCCCATTTGCGTCTCAAGAACAAACTCTTTTTGGCCTCTCCCTTCCTAGGTATAACATGTGTGCCGATGTCCTTTTCTTTTTCTCTTTTTTATACCTAACTCTGTTCTGCCAGAGATAAGTGCTCATCACTGAAAGATCTTGAGCTTAACCTCAGATTCTATTATTTGTGTTGATGGTGATTGCATTACTACACATCAATCTTTGGACTTTGGTATAGCATTGAAGTATCTTGTATTGGAAAACCCTTAAAAAAATTCTTCAATTAACCTTTCAAAGATATTTAAATAAATTATAAACCCACATAATGACGGTTAAATTTTCATCAAACAACAAAATCATAAGGTTCATATAAAATCAAACGGTTCTACCTTAAAATGAAATTTGAATATTTTCTCCTAAAATGTGTTACGAATTACATTGATTGATTAAAAATGATATGTAGCAATTTGGGTTTGATAAAGAAAAAAAAATGAAAACCCTACTAGTAAGAGAATAACACACACCGAGGCCCACACATATACACTAATGCATACATGTTATACTTGGAAAGGGGAGTCACAAAGAGCTTGCTCTTGTTACGCAAATGGGTGAAGGCAAAATTTAATCACAGAACCTCGCAATCAACTGCAAAGATCTATACCAACTGAGCTAGTTAGTAGCTTCCATATAATGGATAAATATTGTTAATTAAGACTGAACAGATTATTTTCATTGGAGTGAAGAATTCAGTCATTGCTAGCCAACAAATGCTTAAAATGTAAAATAGCAATGACTACACACACACACACACATAGAGAGAGAGTAGAATTTGGCTTACGCAACAGAAGAATTTCATCCTCCTTATAATTCAACAAATGTTTAGAAGGGTAGGTTTGGGTGGAAAATAAAGAAAATTGTTAATATATATGAACATGATTTGTTGAAATAAGGAGTGTAAAGTCTATGCTCCTTATAATTCAACCAATGTTTAGAAGGGTAGGTTTGGGTGGAAAATAAAGAAAATTCTCAATATATCTGAACATGATTTGTTGAAATGAGAAGTGTTAGGTTTATCACACTTCTTTCAATACACTCTCTTTTATTGGGTCACCTCTACACTAAAGCACACACTCAAACTTGATTACACTTTAATTTACTTGATTACATGTTAATCGAGTTAATTATACATTAATCAAAATTGAGTGTGTGCTTTAATGTGTGACGTGACCTAATAAAATATAGTGTGTTAAAAGAAATGTAATAGAAAGTGTGTTCCTAATATTTCTCTTGTTAAAATACAATGATGATGTCTTTTTTTCTTTTTCTCTTTTTTATATCTAGTTTCCTTATACCAAACATAAGTGCTCATCACTGAAAGGTCTTGAGCATAACCTCATATTCTATTATATATGTAGGTGGTGATTGCATTACACATCAATCTTTGGATTTTGGTATAGCATTGAAGTATCTTGTATTAGAAAATCCTTTAAAAAAATTTCTTCAATTAACTTTTCAAAGATATTTAAATAAATTATAAACCCACATAATGACTATTAAATTCTCATCAAACAACAAAAACATAATGTTCAAATCAAACGATTAAAAATGATGTAGCAATTTGGGTTTGATAAAGAAAAAAAAATGAAAACCCTCACATGACACAATCATATGATTTTGATTTATATATACCATGGTTACTATTAATTTACTCGACTTCCAAAGTATAACTAGTGTAAAATGCATGTGAAGAATAAAATATAAAATTAACAAGCATCTAGTTAGGAGGATGATTTATGCACATACTTCTTATCTTCAGATTCCACACAAAGTTATGTTGGGCCGTGGATGGTTTAGGGAAAAGGCTGAGAGAAAAGAAAGAAAAATGAATGGATGCGATTATGATTTATGAAATATTTGTGTAAGAGTAGTCTATGTAATAGAACTCATGATTGAGAATATATTTGAGGAGTAACTCAATAATTTGCTTATCCTTTGTCTTTGAATTTTAAACTCTTTCTCTCTCTCTTCCTTGACATAAAACTTCATTTTCACCTAGAAACAATCTGGCAAACTTCATTTTTACTTGATGTTATACTAGGATTTATTTGTAGCTGGGATAGACACAACATCAACCACACTGGTATGGGCAATGGCAGAGTTGCTACATAAACCAACAAAATTGGTAAGGGTTAGAGAGGAACTACATCAAATACTTGGCAAAATTGGACAAGTTGAAGAGTCTCGCACCTCAAAGTTCCCTTACCTACGGGCAGTGGTGAAAGAAACTTTGCGCCTTCACCCACCAGCTCCACTTCTAGTACCTCACAAGTCAAATGATGATGTAGAGTTAGCTGACTTCACAGTGCCCAAAAATGCACAAATCCTAGTAAATGTGTGGTCAATTGGACGAGATTCAAGCATTTGGGCTAACCCAAATTTATTTGAACCTGAAAGGTTTTTGGAGAGTGAAATTGATTTTAAAGGCAAAGATTTTGAGTTTATCCCATTCGGTACTGGTAGAAGAATTTGCCCTGGATTACCTTCGGCTTCCAGGGTCATGCACTTCATGTTGGCCTCTCTTTTGCATCACTTCAATTGGAAGCTCGCTGATGAGCTAAAACTAGAAGATATGGATATGAGTCAAAATTATGGGATTACATTGCATAAAGCCCAACCTCTCCGAGTTGTTCCTATCAATGTTTAGTTGAAAAATATAAAGATTCAATTAGCAAATATAGCGTACATGTGATGCTATCTTGTGGCCATAGTTATGGTATTATTGTTAATCTCATGTAGCAAATGAGGTACAGTTTGTGGTGGCTAGTAACTGCTGATTTTTATTTTTATTTTAATTCTTGTTTGCTATGCAAGACAGTAATAAATACTGTTTGAAAATAAAAATAGCTACTTAAATATGTGTTTGTTACTTATAGATGCACTTTAATTTTTATTTTTTTTCTCATTCTCTATAGATATTATTTTTTTGAGATCATGAGGTATTCTCACAAGTTCGACTTATTTGAATCGCTCATAAAACTAATTTTCACTTGACTGTTGGAGCACGAAAGTTATGCTATCTCCCTATAAGAATTACTTTCTTGAAATTTAAACTTACATCCTCATTCTAAGAGATTGATGTTACTTACTACTCGACCCACACTTTATGAGTTTCCCTATAAATGTTTGGTTTATATCCACCAAAGCATAAAAAATGTTTATATTCATTCTTTCAATCGAAAAGGAGCTTAAAGTTTATAGTGGCAAAATCATTAGACATGTGGTATATATGCTTGAGGTGGCAAATTATATCTAACGCAGCTGACACCAATCATGAGAGACAAGTTTGAATTTCTAAGGTTGAATAAAATTTTCTTTCTTATGTTAAAAAAAAAAATCCTTCTTAGCCCACCTCTTAATAAATTCTTGCTAATCAAAAAGTGTGCCCAGCAAATCAAGAGTCATTGGAGAGGGATTGGTTGGTTAACATCAAGTACAGCTATAGAGAAGCGAACAAGTGTGCAGACTATTTAGCGAGGCCAAGTCTTTTTTTTTTTAAAAAAAATTAAGATTAAGGGTAGTTGTTTTATCTTAAGATTAGAATAAGTTTTTAGGTTCAATAAATGCTTATAGAGATACTTTCAAATAACTCATCAATAATAAATTTTGACAAGAATCAAACTCCAACCAATTTAACTGATGCAGTCTCCCTTTACCAATTATGTCAACCATTCATTGCAATGAGGACAAATCTTGGTCATGGCCGAATTATCAAAATTTGGGGCACTCCTCCTAGTGAACTTTCTAGTATTTTGTTTCATGACAATATCAGACCTATGTCCATATTAGACTTGTTCCTCTTAGTGAGCTTCTTGTTTTTAATTTTTTTTTGTCATGGCCCCATCCTTTCAAAAAAACAAAAACAAAAAGAGTGCCAGCAGAGACGAAGGAGTTCGTTCATCTTTATAAAATCAAAGATGGAGAGAGATATATTACAACTGTTTTTCTTATACATATTATTGTTATCATAAAGTAAAGTTCATTAGAATAAAAGTTAAATGACACTTACCATATAAATAAAAATAATAAATTTATTAAGATAAAGAAAATAAGAATAATATTCACGTTAAACTAAATCATGATTTGTAACTTTATTTTTGATCTATTAAATTATTGATGATGACACATTTTTATTATAGAGACCAACACAACAATAAAGTGTTGTCGTGTGAAGATAGTATGACATATCTTATCTTAATATATTTGAAGGTCTTATTATTTTGTAAGGTTAAAGTATGAGATCGAAACTAAAGTCAAAAATTTCAAATCTATCATAATATAAAATAAATATAAAAAACTAAAAATCAAACTCTTCAGATATATCTAGAGGATAACATATATATCTAAAATATTTGAATAATTTTATAGGATAGAAAACTATAAAAACTAAAAAATAAGAAAAAAAATAATAAAGAGGGTTGCTATCAAAAGATAGGACAACAATCCTTCATTAGAAAAATACCCAAAATAAAATACCAAAATGTCACAAAAGGAGAAAGAGAACACCACAAAGAAAAAATAGAATTTGGGCCGGCTTGTTTGTTGTTGCTATTAGAGATGTTGTAATCGTTTTTAGAGATGTTATAATTGTTGGAATAGAATGATAGCATGTTTAATTTTTATTTTTATTTTTATTTTTTGACTTGATACTTTGATAGTAAGTTAAATTGTTAATAAAGGATAAAACTGGAAAAAATGCTATATAAATCACATTTATTATTATTTTTTTAAAAATCACGAGATATTTCTACATGTTCAGTCCATTTGAATCGCTCATAGAACTAATCTCCTTCGCACAAGAATTATATTGTATCCCCATATAAATTGTTTTCTTGAGATTTAAGCAATAGAGAATCAAAGTTACTTACTACCTTGACGCATCCTTTGTAGGTATCACATTTATACAATTAACTCTCTATTTTATTTCCTTTTTTATTTTCAATATTTAAAAATAAAGAAAAAATCATTAAATGAGTTCTCATTTCTTTTCTTTTTCTTTTTTTTAAATTCCTTCCACTCCATTTCTTTCCCGACTCCAAAAGGAAGTTGATGACGAAGTGTTTTTTATTTTTATTTTTTATGATATTAGTTAGACTTTAGTATTTTACCAAAAAAATCACAAAGTCTCCCCCTGCAACATATTTTATAAGAAATAAAAATTTATCTTTCTTTTGATAAAAAGACCTTGGATTGGACATATATATAAGAAGAGAACAGGAAACAAAAATTTTAAGTGAGATAGGAAAATCATATTAACAGGTTTCGATCAAATTGTAAGACAGATTAACCCTGGACCCAAATATAATGATGGAAAAGAATACTGGACAAGGAAAACATTGATGAAAAAAAAAAAAACTACAAATGGTGAAGCTTGGAATAGAAGCTAAAATAAGTCTGATGACTGTATATCATTTTCAACCATCTTACTTAGGGAATGAAATCCTTTGTCACATTTTATTGTACCTATAGTTGAATGATCAACTCAGCAAAAAAAAAAACTTATTTATGTCTTAATCTGTAATAAATTTTCCTTAATTATCAATTATTATTAATGAATTGTCAACATTCAATTGGAGAGATAAAAAAACGAGACAATAAGTAGGAAAGAAAGTATAAAGAGAAAAAAATGAAGTTACATTTATAATAATTATCATGTCATTATTGAAGAAATTATTTCTGATCAAAATATAAAAACATCCTAAAGTAATGAAATTTGCACAAACTTTATTTTTTCAAATTCCATTACAGATTTCAAGGTAGATTTCTCTAAATCATTCAGGAAAAGAAATTATAATGGGACTAAAATGTTATCCAACTACTTGCATGCGAATTTGTGAGGGTTTTAAGAAGAATTTAATCGTTTAAATATCATCTTCCTCAATATTATAATTGGATGGGAATAACTTGGAGAGGTTGGGCCTTATGCAAAGTAATCCCATTAATTAGAAATAATTTCTTTGAAAATAATGAAATGATAATTGCAAATATAACTTCAACTTTATCTCTGTGTACTTTCCCTCCTACTGAGTAAAATGGTTGAAAATAATATTCAATCATCAGATTTTCTTAGCATATCTTTCGCAATCTCAAGTAATTGCAATATTTTAATTATTTTTCATCATATTTCAACGCATTATTTTTTCTATTCATCAATCTAGAATGATAACTTTAAGAAGTAATGGACACCATATACATTTTAATTATAGAATATAAATAAAATAACTATTTTTTAGAGGATATATATCATGGACGAAAGCAACTTCTTTTTTTGGTGATATGACCGAAAGCAACTTTCTCAAGGGAAATTTGGACACCAAATAACCTATATTATTTTTACACTTTGCTTCTTTTAGGATAAAATAAACAGAGTGTATTGGAATTTTTGTTTTTATATTTTATTATTTAAAAAAAGTAATGTGAAAATTGTATAATAAAAATGGAATGCAAATATCATTATTGCCTTCACATACCGTGGCTTAGCAATTCAAGAAATAGAGAATTTACCCCAAAAAAAATATCAAGAAATAAAGAAATGTTTGGTCCTTATTATGATACACATCTCCTTATATCTATGTAAATAGCAAAATCTGAATATAGTTATATAAAAAACAAAATGACTATAACTATTATATATATATGAGTGGATTACATTATTACAAGAAATATATGTGATGGTCCAACTGTAGGACTCGTGTGATTATGTTTGGGAGTTCAGCCTTCAAATTTGATCGAATTCGTTAATTTCTTTTTTTAACTGGAGATGTTGACCAGGAATTTTATTCAACAGGACGCAAAGTGTCCCACACAATCAAATTATTGTAACTGTTGTTTCTTCCACCCAAATATAGTCTGGGTTTGAGAATAATTTTACAAGTTCACCGGCTACACAAGATTCCTATTTCCTTTAACAATGAGACTAAAATATTATCCATTTACTTGCATGTGAAATTGTGAGGATTTATGAAGAATTTGTTCGTTTAAATATAATCTTCCTTATTATTATGCATTTTTTTTTTGTCTGATGAGCCTCATTATTATGCATGGATGGGAATAACTTTGAGAGGTTGGGCCTTATGTTATGCAAGATAATCCCATATTTCTCAGACATATGATATAATGGGTGTATATAAAAAAAAAAGTGATATGAGAATGGTATAATGAAAATAGAGTACAAATATTATTATTGCTTTCACAAACCATGGCTTTGCAATGCAAGATATAGAGAAAAGTTTAGTGCACATAGTATAGTACATATCACTTCACATTTATGTGAGATAGCATAACGACACTAGAATATTTTCCAATTACTTGCATGTGAATCTGTTCGTTTAAATATAATCTTCCTCGTTATTATGCATGGATGGGAATAACTTTGAGAGGTTGGGCCTTATGTAAGGTAATCCCATATTTCTCAGACATGTCAATGTCCTCTGCCTTTAGCCCATCAGCGAGCTTCCAATCATAGCCACATAGAAGTGATGCCAACACAATGTGCAGAGTCCTAGAAGCCAATGGCAATCCAGGGCAGATCCTTCTTCCAGCTCCAAAGGGAATCAGCTGAAAATCCTGGCCTTTAAAATCAATCTCACTCTCCAAGAATCTTTCAGGCATAAATTGATTTGGGTTTGTCCAAATACTTGAATCTCTCCCAATGGCCCATACATTAACCAGAACTTGTGCATTTTTAGGCACCATGAAGCCACATAGTTCAACATCGTCTTCTGACTTGTGTGGCAGTAACAATGGGGTGGGTGGATGCAAGCGGAAAGTTTCCTTCACCACTGCTCGCAGGAAAGGAAGCTTTGAGATATGTGATTCTTCAAGTTGTTCACCTTTGCCAAGGACATGTTGAAGCTCTTTTCTAACATTTTCTAGCTTTTTAGGGTTACGTAGTAACTCTGCCATTGCCCATTCTATCGTGCTAGCTGTTGTGTCTATTCCAGCTACAAATAAATCCTGATATGATGAATAGATGAAAACATGTAAGATGAAATATTTATAAGATTTACTGACAAAATTGAGAAAGAAGTTTGTGTTCCTTCAAAGAAAAGAAATAAATGTTGTAACTCTATTATAGCCAATTAGACAACTTGTTGGTTAAAACAAAGGTAACATGGACTGATGGGGCTAACGCTAGCCTGTTATTTTCACGGATCCTCAAAATCAACTTTTATCTTTTCATGCTATGTTGATGCCAATAGTAATCATAAGCATCATTTGTGATGTAAATTCATCACCTTCAAGTGTTTGGTAAGTGATGACTATAGAAGAAAGCTAGATGCACATCACTTGATGTGTATCTCAAATCTATCTATGTTTCAAAATCAAAATAAAGATGTACAAAAAATAAGGTGGGATCATTTGTAAACAGACGGTAAAAATTATACAGATATGAAGTAATATTAGTGAAAATATGTGTGGCTAGAATTACTCATGATTATATTACTTTTGCAAAGAGTAATGCTAATTACATACTTACACTCACATCTGCATAATTTTCACCATCTGATTATATCTGATCTTATCTCATTTTTTACACAACTTCACTCTAATTTTATCACATAAAATAATATAAAAAGATATATAACTTAAAAGTGATGTGTAACAAATATTTTTCTTTACCATACAGTAATGATATATGCATAGATAATAGTAATACAATAATACATCATCATTTCCTTTCATTTCTTTTGTTGTCATTCTCTCTTCATCATTCTTTTTAAAATATCAATGGCTCATATAACATTTCTGAGATTCTTATACTTGTTTTTTCTATTCATGTGTAGTCCCTTTTACATAACTGAGATCTACTGTTGTATGTACATATTGCCTTTATGCTTTATATAAATTTATATAATTATTTCTTTCTCATGATGTAAGGTATATCAACTTGATTATTTATTTATTGGGTGTAGAAAAAAACCTCAATTTTGGTATCCAAGATACTCACCAGAAACAAATGCAATACATGAGGGCGGCTCACTTGCAAATTGTCTTCCAGCATGAGTTGCAGCACATAATCTAACACGTCTTTGCATGCTTTGGATTCCAATTTTAAAGCTATTAAGCGCAATCTTTCTTCTATAAGACCATCAAAAAAAGCAATTAACTTTCCCGTATAACTGCTCATTCTTGCACGCGCACCTTGCGGATCAAGCAGGCGAAAGATTGGGAAAAAGTCCACAATATTAGGCCTTCCAGCTTCTTCCATAATACCCCAAATTATGTCCTTGAACTCTTGAGACTTATCAGAAGTGTAATGACCCAAATCCATAGAGAAGAAAGTGTTTGATATGGAATTAAGCACAACTGTAAAGGAAGCCTCACCAATATCCAAAGCTTCACTTTTCTTGCAGCTTTCCTTGACATAATCCAGCAATTCTTGCACCTTCCTTTGACGAAGAACTTGTGTAGAATCAAGCTGTTGAGAAGAGAACACTTTGGTAGCACAAGCTCTTCTAAGGGTCCTCCACTGAGCTGATGGTGGCATCCATGCCACTGAAAGTAAGTGGTGGTCAAGTGCTCGGAGAGTATCTGGGACTGTCCTGTTAGAGAAGATTTGGTCCTTTTTATGGAGTACTTCTTTGGCTACTTGAGGAGAGGAAATGACTATGGTGGTTGTGTTACCAAGCTTCAGACTCATTACAGGTCCATAAGTTTGAGAAAGCTTAGTAAGTGTCTGGTGAGGCTGGGTGCCAAGTTCCAAGATGTTTCCTATGATAGGAAAAGGGCGAGGCCCTGGAGGACGGTTTGTGGATTTGGGTGTCTTCATGCCTAAGATGGAGATAAGGACATAAATGGTTGCCCACACAAAGGAAATTAGCAGAAGAAGTGCAAGGTAGTCCATGGTTACGTTGTTGGCTTCAAATCTTTCCTTCTCTCGCTAGTTTCTTTTATATATAAGGTAAAAATACATATCCCTTGTCAAAGGTCACATCCTATGAAGCACCGACACGCCATTGTTGAAGCATATCCGCATGTCAAACATGTGTCCGTGTCAGACACATAAGGATACTCATACGACACACATGTCCTACGTGTCAGAATGTGTCCGATTAAAAAGATTTTTTTTTTCAGTTTGGACACGTATCGGACATGCTTGGACACGTCTCGGACACGTTTAGATACGTCTCGGACACGTTTGGACACGTCTATGACACGACTTAAATACAATTTATTAATATTTTTTTATAAATAATTTTTACGATTAACGTTCAATTAGTAAGCCTGTAACCCACACAAGCTCAATCACATAACTAATATTCTAAGTCACTATTTTCACACATCAGTATTTTAATTTTTATCTTTTTATACATCACTATTAGACTTTTAAGTTTTATCTTTTCACACACCACTATTTTCATTTGCTTCTTCTACCTTTATTCGTACCAAATCATCTACTTCGTCGTCACTGAAGCTTGCTTCATACTAATATTCCCTCTAATTAATTTTTTTTATGCACATGTACTCATTCATGGTTAGTTCTATTTAGATAAATTAATTTAAAACATTTTTTAGAATATATCAATAGAAATTATGCTCTATATTTTTTAGGAGAGGCTTATTAGGTAACAAATATTGGTACATATGACATATATTAAGATATTATAAATTTTTAAGTTTATAGAAATGATATTAATTAATAAATTATGAATTTTTTTACTTAAATTTTCTATATATATATATACGCTAGTGTCATGTCTTATAATTTTTAAATTTAATGTGTCTTTGTGTTAATATCCGTATCGTGTCTCGTGTCTGTGCTTCATAAGTCACATCACATGCCCTGCAAAACCAAGCGGATAATTTTGAATAATTTGCCTACAGTTCATATATAATGTTGATAATAGTTTAATTTTTATATATTTTTTTATAAAAAGGAAATATTATTATAATTTAATATAATTAATTTTAATAGTTTTATGATATTATTATTTAATTATTAAAAATAATTAATTTTATTTAATTATTATTTTGATTACAAATTTTAAAAAAAATAATTTTTAATGATGTAAAAGAGTGATGCTGCAATTCTATTAAAATTTAGAGACTAACAAAGTTCAATCCACTTTAAATATTGAAAAGAAGTGAGCATACGACCATATCACACAACCACTTGCCATGAGTCAAGTGGACCGTGTGTACATCAACAATTAAAAGTGAGATAAACTAAACAATTATGATATTTTTATTTATTTTTTTCTTACCTTATTTTTTATATTTATCTTAATATTATTTATTATAATTTTTTATAATTTTTTCTTATTAAATTACACATTCTTAAAAAATTATAAATAATACACAGAATCTTAAAAAGGATGTATGATTAACTTGAAAAAAGTGGATCGTGTGGAGGAAAAAATTTCAAAGACAAAAATTGAAGATGGAAGTCAAAGTAATGAGTGCATTGTCAAATAAACTTTGGAAGAAAGCAATCAAGAGGTGGTGCAAAAGTGTACAAGCTGAAACAGTGCGTTGAATTCAACAAAGAAAATAACATATTTAAAGGCACACAACGACGTTCGAGGACCGGAGTTTGGAGCGCCGTTGAGAGATTGGAGCGCAGCAAGAAATAGGGAGAGCGACGCAGCAAGAGAGAGATTGCAGAGAAGAAATTGAAGAGTAATATGAATGGAGAATTTTAGTGAGATAAAAATTTTATTATATTTTAATCTTTTTATATTTTGTTAAATTTTTTTATATGAAAAAATGATGAAACTTTGATTGTTTGATATTACTATATTGAATTATTTTTGCTCAATTTTAGGATTTAATACATATTGATTCTATATATTTTTCTATTAGATTATACAAATAAATTTTTAGATGAATTCAGCCTTATTTTTCTTATGTTTTGTAATTTATTTGTGTTATATGAGTATTTGTGGTAATTATTGGATATCAATTATAATTATTTTATGGATACATTTGATAATTTGATAATTTATTATTAATTAGAAAAATTTTATCATATACTTGATTATTATTTTTAGTGTTTTATTGATAGATTTTCTATGAGTACATCCTTTGTCGCTAGATGTTTATGAGATAAAATATTTTGGTATAATAATTTGACATAGTTAATGTTAAAATTAATCTTGGTATATTCTGACCCTTAGTCCTTTTTTATCTAGTAGAAATTCCATCATCATATTTGCTTTCTTTTAATTTTCTTTTTATTTTAGTTATTTATTTTAATTTTTGCATATTTGACTCATCAATTTGTGCAACTAGATTTGAAAGAATTTTTCAATACTTAAAATTAATTTTTAAGTCTCAGTAAAATTGACCTCGTACTTGCTCAACTGTATTTCAATATGACTCGTGCACTTATGAGTATTTAAAGGCTTTTAAAAAAGTCACAAGTTTTTAGAGCCGTTGTTGGGGACTTAGTTAATTAAAAGTTAAGTACTTGTTAAATGTTTCTTTTCTACTAGTTGATTTTTTTTCATTTGCCTTTTCTTATTTTTATTTTATTTTATTTTATTTTTAATTTAATTTCTCTATTTTCTTTATTTTTTTGTTGTTTGAGCATTGCATGACAACTTGAGTTCGTGATCATACACATAGATTAGTGAGAGCTAATATAGAACCCACAACAGATATGGATGTAACTATGCAAGGAGTAAATGTTGAAAACATAGTAGAGATAGATGTGGTTGTGCAACGAAATGATGTTAGACCACTTAGGGAATTATGTTGCTTAATATTTGTGAATCCACCTGAGACGCGTAAAATACACTAAGAGCAAGTGCATTCTATTGCAAAATAATATAGGACTTGAGTCCTAGTTTTCGATCCTACGAGGAATAAGTAGTAATTACTAGATTCGCTAAACTCTTAATTATTTAGACAATCGAAAGTGTAAGAGAAATTCAAAATACAATCAGAAAATAAATAAAGAAGAACAATAAACAATCAAACAATGTAAAAATAATTATATAGAGAGAGACTAGGGCACAAAGCTCACTTAAATCTAGTTAATTAGATTTTTACTCATTTATGATGTAAGATAATTCTCTTTCCAATATTCTCTTGATTGCTATTGAATCTCAATTGTCATGGATAAATAATATTCTATTCCTCAATTATTCACCTATTTGGTCATTTAATTGAATAATTAGGAATGCATAAAGTCCCAATTCAAGAGATTAATTAACATAATCATCAATTCCATTGATAGAATAAATTGATATTTGGTCATTCACCAATCTAATCCTAGATTTATTAAATAGGTCCACTCATTGAGTGTGAATGGGCACCAATCAAACAATGAATTAAAATATACTAAAAGTGATCAAGTTCGGACAAGAATACAAGTAATATAATAAATCCAAAAGAAATTACCTGAATCAAATTCGAGATGAAAATTAATTAATTAGGAAAATAATATCCCCTATAGCGCTAGCTATGGGATTAGCTACTCATGTTCAATGCAAACAATCCCAAATCACAATACAAATGCATGGAAAGAAAACCCAAAGAAAGGGAAAAACTAGAGAGAAAGAGAAATCAAAACCCCTTTTACGGTGATTGTGATCTTCAAGCTTTCAAGAATTCTAACCTCTCTTTGAAGTCGTCCTCCAAGGATTCGTGAGAATTCTCTCTTCTGATATGCCTCTCAAAGTCTGCTGTCGCAAAAGTCTACTTTAGGTTTAGGGGTTTGCTTCTATTTATAATATTTGAGGTGAAAACTGCCGTTTTTATGCTCAGAAGACCTCACACGGCCGTGTCTAATGTCGACATGGCCGTGTGAGCTTAAAAAATAGCGTAACTTCAATGTAGAAGGGAGACACGATTGTGTGAGATAAAGATAGGACCGTGTCTCTTAAAAAAATCAGACAGACGCATTTTTCAAGTTAGACAGGGCCATGTCTAACTCCTTAATCACTCACAGGGCCCTGTTTATAAGCCAAAATGATCTTCTTTTGCTCTGAAAACACAGTGTCTTTGCCTGCTTTTCACTCCAAATATGATAAATCCCATTCAATATATAAAAACGAAGACAATGATAAGGATCCATTCAAAATTCATTAATAAACATAAGCAAATTACCACATTTTATCCAGTATAAGATTATAAAATATAGGCTTATCAACCCCCCACACTTAAGCTTTGCTTGTCCTTAAGCAAATAGTAGGAATAAAAAACAAGATTAAACTCAATATCTAGAAACATGAATTGAGAGAAATTCCACAATTAAAGAATTTAATCAAGTTTAACAATCAAATTCAATCCAACAAGATCATTTAGCACTTAATACAAATAGAGGCTTGGTCTAGCTTGCATCTTTTCTCCTTACCCACCAATTGAGGTCACTTATCTTTCCATCGCTCAAGTGTCTAAGGACAAAGAGATCACTCTAGTTTCTCTTGAAAAATGCATAACCATAGGCTTGGTTATCAATCTCATCTCCACTTCCAAGTTCACATGCATAACAAGAATGAAAAGGGCTTTCTTTGGTTGTGATAGGGCCAAGGGGAATAATGAAAGGTAGGAAAAAGACAAGTAAAGGTAAAGAATGTTTACAGATAAATTGATACAAAACTAAATCAAGTTGAAAATAAGATAAATAGAGCATATTGCACAATGATATAACAAATTCTCACTTTCAACCCAATATTCTCATTATTCTTAACCAACAAATCTTTTCTTTTTTCTTCCTTTTCCATTTTTTTTGGCCTTTTTTTCTTTCTTTCTTTTAATAACCCTTGAAGAACAAACAACCCTAATGACTTTTCAATCGACACATTAGATGCTCTGTAATTCTAACAAAAATATCAATGAATTCAACCTAATTATTCAAATAGGTATCCAAAGAAATTAATTTCAACCTAAAATGGGTCAACTAAGGGATTATTTTATCAATGCAACTCTACAAGTCAAGAAAGAATTAAGTCTAATTGCCTTAATCATGTTCAAGTATGCATGTGAATCATTAAAGTCTCAACAAGATATCAAAGCAAGTTCTAGCACACATAAATCAAGAGAAATCTCACTTCAAAAGAAAAATAGAATTTTATTTATGAAAATTTCAATCATTAAAGCTCAAAACTCACTTTTTGGCTAAGTTAATAAGGAGAATAAATGCAAGTAGACATGACTAATTTTTCAACTAAAATGCTAAATTTCACTTTACTGAATTGAAAAAGATTGCTTCGCACAATATCAGCTCATGAGTAGTGGATTCCCTCTCAAACATATCTCTATCAACTCAGTATTAATTGAGAAATTAACGCACAATTCCTGCTTGATTACCAATAATACTCAAGTGTTTATCAATTTCACAAAAAAATTAATTTTTTTAAAAGTATCACCACACTTAAGATAAACATTATCCTCAATGTGAAAAAATAAATAAAAAATAATAGAATAGAGGATAACGAAACTTCCCTAAAAATTAAACACAAGATCACGAAAGTGGTGGTAGAGGTGGAGCCCGAGGGAGGTGTGTAGCCATGAGCTCAAACATCTAGTCTAACTAAGCGACGACATGTTGTCAAAATCTGCACAAGAAAAATAAGAAAACATGTGTCAAGACATTTTTTTTTAAATATGAAAAACAAAGCAAAAAGAAATAACTAAAAAAACAAAATGCAAAGGATAGAAACACAAGTTGCCTCCTGTGAAGTACTTCTTTAACGTCATTAGCTCAACGTTGTCTTTTATTTAGGTAAATCAAGGTGCCTTAAAGTGCCAAAAAGAGGATGACCCCTTCTCCTTTTCAAAGCAGTGCCTCACGCTCTGGTCATTTATCAAGAATGTTTGTGGGCCATCTTTCTTCACCTCAAGCACACTATATGATAAAACACGAACAATCTTATATGGTCCACCCCTTTTTGACTAAAACTTACTAGGAAGAAGATGAAGACGTGAGTTACAAACAAGAATTTTATCCCCAATCTTAAACTCATGCTGTTTGATATGCATTTCATGTCGCTTCATTGATCTCCCCTTGGAAAATTTTGCATCCTCAAAGTTGGTGGCAGCCTTGGGCAAAATCTTTTCTGACATATCATCAGTTATAGCTTCCTGCATATATGAAGACACAATACTTTCCACAACATCAATAGAAGCTATGCAGTCACATGAATCAAAGGAACTAGAAGTTTTAATAGAATTAAAAACATTAAACACTACTTCCTCATTATTTAATCGTAAAGTCAATTTTCCTTCGTGGATATCAATCATGGCCTTTCCAATGGCGAGGAATGGACACCCAAGTATGATTTGGATCTCATTGTCCTCCTCCATGTCCAACATAATGAAGTCAATCGGAAAAATAAATTTATCCACATTTACCAAAATATCTTCCAATACACCACGAAGGTAAGTGATGGATCTATCACCCAACTGCAATGAAATGTTAGTAGGCTTGGGTTCCTATATCCCTAATTTCTTAAAAATAGAGAAAGACATCAAATTTATATCAACACCTAAATCACATAATGATTTCTCAAAATAAGAGTTACTAATAGAGTAAGGAATAGTAAAACTCCCTAGATCTTTTTAATTTCGGTGGTAGCTTCTTCAAGAGAATGACAGAGCACTCCTCATTTAACCTTACCGTCTCACATTCCTCAAGCTTGCGTTTATTTGTAAGTATTTCCTTTAAAAACTTCACATACATGGGCATTTAGTAAATTGCTTCAACAAACGAAATGTTAATTTACAATTTCTTGAACATCTCCAAGAATTTAGCAAATTGCTTGTCTGGCTGATTGTTCTTGAGCCTCTGAGGGATTGGAATAGAAGGCTTCTGTGGCTCACTTACATATACTACGGAGGGTGCTTCATTTGCCTTCTCAGTTTTTCCAGTGACTGACTCATCAGGAGTATCTCCATGCTTTTGCATTTGCTCTTCCTTTTTCTTGGGGAGCTCCTTAAGTTCCTTACTACTTCTCAGGATAATTGCATTGACCTGTGATGGTAATATATTTTATCCTTTTAATAATCCTCTTAGTGGGTTTCTTAAGGTTCAATTGGGTTTAATTAAGTTAGTTTTGTCACATTTTATGATATTGAATTTAATTGGATCATTGAAGGAATTATTGCATGAATTAGCCTTAATTTGTCTATTTGGCAATGTTCAGTAAATTAGCTATAATCTGAGCTGTAAATATTTAATTGATGTGATTCTAGTCTTGTAGGAAAGCTAAGACAATTCTATACAACTTTGATGAAAACCTCAAGAGCATAATCACATGTTTGGATAACTTAAATTGAAGTAGAAGCAAAAGCCAGAATGCTAATCATGATAGCTTGACCTCTGCGCACTCATCAACCTATTTCCTGAGTTATAGGAGTTCAATTGACACCAAATAAGCCTAAATGAAATCTAAGACACAAATCTACAACTTTCATGAAGAACACAAGAGTTAGATCGGATGTATACTAGGTCATATTGGGCTTAGAAGTAAGAACAGAGGTGCTATTACTGGAATCCGAACACTGTGCAAAGATTGGGCCATATCTTGGGCTGTAGGAGTCAGATTGTGATGAACCTAGTGGCACTGGAAAGCTGAGACAAAACTTTCAACTTTCATGAAGACCACTTATGCAATAGATGATGTTATATGATAGAGTTATAGTCATGTGAAGACAACTGGATTGGTTGACCAGGTAGACAAGCATGACAATAATCCACCCACTCATTAAATAACTCCCTTATCATTGTGTGCCCTTCATGCTCTATAAAAGGGCACCAGTGGTTGCTCATTAGAATAATCTTAGTTTAGAGATCAACATCATTTTCTTGTTTCATTTGTTTCTCTTGTTGTAATTTTCTTTTGCTCTAAATTGAAATTATGTGTTTATGGGTAACTAATTCTCATTTTTCTTGGATGAAAATGTGAATCTTTTTATTAATGAAATAAGGTTAGATTAATCTATATCTTGTACTTGAATGTTATATTATCAAATAGCCATTATATTTGTTGTATTTTGTTTCCAATCAATTTAGAAACCCTCCTTGCAAAGTGAAGATTTTGATTTATTGTAGATAAGAGATTGACACAATGAATGCTTGAACTCATTTACAAGTGTTGGCGTTAGTGGATAATTAAAAAAATATAATATAACTAATATAACTTTTAAAGAACTTTGAATGTTGTATTTTCAATTGGAACCTCCGTTATGCGAGGATTCTAATTGAGTTATAAAATAATTAATTTTGTCCTTAATTTATTTACCAAGAGTGGATCTCCTAACTCAAGCAATTCTTTTTCATTTGTGAACAATTTTATTTATTATCTTTATTTTTGTGATAAATCTTTTCCTCACCTCAAAGAATTTTTCTTCATCAATTCCCTATGGATTGACCTCGAATTCCTGAGAAATTATTACTTGAGACAACCTGCACTTGAGTTTGCAACACAGATATCAATTCCGCATCAATTTTTGGTGCTGTTGTCAGAGAGTTGATTTGAAGAATAAATTTATTGGGGTTTTCTTTCTTTAAGTAAACTTCACCATCTAGTATATTCTTTCCATATTCTTTTAATTTTCTACTTGTTAATATTTAATGGCAGGTTTACCGCCTACTTGATAATATATTTTTTATTTTTATTATGAAAGGTTAAGCTCTGTATATATTTATTTTATTTTTTATTTTAAGTCATTTATTTATGTTTAGTTGGTATCGTGATTCAAATTTTGATCATTTGATTAAAACTAATCCTGGTATTTCATATATTGATCTGTTTAAATCATAACCACACACATTAAACACAAAAAAAAAAAATACCCAAAAAATATAGAGTTATGAGAGGCTCAAAGGCAAAGAGGGGATAAGCCCTAGGAGAAGAGGAGGAGCCGTCATGGAGCTCTCATGGAGTTGGAGATTGAATCACCATTGAAGGCACTTTGGTTTCTTCTCTACGGTTCTATCATGATGAATTCTCTTTCCTCTTTCTATCTCTTCTTCTCTTTTGTCATGTATAGCTAAATTCGTGTATTTCTAGGGTGAAGATGTAACTCGATTTAATCAACACGTATTAAGATTGGAATTTTAATTAATTTCTTTTTTATTCAATTTGAGTGCTTATTATGATTCTTAATGCTTTTATGAATTGATTACTCATAAATTGATCTAGTGAGATGTGTGTAGAATCGGGAGGTTTACATATGACTTAGACCATAAATAATAAGTGTCATGATTTATAATCATCTAGGAATAGAGGTTATAGGTTGTGTGGGAGAATTCTGGTATTTTCCATGAGAATCCATAGAGTAAAGGTCATGCCTTTAAGAGTTAGGGTTTAGATCAAGGAATTGACTAGACTTTTATAATTAAAGAGAATTAACTCACCAAGGAATTGAGTTTTAATTAATTATGGGATTCTCCTCATCAATTGAATGATTAAAAATTAATTAAAATGAAGGTTCCAAAGCTACTCTGTTGTCTATTATAGATTGTTGAATTAAGTGAAGTCAAATCCCTAGTATTTTAATTTCACGTGTTTACATCCTTAATGTGTTTTGCATTCATGCACTTTGTTCTCTCTTTTTGCTCTTAATTTCGTGAGTTCGTGTGTTTTTGTTTTTGTTTTTTTTTTTTTATAATTTTGTGTCTTTAATTGTTTTGAATTATTTTTAAGTATTGGTTGCCTAGATAGTATTTATATTAGAGAAATGGTACTTGGTAAACTAATTCCTCGTGGGAACGATACTTTTTTCACTACTTTATTACTTTTACGATTTTGTGCACTTGTCGATTTTCACAACAAGTTTTTGCCAAACCTAGGTTGATACGATGGATTTTGTTGCTTCAAGAATTCAACATCACAATAAAAGATAAAAAAGGAGCCAGAATTATTTTTACAGATCATTTGTCCAGACTTACAATAGGTTCACCTTTTGATATCACACCTATCGATGATTTTTTTCCTGATAAATTTTTACTTTGTGTCAATTTCATGCCTTGGTTTGCTAACATAGTCAATTTTCTTACAACAGGAAAGATTCCGCCTCAATTGTCCTGATCAAATCATTCAGAGATGTGTGCCCAACAGTGAGGTAAGTGATCTGTCGATTATTTCCATACTTTAAATGCCTTATGATTGATTTAATTGGACTCCATATGTGCTCAATTGTTGACATTTAGCTAAGTTTCTGATTTAGAGTTGTCTTTGGATGTTTATTGTGAAACTATGCTAAATGTGGTTATAAACACTCATAAATGAATTATGTTTTTCAGGATATCTTTGAGTGTTTGAGTCCATTAGCATCAAACCAAGCTTTATGGCCATTTGAGGAGAGAGATGAATACTTAAGAAGATCAGTTTTACCCTCAGAAGCAAAGGAAGAAGGGCATTAATGAAGAATCAAGGCTGGATTAGAAGAAAATGATCAACACGGCCCGTGTCCAATGACACAGGGTAGGCCGTGTACTTCTCTGACTTCACAAGGGAATTCAGTTTTTAGCCTTGACCGATAACACGGCCCGTGTCAAATGACACGGGTTGGGCCGTGTTCTTCTCTGACTTTGAGATTAGTTAGAATTTTGTCACCAGATTCAGACACGGGTTAGGCCGTGTCAAATGACACGGCCCGTGTCATCGCACCAGAAAGTTAAATTTGAATTCTATTAAGAAATTAGGTATCAAAAACTATAAATAGAGATACCTAGAGCCCCTTAAAAAGGTGCAATTTGGGAGCGCCAAGGGTGAAGAGGATTCAAAGAACAAGAGAGAGGAAGATTGGATCGAAGATTGGAGTCTCGGGTTCGAGCAATCGGAGATCGATCATCCCCAACCTTTGGAAACTAGTTTGATCTTCAGTTTTCTTTTGCACTTTCATTCGAACTATGTTTTTTTCTTTTTTTTCTGTTTTTGAATTTGCCATGTGTGGCTAGTTTTCTTATTTGGTTAAGGGAAGATGAAACCCTAGTTTTGATTATGTGAATCTTGCATATTTCTTTATATCAATACAGTTATGTTTTTATTCATATATTTCTGAATTTATTGTTGGTATGAAGGTTTTTATACTTGTTCCCACTTTCAAAGTGGTAGATCTGGGTTTATTATGCACAATTGCGGTAGTAAATCTAGCAGAATGTATGATGTTCATGTGGGTATAATTATCTTTATGCTATTTACCAATTATAAAAGTGGTAGATCTGGATATATTATGCGCGATTGCGGTAATAGATCTAGTGAAATATATGTTCTAAGTAATTTAATCCCGGTGTGTGATTAGATCTTAGTGTGTTTGGTTTTCTAAATCTTAATGCAATTGTTGGATAGTTGTAAGAGTGGTTGCTTTATAATTAATCAATGATTAGGAGTTGATTTGAGCGGTTGCTAAATTGGCCAACACTTAAGGAAAACAGGGAATTTATCTCACAATCACATAAGAACATAATTGATCATGTTGGTATAAAGAGTATGTAAGTTAGCATAATCATATAAATCTAGTGGTGGATTCCATCTCTTAACCAATATCTTTAACTTGATAATTTAATTTGTGTTTACTGCTTTGGTTTAAGTTTAATTTCTTTTGTTAGTTTTAATTAACAAAACCCCCATTTTAATTTTACTGTTTATTTTTCATCAGAGTTTAATTTAGGAATTGGATTGATAGTGTTAATTGAATTGGTTCTCTGTGGATCGACCCTTGCTTA
Organism: Ormosia semicastrata; assembly: GCA_029884595.1. Lineage (NCBI taxonomy): Eukaryota > Viridiplantae > Streptophyta > Magnoliopsida > Fabales > Fabaceae > Ormosia > Ormosia semicastrata. The sequence goes on from JAQQTO010000062.1 coordinate 85,340, forward strand.
CTACAATTGGTTGCAAGGTTTTTATATTTTTGGTGGAACTTGGCAACTATTTTTGATATTTATTTTTAATCACATTCCACACCACACCAAATTTTGGCGCCGTTGTTGGGGAACCAATTTTCCAATTGCGCTATTAATTTGTTTCCTATTTTTACTCTGTTTTTGTTTTTTTATTTTAATTTTTGATTCTTTCTTTTGAGTGTTTGTAGGTGTTGATGTCCATTGATCATGGAAGCTTGTGAGATTTGCTTATCATCTGGACATCCCACTGATTTGTGTCCCACTTTCCTAGTAGACACAAATGAGGGAGGTAGAGGCGATATGGGGATATTCGAACCTTTCGACAACTACAACCCCTACTCCAATACATATTATCCAGGGTGGTGGGATCCTCCTAACTTGAGTCATGGGCAGCAACAAGTTCAACCTCCTAGGCAACCTGAACCTTCACTGGAGGAGCTAATAAGACAAATGGCCACTAATAACATTCAGTTTCAACAAGAAACACAAGCCATGTGTAATGACCTGCAAAACTCTCTGGATCAGTTAGCCACAGATCTCAGCAAGTTTCAGAGCCAAATTTCTGAAGAACTTCCCTCACAATCAGAAGAGAATGTGAAGGAAGATGCTTGTGCTGTCACACTACGAAGTAGGAAGATGTTAGATGAACCCACCTCTCCTTCACAAACCATTGAAAAGAAAGAAACAGAGCCTGAAGAGGTAAGTGAGGAGGGGGGAAACTCTAAGTCCCCCAAGGTAAGTATTCTTGAACCCCTTCCTAAGGTAGTGGAGAGACAGTATGATGAGTTGTGTGATGAATTTCCTGATTTTATTGGTTTCAATAATTATACTCATTGTAACTCATGTACTGATTGTGATGGTGACATAAAATGTGCTGTTTGTGCTGAAATTTCTGCATTCTTGAGAGCTAATGATTTTGTTTGTGCAGAAGCTAATGTTGTTGAAGGATCTATCAATAATGCTTTTGATGCAGTTACAGGATCTAAGATACAATGAGAGATAGAATTGCAGGCTACTGAAGAGTTTTCAGTGAAGGGAGAAGAGCACCAGATGATGGACACTGCTGAAGTAGATTTTGTTTTTGGGCCATGGTCCAATAGAAACAATGCATATGAAGTTGATAAAGTGCACATATTACTTTTCAGTGGTGAAACCAAGGAAACTAAGGAAGACCAATGGGACCCTGGTGGAAGCCCTCACGCTGCAAGCTTAATTTGGTCATTACACTTCAACCAGTGGGATCCCGGTGGAAGCCCTCATGCCTCAAGCTTAACTTGGTCATTACACTTCAGCCAATGGGACCCCGGTGGAAGCTCTCCTGTTATTTCAAGCATAAATTGGTTATTATGCTTTCGCCAATGGGATCCTGGTGGAAATCTCTTCATTTTCCTCCGTTACTTCAATTGATAAGGATGTTTCTTTCCTCTCTTTTATCTTACTTGTCCTAAATTTATTAATGATTATTTATTGTTGAGGTTTACATTGAGGACAATGTAGAATTTAAGTGTGGGGGAGGAATTGACATTTTGTTTTCTGTTTTATTTCTATTTTTATTTTAATTTTTGTTTTCTATTTTTGAAAAAAAAATTATGTTTTTATTTGGTTTCCAATGATGTTTTGAGATTTGTGAAGTTTGAGTTTGAAGCAATTGAAATTCAAGGTTATGATTTATAAATTTCTTCTGTCATCTTGAATTTGGCATGCTTGGTTTTGGATGTTTGATTGATGAATTGAGTTTGATAGATGCATACTTGGTGAGATTTTGATCCTTTTGATGGATGGATATAACATTTATACCATTCTTTTCTTTCTTGTGTGATTTTCACTCATGTCATATTGATCACTCTAGAACTTGCTTTGATTCTTTTTGAAGCTACATTTTCACTTGCATACATGAACATGATTGAGGCATTCTTTTGTGATTAACTATTTTGGCCAAATAGCCAACCTTACTTTATTTCCCTTTGATTAACCCCTTGAGCCTATTTGCCTATTCTTTGTCTTACCTCATTATATGCCTTATGTGAAAAACCATGATTTTACCTTACCTTAGGGAATGGGAGAGCATTGGTTCATTTTCATTGGAGGAGCTCTTTTGCTTGCAAGTGTTTAATAGGACAAGTGTGGGAGCTGTGCAAGTTGATGTGTAATATGCAAGGTGTTGGTGAAAAAAAATATATATATATATGCAAAGAAAAAGAAAAAAAAATTCAAGAAAGGTTGTAAAAGAAAAGAAAGAAAAAGGAAAGGAATATGTAAACAGAATGTGCATTATATAGATTTGAGGGGATAAAAATTTCATGTTTGTCAATTGAATTCCTCCCCAATGTTCATTCATTCTCTTGGGTGCTCATCTTACCATACTCATATTATTTCCTTCCCTTACCTTAGCCCCATTACAACCTTAAATAAAGTCCTATTGATTTGTGTGTGCATGTGTTTGAGTAGTGGAGAAGTAGAAGATAAGCAAGCTTATGGTAGTGCATTTTTCATGGGTTGAATTGAGTGAAATACTTACCTGGTAAACACTTGAGAGATTGAGAGTGTATCTTGTGAGGATCTATTATTCTTAATTCATGCTTTTCAAATTGAAGATGCCTTGCTTGTTAGTTGGAAATGTGAAGAACTGTTATCTCTTGAATGTTTTGATTCCTTAAATCTTTTCTTGCTCTTTTTGCTTACAAACTTTTGCCTCTCTTGAATATCGTTGGAAACTGAGTCTTTTGAATTTTTAGGTTTTGTTTTGTTTTGTTTTCCCTGTTCCTTGGTTTGGTCTTATGTTTTGCCCAGGAGTGCAAAAGGCTAAGTGTGGGGGTATTTGATCTGTCGATTATTTCCATACTTTAAATGCCTTATGATTGATTTATTTGGACTCTATATGTGCTCAATTGTTGACATTTAGCTAAGTTTCTAATTTAGAGTTGTCTTTGGATGTTTATTGTGAAACTATGCTAAATGTGGTTATAAACACTCATAAATGAATTATGTTTTTCAGGATATCTTTGAGTGTTTGAGTCCATTAGCATCAAACCAAGCTTGATGGCCATTTGAGGAGACAAATGAATACTTAAGAAGATCAATTTTACCCTCAGAAGCAAAGGAAGAAGGGCATTCATGAAGAATCAAGGCTGGATTAGAAGAAAATGGTCAACACGGCCCGTGTCCAATGACACGGGGTAGGCCGTGTACTTCTCTGACTTCACAAGGGAATTCAGTTTTTAGCCTTGACCGATAACACGGCCCGTGTCAAATGACACGGGTTGGGCCGTGTTCTTCTCTGACTTTGAGATTAGTTAGAATTTTGTCACCAGATTCAGACACGGGTTAGGCCGTGTCAAATGACATGGCCCGTGTCGTCGCACCAGAAAGTTAAATTCGAATTCTATTGAGAAATTAGGTATCAAAAGCTATAAATAGAGATACCTAGAGCCCCTTAAAAGAGGTCTGGGTTGGGAGCAGCCAAGGGGCTGAAGAGGATTCAAAGAACAAGAGAGAGGAAGATTGGATCGAAGGTTGGAGTCTCGGGTTCGAGCAATCGGAGATCGATCATCCCCAACCTTTGGAAACTAGTTTGATCTTCAGTTTTCTTTTGCACTTTCATTCTGAACTATGTTTTTCTTTGTTTTCTTTGTTTTTGAATTTGCCATGTGTGGCTAGTTTTCTTATTTGGTTAAGGGAAGATGAAACCCTAGTTTTGATTATGTGAATCTTGCATATTTCTTTATATCAATACAATTATGTTTTTATTCATATATTTCTGAATCTATTGTTGGTATGAAGGTTTTTATACTTGTTCCCGCTTTCAAAGTGGTAGATCTGGGTTTATTATGCGGGGTTGCGGTAGTAAATCTAGCAGAATGTATGATGTTCATGTGGGTATAATTGTCTTTATGCTATTTACCAATTATAAAAGTGGTAGATCTGGATATATTATGCACGATTGGGGTAATAGATCTAGTGAAATATATGTTCTAAGTAATTTAATCCCGGTGTGTGATTAGATCTTAGTGTGTTTGGTTTTCTAAATCTTAATGCAATTGTTGGATAGTTGTAAGAGCGGTTGCTTTATAATTAATCAATGATTAGGAGTTGATTTGAGCGATTGCTATATTGGCCAACACTTAAGGAAAACAGAGAATTTATCTCACAATCACATAAGAACATAATTGATCATGTTGGTATAAAGAGTATGTAAGTTAGCATAATCATATAAATCTAGTGGTGGATTTCATCTCTTAACCAATATCTTTAACTTGATAATTCAATTTGTGTTTACTGCTTTGGTTTAAGTTTAATTTTTTTTGTTAGTTTTAATTAACAAAACCCCCCCTTTTAATTTTACTGTTTATTTTTCATCAGAGTTTAATTTAGGAATTGGATTGATAGTGTTAATTGAATTAGTTCTCTGTGGATCGATCCTTGCTTACTACAATTAGTTGCAAGGTTTTTATATTTTTTGTGGAACTTGGCAACTATTTTTGATATTTATTTTTAATCACATTCCACACTACACCAGTAAGTAATATCATTAAATTTTGTCACTCAAAAGCATGTGGAGGTCACTTTTTTTCAAAGAAAACAGGTGTGAAAATCTTGTAGTGTGGTTTTTATTGGCCCACTTTATTTAAAGATAGCTATACATTTTGAAAAAGTTATGAAAACTGTCAAAAATAGGGTTCCATTTCTAAGTGAAACATGATGTCTCTGAACCCTATCATTGTCACTGAAATTTTTAATTGTTAAGGAATTGAGAAATGATGTATATGAAAACTCAAAAATTTATAAAGTTAGAACAAAAACTTTTCATGACAAATCAATTTTGAGGAAATATTTTGAAATTGGTCAAAAAGTTCTACTTTATAATTCTCATATTCACATATTCCCTGGAAAATTGAGATCTAGGTGGAGTGACCCTTTTGTTGTCAAACATGTGTATCCACATGGGGCCATAGACATTGAGAACCCTAGGAATGATAATGTGTTTAAGGTCAATAGACAAATACTCAAACCATTTCTGGAAACTCAAGTTGTTGAGGTAAAATCCATCTCCCTTTCTAATCCTTGTTATGAGAATAACTTATTTTAATTTTGTTGCTTTCTTTTTGTAGTTCTTTATGACACTAGTTAAATGGCGGATAACGGTACTCTGTGATTCTCATGTCGGTTTGTTTTTCAGTTTCCCATAATAACTGATTCTTTCTCCTTTAAAATGGATGTCATTATCTCGAATTTAAGAAAACATCTTCATTCTTTTCCTCAAAATACTCTAACAAAAATCTATAAAGCTAGGTGTGAAAGATTGAGAATATTAATGCACAAGGGCATCCGGGAAGATATACGCTGGATAATCGAAGCAAAGGTCCATTTAACAGGTGAATTCTCAAATTCATTTGCCTCATACATGTTGGGTCTCAGTAAAAGTTCGTATTCTAAAAGAAGAAGAGCGAAAAGAATGTAATTTTGTCACAATTATGTATGATGGAATTGTAACAAGCGATATCGTTCTTTGGGGATGATTTTCGTAAACCGATAAGATAAAATATACTTTATTAAGAATGAGCTGAGTAAGAAGTCATTAGATGATATCTTATTGACTCTTGAGATGCATTCTTATGGAGTTGTGCATCGTGAACTTCTTAATTCGTGGAATCTCTTCAGGGACGAGCAAAAGTGTTACAGTTTTAGGAATCTAACTCTAAAAGACCTTGTTTTCCAATTTATAAAAAAATTGCATGGGAAGCTTATCTTGTACTCATAGAAGGTGTTTAAGCTATTACTGGATGTAAAACCAAAGGAAGATGTGGGTCACAATCACAACGACATGTATACTATCATCTTGTTAATCTAAAAAAAAAAATAGAAGGGCGATCAAAAGAGTACCATGCTCTTAATTGATTGTGGAGCCCTTGCTAGTGACAGACCCATCATTGACTCGGGTGGACCTTCACATGTTATTCTATAAATAAAGTTCATGTGTTATGCTCTATATAGAGTCACATTGTCCATTCCAAAGATTTTTTTAGGCTCTGGACGATTGATGGACAGATAGAAGCATCTCGTTTTTATAGTGCATGTGAAACTGTCACTGAGCTATATACTTACTTTAATTAGTAGGCCTCCATGGCGAGTTCTGACTGGCTGCAGCAGAGTACCACTGTCTTAGAATACAGGCCTTTAATTAGGTTTGCAGGAAGATAGGGCTGTCATTCCATAAGCAAAACAGAAAGGGCTCAAAGGTTTTTGAGGCCTATTTTGGTAGGATGTTCCTAATCCTTGTGGAGTTATTATGTTGCACTGGTGACACGCAACTCAAAGATATGCCACCTACTGCACTGATGACACGCAGTATAAAGATATGTTATCTTTGTTGAATAAACAGGCGTGAGAGCCTAGCCTCCAGTATTGGACTGGTTCTAGCTCTCGTTTTATTTCCAAAAAAAGAAAAAAATAATTAAAAAAAGAAAAAAATTGGTATTTCTTAATTTCAAATTTTTCTGACAACAACCAACATACCCATATAGGTTCTATCATTACATTTTCCATTCTTTTCCTTATTTAAACACTTCATTTTCTTCATTTTCATCCAACTCATAATCGTTCAAAGGGAGGAGTATAGAAATGAATGGAGCATCTGTTCGTCGATTTACAAATATCTATATATTTTATGGGTTAAGTTTTGGGAAGGGTACAGAGTTTGTAGAAGCAGCAGGAGCTCTTGGTTGAGTGCTTGCTGCGAGGAAAATTTTTGTAGTATACAGAGGAGGTAGCATTGGATTAATGGGAGATGTATCAATCAATGCACATCTAGGAGGCAGTCTGGTTTTAGGTATCATTCCTAAAACTTTAACTCAAAGGAACATCATTGGAAAGACAATTAGGGAGGAACTACAAGTATCAAGTATGCATGGACGAATGGCTAAAATGCTTGACAATTTGATGTATTCATTGCCTTACCAGGTGGCTATGGTACTTTGACAGAAGTTTTTGAAACTGTCTCTTGGGCCCAACTGAATATCCACCATAAACCCATAGGTTTGTTGAATGTTAATAATTTCTTTGATGGTTTGTTATCTTTTCTTGATCATGTTGTGGAATAGAACTTTATCACACCTTCGGCAAGATGACTCATTATCTCTGCTTCCACTGTCAATGAGTTAATTGATAAATTACAAGCTTTTATTTATGAACCTGGCCCAGTAATAGCTCAGATATATTAGTCAAAAGGAAGTAGTAAGAAACATGAGTTTGATTTGACACTCCATCTATAACTTCCCTTTACCTTCAGTTTTGTTTGTCATACTTTGTTTTTGTTTAAATTTGTGTCAGGTTTCTCTTTTCAGTGATTTCCACAACAGGTAATATCTTTTATCCTTTACCTATCTATATTTTAACATTGAGGACAATGTTGTGATCTGGATTGGGAGAAGGATAGTTGACAAAAAAACCAAAAATAATAATAACAGGAAAGTATGTTTATTGATATGATTGTTAGCAACTTACTAACAACAAAACCAATTAAGAATGGCAGAGTAAGGAGTAAATTATGCCCTTGAGGTAAATTTACTCTTGAAATGCATCTAAATTGGTAGTAGAGTAAGGGGTAATTAGGTAGATAACTATTTTATGTTGATTTGTAGAAGTAATGTAGTTTTATCATTTGATTTCCTTTGAAAGAATCAAGTGAATGAACCCTCACATCCTTTGAAGCAATTGAAATTCAAGGTTCATAGCATAATTGAATAAATTGTCTTCTTTCTTAAATTTCACATACTTGGTTATGAATGTTGAATTAGTGGATTAATAATTATAGATGCATGACTTTGGGGGACCATGAAATATATCTCCGAGAAAATTCCTAAGGATACTTCAAGCAAGGTGGGAATAAAGCGTGATTTGTACTCTCATGAGAGGTAAACTTTCCAGAGTGCATAAGTAACTTGTTGCCTAATAGCATTTATATAAGAATTCTATTATTTGAACATTCAGAATATGACAGTTAGATAATACTTCACTTATATTTGTATATGGTACATTTATTTAAGCTTGACATATTATATACCAGAACAGTGAGCGTCACATGCGACACGGTCTCTCAGGTGAGTATCGTATTCTAAGTGTTTAAAAAATAATTTTTATTATATAATTATTCTTAGGTAATAAAATGAAGTACAATGACTAATTAATAAAATCATGCGTTGTCTTGTCATTTTTTATTAAAGGATCATGGAGACAGCACCAACAATACGTTACCTAAGTTTACCTTAGCCTTGAAACCATATAAATTGGGACATAAAATTGGAACAAACTGGTTATGATATACTCTATGGTCAAAACTCTACTTGAATTCTTTTACATCTCATTCTACATCAATATTCTTAAATTTTTCTCTCTGTTTTGACCATTCAGGTATGATTTTAGCTTGGGTTTTCTTTGCTAAACCCTGCTCATGTTGCAAATGCGACACTTTTTCCATTAACTCATCCATTTGAGTTTTATGTGTCTTTCCTTCTGTAAAGATATTTTTCTTTCTCTGACGAGCCATGTTCTTTTCTGATTCAAAAGCAAAGATGTTAGCTTTAATGGCAATAATTTGCTCTTCTATCTCCTTTTTACTTTTCTCCATCTAGGCTAACTTTTGGAGCAGCTCTTTTTCGAAGGCCACAACTTCCTTAGATTGCTTCTTGTTAGCTTCCATATCTGCTTCTAATTCATCTGTTCTCTGTAGCTCTGATGTTGTGGACTCAATTTTCATACTTGCTTCAATGTAGTCCCTACTCCAATGAGTGAACTCCCTTGAAGCCTCTAATATTAATGTTCTCATTTCTTCTTATATGACATCATCAACACTCAAATTTGAGAGGTAATATAAGTTATTTTTCATGACACTGCACAGTTCAGGATGCAATAGAATTGAAGCATCATTGGAGAAGAACTCTTGTACTATTTTTAATGCTTCCCTAGCCTCTTCACTTGGAGAATCAGTGATGATCACATATTTGATACATTAATAAGCCTTCATTTTTAGTTATTTACACTCTCCATGTACTTAATTGATTGATTTTGATTATGTTTTGTAAGTTTGGACTCAAATTGGACTTAATTGAATTTTTCAGCATAATTTACGTCTTACGTTGTTTTTGTATTTGGGCTATATCTTGGGATGTAGGTGGTCAAATAAGGTAAATCTGATAGCATTTTAAAGGTAAGAGAGAGCTCTATAACTTTCATGAAGACCTCAAAGGCCCAATCACACGAGTAGATAACTCAAATTGGGGTTGAATCAAGAACTAGAGTGCTGTTCCTGACAGCTTGACCTATGTGTACTGTTCATGCCATTTTTCGGGCTAGAGGTTGTCAAATGGGCTGAAATTTTGATTCTAAATATTTGAGACCTATATCTACAACTTTCATGTTGAACACTTTTCCAGAATCTGAGGCCTAATGGGTGATATTGGGCTTGCAGGTCAGAACAGAGGAGCTGTGACTGGGCCTGAGTAGTGTGTAGTAATTTGAACGTATCTGGAGTTATAGAAATGATATTGGACTCAAACTAAAGGCATGTAAAATCTAAGATCCAGTCCTACAACTTTGATGAAGATCACATTTGCTCATTCTGACGCATTCAATGACTTCAGAGCTAAATGATTTCAGAGACAAGGAATCTCCATAATTTTCCACTCACCAAAAGTCATTTGGCATTTTCCACTCATTTTTCACTCATCCACCCACTAATGACTCACCCCCTTGTCATTTTGTATCTCTAATCCTCTATAAAAGGGGGCCTTGGCAGATCATTGAAGGTGTTAAGTGTTAGGTACCAAAATGATGCTAGTTTGTTACTAGGTTTTCTTGTAGTAATTTTCCTTTGTTCTAAATTGAAGTCATGTTCTTCTTCTTCTTCTTCTTCTTCTCTCTTTCTTTCTTCTTATCTATGAGTAACTAAGTTTCATTTTGCTTGGGTGAAAGAGTGAAGCTCTTGGTAATGAAATAAGGTTAGATTAATTTCTCTCTTGTGCTTAAATGATATATTTTCAAGTGGTCATTATACGTATTATATTTTGTTTCCAATTAATTTAAAAACCCTCATTGTAAAGTGGAGTTCTTGATTTGTTGTAGACAAGAGATTGACACAATGAATGCTTTAACCCATTTACAGTGGTGGTGCTAGAAACTCTCCTTATAAAGTGGAGATCTTGATTTGTTGTAGACAAGATTTTGGCACAATGAATGCTTGATCTCATTTATGAGTGATGGTGTTAATAGATGATTAAAGGAATCATAATATAATTACGTATATAATTTTTAATGAACTTTGAACGTTGTATTTTCCGATTGGAACCTCTGTTATGTGTGGATTCTAATTGAGTTATAAAAGAATTAATCTTGTCCTTAATTTATTTACCAAGAGTGGATCTCCTAACCCAAGCAATTCCTTTTTACTTGTGAATAATTTTATTTATCATCTTTATTGTTGTAACAAAATATTTACTTTACTTTAATTAATTTTTCTTCATCAAGTCTCCGTGGTTCGACCTCGGACTCACCGATAATTTATTACTTGAGATAACCTGCACTTGGGTTTGTAACTTTTAATCTCGCATCAAGTTTTTGGCGCCGTTGCCGGGGACTTGATTTGAAAAACAAATTTATGGTGTAAATATTTTGTGTATATATTCTACTCTTTTAATTTTTTTTTGTACTTACTAACGTACTAACTTAGTGGAGGAAATTCTCCCTAATTTCTCTATAATTCTTTAATCATTAATGAAATAATCTTTCTTATTCTCTTCTCTCTCGCTAGAGCAAAAATCGACTTGTCGATTCTCTAGTTTTCATATTTTAAATTTACTTTTTGCACTTTATTTTTTTTTTGTATTTTATTTTCTGCACTTTATTATTTTTTTTGTTATTTATTTTTTGTCATTTATTTTTGTTATTTAATTTTGTCATTTATTTTTGTTTACTAACTTACTAATTTACTTGTTTCTAACTTTTTAATTTATCCGCATACTAACTTTTTAATTTTCTGTTTATTAACTTATTTGGTGGTTGGTTTATACCACACATTTGTTAATATATATTTGGTGGCTGGTTTATACCACACTTTTGTTAATATTTAATGGATGGTTTATACTGCTAGTTTGTACATTCTATTTTATATTTTAAGTTACTTGTTTATGCTTAATTGGTATCGTGATTTAAATTCTGGTCGTTTAGTTAAAATTAATCCTAGTACTGTACATATTGATTTGTCTGAATCATAATCACACACAATTGACACAATGGCTGAAAATGAAAGTGTGATGATGAACATGAAAATCAACCATTGCGAACTATGCGTGAGTATTTGCAACCATCTCGAAATTCTAGTCTATCATGTTTTATCTTTCCACTCAATGCTAACAATTTTAAATTCAAGCCAGGTATGATTTCTTTACTTCCTAATTTCCATGGTTTAAAATTTGAAAGCCCATATTTACATCTAAAAGAATTTGAGGAAGTATGTACCGCTTTTCATGATCAAACTTGCACTGAAGAGGTTGTTAAGCTTAAATTATTTCCTTTTTCTTTAAAAGATAAAGCAAAAGCTTGGCTTAACACTTTGAAACCAAGATCAATTGACACATGATAAGAAATGCAAGGTGAGTTTTTAAATAAATTTTTTCTAACACATAAAACCAATGCTTTGAAAAGACAAATCCAAAATTTTTCCCAAAATTCAAATGAAGCATATTTTCAAAGTTAGGAATGTTTTAAAGATTTGTTGAATTTTTGCCCACATCATGGTTTTGAAAAATGGCACACTATAAGCTTCTTTTATGAAGGGTTAACACTCGAAACTAAACAATTTGTGGAAACAATGTGCAATGGTGAATTTCTTGATAAAGAACCTAAAGAAGCTTTAGACTATTTAGACCATTTGGCTGAAAATTCTCAATCTTGGCATGGTACTAATCCTTTTGAAAATTTAATTAGATCAAACTTTGCAAATGCTAGTAAAGAAAAATATCATCTTAGTCAAGAAGAAGATTTAAATGCTAGGTTTGCTAATTTGGCTAGAAAGGTTGAAGCCACGGAATCAGGAAAAGTAAAAAAAATCAAATCTGTGCAAAATGAAGAAATTTGTAGCATTTGTGATGAATTGGGACATTCAACAAATGAATGTCCAAAAATTTCTATTTTTAAAGAAGTTGTGCATGAGCAAGTAAATGCAATGAATAATTTTAAAAAGTCATTCACTTCTTCTTTTTCAGATACATACAATCCAGGATGGAGAAATCACCCGAACTTCAGTTGGAGGACCAACAATCAGGCATAATTCATGTAACCACCACTTCCTCAGGCACAGCAAGATTCTCAAAATCCTCAAGGATATGCACCTTATGTCCCACTATATATGAAAGACATTGAGGGAACATTGCATGCATTCAGGGAAAAGTAAGAGGCTTTTAATAATTAAAACACTTAAGCCATGATTGACATAAAAAACACTCTTACTAAACTTTCTTCTGCACTTGCCATTCACGAGAAAGAAAAATTTCCCTCTCAACCTCAACCAAATCCCAAGAGTCAGTACAGCCTAAATGAGGGTAGTTCAGAAAGCCAACAAATAGATCAAGTCAAGTCAATGATAACTCTTAGGAGTGGAAATGTTGTTGAAAAATAAATTCCTGAACCTTGTGAGAAAAATAATGAGTCAAGTCCTGAAGATGAGGAAGGAGTTGATAAGCCACCTAGCCAAAAGGAGACCAAACTCTTGCCTTCACCCCCATATCCTCAAGCATTAAACAATTCAAGTAAAGTGAACCATAACAGTGACATTTTTGAAATTTTTAAACAAGTGAAGGTCAATATCCCTCTGTTAGATGTTATCAAGCAGAATCCTTATTATGCCAAATTTTTGAAAGACTTGTGCACTGTTAAAAGGAAACATAATGTGAAAAAGAATGCATTTTTGACTGAACAGGTAAGTTCCATTATTCAGAACAATAATGCGTTGAAATATAAAGACCCTGGTTATCCTACAGTTTCATGCATTATTGGTGAACATAAAATTGAACGAGCTTTACTTGATCTTGGTGCTAGTGTTAATTTGCTTCCATATTCAGTTTATCAGCAACTCAACCTTGGTGAGTTAAAACCAACTTCTGTAACTCTTTTACTTACTGATAGATCAATTAAAATCCTGAAAGGAATAGTGGAAGATGTGTTGGTATAAGTTGATAAATTCATATATCCTGTAGATTTTATTGTCTTAGAAACTGAACCTATGGTTGATAGTTCTAAGTCAGTTCCTGTTATTCTAGGTCGCCCATTTTTAACAACATCTAATGCTTTGATAAATTACAGAAATGGAGTAGTGAAGCTAACTTTTGGAAATATGACACTAGAGCTTAATGTTTTCAACATATGCAAGCAACCACATGAAGTTTATGATGAAAAGGAAGAAGTTGAAGGGATTGAGGCCATTATAGATGATCATTTTCAAACCTGGAGTTCTTCTGACCTATTAGAAATCTGTTTAATTAATTCATTTGATTCAGCTACACAATTAGATGATGATGTTTCTAAAATGTGCTCTTTGCTTGATTGTACACAGGAAATGGAATACAAAGGAAGGAAGCCAAGATTCGAAGAGCTAAAACCCATGAATGATGATACCCATGAAGAAGTACCCACACTGGAACTGAAGCCATTACCTACTGGGTTGAAGTACACATTTTTGGGAGAAGAACAAAGCTTTCCAGTGGTAATTTTCTCATCCCTGACTAAAGAACAAGAAGGTATATTGATAGAAATACTTAAAAGGCATAAAAGTGCAATTGGATGAACATTAAAGGATATAAAAGGCATTAATCCATTAATTTGTACACATAGAATACATTTAGAGGATAATGCTAAAACATCTCAACAACCTCAAAGAAGATTAAATCCACACATGAAAGAGGTAGTTAGAGCTAAAGTTCTTAAATTACTTGATGTTAGAATTATCTATCCTATCTCTGATAGTCAGTGGGTAAGCCCTGCACAAGTTGTGCCTAAGAAATCTGGAATAACAATGGTTGAAAATGAAAAAGGAGAATTAATACCTACCCGAGTCTCATCTAGTTGGCGTATGTGTATTGATTTCAGAAAATTGAATGCAGTCACTAGGAAAGATCATTTCCCCTTGCCCTTGCCATTTCTTGATCAGATTCTAGAAAGAGTAGCAGGATATCCCTACTATTGTTTTCTTGATGGTTATTCAGGGTATAATCAAATACCAATTGCATTAGAGGATTAAGAAAAGACCACTTTTACTTGTCCGTTTGGCACTTTTGCATATAGAATAATGCCTTTTGGTCTTTGTAATGCTCTGGTAACTTTTCAAAGATGCATGTTAAGTATTTCCAGTGACATGATTGAGCATTATTTAGAAGTTTTCATGGATGACTTGACAGTTTTTGGAAATTCTTTTGAAAATTGTCTTGATAATTTGGAAAAAGTTCTTAAAAGATGCGAAGAAAAAGGATGTGTTGAATTGGGAAAAATGTCATTACATGATTACCTCAGGAATAGTGTTAGGTCATGTGATATCTTCTAAGGGAATTGAAGTTGATAAGGTCAAAGTTGAATTAATTGCTCATTTGTCTTCCCCAAAAATAGTCAGAGAAGTTCGTTCCTTTTTAGGACATGCAGGATTTTACAGAAGATTCCTAAAAGACTTTAGTGCCATATCTAGACCTTTATGTAATCTTCTAACAGAAGATGTACCATTTGATTGGACCCAAGATTGTCAGAAATCTTTTGAAAAATTAATCAATCTTTTGACTTCTGCTCCTATCATGCAATCTCCTGACTGATCTCTGCCTTTTGAGTTGATGTGTGATGCTTGTGATTTTGCTGTTGGCACTGTTTTAGGCCAAACAAAGGAAGGTAAGCCTCATGTAATTTATTACGCAAGTCAAACTTTGAATGGTGCACAAATAAATTACACCACAACTAAAAAAGAACTACTTGCTGTAATTTTTGCATTGGACAAATTTTGAGCTTACTTAATTAGTTCTTCCACTGTTGTTTTCACTGATCATGCTGCTGTTAGATATTTAATGTCTAAGCAGGATGCTAAACCTAGGTTGATACGGTGGATCTTGTTGCTTCAAGAATTCAACATCACAATAAAAGACAAGAAAAGAGCCAAAAATGTTGTTGCAGATCATTTGTCCAGACTTATAACAGGCTCATCTTTTGATAGCACACCTATCAATGATTCTTTTCCCGATGAATTTTTATTTTCTGTCAATTCCATGCCTTGGTTTGCTAACATTGTCAATTTTCTTGTAATAGGTAAGATGCAGCCTCAGTGGATGCACCAAGACAAAAAAATTTTTTTGCTTAAGGTGAAAATTTTCTATTAGGATGATCCATATTTGTTCAAATATTGTCCTGATCAAATCTTTCAGAGATGTGTACCCGACAATGAGGTAAGTAGTGTCATTAAATTTTGTCATTCAGAAGTATGTGGAGGTCATTTTTCTTCAAAGAAAATAGCTGCGAAAATCTTGTAGTGTGGATTTTATTGGCCCACTTTATTCAAGGACAGTTATACTTTTTGCAAAAATTGTGAAAATTGTCAAAAATTAGGGTCCATTTCTAAAAGAAATATGATGCCTTTGAACCCTATCCTTGTCATTGAAATTTTTGATTGTTAGGGAATTGATTTCATGGGTCCATTTCCATCATCTTTTGGATTTATGTACATTTTGGTTGCAGTTGATTATGTCTCAAAATGGATTGAAGCGATTCCATGTCGGCACAATGATCATAAAACTGTTCTAAAATTTTTAAAAGAAAATGTTTTGAGTCGATTTGGAATCCCTCGAGCTATCATCAGTGATGGGGGAAAATATTTTTGTAATAAACCATTTGAATCTTTAATGAAGAAATATGGCATCACACACAAAATTGCTACCCCTTATCATCCTCAGACAAGTGGACAAGTTGAATTAGCAAATAAGGAGATTAAACAAATTTTAGAAAAAATGGTTAACCCAAATCGTAAAGATTGGTCTTTAAGACTAAACGATGCACTTTGAGCTTACCGTACTGCTTTCAAAACATCTTTAGGCATGTCACCCTATCGGTTAGTCTATGGAAAACCTTGTCACTTGCCTGTAGAATTGGAACATAAAGCATTTTGGGCCATTAAAGCTTTCAACTCAAATCTTGATGAAGCTTCCAAGTTACCCAAATTGCAATTGAATGAACTTGAGAAGTTGAAAAATGATGCATATGAAAACTCAAAAATTTATAAAGCTAGAACAAAAACTTTTCATGACAAATCAATTTTGAGAAAATCTTTTGAAATTGGTCAAAAAGTTCTGCTTTATAATTCTCGTCTTCACCTATTCCCTGGAAAATTGAGATCTAGGTGGATTTGTCCCTTTATTGTCAAACATGTGTATCATTATGGAGCCATAGACATTGAGAATCCTAAGAATAGTAATGTTTTAAAGGTCAATAGACAAAGATTCAAACCATTTCTGGAACATCAAGTTGATGAGGTAGAATTCATCTCCCTTTCTAATCCTTGTTATGAGTAGAATTTATTTTAATTTTATTTCTTTCTTTTTGCAGTTCTTTATGTTCCTGGTTAAATGGCGGATAACGGTACTCCGTGACTCTCAAGTCGGTTTATTTCTCAGTTTCCCATAATAAATGATTCCTTCTCCTTTAAAATGGATATCATTCTCTCAAATCTAAGAAAACATCTTCCTTCTCTCCCTCTAAATGCTCTAACCAAAATCTACAAAGTTAGGTGTGAAACACTGAGACTGTTAATGTATAAGGGCATCCCAGAAGATATACGTTGGATAATCGAAGCAAAGGTTCATTTAGCTGGTGAATCTTCAGATTCATTTGTCCCATACATGCTTGGTCTCGGTAAAAGTTCATTTTCAAAAAGGAGAAAAGCAAAAAGAATGAAAGTTTTTTACAAGTGTGCACAATGGAATTGTAACATGCGATGTCGCTCTTTGGGGATGGTTTCCGTAAACAGAGAAGATAAAATATTCTTCATTAAGAATGGACTAAGTAAGGAGTCATTAGATAATATCTTATTGACTCTTGAGACGCATTCTTGTGGAGTTGTGCAGCGTGAACTTCTTAGTTTGTGGAATCTCTTCGAGGGACGAGCAAGAGCGTTATAGTCTTGGGAATCGACTCAAAAAGACCTGTTTGCAAATTTATAGAAAATTGGATGGGAAGCTTATCCTCGACTCATAGAAGGCGTTTAAGCCGTTTACGGACGTGAAACGAGAGGAAGATGTGAGCCACAATCACAATGTATATATTATATTGTACATTTTCGAAAAAAAAGATAATGAAAAAAAAAGAATAAAAAAGAATAAAAATGAGAAAAAAATGAAAAATAAAAATAAAAAAAAAAAGAATAAAAAAAGGGCGAAACTTCGGTTGTACTTGCTCTTTAATTAGATTAGGAGCCCTTGCCAACAGCAGACCCGTCATTGACTCGGGTGGACCTTCGCATGCTGGTCGGTAAATAAGGTTCGTGTGCCATGCTCTGTAGAGAGCCGCGCAAGTATTCCCAGGTTTTAACCGTAGGCTCTGCTTGCTGATAAACAGAAAGAAGCGTCTCGTGTTTGCATTCTCATGTGATAATGCCTCTGAGCTGGATCCTGTGATTTAATGCCATGGGCTCTTCAGCGACCTCTCACTGACTGTGGTCACTGGTCATCGTATTCAGATTTTCTCTCTTTAACTAGATGGACGATGCATAGGCTGGGATATCCCACAAGCGGGAGGGAGAAGAATGCCCAGATTGACTGAGCCGTCTTGGTATTACTGCACTCATGACGAACAGTATAAAGATACGCCATGAATCCAGTACATAAAAGGTATGTCATCATTTGTTATTATTATTTTATCTTTGTATAATTTTGTTGTATTTTGGTTTTGGATAGACGATCCTTTGGACGGGATCCTTCAGGGGTTTCTAGACTTCTTTACCCTGATGGTTTTCTTGAAGTAAAAAAAAAGCAAAAATAAATAAATAAATAAATAAAAAACTATGTTTCTTAATTTCAAAGTTTTTTGACAACAGCCAACTTACCCATATAGGAGCTATTATTACTTTTTCTATTCTCTTCCCTATTTAAACACTCTATTTTCTACACTTTCCTGCAACTCATAATCATTCAAAGAGAGTGTGAGTGTAAAAATGGAGGGAGCTTCTTCTTCTATTCGTAGATTTGTCAGTATCTGTGTATTTTGTGGGACAAGTTATGGAAGAGTTTAGAGTTTGTAAACACAAGCAAGCACTTGTTGGTAGAACACTTGTCTGCGAGGAACATTCGTAGTAGTATATGGGGGAGGTTGCCTTGGGTTAATGGGGGCTGTATCACTTTCTGCATTTGTAAGAGGTGGTCAAGTTTTAGGTGTCATTCCTGAACTTTTAACTCGAAGGAACATCATTGGAAAGACAATTAGACTGGAAATTCAAGTATCATCTATGTATGGACGAATGAAGGCAATGCTTGAAAACTCTGATGCATTCATTGCCTTACCTGGTGGTTTTGGTACTTTGGAAGAAGTCTTTCAAATTGTCTCTTGGGCCCAACTGAACATCCACCATAAACCCATAGGTTTGTTGAATGTTAATAATTTCTTTGATAATTTGTTATCTTTTGTTGACCATGCTGTAGAACAGAAATTTGTCACACCTTCAGTAAGACAACTCATTGTCTCTGCTTCCACTGTTGATGAGTTGATTAATAAATTAGAAGCTTTTGTTTATGAACCTGATCCAGTAACAGCTCAGATAGATTGGTTCGAAGGAAGCGATAAGGGAAACAGAATGAAAAGCAAGCCAGCCAAGACACTCTTATTGTTTAAATAATTACAAGCTTTGGTTTTGTTCATCATACTTTGTTTCTGTTTATATTTGTGTGAGGTTTCTCTTTTTAGTAATTACAATAATAGGTACTATATTTTATCCTTTACCTATCTATCTTTGACATTGAGGACAATGTTGTGATCTGGTTGGGGGGAAGGATAGTTGTGTAAAAAAAATAAAAAATAAAAAAAAATTTAGGAAGTGTGTGTATTAATATGTTTGTTGTGTTTATATGTTTGTCAGTAACTTACTAAACCAGTTAAGGATGGCAGAGTAAGGAGTAAATTTTACTCTTGAGACGCATCTTAGTTGGAGTAGACAACTAGTTTGTGTAGAAGTAGCAATTCAAATTCAGGGAAATTTGCATGATTGAGTTAATTGTCTTCTTTCTTAAAAATCACATGCTTGGTTATGGATGTTGAATTGGTTGACTGAGAATGATAGAATTATGCCTTATGAGATTTTGAGCCTATTGATGAATGGATTGAACATTTGTACCATTCTCTTCTTTCTCGTGTGAATTTCACTCATGGAATTGTTACTCTAGAACTTGTTTTGATTCTTTTTGAGACTACATTTTCATATGCATACATAAATATGATTGAGGCATTTTTCTTGAAACAGCTACTTTAATCAAATAGCCAGCCTTGCTTAGCAGCATATTGTCTCTATCAAGCACTCTTATGACTTCTTGAAAATTCTCTGATTCCTGCCAACGTAAAGCATTGGAAATGACCTATTTTCCCTTGCTTAACCCCTTTGAGCTTATTTGACTATTCTTTGTTTCAAACTCATTATGTGCCTTAAATGAAAAATCATGTTCTTACCTGACCTTAGGGAATAAGATAACATTAACTTTGTCATTCGATGAGTTCTTGAACAAGTGTAGGGGTGTATGTGCAGAATGGTTAAAAAAATGTATATATGATGTTCTTTTTGTAAAAAAAAAAATTAAAAATAAAAAAACAAAAAAAAATGTAAAAAGAAAAAGAGGGTCAACAAGGCAATAAAGGAAAAGAAAAGAATATGTAAAGGGAATTTGTATTAGGTGGAGTTGGGATGAACTTTCATGTTTGTTAATTGAACTTAGCTATCATGCTCTTTTATTCTCTTTGGTATTTAACTTGTCATATCCATATTACCTTCTCCTTTACCTTGACCCTATTACAACCTTGAATAAAGTTATCATGATTTGTGTGTGCATGTGTTCTGAGTAATGGAGAAGTAGAAGATAAGCAAGCTTATGGTAGTGCAATTTTCATGGGTTGAATTGAGTGAAATACCTACCTTTTAAACACTTGAGGGATTGAGAGTGAATCTTGTGAAGATCTATCATTCTTGACTCATGCTTTTCAATTGAAGTTTCCTTACTTGTTGGTTTGAGATGTGAAGATATGTTACCTCATGAATGTTTTGATTACTTAAATGATTGGCTGCTCTTCATTTTTAAATATTATTAGAAATTAAGTCTTTTAGAGTGTTTAACTTTTGAGTTTGTTTCATTTTTTTTTAGTTTTGGTCTTGTGTGTTTTACCTAGGAGTGCAAAAAGTTAAGTGTGAGAAAATTTGATTATCACATATTTGATACATTAATAAGCCTTTATTTTTAGTCATTTATACTCTCCATGTACTTAATTGATTGATTTTGATTATGTTTTGTAAGTTTGGACTCAAATTGGACTTAATTGAATTTTTCAGCATAATTTACATCTTACATTATTTCTGTATTTGGGCTATATCTTGGGATGTAGGTGGTCAAATAAGGTGAATATGATGACATTTTAAAGATAAGAGAAAGCTCTATAACTTTAATGAAGACCTCAAAGGCCCAATCACACGAGTAAATAACTCAAATTGGGGTTGAAGCAAGAACTAGAGTGTTGTTCTTGACAGCTTGACCTATGTGTACTATTTATGCCATTTTTCGGGCTAGATGTTGTCAAATGGGCTGAAATTTTGATTCTAAATATTTGAGACCTATATCTACAACTTTCATGTGAACACTTTTACAGAATCTGAGGCCTAATGGGTGATATTAGGCTTGTAAGTCAGAGCAGAGGAGTTATGACTAGGCCTGAGCAGTGTGCAGTAATTTGAAAGTATCTAGAGTTATAGAAATGATATTGGACTCAAACTAAAGCCACGAGAAAGCTAAGATCCAGCCCTACAACCTTGGTGAAGATCACGTTTGCTCATTTTGAAGTATTCAATGACTTCAGAGCTAAATGATTTCAGAGACAAGGAATCTCCATAATTTTCCACTCACCAAAAGTCATTTGGTATTTTCCACTCATTTTCCACTCATCCACCCACTAATGACTCACCCCCCTTGTCATTTTGTATCTCTAATGCTCTATAAAAGGGGGCCTTGGTAGATCATTGAAGGTTTTAGGTGTTACGTACTAAAATGATGCTAGTTTGTTACTAGGTTTTATTGTAGTAATTTTCCTTTGTTCTAAATTGAAGTCGTGTTCTTCTTCTTCTTCTTCTCTCTTTCTTTCTTCTTATCTGTGAGTAACTAAGTTTCATTTTGCTTGGGTGAAAGAGTGAAGTTCTTGGTAATGAAATAAGGTTAGATTAATTTCTCTCTTGTGCTTAAATGATATATTTTCAAGTGGTCATTATACGTATTATATTTTATTTTCAATTAATTTAAAAACCCTCCTTGTAAAGTGGAGTTCTTGATTTGTTGTAGACAAGAGATTGACACAACGAATGCTTTAACCTATTTACAAGTGGAGGTGCTAGAAACTCTCCTTATAAAGTGGAGATCTTGATTTGTTGTAGATAAGATTTTGGCACAATGAATGCTTGATCTCATTTATGAGTGATGATGTTAATAGATGATTAAAGGAATCATAATATAATTACGTATATAATTTTTAATGAATGTTGAACGTTGTATTTTCTGATTGGAACCTCCGTTATGTGTAACACCCCTCGATTTAATAACCACGACACAATCGTCATTATGTCATGGTCACTAAATTTCAAAGTGCTACATTATCAAATAACAAATTTTTCAAAACAAATTATTCATTTCGCATATGAGGAAAATAGGAGCCACGAATGAATAGTTATATATACAACCAATTAAAAATATGAATGTACTCAAACTACAACATTTAAGACTAGATAATCACCTTAAAACATATATATACCCAAAATATACTTTATACAGGTAATGCAAAATAAAATATAAACTACCCACAACTTATCTACGACTAAGGAGTTGGGCACTCCATCGGATCCTGAATGCGTGAGGCAACTCCGGACTCACCGGTGTAGTGAGAAATACAGAATAAAGTCTTCAATCACGGTCCTCTTCATGGTCAAGGTCAGATCCCCAACATATCGCATACGCTTGTCGGTCCAGTCAACTCGCCAAGTCTTGGCACCTCCAGTGAACACAATTCGAACGAACCCCATAGAACCCCATTCGCGACGACATCACTGAATATAGTGGGTCAAACCAAGAAAGTCCAAAATAATCCAACCTCGTTCCCGCTTACAGTCTTTAACCAAGAATTGACATAGAACAAGAAAAGTACAAGAAAGAGGTAAGACATCCTACCATCGTTACCAATTATAGCAACAAGAAACCAAACGGCGCAAAGCGCCCACATAGCATTTTTGACAACAATAATGATAATAAACATAAGTAGTAGTAATAATCAACCAAGCAGTTCCAGGCAGTTATATATATCAGTAATACAATAGTTCCAATTATAATAATCATAAATGCTAGATAATTCATGGACCCACTATGCACATGCATACAAAGTCAAAATCCTACTCCATTGAGCTAGACACAAAACAGTCAGAGAGAACGATAAGGAGGTATGTCTATATTCTTGGCTGCCGAGGCCCTCTAGTGCTATAATTCTCAATTTATCAACGTGCACATCATGGCATTTTATAAGACATTCTACATTTATCAACGTGCACATCATGGCATTTTATAAGACATTCTACATTTATCAGGATCGTCGGTGTGTTTGCATCGGTATGTCCCACGGTCCAGAGGGGCTACCAACTGCCCACTGTGAAACACCTGCACCCCGACGGCCCCAAGGTCAACTACAGGACCACACTTGTCTATTCGCACCCGCACATAGGTGTGATTCAACTCTTAGGCTAATGGCCTTAACAAAGTCCAACGGACATTCACAATGCATACAGACTCTATGCATAAACATGTATGATCATTATTACATACAATTTCACAATATGCCACAATTTACCAAAGTAAGAATCAACATAATCATTGGTCACTCACATAGATCCACAATATCATAATATTAGAATTAAATGAATTAATGCATTTTTAAGGTGTATTATGAATTCTTGCTTAGGTTTAGCTTTTCTTACAAAGTTTGTCTCTAAAGGAATTCTTGTAATTAATTAAATTCTCTTAGGTAATTTATTCATGTACACTTAGAAGGTCATTCTAAGGTCTCAAAGTCTCACACTCTCTTGTTCTTACCCTAATTAAAATTATCTTAAGTCTTATGAAAATTCCATTCTTGGTTCTTTAAAATTTATGAATCTCAAAGTATAACTTAATTTTCCAATTTGCTAATTCTTGCATCCTATTACCATTAATTTAATCACTAGGTGTTAGGTGATAAATTCTAAATTTTGGATTCGACGGAGAAAAATGCCTCTACTGTACAAATGTGAGGCTACCTTTTGACGAAAAATAATATGACAGAATCAATGTTGGTAGGAAAACATTATTTGACTGGAATGGCTAAAAGTCAAGTTCTGTTGGATGAAGATTATGTCGGATAAAGATCAATTTTGTCGAATGATGCATGAAGTTGTCAAATATGCTAGAAGATCAGTAGAAATCCTAATTTGATGGATGGGTGTTGACGTTGGAGAAATCTTCCAAGTGTTGAACCGACGAAAGCACTAAATGGTCAGAAATTCTAATTCGATGGATATTGACATTGGAGAAGTTTCTCTACTAAATGGTCAGAAATTCTAACTCGATGGATATTGACATTCTAACTCGACGGATATTGACATTGGAGAAGTTTTTTTACTAAATGGTCAGAAATTCTAACTCGATGGATATTGACATTGGAGAAGAGAAACAAGTGCTAAATGGTCAGAAATTCTAATTTGACGGATATTGACATTGGAGAAGTTTCTCTACTAAATGGTCAGAAGTTCTAACTCGACGGATATTGACATTAGAGAAGAGAAACAAGTGCTAAATGGTCAGAAATTCTAATTCGACGGATATTGACATTGGAGAAGTTTCTCTACTAAATAGTCAGAAATTCTAACTCGACGGATATTGACATTAGAGAAGTTTCTCTTCATTAATTACATAATGTACAGTTGATTTATTTTGAATTTCAATTGTTATAATTGTTCACAAAAAACCCCAAATTTTGGGTCTCAAAACCGTGGCCCTCCGAGAACCAATCCGACATCATTTTCTTCCATTTCATGCATTCCAATCCATTCAAATACATCAATATACACCAATAAACAATCTAATAGCATAAACATATTATAAATAACCTGCAAACATACTAATCATGCAAACAAAGAATAACCCTCAATAGGATTTTCTCACAATCAATCACAGACAAGGTTTCTAAATGCTAATAGAGGTTGAAGAGGAGTGTCTTCCTCTTACCTTAGTGAAGAACAAAGAAAGCAAGCTCCTTTTGTCCTTAAAATTTCGTGCTTCACCACCACAGAACCTTAGGTGTTCAAATCCATAAAATCAAGATCAAAGAGTGGAAATGGCATCCATAGTCACCAACGTGACCATGGACCACGAAAATGGGGAGAAAAGGAGAAGAAAGTTGAGAGCTTTACCTTATAGCTCCAAGCTTTGGTGTTGGGCTGCCAACCATGTATATGGAGGAGCCAAGGTGAGTTCCACAAAGAAGAAAGCTTGAGGATGGTGAGGTGAAACAATGGTTTATGTTAGCTTGAGTAGGGGAAGCTTGAAAGTTCGATAATGGAGGTGGGTGGTTGGAAGAAGAGAGGAAGAGAGGGAGAAGAAGAAAGCTGCGTATGAGGGAGAGAAAATAAGAGAATGAAAATGTAATATCCCTCTTAACTAACCATGCAGCACCAAAAAGGGAGAGAGAGAAAAGTGGTTAGAGGAAGCTTCCTAGAAGTTTCCTTGAAGCTTCCTTGAGAAGCTTTGCACAATTCTCAATAAAGTGCATAGTAAGCTTGTCTCCTTAATTAAATACATCTGACAAATAATTAATTATACTGTTAGAATTATTTTCCCAGTGAATAAAAGTTACAGTTGATGAAAATAATATTTTATTATTCATCAGATGATTTTATGACACAGTGATTTTATTTATCAGATAAAATCTCGTAAAATGCAAACCTCTCAAACTGTGCCCGGCCTTGGGTTTAGTAAGATCCCCCGTCGACACGTTGACAGTCCAAGGTTTACCAACCTCAGGAAAAATATTTTATTATCTCGGCTTCGCTTAGTGTACATGCAAAACGAGAAATATACTATAATATTCAACATTTTCAGAAAAATCCATAAAATTCCTAAAAATCATAAATATTATAAAATAATTATTTATAATGAAATAAATAATTTTCGGGATGTTATAACTCTCCCCTTCTAAAAAAGAATTTCATCCTCAAAATTTATCATATCTTAGAACAAACGCGACTGTGTTTCTTTCATTTTGTCTCCTAGTTCTCGTGTTGTATCTTCAGCTGCATCAATCCAAATCACTGGCAATAAGGTTGCTTCCTTCCACTGAGTATCTTATATTAATGGGCAAAAACGTGTTGACGTCATAGGCCGATCAATAAAAGATTCTATGCCTTTTGAGTCTTCAGTCATCCAATAGCCAACTCTCCAAACAACTATACATCGCTGAGTGGCTCTATCGAACTTATTCTCCTTGCTTACTGTAGTAGATAACTAAGCTTATTTTCTTCTTAAGGCATCCGCTACGACATTCTCCTTTTCTGGGATTATACTAAAACGAAAAAATCAAAATCTTTCGAAACTTCTAATCATCATCTCTGCCTCATATTCAACTCATTCCAATAGACCAAAATACCTTTGGCTCTTAAGATTACCATAGGCATTGAGAATTTCTCCTGGTAGAAAATGTTTCTAGATCTTCAATGCAACTACAAAGCTAACTTTGAGTTGGCGTAAGGTAATCCTTCCCATGTATTCTCGATTGTCTCTAAGCGTACGTTACCATTCCTTCTATTCTGATCAAGCACACGTTCTAAACTTCTAATGCGAAGCATCACTAGGCATCCCAAAAAGGTTTGTTGGGATTGGGCAGAATCATTGTCGGCAAGGTAGTCGAGTGTCTCTTCAATCCTTGAAAATCTTTCCTTATATGCACCAATTCTACAAACTTGACTCTCATGCATGAGTTTGGCGAGAAATCTTGCCACTTTAGTGAATTCTGTGACGAGTCTCCCATATTAATCAACTAATCCTATAAAGTTACAAGTCTTTGTTACAGTCATCCGTCTTTCCCATTAAAGAAATGCTGTGAGTTCTGATGAGTTTACAATAATTCCTTCCCTGGAGATCGAGTAACCCAAAGGTTGAACTGCCTCCGCCTAGAATTCGTACTTAGACATCTTTATGCATAACTTCTTCTTCTTCTTCAGGATTTTAAGAATCACTCTGAGAGATTCGGTACGTTCCTCCAAATGTCAAGAATAGATCAGAATATCACTAATAAGGACAATGACAAATCTTCAAGCGAACTCGATGATAGTCCAGAATACAAGTTGATCTTGGAGAAAATAGTGGTGTTTTTCATTCGTCAAACCATCTTTCCTTAATTCAAATAAGGTGTCTTATAGGGTAAGTTCTCACCTAATTGTACTACACTTAGCGCATTGTTATGATTCAGATTCGGGAACACATTTACCCAATCGAAGTATACTAGAAACGTTATAAAGACTAGAAAGAAAAGTAGGGGAGTCATTTGATTTACCACTGGACCCGTCTAGCGAAGAATACGATATGATACAATAAAACTTAGGAGTGAGTTTCATTGATTCACATCTAGAAAATTTCTGTCTCAAGAAACACTAAGTTTCCATTGAAACCGAATGACGAGACCCGTTTAGAAAATGATCAATCTCCTTCCTGAGATCAAGCCGATTCATAAAGAAAGTAGATGATTGAATTGGTAAAAAGGGTTCCAATTTCTAACAACAATAGGATAGTTTTAAATAGACTTGTTGTAATGAGAGTAGGCTTACAAACGAGAATAGTATCATTCGGGTTGAAAAGAAGTAAATACACAGACAACCCAATTCCATAAATGTACTCTTAGAATTTCATTGGAATATTTCAACAGGATATGGTTGGAAGATAACCAATCCCTTTGTTAACATTACATCTAATTTGTAAAAGAAGTAAACAAATCAGATCAACAGAAGGATTCAATCTTTAACAGGTCATAAGGTAATTTAAACAACTTAGCTACCATCAACAAGTTCTTAGTAGCAGAAGTAGAATAACTTAGTCAAAAGATGACGAAGATTCAAACGACCTTAATAGGCTCATACAGTCATGCGTCATAAAGTAATGAGCTATTCACAGAATTATACAATGAAGTCACAGGGTCATCCACTGTAGCACAGTCCCTTTCTTCATTTCGGTCTTCAGTCTGGGTGGAGGAATTAACTTTCCCTTCTTCATGAGATTTTGAAGTACGTACATCTCTGATGTAAGGCTTCATCCTTTGTGAAGTACAGTTCCTCGCCACATGTCCTAGCCCTCTGCATTTAGAACAAATTATCCCCTTGATCACACATAGAGGCTTCGTCCCATGTAAAGCACAATCCCTTGACACATGTCCTTACTTCCCACACTTGAAACAAATTATTCCTTCGATCTTACAGTCCCTCGTGAAGTGGTCCTTTCCGCACTTCTAACACCTTGATAACGGTACCACAGTTGGATTGGACTTACTACCACTCGCACTCCCTTTCAACGTTTATTGTTGCTGTTGTCCCTTCGGTTGTCGCAAATACAGCTTTTGCTTAAACTGATTGATCATCCTTTTATTCCTCCTTTGGAACTTAGGTAGTTCAGAATTACCCAAAAACTGACTTTCTCCTAATAAATTCTGAACCTCGACCTCCAATTCCTGCTGCTGTGCAGCCTTCTGTTTTGGTTGTACTGTTACGCCAACCATTCTTTGCATTACTTTGGCTACCGCAGTCGTACCATCTTTGTCACTTCCCATATTCACGTACTTATGTCTACTTCGAGTCATTGTCTTCCTTCAAGGACAAACAAATCAAACCATAAGGAAAATCAAAAGCATTCAATCCAAACAATATTGTCTCCTTTCAGAAACCAAATACAAAGAGTCATATAACACAACAAGACAACCCAAATCACTAAACCCCAAAGATTCTAACTTGAGCTCCTTCATTCTGCCTTCTGCGGCGCGATCTCCTGTAAGTCTTCGACTCCTATGTAGCTCCTCGAACCAAACTTATGCCAGATACTCATTTCCAAAGAGAATTGGTTTTTTGAAAACCTCTTGGACATCTCGGTCCACAAACCTCGCAAGTCTTATTTAACTACCCCTTTTCTAACCCAATGGCTCAAACAATTCTAGAGGTAACACAGCAAGGGTATAAATGCAAACAGATCCTAAGTAAGTTCAGTCATACTTTGTTGAGCTTCTTTCTAAAGAACTCCTATTACCTTAATACGCCTAGGTGAAGTCATAGTTTCCTGTAGACACAGAACATTACACATTGAGTGGGCCAGTACATAATATCATGTAACTGTACAACAGTAGCTACCAACACTCAACCGATGGCAAGCCATGCCTTCCTTTCCCAACATCTCAATCAAGAGACAAGGAAGTACACAACATACAAATAAACTTCTAACATGTCTAAGCATAGTCAGTCCATACCCCAACTCAACAGGATGAACTGAGCTCTGATACCACCTTAATGTAACACCCCTCGATTTAATAACCACGACACAATCGTCATTATGTCATGGTCACTAAATTTCGGCGTGCTACAATTTTCAAATAACAAATTTTTCAAAACAAATTAATCATTTCGCATATAAGGAAAATAGGAGCCACGAATGAATAGTTACATATACAACCAGTTAAAAATATGAATTATAAGATGTACTCAAACTACAACATTTAAGACTAGATAATCACCTTAAAACATACATATACCCAAAATATACTTTATACAGGTAATGCAAAATAAAATATAAACTACCCATAACATATCTACGACTAAGGAGTTGGGCACTCCATCGGATCCCGAATGCGTGAGGCAACTCTGGGCTCATCGGTGTAGTGAGAAATACAGAATAAGGTCTTCAATCGCGGTCCTCTTCATGGTCAAGGTTAGATCCCCAACATATCGCATACGCTTGTCGGTCTAGTCAACTCGCCAAGTCTTGGCACCTCCAGTGAACACAATTCGAACGAACCCCATAGAACCCCAATCGTGACGACATCACCGGATACAGTGGGTCAAACCAAGAAAGTCCAAAAGAATCCAACATCGTTCCCACTTACAGTCTTTAACCAAGAATTGACATAGAACAAGAAAAGTACAAGAAAGAGGTAAGATATTCTACCATCGTTACCAATTATAGCAACAAGAAACCAAACGGCACAAAGCACCCACATAGTATTTTTGACAATAATAATGATAATAAACATAAGTAGCAGTAATAATCAACTAAGCAGTTCCAGGAAGTTATATATATCAGTAATACAACAGTTCCAATTATAATAATCATAAATGCTAGATAATTCATGGACCCACTATGCACATGCATACAAAGTCAAAATCCTACTCCATGGAGCTAGACACAAAACAGTCAGAGAGAACGATCAGGAGGTATGTCTGTATTCTTGGCTGCCGAGGCCCTCAATTGCTATAATTCTTAATTTATCAACGTGCACATCATGGCATTTTATAAGACATTCTACACAGATCTCGATATAAGACTGTGCCACGGTCAGGATCGTCGATGCATTTGCATCAGTATGTCCCACGGTCCAGAGGGGCTACCAACTGCCCACTATGAAACACCCGCGGCCCGATGCCCCCAAGGTCAACTACAGGACCACACTTGTCTATTCGCACCCGCATATAGGTGTGATTCAACTCCTAGGCTAATGGCCTTAACAAAGTCCAACAGACATTCACAATGCATACAAACTCTATGCATAAACATATATGATCATTATTACATACAATTTCACAATATGCCACAATTTGCCAAAGCAAGAATCAACATAATCATTAGTCACTCGCATGGACCCACAATATCATAAAATTAGAATTAAATAAATTAATGCATTTTTAAGGTGTATTATGAATTCTTGCTTTGGTTTAGCTTTTCTTACAAAGTTTGTCTCTAAAGGAATCCTCGTAATTAATTAAATTCTCTTAGGTAATTTATTCATATACACTTAGAAGGTTATTCTAAGGTCTCAAAGTCTCACACTCTTTTGCTCTTACCCTAATTAAAATTATCCTAAGTCTTATGAAAATTTCATTCTTGGTTCTTTAAAATTTATGAATCTCAAAGTATAACTTAATTTTCCAATTTGCTAATTCTTGCATCTTATTACCATTAATTTAATCACTAGGTGTTAGGTGATAAATTTTAAATTTTGGATTTGACGGAGAAGAATGCCTCTAGTGTACAAATGTGAGGCTACCTTTCAACGAAAAATAATATGACAGAATCAATGTTGGTAGGAAAACATTATTTGACCGGAATGACTAAAAGTCAAGTTCTGTCGGATGAAGATTATGTCGGGTAAAGATCAATTCTGTTGAATGATGCATGAAACTGTCGAATATGCTAGAAGATCAGCAGAAATCCTAATTCGACGGATGGGTGTTGACGTTGGAAAAATCTTCCAAGTGTTGAACCGACGAAAGCACTAAATGATCAGAAATTCTAATTCGACGGATATTGACATTGGAGAAGTTTCTCTACTAAATGGTCAGAAATTCTAACTCGACGGATATTGACATTCTAACTCGTCAGATATTGACATTGGAGAAGTTTCTCTACTAAATGGTCAAAAATTCTAACTCAACGGATATTGACATTTTAACTCGATGGATATTGACATTGGAGAAGTTTCTCTACTAAATGGTCAGAAATTCTAACTCGACGGATATTGACATTCTAACTCGACGGATATTGACATTGGAGAAGTTTCTCTACTAAATGGTCAGAAATTCTAACTCGATGGATATTGACATTGGAGAAGAGAAACAAGTGCTAAATGGTCAGAAATTCTAATTCGATGGATATTGACATTGGAGAAGTTTCTCTACTAAATGGTCAGAAATTCTAACTCGACGGATATTGACATTGGAGAAGAGAAAGAAGTGCTAAATGGTCAGAAATTCTAATTCGTCGGATATTGACATTAGAGAAGTTTCTCTACTAAATGGTCAGAAATTCTAGCTCGATGGATATTGACATTGGAGAAGTTTCTCTTCATTAATTACATAATGTACAGTTGATTTATTTTGAATTTCAATTGTTACAATTGCTCACAAAGAACCCCAAATTTTGGGTCTTAAAACCGTGGCCCTCCAAGAACCAATCCGACATCATTTTCTTCCATCTCATGCATTCCAATCCATTCAAATATATCAATATACACCAACAAACAATATAATAGCACAAATACATTATAAACAACATGCAAACATACTAATCATGCAAACAAAGAATAACCCTCAATAGGGTTTTCTCACAATCAATCACAGACAAGGTTTCTAAATGCTAATAGAGGTTGAGCAGGAGTATCTTCCTCTTACCTTAGTGAAGAACAAAGAAAGCAAGCTCCTTTTGTCCTTGAAATTTCATGCTTCACCACCACAGAACCTTGGGTGTTCAAATCCATAAAAATCAAGATCAAAGAATGGAAATGGCATCCATAGTCACCAACGTGACCATGGACCACAAAAAATGGGGAGAAAAGGAGAAGAAAGTTGAGAGCTTTACCTTAAAGTTCTAAGCTTTGGTGTTGGGCTGCCAACCACGAAAATGGAGGAGCCAAGGTGAGTTCCACAAAGAAAAAAGCTTGAGGATGGTGAGGTGAAACAATGGTTTATGTTGGCTTGAGCAGGGGAAGCTTGAAAGTTCGATAATGGAGGTGGGTGGTTGGATGAAGAGAGGAAGAGAGGGAGAAGAAGAAAGCTGCGTATGAGGGAGAGAAAACGAGAGAATGAAAATGTAATATCCCTCTTAGCCAACTATGCAGCACCAAAAAGGGAGGAGAGAGAAAAATGGTTGGAGGAAGCTTCCTAGAAGTTTCCTTGAAGCTTCCTTGAGAAGCTTTGCACAATTCTCAATAAAGTGCATAGTAAGTTTATCTCCTTAATTAAATACATCTGATAGATGATTAATTACACTGTTAGAATTATTTTCCCAGTGAATAAAAGTTACAGTTGATGAAAATAATATTTTATTATTCATTAGATGATTTTATGATACAGTGATTTTATTTATCAGATAAAATCTCGTAAAATGTAAACCTCGCAAGTTGTGCCCGACCTCAGGTTTAGTAAGATCCCCCGTCGACACGTTGATAGTCCAAGGTTTACCAGCCTCAGGAAAAATATTTTGTTATCCCGGCTCCGCTCAGCGCGCATGCAAAACGAGGAATATACTATAATATTCAATATTTTTGAGAAAAATCCACAAAAATTCCTAAAAATCATAAATATTATAAAATAATTATTTATAATGAAATAAATAATTTTGGGATGTTACATTATGTGTGGATTCTAATTGAGTTATAAAAGAATTAATCTTATCCTTAATTTATTTACCAAGAGTGGATCTCCTAACCCAAGCAATTCCTTTTTACTTGTGAACAATTTTATTTATCATCTTTATTGTTGTAACAAAATATTTACTTTACTTTAATTAATTTTTCTTTATCAAGTCTTTGTGGTTCGACCTCGGACTCACCGAGAATTTATTACTTGAGATAACCTGCACTTGGGTTTGTAACTTTTAATCCCGCATCAATCAGTGGTCGATTTATCATCGGAACATGAAAGAACATAGGTCCCAACATCTAGAGAAGCATAAAATGTTTCCATTTCGCTGTTATATTGACTTAGTTTTGTTTGATTTATGAGACATTCATCAATAAAGAATGCTAAGAACACACTCTTTATTACACTCTCTTCTATTGAGTCACATCACACATTAAAATACACACTTAACTTCGATTAATGTGTAATCAAGTTTAAATGTGTACTTTAGTGTGTGATATGACCTAATAAAAGAGATTGTGTTAAAAAGAGTGTGATAAAGAGTATGTTCCTAGCACTCGTCTTCGTCAAATTGATGCTGGCAACATAGTGAAACTAGTTCCAAGGTGTAGTTCTCCTCTAACTTTGCCACCTGATGAAGTGGCTCCATCTGGTACACAATATACGAAACTGATTAACAATTTGGCAATGTACAAGTGACCTTACTTTTTCTAGTCATATAAGAGTAATATCGATAAAAGCAAAATAGCCACATAGTAGAGTTGAATACGAAACTAAAGTTAATAATATGCAGAGAAGAAGGGCAATATACTTTATTTACCTTGGTCATTGATGCTAGTCATATCAGGATTGCAGTAGTAGGACTGATCACATGTTCTTTCCATAGCATTGGGATTTGTGAATCTAACATCCTCCATGCTAGTAACTTCCTAGTTTACATGAACTCCAGTCCATGTAACTGATCCTAAACAATTTGAATATATTACACATGACACCACTACATGATTCCACCTGTGCTTTAAAAGTGGTCTTACGAGATTCAATTCTAAAAATATGGGAATATAATTGCTTATATATATGTATGATCAGTCTCTAAAATGCTTGATAATAATGAGTTTTGTAGTGTTGTGCATTTCTTATCAATCATATCAATCAAAAGATCGTGAGTTTTGGAAGCTGATTTAAATAATAAGAAATTAATATCTAACACCATTAAGAAAGAGAGACCAACCTAACTTTAAAACATGTCTAAACTAGAACAACGGTAATCCAATGAGGTGCAGTTGTATGCCCATAATTCTATTAAGTTTGGTGGAAGCCCTCTAATTTCTCGAAGCTACCTACAATTCTTCAAAGCCAGAGATGTCAAGGAGCGACATTCTTTGATGCAAGCTAGAAGGATTGTCAAATTTGTGTCATTTAATTCTAATCTATCCAAGAAGGGGAAGAAATTTGGCAACATTTGAATGACATTTGATAGGGCATTAGTATTAAGCATTGTGTACATGCTAAGGCTTAATGTTTGAAGGCCTCCAAGATTCTGTGTTGAAAGTGGCAGATTTTCTATGGCGATTCCTTCAAAGTCAACAAATTGTAGTTTATTCATTGGTCTTGATATTTCTGGAAAAATATCAAGACGTACTGTTGCAGTCCTGAAGACACAAATATTCAAGAGTTGTTAACTTTATGTCATATGGAACAATCTTGAGCTTGGAACATCCTTTAGTACAAAACCTTTGCAGTTTATTAAGAAATCCAACAGAATCATGAATCTCAATCAAACTCATGCAATAATCAACACACAATTCTGTCAAATTTGAAAAACCAGTTACATCAAGTATTTGTCTTATATACTCATAACTTGTGTAGATCAAGTGGCTCAAAACTTTGATTTCTGCAAAATAAAATCTAAATTAATAGTTTAAAGGCTAAAAAAAATTAGTTTAAAGGGTTAAGTGTAGTTTGTTTACTAAGTAAAAAAATGTTACATAACTAAAAATTATACATGCATATAGTGGTTTGTCCCATAGAAAGCAACTATAAGACAAGTTGAGTATGACAAGATTCTTCGAAATAAAATTAGATAGTAAAGAAGCTAAAGGATATCCCCACCATTCCAGCACTCTCAAGCTGTTCGGGAGATGTTAGGGCTTTTGTAAAAAGCAAGCATTCTTTTTTATAAGCATCCTAAAACTTTCCAAAGACCTCTTGATTCGATTGGACTTCTTTATCTTCGGGCATGCACAACATCATGGCTTCAATTTCATCATTTTCCTTTTAAGCCAAAAGCATAAGGCAAGAACCATAATGTACAAGAAAATTATGTCAGGAATTTCATATAAGAACCTAGAGTAACATACAGATTATAAATCGTTATGTTGGATCATATTAGCAAGTGCTTAAGAATCATTAAACATATAGTACATATTCATCAAAAGAGGTGAGGAAATGGAAAGAAACTTCGTAGATGACTCTAACATACCAAGTTTTTACCAAAACGCGAATAACATCCTCATAAAACCATAACCTATTGCGTTTGTCAGGCCAAGTTGATTGTTGTCTGATTATTTCTTTGCCCATATATTGAATCAAGTCATGCATTGTCACAGTAATATGGTTATCTCTTGCACCAAGTTCCATAACCTTAATGAGAGATTTTTTTCCAGCACTCTAATACCATATTTTAGGTGAAAACCACGAGCATAAAGCATATTTATGACATATGTCACAGTGCATCCTTTGAAGAAACAAGTTATGTCAAGAAAAATTTCCTTCTCATTTTTTTCCAAGCCTTCATAGCTAACTCTAAGAATTTCAAGAAAATCTTTATTTGGGATTCTTTCATATGCTTCTAATGTAGATTTCCATTCATCTAATGTTGTACTAAACAAGTTTGAGCCTATTGTTTCCAAAGCTAATGGAAGGCCAGTGGCATAATGCATTACACAGTTTATGATTTCCATGTAACTTGGATTAACTTCATTATTCTTGAAAGCATTTCCCTAACAATTCAAGTGCTTTGCTACCATTTAATTCATTAACCTCGTATAATTTGTCAACACCATGAATATCTAACAAATGCTTATCCCTTGTTGTTATTATAATGAAGCTACCAAAACCAAACCAATCAAGTCCTCCAGCAGTTGCTTGTAATTGTTTCATTTTGTCAACATCATCAAGAATAAGAAGAACTTTCTTATGATGAGTCTTTCTTTAATTTTAATATTGGAATCCTTTGATTGACATCTCTCAATGTGTATGCAATGATAGTCCTTGACAAGAGTCCACGTATTGCTCTATACATGCATGTTATACAGAAATTTTTTCAAAACTTAGTATTAGTTAAGTGTATTAGGCCAATCATATTCTTAATTAATGATTAAAATAATGAGAAACTATGAGTAGTAGTATTTCCAGCAACCTTATAGATTTTCTAGATAGTAGGCATTCCCTATAAAGATAATAGGCATTAAACCTATAGTTTTTTTTTTCAAAAGGTTTGTAACCCAATTAAAACTATTGTTAACTCCTTTCAAAAAACAAAACTACGATTAACCCAGATAATGGATACCCACATAAAAAAAAATAGCGGATACCATAATAAACATGAACATTTTTATAAAAGTCAATCACTAATCATAACAATATGAAAAATGATGCTCATACATCATTTTTTCAAAAAATAGCACTATTCACACCTTTTGTGGATGGTGGTGATTAAGTGAGAGAAAGTGATAAGAAAAAAGTGATGTAATCAATGGTATTGAGAGAGGTGTAAAAAGAGATGTATGTACTGTTTGTGGTAAGAATATCATTGTTGTAACAATATAAGATTAGTCGAACATATAAATAAATTTCATTTAGACTATATTTTTTCCCGAAGCCAACATTTCCCTACACTAATGCTACTAGGGAAAAATATTGGAAATTTCCTATTTTTGCATACTTTTGAATTCATGTCACATAATATTAGAAAAGGTTAGGGGGACCATGTTCGGTTTGTTTTATGTTTTTATTTTTTAATTATTATATTTTCAATATAATTACAAAAGTGATATTTTATTTCTATTTTGTTTTATGTTTTCAAAATTTTGTGAAGAAAATAGTGAAAATAAATTTTTTAATTTTGTTTTTATCATTTCTTTCACAAAATTTTAAAAATAGGAAACATAATAAAAATAACATGACATTCTGGTAAATATTAATAAAAACATATAAATTAAAAATAAAAATAGAAAGAAAACGGTACCCCCTTTTATATTTTCACATACTTTCAACACAGTTTTATAATGAAAGATTAGTCCAAATTTGTGACGTGGAGTGAGTTATCTTTTAATTTAATTTGCTCACATTTTGATTGTACCAAAAATTAAAGTTTGAAATTAAGGTAGTAGAAAATTGGTGCCATTGTTCGTAACAATGGACCCCGAGATCCTAAACCTGATGATTATGTTCCTATAAGTAAATTTTTGTATGCAAGTTGAGGTGATGGTAGACAGCAGTTCTGTCTCTATCCACTTAGTAAAGTAGTCTATAGTTACTATTAAGTATTTAACTTGCCTAGGTGCAAAAGAGAATAGTTCCAGGATATCCATTCCCCATTGATAGAAAAGTCATGGTACAAACATTGTAGACAAATTTTCTGGTGGGGTAGAGTAAATGTATGAGAACCATTGATACTTGTCACATTTCTAGACATATTTCATTCTATCGACTTCTATGCTAGGCCAATAGTATCTAGCTTGCAACACCTTCCAGGCTAAGGCCTTTCGTTCTAGATGGTATCCACAACTTCTTTCATGGATTTCAGCCAAAATGTACTCAACTTCTTTTGGTTCAAGACACTTAAGGAGAGGAGTTCATGGTGGTATAGCTGATTATTATGAAGTGTGTACCATGCTGTGGTCCAAATCAACTTTTGGGCCTCCTTCTGGTCTTTGGGCAAGGTTCCATCATGGAGGTAGACAACGATTAGTATAATCCATGTTTCATTTTCTTCTAATAGGAGAATTTCGGAGTCACTACAAGAAATCAGGAAATCAGCAAGGAAAATTTCCCTCTCTAATCCCTCGCTAATCCCTTGCTAATAAACTTAGCGAGGGATTAGAGAAGGATTAGCAAGGGAAAAGTTAGTCACTTTTTTTTCATCACTAATTAGCGAAGGAAAGCATTCCCTCTCTAATCCGTCTCTAAAAAATTCATTTCCCTCGCTAATCCCTCTCTAATCCCTCGCTAATATTCCCTCACAAAATAGCGAGGGAAATTCCCTTTCTATTCCATCGCTATAATTTTGTCAATTTCCCTCGCTATTCCCTCGTTAATAGCTCGCTAACTTCCCTCTCTAATCCCTCTCTAATGGCTTGTATGATTCCTTCGCTATTTCCCTACTAATCCCTTGCTAACATATCCCTCGTTGTTTCGTCGCTATTCTCTCGCTAATTACCATGTGAGATTCTGTCACTAATCCCTTGCTAATCCCTCGGTAATCAGGTAGGTTTTTTTTTTAATAACCTATATATATTATTACTTTCCCAAAACCTGCATATCAAACCATAATCCAGCAAACAGAAATCCAACAACAAACAATCCAATAATTGTAAACTACTACAACAAAAAACTTGTACAAATAATCCAATAATATAGTTGAAAGTTATTATACAAATAATCAATCAATATAGTTAAAAGTTATACAAAGTAGACAATAAGAATAAAAAATGGCAATCAATCTAAGTCATCTTCGTCTTCCTTTTCCTCTCAACCCTCCCTACCTAAACCTTGTGATGGTGGTTATGGAGCAACATTTGTTGATCCGATCGTAGATAGGAACGATTGGAAGGGCGCCAACATAAGGACAAGTTGACTCTGGATAAACGAAGCCATCACTGCTGCCACTGCTGTATTTACAGTCTCAGATATGTCGTGTGTCAACAGTGTAGAGTGGGAAGGCCCCACAACCAAGGAGGATGAAGCTTGCATAGTATTATTACTAATGTGCAAGCTGTTACCTATGCCATGCACACGTCCCTTCTTGTTGGGACCTGTCGCATCCAACCAGACCTCCGAGTCAACCATAAGGTGAAAGGAAGAGTTTTCTCCATATTTTTCTGTCATTGCGGTGTCATATGACTCCTAAAAATAACAAAACAAGAAAAATATTAACAGAAAAATAAATAACCTAAAATATATATGACTTTTGAATAGGAACAAGACACCTACAATAAAATTCCTTGAGCGCTCAGAAATATAGCTTCCGTCTTTCTTCTTATGAACTTTTTGCATACAGATCTCTGTAAGAAACCAGATGCTTTAACTCTGCTTCCTACAATTCCATATGGAAGAATATTATATAATAAACACATATCAACAAGTATGAAGCAAAAGCTCTAAAATACTATGTCATACTCAAGATAGGCAAATAACTCAAGTAATTACAACATGTTAATACACAGATGCTTATCATTAAAACTTTAAATGAGGAAGTTATATTACCATCTTGCTCTTGTGTTGACCAAAGCTTATCGACCCGCCTGTATACTTCAAGGCATCAGGCATGGCTGGCTTATTCCTTCGGGCAGCTGCAGACCTCGTTATCCATTTATCTGTCAACCAGGCCATCCCACACTTCCGTCCTCATTCCTCTGGGCCCATGGTACTTAACATCAACCAAGTTGTTTGAATTTACCCTCTCAAAGGACTTATCTCGTGCTTTGTTCAAATGATCTGGATAACGGTCCTAGATAGTCCGTTCTCAAACCATTCTCGCTATGCTGCGATCAGCATCAGATGTGAACTGATGCTTAGCCTACACAAATGATATGTATGTATATTTATTTTTCAATAAACGTATAAGGAATAATTCTATAAACACAATTACTTGCCATGAAGTCGTTAAATAGTCTATGCCACCCCCTGTGGGTGGGTCAGCAGGGGGTGGTATATACTTACCATGAAGTTGTTAAATAGTCGTTAAATAATTCTATAAACACAATTACGTATAAGGAATAACTCTATAAACATAATTACTTACCATGAAGTCGTTAAATAGTATATGCCACCCCCTGCTGACCCACCCCCTATTCCTTCGGGCAGCTGCAGACCTCGTCATCTATTTATCTGCCAACCAGGTCATCCCACACTTCCGTCCTCATTCCTCTGGGCCCATGGCCCTTAACATTAGCCAAGTTGTTTGAATTTGCCCTCTCAAAGGCCTTATCTCGTGCTTTGTTCAAATGGTCTGGATAACGGTCCAAGATAGTCCATTCTCAAACCATTCTCGCTATGCTGCGATCAACATCAGATGTGAACTGATGCTTAGCCTACACAAATGATATGTATATATATTTATTTTTCAATAAACGTATAAGGAATAATTCTATATATGTTGGAAGCTGCCCACCATTCACCATTAGCTCTATTCCTGCTTTATGGGTATCTTGTATAGTACACTTGTTGTGCTTATTCGACTAAGACGAATGGCTCATTTGAGTAAAGTCTTGATTTATGCTTGATGTCAACTAACCCATATATCTCATCAACACTAAATCTATTTATCGGGTCAAACCAATGACATTGTAAAAGAAATACTTTGTTCTGATTTCCTACATATAACAATTCCAATATATCTTCAACTATGCCATAATAATCGAAGTCATTCTCACCATATATACTACCTCTAACACATATGCCACTATTCATGGTAGCTTTATTTTGTCTGTACACCTTAGTATGAAATATGTACCCATTAACTATTAAGCCATAGTAAGAAGTCACGGACTTGGATGGACCATAACTTATCTCTCGTATCATTTGATCCCCGACTTGGCTTATATTAACCTGTATCATTACATAGACGGTAGATAGTTGTAACATCTAGCATAATGCACATTGAATTTAATATGATAGATCACTGTTATGGATAAAAGGATTCACTAGATGTTTTAGCCACCTACTAAAGTCCTTATCTCGAGCTTCCAATATTTGATCATCAGTGATATTGGGATCTGTTTCCCTTAATGAATCCTCGAATTGTCTAATCAATACAATATTTAATATTTAGCATAAATTTAGCACATTAATAACAAATTCATTAGATAGAGAGTAAACTTACTGGAGATAAGGTTCTACTTCTCTACAATTTACAAGCACATATGTTTCAGCAATCTGAAGTTCCACATTCGTCAAGAATCTATTTCAACATTTCCCGACAGGACGACATGGACGTTTAAAAATAGACAACCATTCATTAATTGTATCTTCCCCACCGTCGTCATTCCGAGGAGCTTGAGTATGCCTAGTCTGTAGGTGGGGATCAAAATACATGGAAGCAAAATTGGAAATTTCTTCTAAAATATACGTTTGACAAATTGATCCTTCAACTTTCACCTTATTTCAGACCTTTCTTTTCAAGTACAGCATGCACCTCTCAAAAGGGTACATCCACCTATAATGCACTAGTTCTCCAACCTTAGCTTCATAAGAGAGATGCACGACTAGATGTTCCATCACGTCAAAGAATGCTGGAGGGAAAATTTTCTCTAACTTGCAAATTGTTTCAATGATAGAAAGCTCTGCATTCTCCATGGTGGAAGCACAAATTTTAGTTGCACAAACTTCTTTAAAGAACAAGTTTAGTTCTGTTAACGGTCTCCATATAGGTTTTGGCAAGATATCACGAAATGCTAGAGGAATTAACCTTTGCATAAAAACATGACAATCGTGACTTTTCATTCCATATATCTTCCTGCCGTCTACATTGATGCAATGTGTGATGTTCGACGCATACCCATAAAGAAATTTCAACTATTTTATCCACTCACACACTATCCTTCTTTGATTGGCATCCAAGACATACGTTGCCATTGGTTTTTTACACTTGCCATTGTCAACTATTAGCTCTAAGGTAGGATGTTTGCATATTATCTTCAAATCTTCTCTTGCATTTGCATTGTCTTTTGTCTTACCCTTTATGTCCATGACAGTGTTGAAGATATTATCAAACACGTTCTTCTCAACATTCATAACATCTAAATTATGTCGTATTAGATTAGTGGACCAATAAGGTAATTCCCAAAATATGCTCTTCCTCACCCAATTGTGGTGTATACTAAAGCCATTTTGTTTTTGTTTACCTAAATTCAAGCCAAAAATGATTTTCTTAAGTTAAGTCACTCTATTCAAGACATCTGTCCTATTCAGCCGTTGCAGTGGATTAGATTTTTTCACTGTTGATCTCTTAAAAGAATTTCGATCACGGTGAAATGGATGATCAAAAGGCAAAAATTAGCGATGACAATCAAACTAACAACATTTCCTACTGTGCTTCAACACAAATGACTTACTGTGATTCATACAAAGCAGACAAGAAAGTTTTCCATAAGTGCTCCACCCAGATAGCATTCCATAGGCTGGAAAGTCACTTATTCTCCACAACAAAGCCGCTTTCATATCAAAATTTTGCTTCTTCCAGGTATCATAAGTTTGCACCCCATCATCCCACAATATCTTCAGATCGTCAATTAGGGGTCTAAGATAGACATCTAAACTTTTACCTGGTGACTTTGGTCCAGGAATCACAAGAGTGAGGAACATATATTCCCTTCTCATACACGTACTTAGAGGTAGATTGTACAGTGTGACAAAAATAGGCCAACATGAATATGGTGTGACTGAATCGCTGAATGGATTAAAACCATCTGTACACAGGCCAAGCCTAACATTTCGAGCGTCTAGCGTAAATGTTGAATGGGTAGCGTCAAATCATTTCCAAGCCTCAGCATCAGGTGGATGCCTGATCATTGATTCATCTTGACGCACTCCATCCGCATGCCAAGTCATATATTGTGTAGTATTTTTAGACATAAACAGACGTTGGAGTCTTAGCATAATGGGAAAAATATCACAACACTGAGTGCGACACATCCCTCTCATTCGATGAATGTCCCACCTTCGGTTTGAATTGTGGGTGTCCACATACTAAGCAAACTGAGTAGAATCTCTTGTCACTGTATTCTTTATAATACAACATGCACTGATTAAGACATGCATCTATCTTCTTATATCCTAATCCTAACTCACGAACCATTCTCTTTGATTTGTAGAAGTTTTCTACTTTTCAGGCTCTGGAAGCATGCTCTTAATTATGACAATCATTCTATCATAATAACTCTCACTCATGTTAAACTCCAACTTCAAGTTCAAAAGTTGAGTTACAGCTGACAATTTCGTGTGCTTATGGCAACCATCCCATAAAGGTTTGTTAGCGTCTCTTAGCAAGTCATAAAACTTCGTAGCTGACGAATTTGGATCCTCTTCTAAATCTTGAGCTTCTGGATTTAATCTATCACCTGCGGCATCTATAACCATATCCACGTATGGATTCCTAGGCTCCATTTCATCATCATGGACAATGGATGTTGAGCCGCTATCCCTCCATCTGTCCTCACCATGAATGGTCCAATTTACATAATCATCCATAAATTCGTACTTATACAGATGT
Source organism: Ormosia semicastrata (assembly GCA_029884595.1). Classification (NCBI taxonomy): domain Eukaryota; kingdom Viridiplantae; phylum Streptophyta; class Magnoliopsida; order Fabales; family Fabaceae; genus Ormosia; species Ormosia semicastrata. The sequence goes on from JAQQTO010000062.1 coordinate 128,563, forward strand.
TGTTCTACCCCAAATACCTCCTTCCAAGCACGATTCTTACATCTAGCACATGGACAAAGGATGCGATTTAATGCATCAGTAACTGTCAGGTCTCCTTGAGCAATCCTAATGAAATCATTAACTTCATCCTTGAATTCTTCACTTATATAGCCAGTAGGATCATTTCTTGGTAACATCCAACTTCGATTGGGTCTCATGATTGCTAAAATTGGTTTAGCACATTAATACAAATCTTTATATCTCCATCTCCTTCTTAACATAGTATGGCCCTATCCCATTCGATAAGAAACTTTTTCAACACTTAGTTAATAGTTATTCCTTAAATCTCATATTTTATACTTGACGAAATTTCGGCAGCATTTCCCATTGGTCTCCAAGTGCATGACTATAACGCAGTGAGATCTACCGCGTTTAAGTATACACCCAGAGAACAAAAGGAAATGTAGCAGACCGAAATTTCAACAAGTATAAAGTATGAGATTTAAAGAATAACTATTAACTAAGTGAAAGAAAAATTTCTTACCAAACTGTCCCACTTGGACAATTCAAAATTCAATATAATGAGCAGTACCTTGAAAAGGTATGCGTGCTCATTAATATTGAATCTTAAACAGGAAACTAAGATTTTGTTCAAATTTTTACTCAAATAAGAAAATAAAACTTTAAGCATATGTTCAAGCACAATCAAAAGTTAAATCATTCCAATATTCTTAACATATAATTCGTTAGAAATTCATAACTTTTATTTTCAACATCCAAGATTTGATGTCATGTTTAGATAGTCCTAAATGTACCCTATAGGAGAAAAAAGAATAAAGAAAATCTAAGTTTTTACTGGCCATAATGATTGTTGCTATGCAGCCTGACATAGACAACATTGATGAATATGTTAAGAACACTACTGCTAGAGCTTTCAGAATTGTTGCCTCTGCTCTTGGTATACCTGCACTCTTACCCTTCTTGAAGGTTGTTTATCAGAGTAAGAAATCATGGCAAGCTTGGCACGCTGGGATTAAGATTATGCAACAGATTGAGAAGGTGAAGCAGTGTGTAAGGAATTGGAAGCCCTATATACAGTTACTATACTAAGGAAGTCATGATCATTTTGATTAGTGAATTTCAGTCGCCTGATGAAGAAATGAACTAAGTTGTTCTGAAAATGGTGAAGCAGTGTGTAAGCACTGAGGGTGTGGAAACTAATTATATTAGAAATGATATTCTCCCTGACTTTTTCAAGAACTTCTGGGTTAGGAGGATGGCTTTGGATAGAAAAAACTATAAGCAACGTGCTCATTTCCTACTGTAGAGATAGCAAACAAAGTTGGCATTGCAGATATTATCGGGAGAATTGTTGACGATCTTAAAGATGAGACTGAACCTTATAGGCGAATAGGTATGGAAACTATTGAGAATGTGGTCACTAACTTGGGAGCATCTCATATAGAAGCTCTTTTGGAAGAGCTTTTGATTGATGGCATTCTTTATGCCTTCCAAGAGCATCCCAGCGATGATGCTAATGGGATGGTTAATGGGTTTAGTGCAGTTGTGAACTATTGGGTAGAGGGTGAAATCGTATGTTGCTCAGATTTGTGGTACCATGAAGTGGTGGTTAAACAACAAGAGTGCAAAGGTGAGACAGCAAGATACAAATCCTTATTTCAAGGATTGCTATTGTCATGAAGCAGTGCCACGAGGAACAATTGATAGGTCATCTTGGAGTTGTCTTATATGAGTACTCCCCTCAATTTCTCTTAACCTTTTCCTATCAACTTCTTCCTATCTCATTAACAATCTGTGCAAGCAGGGGCAAACCTAGGCTATATTGAAAATATTGAAAATTATAGGTTGGGGGTGGCCAGTTTTAAGAAAATAATATTTACGTATGTTATCCTACTTGTATATCAGCATGTTCATTAACAATCTGCTCAAATATTGCACCCTATATTATATATCAATTTTAGAAAATCAGATTAATAATCATAGCTTCTTCATTTTCTTTTACAATCAAGTAAGCTTAATTTGTGTAAGAATTATGTATTCTAAGCTTTAAAGATATTAAGTTTAATTATAGATGATTAATAATTTTATGCATCGTATATATTTATACGTCTTCTTCATGGTTTAGGTTTAGTGAATTGTGGAAGCTCAGGCTTTGGTAAGTTTGGGACCCCAGGGAGGAAACTCAGGTTTGGGAAGCTATGGTACTTCTGGCTGAGGCAGTTTGGACTCCTCAAACTAGATCAGGATCCGAAATTGTTCAAGGGAGAGAGTGATGACTAGATTAGGAACATACCAAACCAACCCACTATGAACACTAAGAAAACTACAAAGGAAAATAAATAAATCAAGCTCTGCTCTTTTTTTTATAACATAATCAAGCTCACGTCAATTAGAATGAAGAACAGGACATAAGAACTATGCAAATTCAAGGTAATTTGCTTATAGATTATTATGAAATTAAGAATTGAGAAGTAGAAATAGTAATGATAATGACTCTGAGTAATGATAAGAATTGGGAAGTTCTTTTGTATTCACATGCTAAACTGGATCACATTGATTATGGTACAGATGGGCTACCATAACTTCATACCTTCCACGGAGAATTGATAATGACATAAAAAATTATTGGAACACCCATTTGAAAAAGAAGCTCAATAAATTGCAAACAAGTTCTCAAAGATGCTTAGGAGATGTTTTTCAAATTTATCAAAAGCTAATGGATTTGCAACACAGCATATAGAGTTTGTCCGAATAACTCAATTCTATAACATTCTCCAAGTTCCAAGCCCTATAACCCAAAGTAAACTATTGAGGATCTTAAAGATAAGAGTGAACCTTACAGGCGAATGGTTATGGAAATTATTGAGAATGTGGTCACTAACTTGGGAGCATGTGATATAGATGCCTGAATTTATTCATTAGTGATGATCTATCTAAAAGAAAAAAAGGATTTGGAGGAGAATGAAGAAACTGGATTTAAATTTTCAAACTTGAAAATTTAAACTGTAGTTACACGAAACTGAGAAGCAATGGTCTTCTAAGTTTTAACTTTTAACCCAAAAGCAAGGATGCCTTTTAACCCAAAAGCGAGGAAGGTTTGGAGAGAACGTGTCAAGCAAAGAGAGAAAGACGTAGCAGAATAGATTTGAATGCACTCTCAAGGAACAAGTCTCTCGTTTAAGATATAGGGGGTGATTATTACAACCAGCTTCAATCCATGAGCATCATACAAGGTTCAAATTATGGATTGCTAGTCTCCTTCAGTTCTCAAAATACAAAGTTTCACAGGTTAAACCAGTCAATTGTAGTTCTTTTCCATCCCACAAACCTTCTTTCATTCTTTAGTTTATTAGATGTTAAAACATGGGGGGTCTGCTAAAAAAAATTCTAAGGGAGAAACAATGTATGAATGGGGGAATACCTTTGGGGAGCTCAGTTTCTATAAGTAAGAAATGCAAGGAGAAGAAGGGGGTGGTTCATTACTATTCTTCATCAGAGCACACATTCCCCATTACCCAGTCAAATATCATCAAAAAACAACCCAAAAACACCAACTTTCCAACACTATAAAACTCCCTATTTCAACTTCAAACCATGAGCACTAACACCATGAAACTCCACACTTCCAACCAAATTCATCACCACCCACAAACAAAAACAAAACAACACCCTCAACCTCAACCTCTCGTGAAATAAAAACCACCAACCGAAAATAGCATTAAACCCCATCAAACTCTCAACACAAAGATCAATCACCTCATTAGGAACAACCACGGACTAGAAACTCCCACCATCAAAGACACCTCACAGGGAGATAAGGCCATTACCAAATCACAAAATAACCAAATTTCATTTAGCCACCATTGCCATCACCCCTACAACCCAAAGCTCCCACCACTGCCATCCAAAAAATCCTTGAATCCCAACTCAAGCAAGCAAGCACAAAAAGAACCTACAGAACCCAGAACACCAACCACAAATTCCATAAGAACATTAAACAATGCTAGATCCACAGACCATAGACCATCACTATCGCTTGAGCGCTACCATCAGGCCACGACCTCTATGGCAACCCAGCAGCTGTGTTGCCGCTATCCAAACACATAAAACTAGCCACACCACAAAGCAATTTCTATACCCAGTTACAGGAATGATAATCATTAAGTAATTTCCACACAAAGCAATATAGAAATACTGAGTATGAAGAATGAAGATAATTACTGTATATGTATGTAAATGGGAAGCAAATGAAGCAATATGAAAAATAAAATAAAATATTGTCACCTTGCAAAATGCAATAAGGGGTGGAACTTTGCAACTATAATCTCAGTTCTCAGATAGTTCACTCAATGGCCTACAAAATCAAAATCAACTTATTTAAAAGTCATAAAACAAAATCAAAATCAACTCAACTCAACTCCTTTAAGGTTTACCCATGGACTTGGAGCAGAGGCAGAGGCTGAGCAGTGTCGCACCTGCGAGCTCGTGTTGGCAGAGGGAGAGAACAGAGGCTGCGGCTTTGAATGAGAGAGAATGAGAATGAGAATGGGAGCACAAGAGAGAGAGGGTGAGGGTGAGGGTGAGAGTGAGGGTGAGGGTAAGAGTGAGAGGGAGAGGGAGCCGGAGAGCACGAGAGACAGAGTGTGAGAGTGAGAGAGAGAATGGGCTATGAGGGATTTAGAATTCTGTAATTAGGTTTAAATTAGGTTTTGCGAGGGATTTGTAACAGACACTTCCCTCACTAAAATTTTATTATTTAGTGAGGGAAAACTTCCCTCACAATTTTCTCGCTAAATTAACTAAGTTTAAACTATGCTCTCAGCGATGGAATTATTCCTCGTAACTCCCTTGCTAATTTTAGTGTGGGAATTTATCCCTAGCAATTCCCTCGATAATCTTAGAGAGGGAAAACATCCTTCGCAATTCCCTTACTAATTTTATAGAGGGAAACAATTTCCTCACAATTTTCCTCACTATTACTTTGCTATTTTCCCCTATTATTTATTTTTAAAATTTAGCGAGGAATCAGACTTCCCTCGCTGATCCCTCGCAGATTCCTCGCTAAATTACAAATTTCTTGTAGTGAGTCTATAATGCTAGATGCCAACAATGTTTCTTGAATCACAAACTTATTGTTGTTAGGGCTCTTTGTGGTGGAAAGCTTTTATAGGATGTCGGCTTTTGAGTTCTGCTCCCTAGGGATGTGTTCAACCTTAGTGCTTGCAAAATTTTCCAAGATCTTCTTCACTTTAAGTAAGTACTTCTGCATGAGTGGTTCCTTAACCTGATAATCACCTCAGATTTGTGAAGTCTCTAATTGCGAGTCACTACAAAGTACTATGTCAGTGGCTCCTATTTCCTTGGCCATGGTGATTCTAGCAATACAAGCATTATATTTAGCTTTTTTGTTTGAAGTTAGGAACTCAAACCTTAAGGAGAGTTCACGGATAAGTCAGGCTTCATTTTCTAGGATGACCCTAGTGCCACTCCCTTTGGGGTTTGAGGAACCATCTACTTAAATAGTCCGAGAATTCCCTTTGAGATGGTCGGTATCTGGTGTAAACTCTACTAGAAAATCAGATAACACATAAGCCTTTATGGCTTGTCTTGGCTCATAGGTTATCCTAAACTCAAAAAGCTCCATGGACCACGCAATCATTCTTCCGATGAGGTTCAATTTATGCAATACTCGGCGGATTGGTTAGTTAGTCCTCACCATCACAGGTTGACATTGAAAATACTAACGTAGTCGTCTGGCTGTAGTAGTAGTGTTAGTACTAATTTTTCAATCTTCTGATATTGAAATTTAGAACCCTACAGTACCTTGCTTACAAAATAAATCAGCCTTTGTCCTTCGAGGTTTCCCTTATCAAGACTGAACTGATTGCCTCACTGTTGAGAGAGAGGTAAATGAACAAGGTTTCACTAAGTTTTCACCTTGTCAGGATGGGAGGTGATGCTAACATGTTCTTTAGTTCCTGGAACGTGGTTTCGCACTTCGGAGTCCACTTAAAATCTTTCACTTTTTTTAGAAGTTTAAACAAGGGAAGAGATTTATGAGTGACCTTGGCTAAGAAGCAAGTGAAGCCTATTATTTGTTGTTAATTATTGTACTTCCTTAACAGATTATGGACTGCGCATGTCAAGCACTACTTGGCATTTGTCCAGATTGGCTTTAATGCCACGGTTCGTCAACAAGAATCCTAGGAAATTACTGACTTACACTGCAAAAAAGCATTTCTCCGAGTTTAACCTCATGTTATGTTTTTGGAGTTAGGCAAACACTTTCTTCAAGTCTTGAACATGATTCCCAGTCTCTAGTGTCTTGACAATTATGTCATCCATATAGACCTTGAGCATCCTACCAATATGTTCCTCGAAGACTTTGTTCATCATTCGTTGATAGGTTGCTCTTGCATTCTTCAAGTCAAATGGCATAATCTGGTAACAATAGCTTCCTATTTCGGTTATAAATGTAGTTTTTTCTTCATCCTTCGATTTCATAGGGATTTGGTTATATCCAGAATAAGCATCCATGAAGGATAGAAGTCAGAACCTGGATGAATTATCAACTAGCTTGTCTATATTGGGAAGCAGGTAAAGGTCCTTAGGACATGCCATATTCAGGTCTATATGTAGACGACACACATACGCCACTTCCCATTGGCCTTTTTCACTAGGATCACATTGGATAACCAAGTTGTATAAGAAACTCTCCTAATAAACCTAACATCCAAAAGTTCCTTTACTTGTTTCTGTATTACCTCTTACCTTTCTAGTCCTACCTTCCTTTTCCGTTATGCAACTGGCTTGACATCTTTCTTAAAGGAAAGTCAGTGAGAAATGAACCTGGGTCCAATCTTGGCATGTCAGATGACGTACAGATGAATAGGTCTTTGTTTTTCTCAAGGAATGCTACTAACTTGGATTTTTCTTCTTGATTTAGTTACCCCTCAATATTAGTGACTTGATCTAGCTTGACACTAAGATAGAGAGGCTCAAGTTCTCCTTCTAGTTGAGGGCGGGTATCCTGGATCTCTTTGTGTACATCTAATTCAGTTAAGAGGACATTGACAGAGTCCATAGTGATTGAACTGAGTTTGTCGTGCTAGTCTGTTTTCCTAGGTCCCTTAGAGATCTTTAAGATCTCATTATAGCACTATTGAGCCATTGCTTGGTCTCCTTTGATTGTGACAATCTTGTCATGTTAGTTAAGGAACTTCATAGCTGAATAAGGGGTGGATATCATGGCCCCAAAAGTGTTATGAGAGGGACAACCTAGGATTACGTTGTATGCAGAAGGGCAATCCACCATGAGGAACTTAATCTTAAGTGTTTTGAACAGAAGGTCCTTACCCAAGGTCAAGTGAGTCTCAACATACCTAACTAGGGTGATTTTGTCTCCTATGAAACTAATCAACTCACCAGTGTATGGGATTAGATCCTTCTTTGAGAGTTCCAACTTTCCGTATAGATTCAGAAGTATAATTTCTATCGAGCTCCCTTGATCAACAAATATATGAAAAACCATGGCGTTGGTGATTATCCTAGATATCACCATAGGGTCTTTGTGGTCTGGAATGATGTTTCCACAGTTTTCTTTAGAAAAAGAAATTTGTGGGGCTTTCCATGATCCACTCCCCGGTTTAGAGATTAGATGGGAGGCTACACTTAGCATAGCCCAGAGGGCCTGTTTTCTTGCATTGCTAGATTCACTACCACTCGCAAAGCGCCAGATATTGTATTGATTATCCGAGTGACTTCCATGTTACGGCGATCATCATTCTGGGTGGGAGGATCCTAAGGTTGTGCCCTATTTTGATTTTGGGTGTTATCCCTAGAAGGCCCCTCTTTTTTACTTTCATTCCTCATCGGTGACCGTTTCCTTTGGTATGGGGATGGGCTTCTCTAAGGGCTTTAACTCCTCTTCCTGTTGTTTATGTTTCTTCTCTGGTTCTCATTCTGGGACTGGTAAATATATCGGCCCAAATGGCCAGCCAAGATTAGAGATTCAATTGCATCTTTAAGGTGGACGTAGTCTTCAGTCGTGTGCCTATATCCTATATGAAATAAGTCGTGCTTTGACTTATCTTTCTGTGCATGTTTCCTCAATGGATGAGGCCTTTGTACGTCTCTAAACTTCGTGTTCATTTTCTCTTGGTATATTTGAGTTTGCGGTGTGTTAAGGGGGTATAGTCTTGGTACCAACCTTTTAGTAGTGGTTTGGAGTTCCGAGGTTGTGAGGAAGCTTAGGTTTGCTTCGATTTTGCTTCCTCACCTTTGTCAACATGCTTGCTAGCCCAGATAACGTCTTCCATGTTGATATTCTTGTCTGCTATCGCCTTGAACTCGTCCATCATCCGAGGTTCTTTCTTAGCAAGGCATGTGAAGAATGGACGAGAAGGGAGGTCGTCCTTTATATAGTGTAGGGCTAGCCTTTTGTCCCAATCACAAATATTCAAACATTCCTTATTAAACCTGGCAATGTAATCCCTAAGCAATTCCTCTTTTCCTTATTTAATATAGGAGTGACATAAAATGGATTTTTTGACTGCACCTTACTAGTGGTAAAGTGCAGTAAAAATATCAAGGACATGTCTTCCCAATTGTCCACGAACTTCAGTGTTAGGGTCGTAAACCCTCTCAAAGGTTTTCTTAAAGGAGAGGGGGAAAGCACGACACATGAGCAAATCATCGCCTCTAGCAAACAGCATGGCTGAGACATAGGCATCCAAATGCTCTTAGGGATCCGAGGTCCCATCATAGGCTTCAATATTGGTGGGATATTGAAACACCTAGGGATCTCGTAGGCCATCAAATCATCAGAAAAAGGTTGGTTCTGTTAGACCACCGTCCTCCGTTGTCTGGGTTCTTGTTCTCTAAGATCTCCTTTATCTTGGTTTCCAACCTTTCATCTGACTTTCATTATCTTGGAGTTTTTTAGGATCACAGTCCCCATCATGGGCTAGTCCCTTTTATTGTTTCAGTGTGGGACCTAATTTTCGTCTTCCCTCTCTATATGGACGACTTTCTCCAGCTCGTGAATAAGCTCGTTTTGATGGCAGATCAGTGAGATTAGTTCACAGTGTGACAATCCAATAGGGATTGACTCCTTCTGCTAGGATTGATTACTTTCATTATTTTCCCTCATGCCTAAGCGCTATAGAGCCGGAATCCGGGTCTAGCTTCTCCTAAAAGGGTTGCACATGAACCAAGTCACTGCATGGCCAGGACGCACAACGACGGAGGGGAAGGGTTCTCACTGGAAAGAGAAGCCTCTTCATCATCACGTCTGGGTTCCAATTGAGTAGCAATTAGATCTATGACGGTGGCTGGTAGCTGGTTGGTTTTGTACGATAGAGGCACGATTTTGTCTGGTAGATATCATGGTGGAGGTGGTAGGATTCAAAGTTTATTGTTCCCACAGACATCGTCAATGTTCTAAAGATGTTGGTGGTTTCCTCTGTAGCACGGTGGCAGCGACGATGGTGGGAAGGGTGGATACCTACAAAAGGCACTCCGATGCTAAAGTTAGACCGTGCACAAAATAAGTAGTGTTTAGAGGTTCAGATCGATACCTTGGTGGCTTTGTCTAGTATTTATAGGAGAATGTGATGGAGGGAAATGATGCTTGAAATAGGCATTAAAGGAATGATTTTCATTGATGAGGATTCCTACAAAATACGAATTAGTTAGAGTAATTGTCTCCTTATGATTGTAATTCTTATAATTGGGGATTTAGGAGAGATTTCCTCCGTTGTTGGATGTTGTTACAACTCTTGGTGTGCATGCCGCTGGCCAAAGTCTGTCTTGGATGGATTGGGTTGTTGTTACTTGAAGTACCCTGAAACCCGATCTAGAACAATAACTATGGTGAGAAAACTATAAGTAGATCTTGCTATCTTGTTAGGTGGATGCCTATGATACAATTTGTGGTATTAATATTAATTGTAACTTTAATTAAGCTTATGCTAAATTAAGTTTATGCTAAATTAACCAAATAATATTTTACTTTGATATGTTAAAAATAAAAGATTAAGATGTTAAATTAATTTGTGAGTCCTATACTTTTTGGGGATGCTCAACCTGGTCTCTATATCCTAAAAGTTTGTATTTGAGTCTCTATGGTGGAGTTTTAATGGAGCTATGATGGTCGAGACCCCGTTATAAATTTTTAAATTTATTTCAATTATAAACATTTAAAATATAAGAACCAATTTGAATTTACTCAAAACGTATAATGACCTACTGGGTAATTTAATTATTTTTGCATTTCTTTATAATTAATATTTTATAATTATTGCCTAATGCTCTAGGGCATTAGTAAAGTACTAGTTTTAAATATTTTGCAAGATCATAAAATTTTAAGACAAAAATTAAATAAATTAAAATTTAAGAATCATCTAAAATATCGTAGAAATCGTTGTATAATAATTTAAAATGAAAATTACACCATAGAAGAACCTCCAAGTTAAATATTCAAAACTGAAAAGACTAAAAATTAAGCCATCATAATCAAAAAGTAATTTTCAACTTGTATTTAATAGACAGTCGAAGGGAAACAGGGAGTTGAGCGGGGAAATTGAGAATATTTAGTAAATTATAGAAAGATAATTTATGTTATTTTATAAATTGAATAGGGATATATTAGAATTGGAATCCCATAACACACAAAAATAAAATCCCAGTCTAACATTTTTTTTAAGAAGAATGAGATTTCATAAATTTATTCATAAAAAGAATATCATTTTATATTTCTTCATTAAAAAATCACAAAAATCCCCTAATTCTAAGATAAAATGCAGAATTTCATTTCATTCATTCACAATATGTGTAGCATTAGTCATTTGTGCTTGCTTTGTTATGTCAGTGTCAGCGTTGTTGGCTCTTTCATAAATATATTCAACGTAAAATTTGGTATATCAGACTACTCATACATAATAACATATCTTCCTTAGTTCCTTCATCATTCTTAGCGAATAATTTTTAGATTCAATGAAGTGAAGGAGAAGTTTTCTATTTTTTAACTATCAAAATATATGGACCGTTACATATATTGATGAAAGGAAAATTCCAAAATCTACATTAAATATATTGGTGAATGAGCATGGCTGATACCGACTGACATAACAAGAAGGAAAACAAAGTGAAAATTCAAAGTTATTTTCTTCTATTATGTTTTCTTAAAAGAAAAAAAAGGCAACGATAAATGTCATTTGCCATCCCTATATGTACAAGTAGTGTTCTGTTTATTTGACTGAAAATGAATTCAATCTAATACCCTTTGTTTATTGTTGGCCAACATATATTGGCATTTCTCAAGTTACGTGTGTTTGGGTTGACAAACACGACTTAAAGGAGCTGACGCACAGTAATTTTGAATTGTTGCAGGTTATCTCGCTCTCACTGTCTCTTTGCATTTATATCTAGGGTCAAGATTGATTCACGACATACGCTAATTCAAATGTGAGGAAAGCAACTTTTATAATGAGATTGTATAATCTTTATGATTATGTAATTGAAAGGGAATTAATCTTATAAATTATTCAAATAGATTAAACATATAAGAATATTTAGTGATCTTATTAGAAAGAAAAAAAAGAAGAGAAAAAGTGTATCTAATTCCTCTTAAATTTTAAGTCATTTGTAAAGTGCAAGCATCAGCTTGTTGATTGTCTCAATTAATTTTTTAAATTTTAACTATTACACTAATACGTCTGAAACCTCTATTAAGTTACGAATGGTGAGATGATGTGGCAAAATCTGTGCTTTTTATTTAGATGAAATCCAGTCCATCTACTAATTTGTCATTAAATTATAATTTTATCATATTTCTATAAAAGGAAAAAATGTAAAATATCTCCTCTAAATTAAGAGTTATTTATAGAAAACTTCTTTTCTGTTTTGCTATTTTTAAATTCTGTTTTTACTGTTTTTGAAAAAAAAAATGTGTGTTTTTAATTATCTTCCAATGATGTTTTAGGAATTATGAAATTTGTGAGTTTGAAGCAACTAAAATTCAAGGTTCATAGCATGATTTAATAAATTATCTTCCTTCTTGAATTTGACATGCTTTGTTTTGAATGTTTGATTGGTGGATTAAGTTTGATAGACTTATACCTTGTGAGATTTTGAGTCTATTGATGGATGAAATAACATTTATGTCATTCTCTTCTTTCTTGTGTGATTTTCACTCATGTCATTTGATCACTCGATAACTTGCTTTGATTCTTTTTTAGGCTACATTTTCATTTGCATACATAAATATGATTAAGGCATTCTTTCTTGAATTAGCTACTTTGGTTAAATAGTCAATCATACATCATTTCCCTTTGATTAACCCCCCTGAGCTTATTTACCTATCTTTTGTTTTAGCTCATTATATGTCTTATATGAAAAATCATGTTTTTACCTTACCTTAGGGAATGAGAGAGCATTAGTTCATTTTCATTGGATGAGCTCTTTTGCTTGTGAGCAATGTAAAATTCAAGTGTGGGGGGTTTGTGCAATTTGATGTGCAATATGCAAAGTGTTTGGTGGAAGAAAAAAGAAAGAAAAAGATCCAATTAAAAAAATAAAAAAATAAAAAAAAGAAATGCAAGAAGGTTGTGAAAGAAAAGAAAACAAAAAAAAAGAGGAAATGAAAGGAATATGTAAAGAGAATGCGCATTATATGGAAATAGGGGTGTAAAATTTCATGATTGTCATTTGAATTCCTCTCCAATACTCTTTTGTTCTCTTGAGGATGTAGCTTGTCATATCCATATTGTTTCCTTCCCTTACCTTGTTCCCATTACAATCTTGAATAAAGTCCTTTTGATTTGTGTGTGCATGTGCTTGAGTAGTGAAGAAGTAAAAGATAAGCAAGCTTATGCTAGTGCAATTTTCATGAGTTAAATTGAGTAAAATACCTACCTTTTAAACACTTGAGGGATTGAGAGTGCATCTTGTGAGGATCTATCATTCTTGATTCATGCTTTTTAATTTGAAGCTACCTTGCGTATTGGTTTGAGATGTGAAGAAATGTTACTTCATGAATGTTTTGATTCCTTGAATCTTTTCTTGTTCTTCTTACTTGTAAACTTTTACATTCTTGAAGGTTATTGGAAAGTGAATCTCTTTGAGTTTTAGTTTTTGAATTTTTGTATTTCTTGTCCCTTATTTTGAATCTTTAGTTTGTTCGGGACATGCAAAAGTTAAGTGTGAGAGAATTTGATAAACACGATTTTCATACATTAGTTAATCCTCATATTTAGTTTATTGGACCTCTTATATGTTTAATTTATTGGTTTTGGTCACAATTTATAAGTTTGGACTTAAATTGAACTTAATTAATTTTTTCAGCATTATTAGCATTTTACACTGTTTCTGTATTTCGATCATATCTTGAGTTCTAAATATCTAATAATTATGAATTTTACCTTGTAGGAAATATGAGAGAAAGCTCTACAACTTTGATGCAGAGCTTGAAGTCTTAATCGGATGTCTAGTGGACCGAATTGGGCTTGAAAGTTAGAACTCGGGTTTTGTTGCTTAACTTGAGTAGTGTGCACTAATTGGGGCCATAACTTAGGTTGTAGGTGTGATATGGACCTGAAACCAATGTCATTGGAATGCTTACACAAAATATCAAACTATTATGAAGTACGAATTGAAACTACAACATTTTGATAGTGTTTCACCCCTGTGAATTCAAATGACAGGATCATAGACCTGTTAAGAGTGAATTGGGCATAATTCTCTTATCTTAAACCCAATTGAAGTGATTTCAGTGGCCAATGAAAGCTAAGAGGCCAAAAATTAATTTAACCTAGGGACAAATTAGGATTCTTAATTTTTAGGTCAACTATTTTGTTATAAAGCGGGGATCCAAGATAGAGAAAAAAAACCCTAACCGTTTTACTTGATTCTTTTTCCTAGAGTTTTCTCCTTTCTCTTTAGATTTTCATCTTGTTCTCCACTTTTTTCTGAGTTCTTCCCTCCTATTCATGGAGGGGTAGAGCCTTTAATCAATCCAAGAGATTAACATTCTTGATGATTAATCTTGAGATTCTATTTTAATTGTTATACATTCGATTATTAATCAAGTTTCTTCTTCTTCTTCTCTTTGTTTGATTCTGATTAAATGCTTAATTTGATTGAGATTTTTATATGTTAATTACATAATTATCATATGCTAAGAGAGGATTTCAGATATTAAACAAGGCATCAAAGGTGTTTGATGAGTTGTTTAGCTTGACTGGATATTGGTTTTTAAGTTAATTTGAGTTTTGGATGGATGCTTAATTTGTCTAATCTTAATTAATTGAATTCTGGAAGTGTTTCTAATAGAAGATCTGTGGATCATTGAGAGGCATCTTGATGTGATCCAAGACCAAGGATTTGGTAGATAATTGAATAGATCTTTAGTGATCAAGGATAGATTAAGATTAAGATTGGTTAGTTCTCTTGGATTGGTTGTTTCTTAATTTTGTTTTCTCTTCTTTAATTGCTTTCTATTTTTGTTAATTGATCTTACAAACCCCTTCCCCCTTGCTTACTAATATCTTAATTTGATTTCGTGATCATAATTAGAGTGATATGTGAGCTCAACCCAGTGTTACCTTATGCTGTAAGTATATTTTGGTAAACTGATTATAAATTGATTTAAATTTGGTAGCCTTGGCAGTTATCACCGTCTCAGGACGGGTGTATTAGGGGTGCTGTGGGGTTAAGTCTCCATATTTCCCTATATATATTCGACTCCCGAATCTAATCTGGTTTCAAAAATTGTTTTCTAAGAAATATTTTTTAATTATTCCTATTTTTAATAAATTTGGTGGCGACTCCTAATGAATTTATTTTTTGCCGCTCCCGCCACGATCTCGGTCGCGACACGCGCTAAGCCTCTATCTACCTATAATTGAAATAAAATTAAGATATACTAATTTAGAGTAGATAATCTTTAGAGTTTCATAGTTCTGTACACAATGTTAATAAATAATAATTTTTTAGGAGAAAATATTAAAAAATATGACTATCTTTGCCATGCTTTCAATATTTAAAAAGAATTAATGGCAATGTAGGTGTTAGGAAAAAAGAGAGTAGCATCAGCCCAAATTATTAAATATCAAATAGGGTTATCAAATTTTCAAAGCAACCACCAACCTATGTTGATCTGAGTGAAAAGGGTTTGGACCCCTTAAGTTTATAGTCTTAGGTTTGATCTCAGGATTCATGTATAAGAAAAAAATATCGTTGGAAGGAGTCCTCACTTAGGCGTCTAACCCTATACTAGGAGATTAGTATCACATCTATCAGGTGGGAGATACTATAGGAAACCAAAAAAAAAAAAAAATCAAAGCAACCACATCTATCAGTAACTTTAGAAATTTTAATATTATATTTGGTGTGAATGAATGAAATGTTATTCCATATTTAATTTTGAAATAAAGAGGATTCCTATTTTTGTTGGTGAAAAATAAAATAAAATACATTAATATTCTGAATCATTTTCTACAAATTCATAGAATCACATTCTTCAAAAAAAAATGTAAGATTAGGATTTCATATTTTTATAGAATATGATTTCATATTTTTTAATAAATCCTTAACTAATTTCTAAAATGACAAAAATTACCTTTTTATAATTTATAAAATATTCTCTATCCCTTTTACCTATTTCCTCCATTGAAAAGTATTTGTTGGCTTATTGTGGTGTAATTTTTACTCTTTGGGATATTTGACCTTTGACCTTTTTTTTTATAGTGTAATTTCATTTCAAATTATCATAGGAGTATTGGTTTTTCGACTATATGATGATTAATTTCTTAATCTTAATTTTTATCTTAAAATTAATATTTTACTAATATCATAAAGCATATGTCTATAATTATAACATATTAATTATAAAAAAATCATTAAAAAGAAAAATTATATTATCAAGATTTTTTTATTAAATTGTTTAAAAATAAATCATAAATATTGTTTTTAATATATATATATAAGTTATTTTTTTATATTGTATCTTGTACACTAAATTACAAAAATCACTTTTTATAGCATTTTATTTGTAATCATACAAACTATTAATGGTCTTATCTTCTAGATTATATAGCAAACGGTCCTGTTATTTCTGTACTTCTTTCTTGGTTACGTGTTCTCGCCCACACACACACACCAAGGATGCACCGTGCACGGCAGTCCATTGAGTTTCTAAACTACAAACAAGAAGTTGGTTGCCTCTTTTTACATGTTTAAAATAATTATGAAAATTTAATTATTTTAATAATTAATTATTTTATAAAAAAATTTGTTATAATTAATTATAAGAAAAAAATTTAAGTTTGGATATATTAGTTAAAAATTAATTTTAAGTTAATTTATTTTATTTGAATAGTATAAAAAATATCTTTATGTTTTAAATTATCAAAATAAATATTGAATGATTAAAAAAATATTTAATTGATTATAAAAATTATTGATTGAAGATAAAATAATATTTATATCTCACTGTTAAAATAATCTTAACAACTTTTTTTAATAATGTCCAAATTTCAACTTTTTTTTAAAGTTGTTGCCATACAAACAATTTTAATCAACAACTTTTCATGTTTTTAGCCAAACATGTTACTTTTCACTTTTAACGTATGTTTTGAGCTTTTAACGTATGTTGGGGACGAATTACTCTTCTACCGCTTACTTAAAAGTGTTTGGTTTTATGAAGTATGAATACGTTATTTTTGAGATATATCAGTATATTAGATATGTGTCTATATCGAATATATAGGGATATGCATATGACACATGTGTTCTATGTGTTTAAATGTATCTAATTAAAAAAATTATTTTTTTCAATTTGGACACGATTTAGACACAGCTTAGACATGACACATTAATATTTTAAAAAAAAATAATTTCCATGACTAACATCTAATTAGTAAACTCGTAATCCACTCAAATTCAATCACATGATTAACGTTCCAAGTCATTATTTTTATATATCAGTATTTTAAGTTTTATCTTTTCACACGCCATTATTAAGTTTTTAAGTTTTATCTTTGCATACACCACTATTTTCATCTACTCCTTATATCTCTGCTCATATATACCAAGCCGTCTACTTCGTCGTCACTGAAGTTTGCCTCACACCAATACTTTCTCTAGTTAATTTTTTTATGCACATGTATTTGTATATGATTAGTTCTATTAAGAAAAATTGATTTATGAGATTTTTTAAGAAATGTCAATAGAAATTATGTTTCATTTTTTTAGAGAGACTTACTAGGTAGCAAATATTGATACATATGAAATATATTAAGATATTGTAAATTTTTAAATTTATAAAAATGATATTATTGAATTATAATTTTTTAATTTTTTTTGCAATTATGTATATACATGAACCAAATTTTTTAATTTATTTTGATATTAATTTTATATATATATATATATATATATATATATATATATGTGTGTGTATGTGTGTGTCCTATCTATATCTTATAATTTTTTGAATTTAATGTATCTTTATATTTGTGTCTATGCTTCATGCATTTGGTCAATGTGGCATACTCTTCCACGGCCTCCAGAGTAATGTTTTCATTTTGGAGATTTTATGCTACTCTAAGAGGTTTTAGTACTGATGTTATATAAAAAAATAGTTAATTAAATTAAATGCATAATTAAGGAGGCATATCCTCTCCTGTTGTTAAAAATAGAAAGGTGTCCTGATTGTCAAAATGGTGTGTCTTACAAAATGGGAAATAAAAAAATAGTATTTTTGGTAAAGAAAAATAACTAATAAGGCACCTTTTTATTTTTATTTTTGACAACAGGAGAGGATTCACATTTCATAATTAATTGCATTATTTTTTATATATAATTAAATTAGTTTGATAAACAATTAATAAGTTTATAGTTAATGATATTTAAATAAGTATTTAATTGAGTTTAATAATTAGTTAATAATATAAATTACCTTACCTCTTTGGAGTAAGATATATAATTAACAATAATTGATACAATTAATAAGTATAAATTATATTAATTAAATTAGTTGAGATACGAATTTTATCAAAGTTTCGTCACTGATAAGTTATGAATAGTATTTATAAAATCTAAAGACTTGATATGTGACAGGACATACATTTTAATCCTAAAAATTTTAATTTAAAAAATGTATGGTACGTATAGTGCGATCCTCTTACTTTTCTTTATTTTTAAGTGTTTGGTTGAGGTGGTCTCACACAAAGTGATCCACTTGAAAAGTACCAAATTGACTCTAATAATGAAAATTCCAATGTGTACGATAAAGTGAAGACATGGCAAACCTCTCCGGCTTTCATCCAAGTTATTTATGAAAAATAAGTGAAAATAAAATAAGTGCAAATATAATTATTACTTGTATTATATAAAGAGTAATATTTTTAAAATTGGACCGGACTTGCAATAGAAAAGGTTTAAAGTTTTAAAGTTAAATTAAATTAAAATAGAACACAGACATACACCCGCAGGCGCATGTATAGACATATTTTTATAATATATAACACATTCATCTTTCAGAAGCAATGTTACTTGCATCATTTTTAAAAGTTGAATACTCATTTCATTTTCGTTATTTTTATATTTTGAATATTTGCCAACTATTAAAATTAAAGCATCTTGCTAAATATATTTTAGGTTATTTTTGTCCTTAAAATTTGATGAAAGTTTCAATTCGATTGTTTTTGTTCTAATTTTACCCTAAATGTTACTAAATTGTTTCAATGTCACCCTTTTTGTTAATGGCATTCATTTGATTAATGGAAAGTAATAACCTGGATCTCACATAGCAAATTGGGTATATGTGGATCTTACGTGTTCAATTAGAGGCTAAGTTGAAACTTTGGTTAAAATTTAAGAACAAAGGGTTTAGGCTTCAGTTTATTTAAAATCATGTGCATTTCTATCTTCTTCTCTAAACTTAAGAACTAGAGTTTTTCAGTCGCAAAAGTTTAAGCACACTTCAAAGTCATTTCCCAAAAATCAAAATACTCCACATCTTTTTATCCCTTTAATAATCTACTGAATTCACTTCCATTACTTGACTGATTTTGGTTGCTTGAGTAAGAGATAGCAGAAATATATGCATAGGATAAAGGGGACGACGGTATTGACTCATCAGAAGTTTGATGATTCACAACTATTACCTATTAGGGATGTTTCTATTTTGGGTGTTGAGTTGGGGTAGAGTGTGGTGTTCTTGGTTGAATGAGGGTATACAAAGATATTGAGTATCTAATTTTCGATGAATGATTTTGAAGTATTCTTGAGCTTCTAAATTGAAAATCCTAATTCCTAAATTTGGGGAAGAATATGGAGATGCATGTAATTTTAAATAAATTCAAAGCTAAAACCATGGTTTTGTCCCTATAAGTTTACCAAAGTTTAAATTTAGTCCTAAATTAAACACGTGAGATTCATAAGTGATCCTAATTAGTCATGTGTGATCTAGGTCACCACTTTTTATTAATTAAATGAATGTCGTTAGTAAAAAGATCATATTGAAACGATTTAATAACGTTTAGGACGAAAATGAAAAAAAAAACATTTGGGACTAATTTAAAACTTTGGTCAAACTTTAAGAAAGAAAATAAGGTTTTATCCTATATTTTACACTAAAATTATGTATTTAAATTTAATGTTAAAATACTTTTTTTTTACAATACTGGTGTATATAAGTTTATCAAAACAAAAATAATTTACTTATCTTAAACTTAAACCGGATATAACTTGTTTAGAAAATAAAAATGCATTAATAGATATATAAAATATAAAATTTTAATTTGATTCTAACATCAACTACGGTTTGATTCCTTGTTTCACCATTTTTTCAAGTTTTGAATACGAACTGAAAATTAAAAAACAATATGGGCACCTTTATCATTGTCCTAGTGGTTGGAGACACGCTGGCCATCCTTGGGGTTAAGGTTCTAATCCTCATTTTCCTAATTTTGTTTAATATTCTGAACATTGGATTGGATCAGCTAATCATGCCCTTCAAATCAATTATTTAAAAACTGGCTTGAGAAGCGGTGAACCAATTGGACCACGTATTGTTTTTTTATGTTGGACCGATTTAACCTTATCACCAAAAATATTTCAAAATACCACCATGGAATCAAACTCTAATCTTGGTAATTCAAATAAGAATTCAACACGACCTACCCACCTAACTTGAGTGTACACCTTTTATATTACATCATCTTATTCTTCAATGTAAATTATTAAAAACTTAATATTCATATAATGTAAAAATACTTAAATATTTTTTTATAACATAAAATGTATTTAAAATTATTATAATAATTAAAAAAAATTCTAGTTCAACTATGGTTTAACCACGATTCAACTCTTAAGCCGTGAATCAGTCAGTACCTTTATCGGTTCAATGACCGGTCTGATTTTCAAAATTTTGATTTTGTTTTGAAATAACATAATTGGTTGAAAGTTGAAACTAGTTAAGGGTACTCGTAGTTCAATTTGGATCAGTTGAGTCAAAAAGCCAACTAATTCAAACAATATTATTTATATAAGTTTGGATTGAATTAAACTTGTTACATTTTGAAAACCAGATCAATCCAGTCCAATTTAAATTAGTTTGGACTAGATCAGTTTAATAAGATTTTGACCTAAAATTTTTTTAAACAGAAATTTTTGTGAGTTAAAGCAATTTAACTTATTAAAATAAAAAAAGAAATAAAGTAAAATAGAAAATAGAAATTCGAAATAGTTCATTTTACATGCCTAAAATAGTATTTGATCACATAAAATGAGAAAAATGTATAAGAAATTTGAGTTATTATATATAAAAATATAAATTCTATAATAAACAAATATATTATATAATATTAATTAGTTTGAATTAGATTGGATCAATTTTAAAAATCAAATCTAAAATACAATCCGACCCAATCAGTTTTCAAAACCTCAATTCAAAAAGAATCAAATTTAATTTTATTTTAATTGAATTTCAATTTTTCCATTCGGTATTGAGACAGTTTAGTCAGTTCCCTGGGATTTTTTACTAAACTGCCACTGGTGGCAAAATTATTTATTAAACTGTCACTTTTTTTGAACTATTTATCAAATTATCACCTTTTAAAAACTATTTATCAAAATATCACTCTTTCAAAACTATATATCAAACTGCCACCCTTTTGTCTTACGTGGCTTTTTTTATTATTTTTGGGCCACGTACGATGCGCCACATGGGATGGCACCATTACACTAGATACGCCAACAAGGTTGGCGTAAGTGAGTCAAATACGCTACCTAGGATGGCGTAACTCAGCTATTTATTTCCACCCCCTTCCCTCTGTGCCATTCCTTCCATTTGTTATATATGATTAAACATGTTTGCGGCTTAGTTTTTATTAATGATCTTGGTACTATGGTAGAATTAAATAAGCAGGTTCATGTGCTTTTGGGGAGGTCTAATATTTAGGGGAAACTCTGTCAAAATTTTTATAGAATCTAAATGACTGAACTTTGGTTAAATTATATCAAATAGGTTTATGCCCTTCTGCGTTAACCAAATAAATGTAAAAACATCCAGGATAAATGGGTATGAGTTTGGTGTTATAGTGAATCTATATTACAGTTTATAATCCTACATTTTATAATCTTAAACCGGATAAATTATGGTAATTTGCTTATGTTTATTAGTGAATTTTACATAGATCCTTATCATTGTCTTCATTTTTGTGAATTGAATGAGATTTAAAACATTTCAAGTGAAAACATGCTAACACATCACGTTTTCGGAGCAAAAAATGATCATTTTGACTTAGACAGGACCCTGTGAGGGTTTTCCAAGTTAGACACGGTCGTGTCTAACTTGCAAAACCCTTCTGTCACATTTTTTTTAGGAGACACAGCCGTATCTAACATCCAAAACGCTTCTGTCAAATGTTTTTTAGGAGACACGGTCGTGTTAGGTGTAGACACGGCAACATGCGCTCAAGCCTGTTAGCCAATTCTGGGTGTTGGTTTAGAAGCTTAGAAGCAATCTCAGAGGCAGACACGCTTGAACCACTTGAACTCTGTGCCTTAGCTATGATCTCAAACAAATTGAGATCAAAAGCAGCATTTAGGATTGCAGGAAAAATCCGTTGAAATTTAAGATTTAATCAAGAATGAGATTTATCAGGACTTTGATTCTAATCAACGCAGCTAAAATATAGTAACAAAGCAAAGAGGTAAGCATCGTCGACCTTTACTACCTTTGTGGGAAGCTGATTATGTTTGCAATCGGAACTCATTTTTAGTAGTTTTGGCTTTTCTTTCTTATTCTCTTTTTATGCTGCTGTGTGCACTTTCTTTAGTTTAGGTATCGTTTATATAGGCATAAATAATGCCTCCATCGTCCTTGGAATAATCATTGGGCGGCTCAATATATGCCGATAATAATAATAATAATAATAATAATAATAATATATAATAATAATAATAATAATAATAATAATAATAATAATAATAATAATAATAATAATATAATAATAATAATAATAATAATAATAATAATAATAATAATAATAATAATAATAATAATAATAATAATAATAATAATAATATATAATAATAATAATAATAATAATAATAATAATAATAATAATAATAATAATAATAATAATAATAATAATAATAATAATAATAATAATAATAATAATAATAATAATAATAATATAATAATAATAATAATAATAATAATAATAATAATAATATATATGGAAATATAATAATAGGAATATATAATAATAATAAATAATAATAATAATAATATATAATAATAATAATAATAATAATAATAATAATAATAATAATAATAATAATAATATTTTATATATAATAATATATATAATAATAATAATAATAATAATAATAATATATAATAATAATAATAATAATAATAATAATAATAATAATAATAATAATAATATATATATATAATAATATATAATAATAATAATAATAATTAATAATATAATAATAATAATAATAATAATAATAATAATAATAATAATAATAATAATAATAATAAATAATAATAATAATAAAAATACATAATAATAATAATATAATAATAATAATAATAATAATAATATATAATAATAATAATGGAATAATAATAATAATATAATAATAATAATAATATAATAATAATAATAATAATAATAATAATAATAATAATAATAATAAAAATAAATAATAATATAATATAATAATAATAATAATAACTTACAAGTGCATTTGAAGGAGTTCTATATGGTGTGTTCCACTATGAAACCACAAGGCATTCCTGAAGAATACATCAAATTGAGATCTTTTCATTTCTCATTAAATGGAGCAACCAAGAATTGGTTGTATTACTTGCAGAAGAAGAAGCAGAAGAAGAAGAGGTGAGGATCCCCATAAGCACTTGAAGGAGTTCCATGTGGTGTGTTCCACCATGAAACCATAAGGCATTCCTGAAAAACACATCAAATTGAGAGTTTTTCCTTTCTCATTAAATGGAGCAACCAAGGATTGGTTGTATTATTTGCAGTCATCTGCCATAATAGGTTGAAATGATATGAAGATATTATTCCTAGAAAAGTTCTTCCTTGCTTCTAGAGTTGCTACCATTAGGAAGGATATATGTGACATAAGGTAGATATCAGGAGAAACTCTGCATGAGTATTGGAAAAGATTCAAGAAGTTGTGTGCAAGCTATTCTCATCACTAGATCAGTGACCAATTGCTAATACAACATTTTAATGAGGAACTTTTACCCATGGATAGAAGCATGGTAGATGCTACCTCTAGAGAAGCTTTAGCTGACAAAACCCCTACAGCAGCAAGAGATTTAATAGCAAAAATGGCAGCAAATGCACAATAATTCAGCACATGAGTCATTACCTCAACTAGAGGAGTCAATGAAGGAAGGGTTTCTGATGTTGATCAACAGAGAATTGAAAATAGATTAGAGGAGCCGACCTCCTTGGTTAGGAAACTAGCATTAGGACAAAAACAAATTCATTCCCAAGCAAAACTTTGTGGAATCTACTCTTTGCCAGATCACCTAACAGACCAGTGTCCTGCACTCCAAGAAAGTAGTGAAGCAATGGCTGGAATCTTTCCTGGAAGACCATATCAGCAGTAGCCAAAGTATGACCCTTATTCTAATACATATAACCCTGGATGAAGAGACCATCCCTATCTACGGTATAGCAATAATTCTGGCTAACTTCAGCAATAATAGCAGTAAACTAGATATAATGCAGTAGGCCTGAGCAAGTAATAGTTTCAACAACTAGTGAAACAGCCCATGCAACAAAGTAGCAATTCAGAACCTAGCTTGGTAGACTTGGTGAAGCAATTAGAAACCAATAACCTTCAATTTCAACAGAGAATTAAGACCACCATTCAAAACTTGTAGACTCAAATTGGTTAACTTGCAACTTCTATCAATAAGTTGAAGACTCAAGGTTCCAGTCACTTGCCCTCCCAAATAATTAACAATCCAAAAGGCAATGTGAGTGCTATAGCCTTGAGAAGTGGCAAAGAAATGAGTGGTCCAATGCAACTCCAACTAGAGATTTTGCAGCAAGATTGTGTAGAAAACTTAGATCTAGCAAACCAAATTTATGCAGAAGACTCAATACAATAAAATATAGAACATGCAGAGAATTCGAAGAAAAAACAAAAGTCAATGAAAAATTCTATAGAAAAATCTGCTCTTAGTACTCCTATTCCTTTTCCCACCAATAGAATGACTCAATCAAAGAAGATAGCTGAAACTAAATTAGACAAGGATATTATGGATACCTTTTAGAAGGTAGAAGTCAATATACCTCTCTTAGAAGCAATAAAGCAGATTCCAAAATATGCTAAGTTTCTGAAGGAATTATGCACTCATAAGAGGAGGTTGAAAGGAAATGAGAAAGTGAGCATGGGAAGAAATGTTTCTGTCTTGATTCAACCAAATATGCCTCCTAAATGCAAGGTGTAACATACTCTTAAACATGTTATACTTGTATATGGTTACAGAGGTAGCATAATACTTGCTTAACATGCATGTTTAATTTTGTGACTTTCTGAATTAGTTTAGTCACTTTGTTGTAACATTATATATGAAAAATAACTATTATTAACTTAGTCCTAATTTTGATATATTAATTTATTAAAATAATTACGCTTGGCAACATCTTATCATTTAATTATTAAACAATAAAAATTCAGGAAATGACTTAAATTGTAACACCCTCAATAACATGTTAGGCTTGTATATTGTTACAGAAATAGCTTAATACTTTTTTGACATGTCTGTGAAATTTTGTGATAAACTGAGTTAGTTTAGGCACTTTGCTGCTACACAGAATGTGAAAAGTAGCTTGAAATGACTCAGATAACGGCTTTAAAGACTAAGTTAAAGGAAATATATAAGGAGAATTTATTTCTAGGTCATAAATAAGTAGTTTGTGAAGTAGTTAAAGTTTGAGAATAAACTGAGTTAGTTTGGTATTTTTTAGTACATTGAGTGAGTGTTTTAATACCAGATTGACTTAGTAGATATAAGAAAGTTTATGAAAATTATGAGAATAGGATTTAGATGAATCGTAGAAATTTTTATAATACTAAAGGAAGTTAGGAACTTGTTTTAGTGAGATTAAAGTATTCCTAAAAGATACAAAGTTTCAGCTAAACTTGGTTCGTATCCTTTAAGTGGCAAAGTTTGACTTTTCCTTCCTATTTTTCTCATCCTTTTCACGGTTGTAGATAGGTAGAAAATAGAGAAAGAAAAGAAAGAAGAAGGAGAGAAGAACGAAGGGGAAATGAAGGAGAAAAGGAATGAAATCAAAGAGGACACCAAGGTTTAAAGATCATCTTGTCTACACAAGAGGTAGGGGTGCTTAATTTCATCCTTTTCCTACTCATCTTCATCTTGTTTCTTGGTTAAGCTTGGTTAGGAAAAATGGGTTTGAGTGATGTTAGTGAAAGTTGAGGCTTGATTCTTGCTTCTATAGTTGAAGTGAGTTTGTTAATAGTTTGTTTGAGGCATGGTAGTTAGTCTTGATCCCTTCAAATCCATGATATCTACTTAAGTTGTGAATTGAGAAATGGGCTTTTAGGTTGATGTTGATGCTTAAATTCACGTTTTAATAGGTTAAAGTTAGTGTTTGATGATTCTACTATGATTAGAGATCATGTTTAGGATTGAAAATCACTTAGAAATTAGAATCCATGTTATGAGAGTTGGATTTGTCTTTGGGAATGAATTATGCAGAAACTATTTCTGTGAAACTCATTCTGGTCTACTGGCGCCTAGGCGCCAGAGTTTGGGTGCCTAGCACCCAAGGACCAGCAGAGTAGAACATGCATTCTAGGGCACTGACACCTAGGTGCCAATGGCGTCCATCGCCCAAAAGCAAAATGATGTGTAGCAAAGTGCTCAGTGCCTAGGAGTTGGGAAGGGGGCACCTAGCAAACTTCACCAGGATGTTTTTCTTAGGGATATAGACTTTCCTAAGTGATGGGATCCCTTATATATGCCTTGTAGAGTGTGTTGCAACACTAATAGGGGTATTTCCTAGAGAGGATTACCATCTAGCATATATGGGAAAGTAAGGAGAAAGCTTTGTGCATCCATTAGACATAGATGGCCTTAGGTAAGTGTTTAGTTCCTTAGACAACACATAATTGCATTTAATATCACATATGAGGTGATGAGGACAAAGTATACTAGATACAAGTAAGCTGAGTTCAGGTGGAAGTAATCATTTGTCATAATGCATGAGTTGCTCCTAAGAGAGAAAGTGAAGTTAGTGATGCATGAATGGACTTAGTATGAAGATAGTATAAAAGTTCCAGTCTTCAAGATTCCATAAGTTAGGAATTGCTTAAAGCAGGTATCTAGGACCTTGAGCGCACTAGTGTGGCATAGGTTACCAGTTGTGGTGTGAAAATAAGGCAAGCTAGATACAAGAATCATTAGTATGATTACTTAACTAGAAACATAGAATATGCTCCTTTATGAGTTAGAAGTGAGCTGAGAGTACATGTTTACTAGAGTTTAGTTCTTCACTTGGTTAGAGAGAATCATGTGATGAGTTAATGTGGTGGTTTTGTATGAGTTAAACATAACACCACATAGTTTCCAATACTTGCTAATTCCCAGTAGAGTAATCTTTATTGATGTGCAATCATTTGGCCAAAGGAGATAAATGGGAAAGTCCAAAAGTCTCTTTAAGTGAAGATTTAGTCCTAGCTTCTCGTTAATGTCAGGATTACAAGTTTTAATGTAGTAGAAATAGTACTCTCACAACTATAAGTAGGAACCAGTCCACTTACTACCAGGTAGTTTGAAGAGTCAGTCTTCTTAACTACAAGTTTAAAGAGAACGTGGAATATGCAAGTGACACACACAATTCTATACTTACATAAGTACATTGCATTTCATAATCATCAATCTCAAACATTTCATATGTACGAGCATACTACACACATATTCATTTCCAATTCCTTGGCAATTGTATGGGTAGTTGCCTAGTGTTTATGATATTTTATAATTGTATGAGCGGTTATTTGATATCATTGATAGTTATATACATGAGTTTAAGGTTATGGGTTAGCTTAGTGAATGTTTACATAGAGTAAGAAAATGTAAATATTCTAATGGTATCGAGTAAAGACTCATTTGCCTGTTGTAAATCCTAAATCCAAAGTTAGTAAGTTTATTCATAGAAGAAGCTTATATGTATAGTACTTATAACAAGTTTATGAATGAACTAGCTATGATATGTTACGATTATATAGATAGTTGTAATTAGCATATGAATGATGAACTTATGTTTATAGATTATGTTTTAGCTTTAGGAACATTTTCATAAGAGGAATATGTAGAAGTTCTAGTAATGTTAAATAGAGATTCAATGTCTTCAGGAATTCATAATCTATTGTTAGTAAATTCTAGTATTAATGTATGCATGACAGGTGATAATCATATATTTTATATATTAATAAACCCTCATTTTTAGTTATTTACACTCTCCATGTACTTAATTGATTGAGCTTGTTATGTTTTGTAAGTTTAAACTCAAATTAATTGATTTTTTCTAGCATGATTTTGGTCTTACATTGTTTTTGTATTTTGGCCATATCTTGAGTTCTAGATATCTAATAATTATGTATCTTACCTTGTAGGAAAGATAAGAGAGAATTCTACAACTTTCATGAAGAGCTCTAGGTCAAAATCGGACATATAGTGGAGCTAATTGGGCTTGGAAGTCAGAACACGGGTTTTGTGATTGAAACATCTATTATATGTGGATTCTAATTGAGTTATAAAAAGAATTAATATTGTCCTTAATTTATTTACCAAGAGTGAATCTCCTAACCTAAGTAAATCTTTTTTATTTGTGACTAAGTTTTATTACCTTTATTATTATGACAAAATATTTTCCTTACCCCAAAGAATTTTTCTTCATCAATTCCTTGTAGATTGACCTCGGACTCTTGAGATTATATTATTTGAGACAACCTACACTTGGGTTTGTAACTTATAATTTACATCAAGTTTTTGACACCGTGTTGCCAGGGAACTTGATTTGAAGACAAATTTATTATATATATATATATATATATATCCCTGTGGATCTTGTATATATATATATATATTTTTTTTTTTCTTTCTACTCTTTTAATTTTTTTTATACTTACTAACGTACTAATTTAGTGAAAGAAACTCTTCTTTCTCTTTCTGTAATCTTTAATCATTAATAATATTTCAATCTTGACTCTTCTCTTCTTCCTCCTTCACTGGCTCTAGTAAGGCTCTGCTTCTCTCCAGTTTTTATATTTTAAATTTATTTTCTGCATTTTATTTTCTTTTATTTTCTACACTTTATTTTTTACACTTTATTTTCTGTATTTTACTTTTTGTAATTTACTTTCTCGCACTTGAAATCTAACTTACTAACCTAATTATTAACTTTCTAACTATCTAACTTTTTAATTTATCAGCTTACTAACTTTTTACTTTATCAGCTTACTAACTTTTTACTTGTTAATATTTATTGGGTAGCTGGTTTATACAATATCCTTATTAATATTTAGTGGCCTGTTTATATCGCCTACTTGTACATTTTCTTTTCTATTTTAAGTTACTTATTTATGCTTAATTAATATCGTGATTTAAATTATGGTTATTTAGTTAAATTTAATCCTGGTACTTTATATATTGATTTATTTGCATCACAATCACACACATTAAATACAATAACTGAAAATGAAAGTGTACATAATGAACATGAAAATCAACCGTTGCGAACCATGCGTGAATATTTGCAACCATCTCAAAATTCTAGTCCATCATGTTTTATCTTTCCACTCAATGCTAACAATTTTAGATTTAAGTTAGGTATGATTTCATTGCTTCCTAATTTCCATAGTTTAGAATCTGAAAGCTCATATTTACATATAAAAGAATTTGAGAAAGTATGTATTGCTTTTAATGACCAAACTTGCACTGAAGAGATTGCTAAGCTTAAATTGTTTCCTTTTTTTTGAAAGATAAAACAAAAACTTGGATTAATGTTTTAAAACCAAGATCAATTAGCACTTGGCAAGAAATGCAAGGTAAGTTTTTAAAGAAATTTTTTTCAACACATAAAACCAATGCTTTGAAAAGACAAATCCAAATTATTTTTCAAGATTGAAATGAAGCATATTTTCAAAGTTGGGAATGTTTTAAAGATTTGTTAAATTCTTGCCCACATTATGGTTTTAAAAAATAACGCATTATAAGCTTCTTTTATGAAGAGTTAACACCTAAAACCAAACAATTTGTGGAAACAATGTGCAATGGTGAATTTCTTGATAAAGAACTTGAAGAAATTTTAGACTATTTAAACCATTTAGCTAAAAATTCTCAATCTTAGCATAGTTCTAATCTTTCTGAAAATTCAATTAGATATAACCTTGCAAATGCTAGTAAAGGAAAATATCATCTTAGTCAAGAAGAAGATCTAAATGCTAGGTTTGCCAATTTGGGTAGAAAGTTTGAAGCCATAGAATCAAGGAAAGTAAAAGAAATCAAATTTGTGCAAAATGAAGAAATTTGTGGCATTTGTGATGAATTAGGATACTCAACAAATAAATGTCCAAAAATTTCTATTTTTAAAGAAGTTGTGCATAAGTAAGTAAATGCAATGAACAATTTTTAAAAGCTATTCACCTCATCTTTTTCAGATTCATACAATCCAAGATGGAGAAATCACCCGAACTTTAGTTGGAAGACCAACAATGAGGCACTATTTATGCAACCACCACCTCCTTAGGCATAGTAGGACTTTTAAAATTCTCAAGAATATGCACCCTATGTCCCACTATATAGGAAAAACTTTGAAGGAACATTGCATGCATTCATGGAAAAGCAAGAAGCCATTAATAACCAAAACACTCAAACCACGATTGACATAAAAGATACTCTTACTAAACTTTCTTTTGCACTCACCATTCACGAGAAATGAAAATTTTCTTCTCAACCTCAATCGAATCCCAAGGGTCAGTACAACCTAAATGTGGGTAGTTCATAAAGCCAACAAATAGATCAAGTCAAGTCAATGATAACTCTTAGAAGTGGAAAGGTTGTTAAAAAATAAATTCTTGAACCTTTTGAGAAAGATGATGAATCAAGTTCCAAAGATAAGGAAGAAGTTGATAAGCCATTTGGCTAAAAGGAGACCAAACTCTCGCCTTTACCCTTATATCCTCAAGTATTAAACAATTCAAGTAAATTGAATCATAACACTGAAATTTTTGAAATCTTTAAACAAGTGAAAGTCAATATTCATTTATTAGATGCTATCAAATAGATTCCTTCTTATGCCAAATTTTTGAAGGACTTATGCACTGTTAAAAGGAAACTAAATGTGAAAAAGAAAGCATTTTTTGCTGAACAGGTAAGCTCCATTCTTCAGAATAATAATGCGTTGAAATATAAAGACCCTGGTTGTCCTACAGTTTCATGCATTATTGGAGAACATAAAATTGAACGAGCTTTACTTGATCTTGGTGCTAGTATTAATTTGTTTCTATATTCAGTTTATCAACAGCTCAACCTGGGTGAGTTAAGACCAACTTCTGTAACTCTTCTACTTACTAATAGATCAATTAAAATTTCAAAATAGTGAAAGATGTATTGATATAAGTTGATAAATTCATATATCCTATGAATTTTATTATCTTGGAAACTGAGCCTATAGATAATAGTAGCAAGTCAATTCTTGTTATTTTAGGTCGCCCATTTTTAGCAACATCTAATGATTTGATAAATTACAGAAATAAAGTGGTGAAGCTTAACATTTGAAAATATGACACTAGAGCTTAATGTTTTCAACATGTGCAAGCAACTACAAGAAGTCTATGATGAAAAGGAAGAAATTGAAGGAATTTAGGCCATTATAGATGATCATCTTCAAACTAGGAGTTCTTCTGACCCATTAGAAATTTGTTTAATTAATTCCTTTGATTCAGGAGTTCATCTATAATATATGCCGATAATAATAATAATAATAATAATAATAATAATAATAATAATAATAATAATAATAATAATAATAATAATAATAATAAGGGAAAACTTAAAAAAATTCACCTGAACTATACGTTATGTGCACTTTAGTTTTGTTATTTTAAAAATGTGCAAAATAGACTCATTACTTTGCGAATTGTGCATGTTATTACAAAATGATAACAAATGTTAAAATCTAAATGGAAATGAGCATGTGCCACTTGTTGATATCCAATTTTGTCCATAAATTTTTTATTTTTGTTGCTTAATTAAGGACTAATAATTTTGTGTTAAATGATGCTTAATTGTAATGTTTTAAACACATAATATTTTTTCAAGTTTTATTTACTTCCATCTTATTTGGATTACTACTTTTTTATTATTTGTATAAAAAATGAAAATGAATTTTTTTTCTTATAATTAAAAAAATCCCAAACAAATAAATTTTTTATAAAAATGGGCAATCAGAAAAAAAAAGTCAAAAGGATGAAACACAATGAAATGAAGTTTTCAGGATGAGGAAGGAAATCTAAGCAAAGACAAGAAAAAATCTTGGAGCAGGTGAAGCAAATATAGGCAAAGTCAAGCAAAAATCTTGTAGCAGGTGAGCTAAGGCTAATTACAACCATCTTATGATGTAACCTATGAAGCACAGACACGCCGTTGTTGAGGCGTGTCAGCGTGTCGGACATGTGTTCGTGTTAGACACATGGAGACACCCATATGACACATGTGTCTTGCGTGTCAGAATGTGTCTGATTAAAAAGATTATTTTTTTCAATTTGGACACGTCTCAGACACGTTTGGATACGTCTCGGACACGCTTGGATACATCTCGGATACGTTTAGATACATCTAGGACATGACTTGGACACAATCTATTAATATTTTTTTAAATAGTTTCCATGATTAACTTTTAATTAGTAAGCCCATAACTCATTCAAATCTAATCACATAACTAATGTCCCAAGTCACTATTTTTACACATCAGTATTTTAAGTTTTATCTTTTCATATATCACTATTAGACTTTTAAGTTTTATTTTTTCACACACTGCTATTTTTATCTGCACCTTCTACCTTTGCTCGTACTAAATCATCAACTTTGTCGTCACTGAAGATTGCTTCATACCAATATTCTCTCTAGTTAATTTTTTTTATGCACATGTACTCATTCATGGTTAGTTCTATTAGGAGAAGTTAGTTTAAGAGATTTTTTAGAATATATCAATAGAAATTATGCTCCATATTTTTTAGGAGGGGCTTATTAGGTAACAAATATTAGTACATATGACATATATTAAGATATTGTAAATCTTCAAGCTTATAGAAATGATATTAATGAATTATGAATTTTTTTACTTAAATTTTGTATATATATATATATATATATATATATATATATATATATATATATATATATATATATATATATATATATATATATATATATATGTTGTGTCCGTGTCCTACAATTTTTTAATTTGGTGTGTCTCCGTGTCCATGTCTGTGTCGTATCCCGTGTTCGTGTTTGTGCTTCATAGGATGTAACCCATCCCCAACCCGTTCTCACTTGTAAAGCCAACTTGGGTTTCACAAGTCAATAAAAAGATACAGAGAACAAAGAGCGAAAAAAAAAGAGAGACTCTGGTATTTTCGTTCATGCTAAAAGAAATTTTTGAGTTTGTTGGAAAGTGGAAGAGAAAAATGTTGAGCTTGAGTTTTTGCAGCAAAGAAAAAGTGAGTTGAAGCAAACAAACAGAGAACTTGATCCTCAACAAAAGAGAACAAAATCACAAAATTTCCCTATTTTCCTTGAAAGATCAAATCTCCTTTTGGGCCAGCCACTAGTTCTTATTGGGATCTTGTGAATTCGGCTCAAATGGTAAGACTTAGACAAATTTGGGTTTTGGTTTTTTTTTTCTACTTAAAAAATGAAAATAAAATAAAACAATACAAAAAGAGAAGAAAACAAAACAAAACAAAACAAAAAATCTTTTGAATAGGGTAAAATAAACATGTTTAAAATTATTAAATTTGCATAATTAACTTAAGGTACCGTTTCTGAAACAGGCAGTGTAAGGTGCTAATACCTTCCCTACCTGTAATTGACTCCCGAATCCAAACTCATTTTCCAAAAGACTAATTTTTCCTAATTAAAGGGTTTTTATAATGTTTTTCCAATTTAAATAAACATTGGTGGCAACTCTATTATTTTTAAAAAAATCCTATTTTTAGTTGTCCCGTCACGATCCCGATTGCGACAGTTGGAGACTTCACTGGGGACACTTGGAGAGTCAAGTCTATTACTATTAGTTGTGCAAATTATTAATAACCCCTATTTATTTATTTTACCATCTTTTGTCTTTATTTTTGTTTTCTTATTTGGTTGTAAAAGATCTTTTTTTGTCTAGTACTTTTATGTAAATTCCTTATGGTGTTATCCTGTGTTAACTTTGATGCTTATGATTTAGTATATATTTTGTTGCTTTAATATTTTGTGCTTGGTTGTTGAAACCCTAAGGTAGATAATTGTTGGCTGGATGTTGTATGTATATTCTGTTTGACTATTATTTTCGCAGTTTAGGGGTTAATTTTATCCTTTTAAAGTTTTGTACAAGTTTGTATGCTCTCTCATGCATATTACCATCACTTACCTCACATACTTTTTGGACTTTATAGCTGAGTTTGTATGAACCCAAGAAGTAGGAGGGGTCTCGACTTTTATTGAGGGGCCTTATGCTTACTTGACATTTGTTGAGATATCGCTCAAATTGTTACCAATATCATGGATTAGTCATATTGATAGGATTTATTCCTACATGTGATTAATTCGTGAATTGAGTCCTTGACTTTCGAGATAAGGGTAATCTAGGGACCATGACTTTTTAGAAATTTAGATCTGTCCTGAAAAATCTTGCACTGATAAATTGAACATAATGCCTGCCAAGATTAGAGTGGTGACCTTAAGGTGATTCAACCCTTAGGTTCCACCTAACTAGGACACGAAGGGAGCCTACTTCTTCTTTATCTATCAATCCCTCATATCATTCATTCTTGCATTCTTTTTTTTTTTTTTTAAGAAATGGAGAAAAAAAGATACATCATCCTTATGGCATTCCTAGTATTCTTTTTTTTTTCCAAAAGAAAAGAGGAAAGAAAAGAGAGAAAGAAGAGAGGAAGAGGTGCAAAAATAAAAAGAAAGTTGAAGCCCTTAACATTTGGATGGCATGTGCTACCTTTGGCTTGAGTAGTTTTCGATTTATCATTGCACTATTGATGTTCGGGAACTATGAGGATGATAATGCATTAGCAAATCATATACCACCCTTTAGCAAATCATATACAAGGGTTTGTCCATGTAGGCTGTTACGATACATTTTTTAGAGCTACCTCGATCAAAGGTACCCTTAGTGTGCATTCTTTCTTTTTCTAGTTTGCTTACATATTTTATTTATTACTCTTTGTAGGTGAATTTCCTTGGTGAAGTGGAAAGATTAATACTCATCAATAATAAGGAATGGAAGAAATATGTCAAGGGCAAAACACTAGCAATGTAATTGATCTCAAAGGTAATATAAAGATTACAATAAATGGTAGTGATTTGAGACTGGTGAGGGACATTGCTCAGCAAATGACACCTAAAGCTCGATCAAATTTCTCAAAAAGCTGGGCAACTACTAGATTTATTGCACATTACAATTGAGGCATCCGTCTTGAGTGGCCCTTGCTAAATTTTGAAATCGTTCTTTGAGATGTTTTGAGCTACCTAACTTGGACATTCAACTAACCATAGAGGAGTACGCTATCATGTTAAGGCTTCCAATGAGCAAGCATGCAAATGTTTATCTTTATGGAGGACATTATGTGTCAGAAGGAAAGATGACAGAATTTATAGGGGCTCAAGCAAACCAATTAGGCATAGAAAAAAGAAGAGGAATAGAAGGCTTGAAGAAAAGTTACCTAGAAGCACATCTTCAGTATCTAGCATAATAGGGAAAGTGGGATTTCTTTAACAAAACATTGGAGCTAAGTAGCTAACCATATTTGGGTTAGTTTTATTCCCATTTACCTCATATATAGTAGATCAAGCAGCAATGGATGTGTTCTTCAGGTTTGAGAATTATAAAGCAAATCAAGTTCCTGCTATTCTTGCTGATACTTTCTTAACAATGGAAATTTATCATCAAAAGGGTGGAGGAATGATTAGATGTTGTGCACATATGTTGTATGTTTGGATCATGACACACATGGGTGTATGTAATCACTTGGGTCTCCTACCTGATCCGTTATAAGGAACTTTAGTCGAATAGCAGTGAAGCAACAAAAAGTCTATGAATGAAAAAATGAATTCATGAAGATGGGGCCAGATTCTTTAATAGGTATGCCCTTGATATCATGGAAAAGAGATAGTTTTCAGTTGTGGTGACTTTCCTAATGTTCCTTTGATGATCCCAAGAGGTTGTGTATCCCATGCTCCAATCCTTGTGCTTAGACAACTCCGGTGAACTCAACACGTGCCCAGTGAAATGCAACTTAGAGGATTCAACTTCTTATACCAAAAAGATGGAAGCACTACTAAGAGAGAAAAAGAGATCAGGGATGCTTGAAAAAATATTCATATCGTAGGAATAAAAGATTTGGGCAAACATGTGGTGATTCCTACCCTTGAATACCTGCAATGGAGAGAAGCAAGAAGGATACACAATAGTATCCCTCAGATAATTTCAAATGATAAAGGTCACTCTCAAACCATACCTCAAATGGCCACCTAGATAGAAAAGCTGAAAGAGCAAATGGAATTCTTAGAATAGAAAAAGGAAGTTGTTGAGTTGGAAGTATTCGTCCACCAAAGTCGATGCTAGGAGTTAGTTAATGAAGTTGAGTACTTAAAAGATGCGTGTGCAGATGCTGCTGAGACTCCAAGCCTAAAAAAAGGTAAGGAAAAGAAAAGAAATAGAATTCGAAAAAACCACAATGGAAGTTTGAGAATTATGAGCAAAGGTAAGTGTCCAAGAAGGGATAGTCACAAGGATTTTGCAAGAGAAAGAAAAGTTGGAAGCAAATGCTAGGGTGCAAGATCGTAGAATGTAAGCCTTACAGGAAGCTATAACTGACGCAAAATGCCACTCTGATCAAGGACGAACATTAGAAACAAAATATTATGATACACTCATGGAAGCAAATTGAAAGAATGAGCATTTGAAGTTGAAAATTCATAAGCTGGGGTGAGACAAAGAGCAGTGGAGACTTGACACCTAGAAACTACGAAAACAAAAAGGAGAATGGGAAGAAGTGTGGCAAGTAGTAGCACAAAATCAAGGAGCTAAAAAAGAAGAGTGAATGAAGAAATATCAGGACATGTCTAATAGCTTGCAATATCACATTGCACAACTGGTTGCTTGTTTCGAAGAAGCAGACATTCTGATTCGCATAAACCCATGGCTACGATTACCACCAAAGATAGCTGAGTTTATGAAGTATTGACAATGTCTTGCTAAGGGTTTTAGAAAAAAAAAAGCAAACGAAGTTATTATGTAATTATGATTTTGTTGCATTTTATGGAGACTAGAATCTTGTACTTATGAAGTTTGAAGTGAAAATGAATGCTTAGTTATTGTGTCTTACTTTAAACGTTGATCTTGTTATTCTTCTACAAAGACATTATTCATTGAGGTGTGAATTACCCTTTGAATAGATTGTTAACCATGTTTCGCCTTAAGACAATTCGTCCTTGAGTGAAAACATAGGGAGCTTTGTCCTACATGAAAGAAACAACTGCATTGCCAGTGAATGATCAAGAGGATGGCATCCTTTGAGGAGTGAATGCTCCCCTGGAGTTGCTATCAACCTCATTTTTGCCTAAGGAGTGATATGCCCTAGTGCTAAATGTGGGATTTTGCCTTGCTATCAAACCTCTAGGCAAATCTTTCCACAATCACCAAGTATCCTCACATAATGCTAACAAATTCTTTTCGCTTGCTTCATCCATTTTCCTATAATAAGAAATTACATGTAGAGCCATAATCATTTACCCCCACTGCACATTAGCATGACTTTCTTGCATTAAAAAAAATTCATCTGCACAAGTAGTCAATACTTCGCATACATGCATGTTGCCAATTTTGTTCAGTCAATACTGATAATCGCATATTCACATCATGTTTTCTCAAGCAAAAAAGTAGACACTATAGCAAGAAAGCAACTTCTATGACACCCTTACAGGACTCATTCCTAAGCTAGGATCATGGATGAAATGGAACAGACTCAATAGTTGAAGGATGAGGTCAACCAACTTAAAGAGAAATTTCCTAAGATGATGGAGATGCTACAATCCATGGAAAATAGAAAGAGCGCATATGGGAATCACTTAGTTGCGAATTAAGAATGTCTGGCCACACCTCTTCACCCATCTAGTTTTGGTCCAACGATGTTGAGCGAATAGTTAAAGAAACCAGGTAGGGTAGTTACAATCGAGATGATAAAAGAAATGCATGTAACCCTCAAAACCATCTTGAGGGGTCAAGGAAGAATAAGGTGGTCAAAAGTTTGCGAACTTTTCCCTGTAGGTCATTATGTCAAAAGGTTTAGATGGGGAACATAAGGCTAACTTATCTTCTAAGAGGCATTGACCCATAGTTGAAGTACCCAAAGAGGTCCACCTAAACTAATAATCTCTCTTTGAGCTCTCATCAAATGAACAACTTAGTTAATGGATCCATAAAGGGAAAGCAACAAACGTTGCCCCAGCACATACAGACTATCATCTATTAGAACAACTACTAATGGTATGTAAGTAGCTGAAACCTTGACTCCTATTGGACAAGATACATATTTATATAACTATAGCACAAAGAAGGTTAGGTGTTCCATTTCAGACACTGGACTAGTCCTATGATGCCTACTTATCCAATAAGAGTAATTAAGATGGTTTAAGGGGGTAGTCCTCAATGTTTGTTGAGATGAGGCAAACCTTGTCAGAGTATAGGGAGTAATGGGTATGCCATTCGATCATAAACTAGTCAATACAGCTAAGTCGAAGAGAGTGATGCTCATCATCCCATAGCAAAAGATGATGGCATTAGTCGGTAAGTCCCAAAAGCAAAGTGCAACCCCTATCATCGAGGGAACCATGAAAACCTCAGGCGACTTAACTCAATGAGATAGTATAAGCTAATTTTTTTCCAAAAACCCCCATGGACTTCCTTGACTCAATTTAACCAGGATAGGTATTTGAGACATGCCTTTTGGCAAGTTCTAATGACCCTAACATCCCCCAACCATGGGTAGTGGGGGATTATGGTACTTGCAAAAATGGGAACCTCAGAAGAAAGATAAGAAAGGAGTTTTTGAATTTTTGGGACATGTCTAAAAGAAGGAAATGAAGGACCATGGAAAATAAAAGAGAAGCAGAAAGGAACAAGTACTTGTGTTCCTAATCATAAAGTCTCGTCTTCGTTTGAAGTGACCTATTGGACAATTGTTTTAGAGGACTCGTCTTCTACTTTTCCTAAATCCGACTAGGAAATGAGGTCAACATCCATTGAATTGAATGCTATGAGGAGCCCTCAGTAACAAAAGATGACTTGGATTCAAAAGATTGGAGGCGTACAGATCTCCTACATGAAGCCATAGTAAAAGGCAGAAAGACAAAGAAGGTACCTCTTTGAAATTTTGTAGAGAAATTGATAGTTTGAAGAACCTTACGTTAGGGAAATAACATTTAAGCTTTGTCATTTGCCTTATGTAACATCCTCTCAAACATGTTATATTTGTAGATAGTTACAAATGTAGCTTAATACTTGCTTAACATGCTTATTTAATTTTGTAATAATCAAAGTTAGTTTAGGCACTTTGTTGCAAGTCGAAAGATGAAAAGTAGCTTAAAATGACCCAAAAATTAGCATAAATGGCTTAGCTAACGGAAATAGATATGGATAATTTATTTCTAAGTCACAAATATATATACTATGATATGGTTAAAATTGAGAATAATCAGAGTTGGTTTGGAATTTTTAAGCATACTGATTGTGTGTTTTAATGTCAGATCGGCTAGTCAAAGATATGAAAATTTATGATACTTGTGAAACAATTTTTTTAATGAATTTCAGTATTTATTTTTAAGTTGTTGGAACTTGAAAAACTTGAATTGGCTAAATCTAAGTGTTTTTAACAGATTAGAAAGTACCAGTGTAATATCATAATGCCTTAAACCACCTACGATTATAGCCATTTTCTTTGACTTCTTATTGGTCACTTTGTTTCTTAATTCTCACTTTCTTTCTTCTTTTCATGGCTAAACACAAAACAATAGTAGAGGAGGAAACTTAAAGTGGAGGAAAGGAAGGCAAGGAATAAAAGAAGAAGAAGAAATCAAAGATCAAAGTGTGAGGCTCAAATCTCCATTATCATAATAGTTTAAGGTAGGGATTTTTGAGCTTAAAACATCATTTCTCCCTTATTTTTATGTTTAGGCTTCGTTTGAGGTTTAATATGTCAAAATGAGATTTTGTGGTGTTTTGAGTAATTTTCTTGCTTGGATAAGTCTTAAGGGTTGTTTATGATTTGTTCATGGTATGAGTTTGTGTTAGAAACTTAGAACTTTCTATTTTGACCTTTAATGCTCAAAGTGAGGAAATTAGGGTTTGGATGAGTGATTTGATTCAAAAATCCATAATTGATGAAATGAGTTAGTGATTAATGTTTCCTATATGTTAGTGAACTTGTTAAGGACTTAAAATCACTTAGAAATCAATTTAGAGTGGTTGAATTTCGTATTAGTACCGATGGAACAGTGCAACAAATCTACAAAATTTTGTAAATTTGCTGCTGGGCAATTGGCGCTTAAGCGCTTAGGGCTTGCGCGCTCAAGCGCCCAATGCCCAGCAGAATAGGGCATGCGCTTAGCCTGAGCGCGCTTTAGCATCAAGCGGTGAGTGAACGAGCGCGCCAGGACCATAGAGCTTCTGCCTGAGGCACACAATAAGCGCCTGAGCGCACCATCTCAAGGATCCTGAGCGCGCAACGTGCTTGAGCATTCCAGGATTGAATGCTTGAGCACCGAGATAAAGCAAAGGCTAATTTTTGGCATGTTATGCTAATTGAATTTCCTACTTGATGGGATCATTTGTACAAGTCTTTTAGAGTATAATGAGACACTTTTGGGGATATTTCTTAGAGAGAATTATCAACTTGCATATGTGAAAAGTTTGGGAATTTTAGACATCCAAAGTGTGATAGAATGCTTATGTTAGTGTTTAGAACCTTGATCAACATGAGGTTGATTATTATTTCACTTGTGAAGTGATTGTGTGAGGTACTAGATACTGTTTTAGCTAGTGATATGAATCTTGCTACTTTGTTCAATGAGTGAGGCTAAGATTCACATGTACTAGTGTGTAAAAATGTGACTTGTGGAGTTGTTACTTTTTTTCAAACTTAGTATTTGGTAATTTCTTATGTATTGTAACCTTAAATGGTGTGCACAATCATATAACCTGAGAATGAGGTATTGGATCTAAATTCTCCTTGCATTTATACTAGAATGGTCAGGGTTACCGGTATGGGAGTGGAAATAGTACTCTTACATCAGTGAGGGAAGGTGTCTACCTATTACCAAGTGGGGTATAAGTTTTTAGGCTTATCTTGCTTTGTATATACAAGGAATGGAGGTTCTTGGGAAATAATTAAGTAAATTGTGTTTTCTAAAACAAAAAACTGCATTGACCTTGCATAATCATATTATTAGGTCTTTGTGTGAGCATAATCATACATCATCCATATAGCATTACATTTGTTGATGACTGTATGGGCAGTTATCTTGCTTGGTTACTTGTTCGATGGTATCTTAGGGTTGTATGGGCGATTCTTTGATATTATTGATTATTGTATATTCTGTTACATAGTGTGTATGTATGTTTTTAGTTGGTTTTTAGTTGTAAATAGATAACTGCTGGTTTTGGTATACAAATATTGAAAAATTTGTGATTTCTCAGCCCTCTGTATTTCCATGTAAATCTAAGTGAAGACCTTCCCAAAAGAAAGGGCAAAAAGAAGAAGCAAAAGATTTAGTTTTTAGTTATTTTGTTTCTTTATGTATCAGCTAGTGTGTATTTACTATGTTTGTTAGTTTGTAAAAGTTTATGTATTACAATATGACTTTTTAGCCAGTGATGTATATATATGACCTTTTCCATTTTTTTTTCGTGGCTCACTATAGTGACTGCTTAAGTTATTATAGTTTTACGTTTTATACATTTTTAGAAAGTGGCATACTTGATACAATTTATCTTGAAATATTCTGGTTATTTTACGATAATTCTATTAGGGTGTTACATTATGTATCAGAGCAGTTCATCCTGTTGAGCCGGGGTGTGGACTGACTATGCTTAGGCATGTTTAGGAGTTTCTCTGTGTGTTGTGCATTTCTTAGTCTCTTGTATGAGATGTTTGATAGAACTGCATGACTTGTATTTGGTATGATTGTTTTTAGCTCCTATTGCACAGTTACATGATATTGAGATCGATAAGCTAGATATTTATTGTTCTATGTGTACAGGAAAATATGGCGTCTCCTAGGTGAACCCATGGGAATAGGAACTCGACTAATGAAGGCCCTGACATGGTTGGAGCCTTAATGACAATGGTTAATACAATGAGGGAGCAGACAGTCGCTGCCGTAGAAGCTATGTGTGAGCAAACAACTGCTACTACTGAGGCTATTAGAGAGTAAACATCTGCGACTGTAAGGATGTTTAAGAGAATGGGTACAACTCAACATCAACCACCTACACCACCACCACCACCACATCATCAAAGGCAACCAAACCAAGAGGTAGTTGGGAGGAATCAGACTTTCTAAGACCTATTGGAGTTTAGGAAATCTAATCCATCTTCTTTCAAGGGAGAGTACGACCCAGTCAAAGCTGAGGGTTGACTCAAAGAAATGGAGAAGATTTTCACTATTATGGTTTGCTCAGATGAGCAAATGGTGCTTTTTGCTTCTTATATCCTGGAAGGAGAAGCAGAGGATTGGT
This sequence comes from Ormosia semicastrata, assembly GCA_029884595.1. NCBI lineage: Eukaryota > Viridiplantae > Streptophyta > Magnoliopsida > Fabales > Fabaceae > Ormosia > Ormosia semicastrata. The sequence goes on from JAQQTO010000062.1 coordinate 171,171, forward strand.
GGGTGGACATCAAGAGAGCTTTTGAGGTGTCAAGAACTCTTGTTACGTGGGAGATCTTTAAGAATTATTTTTTGAGAAAGTTCTTTCCACAAAACCTTCAAAATGCAAAGGAGATGAAATTTCTTAAGTTGGAACAGGGGGATATGTCTGTTGGCCAGTATGTGACCAAATTCAATGAATTGTCTAAGTTCTCGTCTTGCATCAGGCTTAACCCAGATGAGTCATGGAAGTGTGTTAAGTTTGAGAAAGGATTGAAGGAAGACATTCAGAAGGTCATCCAGCCGTTTGAAATTCAAGACTTTACAACTTTGGTAAACAAATGCCGGATAATAGAAGGGTGTATCGGGAAGCTTTCAGCGGAGTCTAAGTCACAAGACTTTCAAAAGAGGAAGCGGGGTGATGATAAGTTCAAGAAGGAAACTTCTAAATCTACTTTCCCTCAAGATAAGGGTAAGCAGATTCAGAAGGAGTTTGTGAGACCTAAGTTTTCTAAGTGTGGAAAAATACACGGAGACTAGCCTTGCTCGGTGTGCTTTGTTTGTGGGAAACCTGGGCATTTTGCTAAGGAGTGTCCATCGAGGAATGAAGCTGCATCTACCCAAAAACCACAAGCCAGAAGGAGAGTTTACACTCTAAGTGGTGAAGCGATGACCCATTCTTTTGATCTTATCGAAGGTAAATGCATAATTCATGATCATCTTTTAACTATATTGTATGATTTGGGAGTATCCCACTCTTTTGTTTCTAATGATTATGTGAATGTGCTGGATTTACCTATGTCTGAACTTTCATATGATTTATCTATATCTACTCCTACTGGTAAACCAGTTACAATATCCAAAGTGTGTTTTGATTATTGTGTAAATGTAGAAGATAGGATTTTCTGTGTAAACCTTATCTGTTTTCCTCTTGTAGATATTAATGTCATTCTTGGCATGGATTGGTTGTTTGCCAACCATATAGTGCTGAATTATGCACATAAATCCCTGGTTTTCTTGTCATATATACTTACCAAAGTCTTTCCATCTAAGTCAGTGTATCTCAATGCAAATGAAATTAATATCTGTTTAGAGGAGGGAGCTCTAGGATATGTTCTCTTGTTTTCCCTAAGTGCTGAGGTTGAGCAAAGCTTAGGTGAAATACTTGTGGTGAGTGAATATCCCGAAGTGTTCCCAAGTAATATAGTAAAGTTGCCACTCGAACGAGAAATAGAGTTTACTCTAGACTTAGTGCCTAGGACAGGACCTATCTCTATAGCACCCTATAAGATGGCACCACTAGAGCTAGCAGAACTCAAGAAGCAAATCGAGGATTTGTTGGACAAATAATTCATTAGGCCGAGTATTTCTCCACGGGGAGCACTTGTGTTACTAGTAAAGAAAAAGGATGGCACCATGAGGCTCTGTGTGGATTACAGATAACTGAACTAGGTGACTAGTAAAAATATCTATCTGTTACCAAGAATAGATGATCTAATGGATCAACTGAGAGAAGCTGTGATTTTCTCAAAGATTGATCTTAGGTCTGGGTATCATTAGAAAAAGGGTAGGGAAGATGATATCCTTAAGACCGCTTTTCGAACTAGGTATGGGCATTAAAAGTACCTCGTGATGTCTTGGGTTGACGAATGCACCAGCTGTGTTCATGGATTACATGAACAGAATCTTTAGATCCTACCTGGATCTATTTGTTGTTATGTTTATTGATGATATCTTAATCTATTCTAAGACTGTGGAGGAGCATGAACAACATTTGAGGATAGTGTTGGAGACCCTTAAGGAGAATAGGTTGTTTGCCAAACTATCTAAGTGTGAGTTCTGGCTTTCACAAGTGCAGTTTTTGGGACATGTGATATCTTAAGGTAGGATTTCTGTGGACCCAAGCAAGGTAGATGCAATGTTGCAATGGGAGAGACCCACCACTGTGACCAAGATTAGAAGCTTCAAAGGCCTGGAGGGGGTACTATAGAAGATTCATAAAAAGGGATTATCTCAGTTAGCACTACCCTTGACTAGATTGACTAAGAAAGGTAGTACTTTTGAGTGGACTTAGAATTGTGAGGGTAGTTTCCAAGAGTTGAAATTGAGGTTGACTACTACCCCGATATTGGTAATTCTGAATCCTTTGGAGAACTTTGAGATGTATTGTGACGTGTCAAAGATGGGGTTGATGTGTGTTCTGATGCAACACAGGAGAATTGTTGCCTATGCATTGAGGCATTTGAGGCCTCATGAGGAAAACTACCCTACTCATGACTTGGAGTTAGTTGCTGTAGTGTTTGCCTTAAAAGTTTGGAGACATTACTTATATGGAGTCCAATTTGAGGTGTTTTGAGATCATAAGAGTTTTAAGTAGTTATTTGATTAGAAAGAGCTGAACATAAGACAACGAAGATGGATGGAGTTTTTGAAAGACTACAACTTTGAGTTAAAGTATCATCTGGGTAAAGCCAATGTGGTGGCTGATGCACTAAGTAGGAAATCCCTACACGTTCCTAGATGATGATCCAAGAGAGTGAACTTGAGAGTTTTAGAGACATGAGCTTTTCAGTAATTGTGTTACCACATAGTCTTAGTGTGAGTCGAGTGGACATAGTGAATGACTTGAGGACTCACATCTTAGAAGCTCAAAAGGAAGATGAGACTCTTAGGAATATTAGTGAGTAAATCTTTTTAGAAAATCCTAGAGAGTTTGATATGGCGGATGATGGAATGATTAAGTTTAGAGGTAGACTTCGCATTCTTGGTGAATCCAAAATCAAGGAAAGGATCCTTGAAGAAGCTCACTGTAGTTAGTACACTATTCATCTTGGGGCCACTAAAATGTATCAAGACTTGAAGGAGATGTTTTGGTGGTTTGGAATGAAGAGGTATCATACAAATGACTCTGAATCTTAGTGAACATATTATCATCCTCAGGAATAGGGAACGATCGAGTAAACTCATTCTCTTTATTGGTAGCTTCAACCTTGCCAACAAAAATCTATAAAAAATGAGAAGTTAAGGCAAAACAATAATTAAGTTAATCAAATCTAATAATAGGATATCAAGCAGTATAGATTACCTCAGGGGGAAAAGTTGGGGTGGAATATTTGGAAGTCAAGGTAATGATCTTCAAAGGGATTCGAGGAACAAATGTTTCTAAGGTAGTGGACTTCTCTGTTTATGTTGGGAAATCTATGAACAAAAGCATAACAGAAAAAGGATTCCCATCAAGGATCTATGCAAAAAAGAGAGCCATAAAACGTGATTTTTTTAGTTTACCTCTTGAAGCCAGATGGAAAACGATCAAACAAATCACTAGCACCGCAGTAACGATGGTACATCTACGCTATCTATACGAACAGACTCATAAACGTCTAACATATGCGATCTTAGAGTCTCACGTCTCCTGCACAGTGCTAGCTGCGAAGAGAAGAGAAACCTGTCACTCTCTCACCCACTGTTTCTACTAGGGTATGGCTAGGGTTTTTTAATTTGATGTCCTTGATAGCCCCTTAGCAGTACTATTTATAATAGTGACTACCTTATGCGAGTGAGAGTAGCAGTAGGTTTAGCAGTGCAACCTTGGACTCATCTGTTATGAGTTTGGCCCATGATAGAACCCTAGTCCAACTTGGATTCTAATTGCTCCAAAATAGTCTATTATATATGTAAGACCCTACAGGTTCTCATCACATTGGTAGTAATATTAAAATCCTATTTTAATATTACAAGTAGTGAGTGGTATCTAGCAACACATCGTTGCTACCCAAGTAATGAGAATGTCAGTGATTTGACATAACCTTTTCGTGACCAATGTTTCTATATAGTTTAGTCCCTTTCTGCAGATATCTAGATTGAACATAAGGCATGGAATATGCCACCCTTGTGTAGTTCAATCTTTCGTTTCCTGATAATTGAGGAGACTTAGTAATAACAAATGAGATCAATATCTCATATTGACTCATTTGAGCATGACCATACATTTCGTAGTCTTACTCAATCAAAGGGCCCGAAGATATCGTTCTTGTTATGCAGGAGGAACAAATCTCATCTAGGTCACTCACATCCCTCTGCATGATTCGCGGTATGTCCAATAACTAACTTTATAATCAACTTGTTACATATGATGTTTGATGACATTAAAACATACAACTCCTCATGTAGGAATCGTAGTGATTTTAGGTCAAAGGACCACATACACCATTGTCACTTTGAGAATTGCTTAAACACTCACGTAACGATCCACGTAGCATTCTTATGGTAGGTCAGTCCAATACATCATTACTCTTAATATGTATCCATGTGAAGACTTGATATGTCATATACATGACCTGTGAGATGTGGCAATCAGTCTACGCACATACTAGTCTCAATGCATTATTGTTGTCCTAATTAACAATAATAATTGACTAGGGACATTTAAGAATAGTGTTTTGAATCTATCCAATAGGATCTCATGATCAAGTCATCCACTTGATGTCCTATGGCATTAAACTTACTATTCTAAGGACTTTATTATGTTTATAATAAATAACATAATAAATAAAATATCTCATGTATTAAATAAATAGCATAATACAATGTATGTAAATACGATCAAAATAAATTGGCCTCTATAGCAATACACCAACAGTTTGAACCTCAACACTCTTGTTTTGCTCACTGGCAAGGTCATCAAGGTTAATGGTATTCTTAGAAGAAAAGGTAAGAGTCATCTTCTCGAAAGCCACTTTAGTAATGGTCGACTTCTCAGTCACCACTTCAGCAGAAGTAGTTCCCTCCTCAGCAATTTTAGTCTCTTGGTCCTTTTGAGGAGAAGAACTAGCTAGTTTGATAACATTTTATGCTTGGGGATCAAAAGCAAAAGTTTCCTAGAATTAGCGACAAAGTTAGAAAGGGAAGAGGCTAAGATTAAAATTAAGAAATAAAAGGTGGAGTCTATACCTTAGTTGAAGGTTTTTTTCTTGTATATTTTCAGCTTCGACCTTGGAGACTTTTGTTGGCTACTAGAAGTTATTTTAGAAGGCATATTCTTCTCCTTCTTAGTAGCTGGAGAAGAGGTCTAAGTTGAATGAACCTCTTTATTCGCCTCAGCAAAATAAAAATAAAACAAATTAGATGAAAATAAGTCCAACAAAGATATAAAGAGGCCAAGTGAACTAGGATTAGTAAGAAAGATCTTTACCTTCAACCCTTCTCTTCTTGGTTTTCTGTAAGTCATAGAATTTACTAGTTAGCACCTCAAGAGAAGAATTAAATATATACAATGAATACTAATGCCACTAATTAGAGAATTCATTGGTACTTAAATAAGAAACATCAAAAGCTATGAAATGTGAAAAGACATCAAAAGAAGTCCTATTCCTCTCAGTTAGGAATTGGGCATGCTCAAGTTTTACAAACTGGAACCCATTGGGAACAGAATCGCCTATTAAGAAAAGTAACCTGGGGAGAACGTCTATGAGCCCCATTTGTTGAGAAGAGCAGTTTGGGATGTGAACTTATAGGTGTAGGTATGTTGTTTAGGGAGTTCGATGGTGAACTCCTGATGACTTAAGAAGTCATGCTAAATCGAGTGTTGGTCTTGGCTTGATCCCCTGAACCAAGATGAACCAAACAGCCTTTTAGAAAAGGCTTAAGAGAATCTAAATAAGGTTCCTTGGATAGCTTGAAGAATAATTCAAAATACAAGTTGAATTCTGGAACATCCTCTTCAACTGTCTCAGGAACTAAGTAGGCTAACTTTGAACCATAAGTCAAAATATTATCCTCTTTTGGCATCCCTTCAGCTATCACCAAGTGGTCAGATAAAATCCCATTCAACCAAAGCTAAAGTATCTATAGTAGACCTCAAAGATTGCTGACCCAATTAGACGTGCATAGGTTTGACAAAGCTAGTTGAATGGATTGGTAAAGATTGGCAAAGACAAGACCATTGAGGTTTAGATGCCTACCCACAAGTATTAATGCTACAAGTGGCAAGTAGGAAAAGGAAATCTTTAAACCTGCTGGACAGAAAATAAACTGGTACAACCAATAAAGAATGAAGTTAAGATGATCTTTATAATATACTATGGTAGATTTCTTCATACAACTCTTCGCAACCTCGATATAACTCAAGTTGGTTTTCTTTTGCAAATTGTGTTGGGCCTCAGTACTTTTAGGGGTCGAAGTAAGAAGAATCAACTCACCATCTGGCCTTAACCCCAAGATTGTTGCCATGTCCAATAACGTAGAGCCACATCTAGCATGGTTGGGTTCGCTACGACTATATGCAAGATGAGATGAATGGCTTTGTAGATACTAATTGATTTCCAAAAATTCCCCTTAGCCTCATGTACATGGGTAAACTAAGCCCTATAATCTCCTAAGGGGTTTAGGAAATTTTTTAGTATTTTATTCCCAACCAACCAAAGGTTAACTTCGATTTATGGAAAATTAACTAACAAATCCTCCCCTTCGATCTTCGTGCTCAAGGTCAACTTGACGATAGTCTCTTCGGCGAAAAGAGTGATTTGAACTCGATTATCCTTTAGCAGTCTAGAGTACCTTTCTATATCAGCTTGGTCTTGAGCTAAGTTTTGGCGAGATAATTGTAAGCTGAATTTTGTAATTGACAATTTTGCCTTCAAGTATTCTATCTCCTCCATGAGCGTATTCTCCTTCTTCAATTCTTCGGCATGAGAAAGCATAACTGTCATGAGCTTAATTGTTAAAGTAGGCTTTTCCTTAGTTCGAAGGGATTCAACAACTAATTCTTCGTCTCTTAGCTCAAAAGCTTGTTGGCGATCAATAACGTCCTGAGCACTTCAAAACTCAGCAAAAATATCTTGACTTATTGAGCAAGCACCAACAGTTCCTTCTCTGATGCATCATTCATGATATACGTGAGAAGGGGGAGGTGTGAAGAAATCATTTCCCAGATTGAGATATCATCATTGAATAGTGTTTGCATAAGACATCTTATCTTGCACATAAGCTAACTCATCTTGGTTTCTTAACTAAATTTCAAGATTCATAACTTAGCCCACTAGGCTTAATTAACCTTGTCAAATGACTTTGCCTTAACCTGTATGCACCCTAATTAATCATTTTTACTAACAACTAAAGTTTTATTAATCAAATTCACTTATTTAAGCTCACTTATGCTATTGCACCAACCTTTTAAGCTTATAATGCCTCAACCAAGGATCTAATTAATTTCCAATTATTATCCTTAAGCCAAATTAAGTTTAATTGATCGCCATTTGTTTCCAAATCAAATCCTAAGCCTTCTATCTCAGCTTGGCCGAGTTCTATAAGGGTCAAAACTTATCAAGTTAATTTTCCATTCATGCCTAATCACTCAATTAAGCTAACCTTATGTTAATTATTACCCCTTTTAATTTAAGATTGCAATGCAAACCAACCTAGTACCAATTACCCTATGAAATTTGAAATGCCATGTTCATCAAGTTAACTCCAATTTCAATTCAACATGAAATTCCATGCATTTCCAACTTAACCCATAAAGTAATCACCAAGCAACAAAAAGAGTACAATTTCAACTCAAATCCCTCCTTTGAGCCTGAGGCATACTTCAGCCAAGGGGGAGGAATCCAACCAAATGGCAACATGTGGTGTGTGAAATCTGCAAGTGTATGGTTTCGTCGTCAAGTAATAAAAGATCAAATCCATAGGGACTGTGTCTATGAATACCAATTAATTCATTAATTCAATTAAATTAAAAAAAGGGGATAAAATTATTGATTGATGAGATCTTAGTAACTAGGCAATTAAATAAATAAATTTCGAAGTGCAAAATTGAGAACAAAAATAACAAGTTATTAAGAAAGATTTTTCAGATTTAAGAAAGTTTCCAAGATTGGGGTAACCACAATGGTACAAGACAAATCCTAATTGACAACTCTTTTATTAAAATTAAAATTCAATTGAAGGTGAATTACCCTAAATTAGTTAATATTCTTTCTCAAGAGACAAGAACTGTGCCCAATTAAACCAATTCCTACTATCGTGGTAATTGAATTTAAATTAAACCCATTACGCTTTATGGTAATTCATTGAATCCTCGAAAGGCTAAACCTACTCTCGTGATTTAGACCTTAAGTTCAATTCTTTTGGTTTCAACACCTAGGTTCACCTCTCAGTACGTCCCTAGATATCTATGAGATACAAATATATGGCCAGCAAATTCACATGAATAAGCGCAATAATGATTGAATCAAAGAACATTCAAGATTAATAAAAGGGGTAAACTAAGTCAATTAATCATCATCAATGTATCAAAGGGCCTTACCCAATCCTAGAAACAAAGAGAACTACTCAGACATGGAGAAGAAGAAACAAGTAAACAACATAAAGAACATCCAAACCCGTAGCAAAGAGAGAAGAGAGGAGAAAGATGAAGATCAAGAGCCTCCAAACGTGCCTCCTTCAAACTGAATTGGAACCCCCATATTACATTCAGAGCATCTATATATACCCCTAGGGTTTCAACTGGTCTAAGCCCATCAAAAGAAATAAAAATGAAACTTAAAAATTGACTCGGATTGCGATCCACGGCTATGGTACATTCCACAGCCAAGTCGTGGTACATTCCACTGCCATAGGACATTCCACAGCTAGGCTGTGGATCTTGCTGGATGGGCACACATTATTTTTCTGATATGTTCCACGACCGTGGTGCATTTCACAGCCAAGCCATGGTACATTCCACGGCCGTGGGGCATTCTACAGCCAGGTCGTGGATTCTTCTGTCAAGTCACGTTTGCTTCTTTGCACAGCTGCTCGATCCATGGCCATGGGGCATTCCACGAGCAGGCCGTGGAACTCTCTGGAATGAGTCTTTTTCCCCAATTTGCTATCTGTAAAGCTCCAACTTTAATCATGCAAGCTTTCCATGCATTTCAAGGCCAATTGAGCACCAATCCTGCACAACAACACCAAAAATACCGTAATTATCCGAACTAAAGGAAAAACAAATAAAAAGAGAAATTAAAATGCATACAAAACAAGACGAAGATATGATGTTGTTTCATGCACATTAAATCCCCCCAAGCTTAAGATTTTGCTTGTCCCCAAGCAATAACTAATGTCAAACCAAGAAGTGGGATCAAGAGACAATAATGAATGAAGAACTCGAGAAAACATTCAACCAAGCAATAGGCAAAGGCAAACTAAGAATTAGAGAGGTAATCAAAATCAAATCCAATTAAAGGCTAAAGTTCTCAGAAATCATGCTCCTCACTAAATTAGGTTCACTCCACTAACCACACTCAAAGTGTTTAAGGGTGAAGACAATACGCTTAAGATTCCTCAAAGAAAAGGCACTTCCATAAACTTGATAAGAAACCAAATTTTCACTAACAATTTGTAAGCATGCAAGAATCGAAAGGTCTTTCAAGGGTTGTAATGGGGCCATAGGAATGATGTTAGGTAGGGTAAAGAAAGGAAGGTATGCACAAGGGGCTAAATTTTTTTTCAATAAGCACAAGAAATCCACTAGAACATAAATGGAGCAAAGGCATTTTTCAATCACGAGCAAAACTCCATATTTCTAAGCATTTTCTTCCTTACTTTTCCTTATTCTCTTTCTCTTCTTTTTCAAGCTTTCATCTCATGATTTTCTTTTATTTACTTTTTTCCTTTCCCTTTATATATTTTTTTCTTTCTTTTTTCATTTGAGAAAGAGAAGGGTAAAAAACATATGATTCCTAACATAACTTTACATAACTTTCAAACCCAATTTGCTCCATTTGATATTCTAAATGATTACCGATAATATATCATCATAGGCATCAAGAAAAACAATTAAGCAATAGGCTCAAAATGAGCAACTAGTGGATAAAAGTGTGACAATTATTTCAGAAGGCCAGAAAAATACCTAAGATGCCTTAATCATATTCAAGCATGCAAACAAAAATTTTGCCTCAAAATGGTTTCAAATCAAGTTCTAGAGCACAAAATCAATGAGGAATTATCACTCAACACAAGCAAAAATCATATAATGTATAAATCCCATACAGGCTCAAAACTCATATTTAGAGGTTCAAAAATAAATGAAAAGCACAAATTCAGAGAACATATGCTAATTATCAACTATCAAGAAATTATCTCCACTATCAATTAAAACAATACATGTTGCCTACCACAAGAATCAACAAATTGGGTTCCAAATTAATACCATATCAAAATCTTCAAAAGAGAGGGACACAAAGTTCAACCAAAAAGCTGAGAGATATGATGGTGTGTAAATGCAATAAGAAAATGCAATACAATATAAGACATGAGAATGCATGAAACTAATGATCTAAAATGAAAATGAAAATGAAAATGAAAATACCCCCTAAGCTTAGAACTTACATAGTCCCTAATGTAAAAATCTATAACAAGAAAAGGGATAAAAGAAAAGAACTCACTACAGTGGTAGGAAATCTTCTGGTGTTCAATCGATGGCCATGGAATTTTCCATGGGCTAGGTGTAGAACTTTCTGACTTCACTCTCCTTCTAATTTGAGCTTCAAAAAAGGTCAAACCTAAACAAGATCCATGAGATAAAAATCAAACCAACAATCTAACACACAAAATCAAAAGAAAAAGAGGGAATATAAAGGAAAAAATAAGAAAACTTGGGTTGCCTCTCAAGAAGCGCTTGTTTAAAGTCATAAGCTCGACTCCTATGCTTTCATCCTTCTTCGGTTGGGTCACGAGGGCAATGTTCATCCTCTTCTCAAGTTGCTCCTCCGCTAGGTAGTGCTTCAACCTCAAACTATTAACCTTGAAAGTCCATCCCTCTTCATTCCAAACCTCCACAGCACTATAGGGAAACACTTTCTTCACCAAAAATGGCCCATACCATCTTGACTTAAGCTTTCCAAGAAAGAGTTTCAATCTAAAATTGAAAAGAAATACCAGTTCTCCTTCACGAAACTCTCAACGAAGAATATGCTTGTCATGCTACCTCTTAGTTCTTTCTTTGTATGACTTAGCGGTTTCATAGGCGTCTAATCTCAGCTCATCAAACTCATGAAGTTGAAGCTTTCTCCTTTCTCTTGCCACTTTTAAGTCAAAATTAAGAAGCTTAATAGCCCAAAAGGTTTTATGTTCAAGCTCAACGGGTAGATGGTAGGGCTTCCCATAAATCAATCGAAATGGAGTCATCCCAATAAAAGTCTTGTAAGTAGTGCGGTAAGCCCAAAGAGCATCATCAAGCTTCAAAGACCAATCCTTTCTTGATCTAGACACAATTTTCTCCAGAATACTCTTTATCTCTCTATTAGATACCTCCACTTGGCCAGAAGTCTGAGGGTGGTAAGGTGTAGTAACCTTATGAGTGACTCCATATTTCTTGAAGAGGTTCTCAAATTGTCTCTCTATGAAATGTGAACCTCCATCACTTATCACAGCCCTAGGAACTCCAAACATTGGAAAGATGACCTTCTTGAATAGCTTGATCACGGTCTTTGCATCACTTGTTGGGGATGGAATGACCTCTACCCACTTAGATACGTAATCAACAGCTACAAGAATGAATTTGTTGTTGTCCATTTTGGATAAAATGGGAAGGTGGCGAAGCAAGGTACTAGGTTAGTGTCAACAAGGAACTTTGAATGAAAAAGGATCCTTGCAGGAAGTGTTCATGGCTTGGTCATAGCATGACTAAGATCAAATGTTTCTCTAAGAGGATAAAAATTAGGTGAGGACTAAAGGTTATTCATAAAGTTTGTGGAATGTGAATAGCCTTTGTTGAAGGCCATGTTTCAAAAAATAATGGCTATTTATAGATGTAAGTATTATAAGGCCATTGGTAGAAGCCAAAGGCAATAGTTAATAGTATTATGGGATTTAGTTCCCAGAAGTTGTACCTCTCATGAAGCTAACCAGAAGATAACAAGTGTAACCTTTTCCACTCAGATTGAGTTAAAGGCAACACTCGTGGACGGCATATGTTAGGGGATATTTTTAATTTTTTTGGTAAAACTTAGTGATATGAGAGAATATATACAAGTTGAAAGAAAGTAAAAAATAAAATACCATATGATAGAGAAGTCAAGAGAACAAGGAAGTCGGCGATATAAAGGAAGGTTCAACACTAGAAGGAAGTTGACAAATAGCATAAACTTGTCAACTAAATGCAAAGATGCACTACATAGTTGGAACTTCCAGAAACCACTTGAAAACTATCTATAACTGCTAAATATATAGAAGTGGACTACAAGCATGAAGGTTAATTCTAAATAGCGAGGTAGCAGTTAGCAAGAATGCGCCTAAATTGGAAGATTTTCAAATTTAAAGATAAGCAAGAGTCACTATAGTATAAATAGCAAAATTAAAGACAGAATCTAGGTTTGACACTTGCAACTCCTCACACACATAGCAAGAAAAGAGTCCCTTAAGTGGCTTTACTTTTTCCATAAATTTTCCTTTTGTTTGTTTGGTTCTTCATTTCTTTTTTCTTTTTACTATTTTGTTAATCGTTGCTACACTTACTACTCTATAAGTTACATTCCTTATTTTCAATTCAATCAAGTTACTATTTCTTATAAGTGTTATTGGCATTTTGCATATCTCCAACTTGATATTTGCATTCACAAATCTAGGCACTGTGTGAAAATAGAGAGCCCATAAGAGGAAGCGATTCCCTTCCTCGAATTAAGATTTTAGAATCACACCATCGATTAAGGTTGTTGAAATCTAATGGAAACACATCCAAAGTCCTCCACCTGTTGAAGTGGAGGAGGTTGATTCATCTATTGATGAAAGGGGCAACTATGTATCTGAGGAATTGAGGAGTGTGATTGATTTTGATGATGATGGAGACACCTTTGGTGCCACAAAGTATCCAGTGTTCAACAACAATGGAAAGTTTGGAGAGGTTTGCTTGTAGTTGAGTATGTTGTTTCCTACCTTAGAGGCCTTTAAGTTGACAATGAGGAACTATAATATACACTTGGGAAGAGAGGTCAAATTCATAAAGAATGAAAGGAGACGGTGCAGATCAAAGTTTAAGGCTGCTAATTGCAAATGGGTGATTTATTATACATGGGACAGTGATGCTAATAGTTTTCAGATCAAGACATTTGAGGCCAATCATACATGTGCAAGGGGTTTTAAGAACAAAGTTGCAATAAAAAGTGGTTGGCAGAATAATTGGTTAAGGTGCTAAGGGGTCATCCCAATCTTAATTGTGATCAGGCTTTTGATTACCTCATGAATAAAAAGCATATTTGTAACACCTACCGTAGGGTGTCACATTTATGTTACTTTATTACCCAAAATACCCTCAATAGTCATAAAATGGGATGTTGTGATAAAAATACGAGTTGTAATTTTTTTTTCTTCATGGATAATAATAAAATAGACTTAGTGGAAAATAAAACTATTATACAACAACCTCACACGTAATTTATATCATATACATATTACACAAGTGCTGTCAGGCTTATTTATTACAGACCATGTCTCGGAACAATAAACACACTTAAATAATTACACACATAGTTTATATCAGAATTCAAACTTGCCCAAGTTTAACTAAGTAGAAGACCCCTCAAACGGGTCCTCCTCGGGTTCCTCAGCAGGTAGGAATTCGTTATGACGAGTAGCCCTACGGACAGGTGTCCGGGCTGACGATACTATGCTGATTTCCATTGGGACATAATTTCTAGTATCCCAATGTTGCCTGATATGCAAAGGAAATTCAACATGAACAAAGATAGTCACATAGAAAAATGGATCTCCACGAAACAGTCTACAAATACTAACAGTCAGGTACCCCTCGTAAATAAGTCCTCGCTCATCGGGACTTGTCCTCTATTCTCCAGCTCCTCTATGAAATTGTAGACGTATATATCCGAAGAAACTGGCTCTTGACGTCATACTGTCAGAATTCTGTGTTCCCTGATGTGAGAAGTAGTTCCTCTTCTCCTTCTTGTACCGTTTCTTTCTCAACGTCTTCACCCAATTATAAATACAATATACAGATATACATACAAAGAGGTGAGATCACCTACGCCAATACCAAGATGATAGCAGAGATAATACAAACAACATATCATGCAAAAATATCATATCATGATCACAATTATGCCATCATCATAGTGTAAAATAATAATTACCATCATGCCACTATCACTTTGTTTAAATCACAAAATAATTATAGTAACACCATCATATAGATATAGATGCTCGTTTCATGCATGCGCACATAGACTCAATGTCCTACTCCATGGAGCTAATACTCGAGTCGGAGAAATTGATCGAAAAGATCTGCATTGGTACCACGTGCTTCAGACCAAGTGCTATAATTATATCTTGCACATCTAGCACATACACAATGTCTTTGTCGATCTCGATTAAGAATAGTGTCTCGGTCCGGATCATCGGTGTGTTGCATCGGTCTAACTCACGGTACAGAAGAGCTACCAACTGCCCATTGCGAGCAACCCGCACCCCGATGCCCCCAAGGTCAACAAGTGACCTACACTACACGTATCGCACCCACTCAAGAGGTGTACGTTTCTCCTAGGCAATTAGCCATATACAGTCCATCAGACCTTTTTCAATGTATGTGTAATGCACCAATTACCAACCAAAGGTAAATCACATAATTTCTCATACAAAGTTCAAATACTATTTTACATTCGTAAAATGGATTTATGCCAATTATAGGCAAATTGCTTAATTTCTTATACAGTATTCACATATTGATTTTTAACTGTAAAGTTTACTATATAATTAACAACAACCTTATATTATTGTATTTTTCTCATTCAAAAAATATTTTTGTCACGTTTTTACGGTCACGTAATATTTTATTATGTAAATAATGATTTGTAACATTTCTATTACGTTTAAAAATCGCATGACAATTTTCTACTATATTCTAAAATGTGTAAAAATATTCTTTCATTTTTAAATCGCATAGGATTTTTCTACAACATTTCGATCGTGTAAAATATTTAAACGCTTTAAAAATTGCGTAGAAATATTTTAACATTTTTTCAAATTGCATAATTTAAAAATTACGTTTTTGAGTTACGTAAATCATTTTTTACCATTTTTACCCATCGTAAAATATTATTTTGGACTTTTCTTACAATAATATAATTTCTTACTTTATTTTCTTCCTATTCTTAGTCAAAAAAATTCTTTTCGTATTATATTTCCTCAAAATCACTTTTTATTGATTTAATTTTACAAAATCACATTTAGTTGATTTAATTCCTATTTCTAATTTTAAATTTCCTAATATTTTCCAAAACCCAATAAATAAATTCTACATTAGTAAATTTAAGTTACAAATGTTTTCTTTTATATTTCTAAATCACTTCTAAAAATTAATTCTCTTTAAAATAATTTGAAGTTCAACACCTTCAATCTCCCTTTTTCTTTTATTTATGAAAATTCCACTTGATAACACTTTAATTCCCTTTTCAAAAATCCTTATTGGAAAATTCTTATATTTTATAACATCAAAACATTTTTCTAAATTATCAAAACCTTATAGATAGCCATTGGAACCATGAAATATTTTTCTTCTAACTTAAATAAATTCCATTCTTATTTCAGCACAAAATAAATTCATGAAAACTCAACTCCAAAAATCATGTGCATTCTCTTTACAAAACAAACTCTTTTGTTTATTTTCTTTACTTCTCAAATCATTCAATTTTATTATTTATGAAAGTATAATTTTGTGAACACCAAATTGATTGATGTCTTATCTGAAATTTACTTTAGTTCAAGGACTAAAAATGAACTCCATAGTTCTTGAAAAATTTCAATAATAACTTTAGTCTTGGAAGTTCAAAACCGTGACCTCCTCCATGGCCTTTGGAGCCAAAATTTTGCTTATTCCAACATACATC
Source organism: Ormosia semicastrata (assembly GCA_029884595.1). Taxonomy (NCBI): domain Eukaryota; kingdom Viridiplantae; phylum Streptophyta; class Magnoliopsida; order Fabales; family Fabaceae; genus Ormosia; species Ormosia semicastrata. The sequence continues at coordinate 187,024 of JAQQTO010000062.1, forward strand.
CATCATAATATATTCAACATATATCATCATGCATATTATAAGCATACCATATAAACAAATAAAAATCATACTAAGCATATCAAGCATAGGCAAAAATAATCAAAGCACATAACACACATAACTTATTACATGATCATGGATATGAATCATCACATGGATTCACCATCCACCAAATATAAAACTATCTCTCACCACAATGCTTGGTTGGTGAGATGGATCTCCCTCTTACCTCTTGAAGAACTACCAAAAAGCTTGTTGCTTTGTGTTTTGAACAAGATCTCCACCAACACAAGTTCTTAAATATGAAACAAATACAAGAAAATTAGTATATCAAGCTTGAATAAGAAGAACCATGGGTCAAACATGGTTTAGAACATGAAAAAGAAAAGAATAAATGAAGTTTCCTTACACTTCACCAACAAAAACTCTAGAACTTGATCTTAGTAAAAGTCCTTCAAGATGGAAGATTTAGAGAAAGTCTTCAACATGAAAGTTGTTTAGAATAAGGTAAGGATTCAAGAAACTAGGTTGTATGAAATTAAAGAGTGATGGAGGAGAGAATTAGAGTACTTGGCTGAATGGTCTTCTTTTGGGAGGGAGAATGGAGTTTTCTTTGGTTTTTTCTTGAAGCTTAAGTGGAAAAGGTGAAGAAGTGATAATATGAAGTATAGAAATGAATTTTCTTGGTCTTCCAAAGTGATATTGCCATAGCATGCATTCGAGAGAAGTGTAAAGTGAAGTTTGAAAAACATGATCATTAATGATCAATAGGAAATGGTCTTGACACTTGGCTATTGTCTTCATCCTTTTCTTTGGCCTAAAAAGCCTATACAAAATTGTCTTCCTTCTTCCTTGCTTCTCCAAACCATCCCCCCTCTTCATGCACTCCAAATGTAACAAATTTCATAACCATCACTTTAAGTCATCCTAACCATTAATTAAAAGAATAGTTTGGATTCAAAATAGTTATTAGGTTTAGGTTATAGATGGAAGACTTTATTTGAGCCATTGGATCATTTTTGGCTTGCAATCCTAATCATTGAATGTGTCTCCAAAATGAAGGGTCAAGATTATACCTTCAAACTTTACATCCAAGGGTCCAAAATGGTTGTAGTCATTTTTTTTTTATGACCAATTTTCCACCATTGATCTAAATCCAAATCCAATGGTCATTAATGATCCATCTCCACCATTGATTAATTTTACATCCAAGGGTTGATAATGGTCATAGTCATTTATAAGACTAAATCTTTACCCTTGATTTAATTTCCATCCAATGGTTATAATTGATCCTATTTACTTTTAAGATCAAATCTCCACCGTTGATTAAATCAAGATTAAATCTCCAACGGTAATTAAATCGATGGTAGATATCCAAACCACCAATATTGACTTAACAATATAGAATTTTATCTTTTTATCTGTTATAACCTCATGAAAGAATATATTTACTGTATTTTTATCATTCGATAATTAAATACAGTACAAAATATAGTAAATTTTTTTTTGAAACTGTTTCTGAAATCAGGTTTAGTAAGATCCCCTGTCTCCATCTAAACAGTACAAATTTTTTTATATGTAGAAAAACTTTCACTTTGCGGGACCTACCTGGGCCCATGTATGGCCACCTAGGCCCACATACACCTCGTGGGGTCCACAAACAGTTAAAATTTCAAAATCACACATAAAATCACAAAAATTAAAAAATTCACAAATGTCAAATCAGATTACGTAAATTAATTAAGACTAAATAGTAAAAATTTAATGACGTAAATTTTTTCGGCCTAAAAATTATTATTTTCCTGACACGGAACAAATTACTCAAAACGATCAAATATACAGATGGAATATTCAAAATAATTTTACAAGACACGTAAATCACTAAACAAGAGAATTGTTAATGTCAAAATTACTATTTAATAAATAAAAAGTTTGGGGTGTTACAACTCTCCCCTCTAACAAAAGTTTCGTCCTCGAAACTTGATGAACTTGATTTCACATCCTCAGAATAAATAGGGATACTGTTCTTTTATCTTTTCTTTTAGTTCCCATGTAGCTTCCCCACTTATATCATCCCAAATAATTTTAACCAATGAAATTTCCTTACCTCGAAGTTGCTTTGTCTTTCGATCCTCAATCTTTACTGGAAAAGTTTCATAGGTTAAATTTTCCTTCAGCTGTACTGTGTCTGACTTGATAACATGAGTAGGATCAGAAATATATTTTCGTAGTTGTGATACGTGAAATACATTGTGAAGATTTGAAAAGGTGGTAATGCAATCGATATGCCACCTAGGACCTACCCGACGTAAAATCGATATGGTCCGATAAACTTTGGAGTGAGCTTCTTGGACTTAAGCACTCGTCCAACACCGTCATAGGCATCACTCGCAAAAATACATGGTCATCTTCTTCAAACTCAAGAGATTTTCTCCTTTTATCAAGATAGTTCTTTTTACCGAGTTTGACTCATTCTCATTTTATCTTGAATCATCTTCACTTTCTCAATTTTCTGTTGAACAATCTCTGGTCCTAACATAGCACTCTCACCGTCATGATACCAACACAACGGTGTTCTGCATCGCCTCCCATATAATGCCTCATAGGGTGCCATCCCTATACTTGAATGGAAACTGTTATTGTATGTGAATTCTATCAATGGTAAGAATTCATCCCAGCCTCCAGTTTGCTCCAGTACACAAGCTCTTAATAAATCTTCTAGAGATTGAATTGTTCTTTCTGACTGACCATCTGTTTGTGGATGGTAGGCAGAACTTAGACGTAGCTTTGTTCCCATCGCTTCTTGCAAACTATTCCAAAATCTCAACGTAAACCTTGGATCTCGATCTGAAATAATACTGGATGGTATACCATGAAGTCTAACAATTTCACTGATGTACACTTGAGCCAATTTTTCCATTGAGTATTTAATATTAATCAGCAAAAAGTGCATTAACTTAGTAAGCCGATCAATAATTACCCAAATGGCATCATGAACCTTCTGAGTCTTCCCGTCACAAAATCTATTGCTATGTCATCCCATTTCCATTCAGGAATAGGCAAAGGTTGCAACATTCCCGAAGGTCTTTGATGTTCCACCTTAGCCTTCTGACAGACTAAACAAGATGATACATACTCTGCAACATCTTTCTTCATTCCTTGCCACCAATATAATTGTTTTAAATCCTGGTACATCTTTGTGGCTCCTGGATGCATACTCAGTTTACTCCTGTGAGTTTCATCTAAAATCAATCTCCTAAGATCTAGATCATTAGGCACACAAACTCTTCCTTGAAACTTCAAAATTCCCTTAGCACCTTCGCTAAACTCCAACACTGCTCCTTGGCTCTTTGCTTCTTTTGCTTCTTGCAAATACTGATCACTGTTTTGTCCTTCATGGATTCTATCCATCAAATCATTTGAAATGGTGATCATGTTTAAACGCATCTTGGCCGGCGTCAATTTCACTGATAATCGCATATCCCGAAATTCTTCTATCAACTCCTTCTCTTTGATCATCATAATAGAAGCACTAAGTATTTTTCTACTCAATGCATCCACTACGACATTCGCCTTTCCGGGATGATACTGCAATTGAAAATCATAATCCTTCAGAAACTCTAACCAACGCCTTTGTCTCATGTTCAACTCTTTCTGGTCAAACAGATATTTTAAACTTTTATGATCACTAAAAACAGTGAATGATGCTCCATAGAGAAAATGTCTCCACACCTTCAACGCAAATACCACAGCTGCTAACTCCAAGTCATGAGTCGGATAATTCCTCTCATGATTTTTCAACTGCCTTGAAGCATAAGCCACCACCTTACAATTCTGCATAAGTACACAACCCAATCCTTGGTACGAAGCATCACAATATACTTCGAAAGGTTCGTTTGGATCAGGTAGAATCAATACCGGTGAAGTAGTTAATCGTCTTTTCAACTCCTGGAAACTTTCTTCGCATGCGTCAGTCCACACGAACGGCTGATTCTTTCGTGTAAGTTGGGTAAGAGGTCCTGCAATCTTCGAAAACCCCTCAATGAACCGTCTATAATAACCAGCTAATCCGATAAAACTACGAATTTCTGTTACAGTCTTTGGTCTTTCCCATTCCAAAACTGTCTCCACCTTGGAAGCATCAACTTTAATTCCTTCTTTTGATATCACGTGTCCCAAAAATTGAACTTCATTCAACCAAAATTCACATTTGGATAACTTGGCATATAACTTATTCTCCTTCAAAATTTGAAGAACCACCCTGAGATGTTCAGCATGTTCCTCTTGACTTCTAGAATAGATCAAAATGTCATCGATAAAGACGACAACAAACTTATCCAAGTATGAACGAAAAATTCTATTCATGAAGTCCATGAATATAGCTGGTGCATTTGTTACACCGAATGGCATCACAAGATATTCGTAATGCCCATAGCGCGTCTGGAATGCAGTCTTGGGAATATCCTCCACTTTCACACGTATTTGGTGATACCCAGAACGTAGATCAATCTTAGAAAATATTGTGGCTCCTCGCAACTGATCCATTAGATCATCTATCCTTGGAAGTGGATATTTATTCTTAATAGTGATTTTGTTTAATTGCTGATATTCTACACATAGACGTGAAGTCCCATCTTTCTTCTTAACTAATAAAACTGGAGCTCCCCAAGGTGACACACTTGGTCTCACAAATTGTTTTTCCAATAAATCCTCTAGCTGTTTCTTCAGTTCGACTAATTCTACCGGTGACATCCGATAGGGCGCTATAGATATCGGTCCAGCTCCAGGTACAAGATCAATGGCAAACTCGATTTCCCTTATCGGTGGTAGTCCTGGTATATCTTCAGGAAACACTTCAGAAAATTCGTTAAACACAAAAATATCCTTCAAGACATCATCACTTTGCCCTTCCAAAGAAGATAATAACAAATACCCACGATCTCCTTCTTTCAGACAAGCTTCCACTTGAATAGCTGTTAGGAATCTAGAATCCTTAGCCTCAGGAAATACTAATGTCTTATTCGAACAATCAATTAGGATATGGTTAGAAGACAGCCAATCCATTCCCAAGATTACATTAATCTTGGAAAGAGGCAAACAGATCAAGTCCACATAAAACATTCTATCCCTAACACAGACAGGATAATTCAAGCATACTGTTGACGTAACTACAGACTTATCAGTAGGAGTAGCAACATTCAGATCATATGGCAATGCAGTCACAGTCAATCACAAACGCTCAACACAATCACATGCAATGAAAGAATGTGTTGCTCCTGAATCATAGAGTATGGTTAAAGGATTACCTTCAATAGTACCCTCCTCCATTATCAAGTCCTCAGATTTAGCAGCTTCTTCTTCGCTCATTGTATAGACACGACCACCTGCCTGTGGCCTTGCAGTTCGAACATTTCCCACAGAGGATTCCTTCTTTCTCTGATCACAGTCTTTGGAGAAATGTCCATGTTATCCACACTTAAAACAAACAACCTCCTTATGTTGACAATCCTTCGTGAGATGATCCTTCCCACATTTGAAACATCGAATAGGAGTCCCGGCTTGACTTGCCTTATTACCGCTAAAACTTCCTCCCACAAATTGCTTCTTGGTCTGACTTCCTGTCGGTTTCACATACAGCTTTTGCTGAGAGCGATTTGCATGATTATTCTTCCCTTTTTGGAACCTTGCAAGTCCAAAATTCTTATTTCTTGCCGCAAGTTGATGATCAATCTCTTCAACTTTATGACATTTTTCAATCAAAGTTATAAATTGATTAATCTCCAACATCGATACAGCTCTCTTAATATCCAGCTTTAATCCTTCTTCAAATTTCCTGCATTTCCATCCTCATCTGGATTCATCTGCAAATATCTCAAAAACTGAGACAGACTTTCAAATTTTGCTGCATACTCACTTACGGACATCAATCCTTGTCGTAAGCTCAGAAATTCCATTTCCTTCATATGCCTCACACTTGCTAGAAAATATTTCTCCAGAAATTTTTGCTTAAAAAGTTGCCATGTCACAATCCTTCCTTCGGCTTCCAACAGTCTTCTAGCTCCCGCCCACCATCGTTCACCATCTCCTACCAAAGATAAAGGTTGCCAACGTAAGCTTCCGTTCATCAAAGACATCCCATACCATCAAATATCTTTTCAAGTTCTTGGATCCAAAGTTCACTTTATCCGGATCAAACTCTCCACGAAATTTTGGTGGATTATTCCTTCGAAACTCGACAACCGTGCACATTTTCATTAGCCCGTTGATTTTGTTGTGCAACCACTTCCGCCATTCTCTCGCATTGCTACTACAATATGCAGCCTATGTTCAAATTATCATTCCCATTAAGTTCCATATCGTGCTATTATTTCCACGTCCACGTCCTCGTCCAGTCATTACTTTCTCTACTCAAACTGGACAATACAAAGAAAGTAAGGTCAATCTTCAAACAATATTGTTTCCTTTCAGAAAATAATAACAGAGAATCACACAACACAAACAAGACACACCTAACCACAACCCCAAAAGACTCTAACTTGGGCTCTGATACCAACTAAAGTAACACCCACCGTAGGGTGTCACATTTATGTTACTTTATTACCCAAAATACCCTCAATAGTCATAAAATGAGATGTTGTGATAAAAATACGAGTTGTAATTTTTTTTTTCTTCATGGATAACAATAAAATAGACTTAGCGAAAAATAAAACTATTATACAACAACCTCACACATAATTTACATCATATACATATTACACAAGTGCTGTCAGGCTTATTTATTACAGACCATGTCTCGAAACAATAAACACACTTAAATAATTACACACATAGTTTATATCAGAATTCAAACTTGCCCAAGTTTAACTAAGTAGAAGACCCCTCAGATGGGTCCTCCTCAAGTTCCTCAGCAGGTAGGAATCAGTTATGACGAGTAGCCCTACGGACAGGTGTCCGGGCTGACGATACTATGCTGATTTCTATTGGGACATAATTTCTAGCATCCCAATGTCGCCTGATATGCAAAGGAAATTCAACATGAACATAGATAGTCACACAGAAAAATGGATCTCCACGAAACAGTCTACTAATACTAACAGTCAGGTACCCCTCGTAAATAAGTCCTCGCTCATCGGGACTTGTCCTCCATTCTCCAGCTCCTCCGTGAAATTGTAGACGTACATATCCGAAGAAATTGGCTCTTGACATCATACTGTCAGAATTCTGCGTTCCCTGATGTGAGAAGTAGTTCCTCTTCTCCTTCTTGTACCATTTCTTTCTCAACGTCTTCACCCAATTATAAATACAATATACAGATATACATACAAAGAGGTGAGATCACCTACGCCAATACTAGCATGATAGCACAAAATAATACAAACAACATATCATGCAAAAATATCATATCATGATCACAATTATGCCATCATCATAGTGTAAAATAATAATTACCATCATGCCACTATCACTGTTTAAATCACAAAATAATTACAGTAACACCATCATATAAATATAGATGCTCAGTTTCATGCATGCGCACATAGACTCAATGTCCTACTCCATGGAGCTAATACTCGAGTCGGAGAAATTGATCGAAAAGATCTACTGGTACCACGTGCTTCAGACCAAGTACTATAATTATATCTTGCACATCTAGCACATACACAACAGTCTTTGTCAGATCTCGATTAAGAATAGTGTCTTGGTCCGGATCATCGGTGTGTTGCATTGGTCTAACTCACGGTGCAGAAGAGCTACCAACTGCCCATTGTGAGCAACCCGCACCCCGATGCCCCCAAGGTCAACAAGTAACCTACACTACGCGTATCACACCCACTCAAGAGGTGTACGTTTCTCCTAGGCAATTAGCCATATACAGTCCATCGGACCTTTTTCAATGTATGTGTAATGCACCAATTACCAACCAAAGGTAAATCACATAATTTCTCATACAAAGTTCAAATACTATTTTACGTTCATAAAATAGATTTATGCCAATTATAGGCAAATTGCTCAATTTCTTATACAGTATTCACATATTGATTTTTAACTGTAAAGTTTACTGTATAATTAACAACAACCTTATATTATTGCATTTTTCTCATTCAAAAAATATTTTTGTCACGTTTTTACGGTCACGTAATATTTTATTATGTAAACAACGATTTGTAACATTTCTATTACGTTTAAAAATCGCATGACAATTTTCTACTATATTCTAAAATGTAAAAATATTCTTTTATTTTTAAATCGCATAGCGATTTTTCTATAACATTTCAATCGTGTAAAATATTTAAATGCTTTAAAAATTGAGTAGAAATATTTTAATATTTTTTCAAATCACGTAATTTAAAAATTATGTTTTTGAGTTACGTAAATCATTTTTCACCATTTTTACCCTTTGTAAAATATTTCTTAAATTTAAAATATTATTTTGGACTTTTCTTACAATAATATAATTTCTTACTTTATTTTCTTCCTATTCTTAGTCAAAAAAATTCTTTTCCATAATATATTTCCTCAAAATCATTTTTTATTGATTTAATTTAACAAAATTACATTTAGTTGATTTAATTACTATTTCTAATTTTAAATTTCCTAACGTTTTCCAAAACCCAATAAATAAATTCTACGTTAGTAAATTTAAGTTACAAACGTTTTCTTTTATATTTCTAAATCACTTCTAAAAATTAATTCTCTTTAAAATAATTTGAAGTTCAACACCTTCAATCTCCCTTTTTCTTTTATTTATGAAAATTTCACTTGATAACACTTTAATTCCCTTTTCAAAAATCCTTATTGGAAAATTCTTATATTTTATAACATCAAAACATTTTTCTAAATTATCAAAACCTTATAGATGGCCATTGGAACCATGAAATATTTTTCTTCTAACTTAAATAAATTCCATTCTTGTTTTTACACAAAATAAATTCATGAAAACTCAATTCAAAAAATCGTGTGCATTCTCTTTACAAAACAAACTCTTTTGTTTATTTTCTTTACTTCTCAAATCATTCAATTTTATTATTTATGAAAGTATAATTTTGTGAACACCAATTTGGTTGATGTCTTATCCGAAATTTACTTTAGTTCAAGGACTAAAAATGAACTCCATAGTTCTTGAAAAATTTCAATAATAACTTTAGTCTTGGAAGTTCAAAACTGTGACCTCCTCCATGGCCTTTGGAGCCAAAATTTTGCTTATTCCAACATACATCCATCATAATATATTCAACATATATCATCATGAATATTATAAGCATACCATATAAACAAATAAAAATCATACTAAGCATATCAAGCATAGGCAAAAATAATCAAAGCACATAACACACATAACTTATTACATGATCATGGATATGAATCCTCACATGGATTCACCATCCACCAAATATAAAACTATCTCTCACCACAATGCTTGGTTGGTGAGATGGATCTCCCTCTTACCTCTTGAAGAACTACCAAAAAGCTTGTTGCTTTGTGTTTTGAACAAGATCTCCACCAACACAAGTTCTTAAACATGAAACAAATACAAGAAAATTAGTATATCAAGCTTGAATAAAAAGAACCATGGGTCAAACATGGTTTAGAACATGAAAAAGAAAAGAATAAATGAATTTTCCTTACACTTCACCAACAAAAACTCTAGAACTTGATCTTAGTAAAGGTCCTTCAAGATGGAAGATTTAGAGAAAGTCTTCAACATGAAAGTTGTTTAGAATAAGGTAAGGATTCAAGAAATTAGGTTGTATGAAATTAAAGAGTGATGGAGGAGAGAATTAGAGTGCTTGGCCGAATAGTCTTCTTTTGGGATGGAGAATGGAGTTTTCTTTAGTTTTTTCTTGAAGCTTAAGTGGAAAAGATGAAGAAGTGATAATATGAAGTGTAGAAATGAATTTTCTTGGTCTTCCAAAGTGATATTGCCGTAGCATGCATTGGAGAGAAGTGTAAAGTGAAGTTTGAAAAACATGATCATTAATGATCAATAGGAAATGGTCTTGACACTTGGCTATTGTCTTCATCCTTTTCTTTGGCCTAAAAAGCCTATACAAAATTGTCTCCCTTCTTCCTTGCTTCTCCAAACTGTCCCCCCCTCTTCATGCACTCAAAATGTGACAAATTTCATAACCATCACTTTAAGCCATCCTAACCATTGATTAAAAGAATGGTTTGGATTAAAAATAGTTATTAGGTTTAGGTTATAGATGGAAGACTTTATTTGAGCCATTGGATCATTTTTGGCTTGCAATCCTAATCATTGAATGTGTCTCCAAAATGAAGGGTCAAGATTACACCTTCAAATTTTACATCCAAGGGTCCAAAATGGTTGTAGTCATTTTTTTTTTATGATCAATTCTCCACCATTGATCTAAATCCAAATTCAATGGTCATTAATGATCCATCTCCACCATTGATTAATTTTACATCCAAGGGTTGATAATGGTCATAGTCATTTATAAGACTAAATCTTTACCCTTGATTTAATTTCCATCCAATGGTTATAATTGATCCTATTTACTTTTAAGATCAAATCTCTACCGTTGATTAAATCAAGATTAAATCTCCAACGGTAATTAAATCGATGGTGGATATCCAAACCACCAATATTGACTTAACAGTATAGAATTTTATCTTTTTATCTATTATAACCTCATGAAAGAATATATTTACTGTATTTTTATCATTCGATAATTAAATACAGTACAAAATACAGTAAAGGAAATTTTTCTAAAACTGTTTCCGAATTCAGGTTTAGTAAAATCCCCTGTCTTCGTCTAAACAGTACAAATTTTTCTATACGTAGAAAAATTTTCACTTTGCGGGACCCACCTGGGCCCACATACACCTCGTGGAGTCCACAAACAGTTAAAATTTCAAAATCACACATAAAATCACAAAAATTAGAAAATTCACAAATGTCAAATCAGATTACGTAAATTAATTAAGACTAAACAGTAAAAATTAAATTACGTAAATTTTTCTGGCCCGAAAATTATTATTTTCCTGACACGGAACAAATTACTCAAAATAATCAAATATATAGATGGAATATTCAAAATAATTTTAAAGTACACAGAAATCACTAAACAGTAGAATTCTGTTAACTGTCAAAATTACTATTTAATAAATAGAAAGTTTGGGGTGTTACAATATTCATGTAGATGATTTCTAGATAAATAGAGCATTAAGGCTGGCTAGGACAATTGTGGAAGGGACTGAGAAGGATCAGTACAAATAACAGTGGGACTACTATAAGGAATTGAGTGTTAGCCATGGTAACCATCACCTAAGAGGAGGGGTGAATTGGGTGATTACTAATTTTTATAACAACATTAAGAAATTAACTATTTTGAAGCACTTAACTAATAAATGTTGTGGAACATGCATAACAAAGGTACAACTATTATAAATTACTCAAATACAACTTGAGATATATAATAAATCAAGCAAAATAAGCTAGATATCAAGTTCAATGTGATTCACATTGATTCAAGAAATGATTTTGATGATAACAAATTAAAGAAAGGAAGGCAAATGCACAAGACAATCCCAAAGAGCATCAAGTCTATAATATAGGCTTTAGAACTTGTGTAAAGGTAGTTGAAGGATTCACACTAAGCTCATAAAATGTTTTCTTACTCAAATGAAATACGTTTTACAAAATAAGGATTTACATCTGTTTAGATGGATTTTAAGATCAAGCAAAGTGTCTTTGAAAAATCTTTTTGAAATCTATCTTGAGAAAACCTTTTTCAAAAGCAAACTTGTTAAGGTCCTAACCGTAGGATATGGCCCTAACCGGTTATTTGCTTTCTCAGAAGCAAATCTATTAAGGTCCTAACCAATTAGTATAGCCATATAATCGATTATTTGCTTTCATAGAAGCAAATTAGTTTAAGTCCTAACCAGTTAGCATAAGATCCTAACCGATTATTGGATTTTACATAAGCCAATTTCCATGGTCCCTAACCAATTAGGAACAACTTCTAATCGGTTAAGTTTATTAGATAGAGGCATTGCCTTTTTATATTTTATATGCCTAACCCGTTATGTGCTTAGTCTAATCGGTTATTTGCTTTAACAGAGGCATTCATACTCATTTGAAAATAAGGCCTAACCGATTACGATTTGGCCTGAATCGGTTATTCATTAAAACAGAAGCTTTTATATTGGGTTTAAAGAGCTCCTAACTGATTAGGGAGCTTGGGTAATCGATTAAACTTGTTATCTGGAAAAAAGGTTAAAACACGTTCAATGGCTATATTAAAGAGCATTTAATGCTCTCATCTACCCCCAACTATCATTTGCCCTTAACTATAAATCTGAGTGTTGGGCATTAATGAAGAGTTAGAAAGACTGAGACCAACTATCTGAGAATCATTATTGAGCATAAAATTCGTATTTCCATAATCATATTCATTATACTTTGTTTTTGAGCTTAGAAAGTGTGAATGTTCAATACTCATAAGCTTCAATTTCTATCATCTACTCTTTGACAAAGTTTCTATTCATTTACATCTTTGTATAATCTGTTTAGAGAAGGTGAGGTATCCCTCAAAATTGTAAGGGTATGGTATCCCTTATTTGAAGTTCAAGCTACAAAGGGTGAGGTATCCCAAGGTGGTGTTGAGTGCTCCAATTTGTAAAGGTTACAAGCACCTGATTCAAGCTTAGAATTTAGTGGAAAATCTCGAGTGATTGCTTGAGGACTGGACGTAAGCCACAAGTGGATTGGTGGCCGAACCAGGATAAAGTTTGGTGTTTGTTCTTCTAAACTCAACTCTTTAATATTGTGCACTGTTTTATTGAGTTTGCTTGAATACTATCTTGCTTGATTATTGTATTTGTAAGTGAAAGTGTTCATCTTATCTATCCATTTATCGCTATTAATCAAATAGCTTCAACGAAAACAAGAATTCAAGTATTTTACAAAAGATTTGCTAATTTGTCTTATATGAATTATTTAGAATAAACACTCTCACCCATGAATATGAATTATTTAGAATGAACCAAGGAGAGAGTATTCAAGAAATGCAAAAGAGTTTTACACATATCATTAATCATCTTGCTTCATTAGGAAATACTTTTCCTAATGAGGACCTTATTAACAAAATCTTGAAATGTTTGAGTAGGAATTGGCAACTAAAGGTGATGGCTATTATGGAATCAAGGAATCTATCAACAATGACACTAGCCACCTTATTTAGAAAGCTTCAAGAACATGAGTTAGAGCTAAATAGGCTCAATCAAAATGAAGACAATGATAAGAAGAAAAAGGGGATTGCACTCAAAGCCATCTTTTCTACAATTGAAGAAGATGATGACAATGGTGAAGAAGATGCAGAAAATATTGAGTTAAGTGAGGAGAATCGTAGTCTCCTTGTGAGGAACTTTGGAAGATTCTTAAAGAAAAAGGGATTCCAAAGAAGGCCACCCTTCCTTCAAAAGAAAGCCTACCATAAAGGAGAAGGATCCTCAACTCCTCCAAAATGTCATGAATGTGGAAAACTGAGGCACATGAAAATGGAGTGTCTCGTGTATCATAAGAAGACAGAGAAGTTTGAGAAAAGACTTTTCAAAGAAAAGAAAGGAAGAAGAGCATATATAGCATGAGAGGACAATGACATGAGTTTTTTCGATAGCTCGGAGAATGAATAAGCTCATCTTTACCTCATGACTCAAGGAAAATAAAGTGAAGATAGCAACACAGAGGTAACATCCTTTAACTTAGATTTTTCACCTTCTTTTAATGAATTACAAGATGCTTTTCAAGAACTGCATGATAAATCTATGAGGCTCACAAAAATGATTTTATCTTTAAATAAAACAATCTGCTTATTAGTAAACAAAGTTTCTATTTTAAACAAGGAGATTAATGAGCTTAAGATTGAAAATTAAAACCTTAAGACTTATTGATGCTAACTTATTGTGCATGACTTTCTCTTCAGATGATAACACATTCATACCCTTACCTTGCTCATCATGCAAAGCATTTGAAAAAACATTAAAGATTTAAACAACATTCTTGCAAAATTTATCCTTGGAAGAGACAACTTGAATATGTTGTTAGGGAAACAAACATGTGCTTTCCAAAAAGTCGGTTTGGGGTATAATCCCAATAACCAACAAAAATCTTACAAAAATTTATTTATTTCCATAAATGCTTCAAGTAGTCCCTTTATTAAATGCTTTCATTGTGGAAGGAAAGGGCATAATGCATCCATATGCAATGTTAGAAAGAACATTAACACCAAGATTGGAACTAAAAAGGTTTGGGTTCCAAAAGGCATCTTGCCTAACTTTAACATATAAGGACCCAAGACAATTTGGGTACCAAATGTTAAAATTTGAATGTGTGTTATAAGTGTGCTTGAAGACTGTAACAGCCCAATATTTGCTACCCAAATATATAGTCATATAAATGAATAACGTAATACTGGCCAGCTACTACTAATGTACATCAACATTTAACCCATATTATTCATACACAATGAGTAAATATTGAGAGCCACGAAAACAAAAATTATATATATACATCATAGCCTCAAGGTTATACATGACTCAAAATAACTAGGCAAAAATAAAACAAATATAAACTCAGCTCAAAACAGCATCTATGCTATGCTAGTCCGCATATATCTTCTTCTTCCCTTTCAAAGAACTCGCACCTGGATTTACATGGCAATACAATCGGGGTGAGAAAACATATCTCAGTAGAAGTATTCCAATACCAGCATATATACATATATATGTGTCGCGACAGATATAATCGCGGCGGGGGAACAGCAACTCGATCGGATTTTAGAAATATGAAATTGAGAAAATGGAGTCGCCACCAATTTTATTTGAATTTGGAAAAATTGGAAAACCTCTCTTTGAAAATGGTCTTTGGAACCAGATTGGATTCGGAAGTCGGTTATGCTTAGGGAAGGGTGGAAACTTAATCCCACAAAGACACCTAACGCATTGCGTCATAAAGACGGTACCTTAGATTAATTGTGCAAATTATTAACAATCTTTGAAAATATTTATTTTACCCTTTTTTTACAAACATTGTAATTAAAAAGCGAAACCACAAAATTGTGAAAATTTAAATTTGGCTTGACAGAAATGAAATTCTGCTCCTACGTATCCCCTGGTGCAATGGGGAACTCAAAGTTACGTAGTTCTTTAGAAAATAATTGTAGGTTGGTTGATTTTAATTAAGAAAAAGATTTTTTTAAAAGATATTTTGTTTGAAAACAAATCCATTCTGACACAAGGTTCAAGTTAGCACTAGGCTACTCAATAAACCCTTATGACCCAAATGACGTTGAAGATAGCATTCGCTATTCAATCATTATCATTGGTCATTGCATGGATAAAAAAAAAAAAAACTATTTTTATTTTTTTATCATTTTATTTTTGGGAGTACTCTGATACAAATAAGTAAACATAATTTTTCATAAACCAAGTAAATGAAAACACAACATCACAAAAAAATATTTTTTCTCTCTTTTTTTCTTAACATTTTTTATTTTTTATTTTATTTTTTTAGCTTCCTATTAATCACAAGACATAAAATAAAATACACAATTAAATTAAGTAAATACTATCAAGCAAATGATAACCACAACCAATTAAACTCAAAAACTTTTTTTTATTTCCCTTTTACTTTCTGATTTTTTTTTTTTTTTATTTTTTATTTTTATTTTATTTTATTTTATTTTATTTTTCTTCTTGTCTTACCTTTTCATTTTTATGTATTGAAAAAGAAAAAAGAAAAGAAAAGAAAAAAAAAAAAAGTTACCACGTGAACGTGGTATTCGGTTCCATTTCTTTATAAACCCTTTTTATTATTCTTTATAAAGTTACTACGTGAACGTGGTATTTGGTTTCAGATTTCTTACCATGCATATTAACGTTAGGCCAACATTACCATGCATATTGTGTCTTCTGTTTGAACTACCCAAACTATACATATATATATATATATATAAAGCTACTAACTGAAACGAAGGGGGGGTAGGGAGTTACTGTAGGTAAACTTGCAGAGTCCGAAACCTAGAGCAGGGGCGGCAAGGTGTGGCAGTGCACGGTAGGTTGAACGGACCTACGCTGCAGGTGGCGCGGAGCGAGTCTGGTTCGTGTGGACGAGCAGCAGGGTGTGGGTGAAGAGAACTAGGAGGATGAGGATGACCTGATGGTTATATATGCATAGGCTGCAGCCATGGAAGATGGAGTTGTTTTGACGTTAGATATGGAGGTTACTTGGTGGAGCTCGAGGAAGATGGTGATGGTGGTTAGAGGTCACCGTTGAGACGTGGGTTGGGTTGTGGTGTTGATGGTTGGATGAAGTTGGGGTAGGGAGAAGAAGATAGTTGAAGACGAAGGTTATGGGGGTGATGAGGCTGCTGATGAATTGATGATGGAGATGAGTTAGTGGCTATGGTTTTGAGAAGGGAGAGGTGATTATGGAGAGGCAAGGTGTTTGGACGTTGGGGTGATGGTGAAGTTTGAGAATGGTAGATGGTTGAAGGATGTGATGAAGTGACCGAGTTGACTCGGTGGGATGGAGAGAGATGAAGGTTTGGACGTGAATGAGGTGGTTGGTTGGAAGAGGTGGTAGGGGTAACTTGTTTACGTGTGCATGAAGAGGAGATGGAGTTGATGAAGGTGGAGAGGTGAAGTGGACGTGTGGCTAGGGAGGGTGGCTTCGAGCGTGGAGGTTGGGAGGTGAATGGAAAGGTTCAGAGATGAGTTCTCACGGTTATGGGTGAGTGTGTTGGGTGGATGAAGGGAGGTGGCTACGTGAAGGGGTGCAAGATGGTGATGTTCACGTGGATGTATTGTTTTGGACGTGGAGGAGTCACGGTTGTAAGGTGGGTGGAACTCGGCTGGATGGAGGAGAGGGGACGTGAAGTGGTTACGTGTGCATGGGAGTTCGCGGTGGAGCCCGTGGGCGGTTGGGGAGGCTTATGGGTGGTGTTGGTGGTGGTCATGGTTGCATGGTGATGGTGTGGAAGGTATAGGGTGTGAGGAGAGGTGATAACACAAGGGGTTTGGGTGTTGTTACGGGTGAATTTCACGTATGCATGGTGGAGGGATGAGGAAGAAGATGGTAGAAATGGTTGAAGGTGGTTGAAGGTGTTGGCAAGTTGAATGAGTTAGGGTGTGTTGTGAGTAATGGAGCACGATGGAAAATGTGGTGTTAATGGTTGGAATGGTGACAGGATATGAGAGTGGTGGTCATAGAGATGGAGACTTGGGTTCCATGGGTGAAGATCTGCTCTGTTTTACGATCTTTGGGGTCACGGTCTAGCGAAGGAGATGATGATAATGTTTTTGAGGGGATGATGAAGTGGGTTGAAGATCATGAGAATGAAGGTAATGGGATGTGGTTGTTTATGGATTTTGGTGAGGAGAAGCATCTTGCTAGTGAAGGTGAGGTTCAATGATGATTGCCTCGGAGTGCCCCCCCCTTCTCTTCTTTCTCTCAGTATCGAGTTTTGTTATCTATTGATGCTTATCTTTGTGGGTGAGTAATCGGTGGAGTGAAGTTGGTGAGGGTGAGCATTGATTGTGTGATGGTGATGGAAAAAATGGTGGGTGAAAATTTGGATGAGTGGAGGTTAGTGAGGAAAATGAGTGTGTGCCAAGTAGGTGAGTGGATGTGAGTTGGAACGTGAGTGTGTGCGTGAGTGAGGAAAGAAAAAAAAAAAAAAAAGAAAGGAAAGGTAAGTGAGTACAAAAGAAAAGTGGATCAAAACGTGAGTGGGTGCAGCGGTGTAAAAGTGAGTGAGTGTGGGAATAGTGCGGGAGGACATAGTGAGTGGGGAATAGTGCGGGGACGTGAGGATGGAGCAAATGAGGCTTGTCCCCTACCGAGTGTCTATTTGTCTTTGCAAAGGAGTGAAATATGCATGATTAGAAATAGGAAAAAAAAAAAAAAAAAAAGAGTAGAGACAAAGAAAATTGTTTCATGCAGCAAAATTTTTTTTCTTTCTTTTTTTCTTTTTTATTTTATTTTATTTTATACTTTTTTTATTTTATTTTTTTTTATATAAGTCCGGTCAAAATTGGGTGTTCACAGTTGCCCCTCTTTACTTGTTTCTTATTAGATAATAAGAAAATTGTGGTCTTCTTATTATCGTCGTAAGAAGCGAGTAAAGAAATGAACTCCAATTTTGTCCGGAAAAGTACAAGATGTAAAACAAATGCGAGAAATAACATGCAAAGCGTCAAAACGCTCAAGAATTAAAATTCATAGAGCTGATGCGCTCAAAAGAAATTAAAATGCATGGAGCCGAGGCGCTCAAAGAATTTAATATGCATGGAGCCGATGCGCTCAAAAGAATTTAAAATGCATGGAGCCGATGCGCTCAACGGAAAGTAAAATGACAATGGGCAACTGCGGCTCGAAATTTAAATGGCAATGGGCAACTGCGGCCCGAAGTTTAAATGGCAATGGGCAACTGCGACCCGAAATTTAAATGACAATGGGCAATATGCCCGAAATTTAAATGACAATGGGCAACTGCGGCCCGAAATTTAAATGGCAATGGGCATCTGCGGCCCGAAATTTAAATGGCAATGGGCAACAGCGGCCCGAAATTTAAATGGCAATGGGCAACAGCGGCCCGAAATTTAAATGACAATGGGCAACAGCGGCCCGAAATTTAAATGACAATGGGCAACTGCGGCCCGAAATTTAAATGGCAATGGGCAACAGCGGCCCGAAATTTAAATGACAATGGGCAAGCAATGGCCCGAAATTTAAATGGCAATGGGCAACATGCCCGAAATTTAAATGGCAATGGGCAATATGACTGACCCGAAGTTTAAATGACAATGGGCAAATGCCCGAAATTTAAATGACAATGGCAATCATGGCCGAAATTTAAATGACAATGGGCAATCATGACCCGAAATTTAAATGGCAATGGGCAGCAATGCCCGAAATTTAAATGGCAATGGGCAATGACGAAATTTAAATGACAATGGCAACAATGTCCGAAATTTAAATGATAATGGGCAACAACAATGCCCGAAATTTAAATGGCAATGGGGCAATGACCCGAAATTTAAATGACAATGGGCAATCTATGTCCGAAATTTAAATGGCAATGGGCAATGGTCTATGCCCGAAATTTAAATGACAATGGCAAGCAATCATGACCGAAATTTAAATGACAATGGGCAAGCTATGACCGAAATTTAAAAGGCAATGGAATAAGCATCTTGATCCAAAAAGATTTTTTCTTCTTTTTTCTCATTTTTCTCATTTTCCCTTTTTTTTTTTTTTTGTTTTTCCTTTGCTTTTTCTCTCTCTCCTTTTTTTCTTTCTCTCCCCTTTTTTTTTCTTTCTCTTTCCTTTTTCTTTTTTTTTTTTTCTTTCTCTTTTTTTCTTTCTCTTTCTTTTTTTTTTTTTTTTTGATTTTCTAAATTTTATTTGAAAAACATTTGAACCAAGGACGACTTTGGAAAGCTTTGACCAATCAAACCTTGTTCACATGCTTTGGTTCTTTCCTTCTTCTTCTCCTTTCTTTCTTTTTTCTTTCTTTTTCGCTCTCAGCTCTCCTTTTGAGAAATGAGATGAGCCATGGCTTGACTGATTCCTTGAGAGAAAATTTTATCCCAGTATTTCACTTTATCCATCATCCAGTTGATTCCCTGCGACTGCTTGATAATTCAGTCCCTGTCTCTGTTGCTACCTCCTTCAACACATCTTTTCCTTAATCCTTCAAAAATCTAGCCCCAGTATGGTCAACTGAATACAAACAAAATTGCCCCTGTGTAGCTGATCAAACGCAATTCAAAATTGCCCCAGTTTGGTGCACCCTTCAAGGCATTTCAGGCCAACTTTCTCTGAGATTTTACCCATTTATTTGCCCTAACTTTTGCTTAGACTGACCTTTCGTGTTTTCAGACTAACGGGCTCTTTTTCATTCTTTTCTTTTTGCTCTAACTTTTGCTTAGGCCGCCCTTTCGAGTTTTCAACCTAACGAGCTTTTCCTCCTTCTTCTTCTTTTTTTTTTTTTTTTTTTTTTCGGGTGCCTCTTTTCCATCAAATGGGACCTTCCAAGATCTCTTCAATTTGAATTGCTCATTAGGAGATTACCATTAGATGGTCAAATCATAGTGTTGTACTCATGTTCACTTTACCTGAAGCATTACGTAACTGACACTTATGAACTCAAAAAGTTCAACAGAAAAGAAACGAACAACTTCCAGATTGTTCTTGGAAGCTTGACTACGGAAAAATGGTATTATTTACAAAGGGTAAAGACACAAGAAATAGAATAGCAAGAAAAAAAAAATTTTTTTTTACTTTTTTTTTTTACCCCAGTATGGAATGATTGATCTTGACTCGACAATTGGACACCAATGACCATTTTTTCATCAGGTATATACAAAAATCTACCCTCATGTAGGGTATCAAAGGAATTTGGCTCAGAGTATGTCATTTGTGAACAAAATTTTGCCCCAGTGTAAGTCACGAAGCTACACCAAATTGGGGCAAATTGCACCAAGAGAAATTTGCCCCAGTTTAAGACTGAATAGGGCAGAAATTCGCCCTAGTGACCCAAAAGATTTGTCCCGATGTAGGTCAAATTGAACTAAGGAGAAACATGCCCCAATATGGGACCAGCTCAGACAGGGTAGCAACTTGCCCAGGTGTAAGTCTCTTTTTTTTTTTCTCTTCCTTTTTTATTATTTATTTATTTATTTATTTTTTCAGAGCAATGAATTAGGTTCTTAAATGAGCATAACATTTTGTCTCAAAATTAAAGTTAGTGAAAATGACAACAATCCTTCAATGATCAGAATGGACTTTTTGAGGCTTGTAACGTGGCCAAGGTTAGGGGTTATGGAAGGAAAGATATAAGGCTCAAACAATTGTTTAAGGGTTTGAACGGGACCAAGGATCCTTGTTCAACGTTAAACTTTGTCAATTGCCTTTGTACTTTCAAGTACACTTTTCTCTTATCGCTCCTCATTTCTTCCTTTTTCTTTTCACTTTCTTTCATTCACCCTTGTCATAACTTATTTCATCTCATTTTTTTTTTTTGATATCTCCTTTTTTTTTTTTTTTGTTTTTTCTTTTTACGCTTCAAAATAGTCACCTTGACAATCAACCTTTACTTTGTGTCATCCCCTAGTGTAGGGGTGATCCTTGTCCAGGGTTTATTGAAGAAACTTTCAAGCTCAAAAAGGGATGTCGAGAGAAGATGAATTCTTATGAGGGATAGAGAAACACGGCCAATCTTCATTTCAAATCTCGATTGCTCATTTTCAAAAATCTTAATTTAGAGACGAAAAGGATGATACACACCAAGTGATTATTTCTTTGCTCTAATTTTTCTTATTTTTTTTTATTTTTTTTCTTTTTTTTGTTTTTTTTTTTTGTTTTTAGGCAAAGGATACTTGTACACGTGAACTTTATTGACATCTATCAAAATGAGAATTACCAAAAATTTGAGTCCGATGGGCCTCCAAATACGAGGAAGACACTTTGAAGAAGTGAAAGAGAAGTAAATATCAAGAAAGACATTGAAAATGAAAGGAAACAAGATATTCATGCGAATTTATTACATCAATGCTTCAAGAAAGTTAACATAAGTTCATCATCACTTGATTTTTTTTTTTTTTTTTATGGCAACCACTTCAATCAAATCCTCAGATCTCCCATTGTTCGAGAGGTTTCAAATTCTTTGGAGGATGAGTGACTTCTTCGAGAGACGATTATCTTGAAAAGTGCGGGGAGTATTTCCCCGATGAGGAATGTCTTTGCATCATTTTTCTTTCCCGAGTTATGCTCCTCACCATTTCCTCCAACTCCACATTGACCTCTTGAGAGGAATCTACATCTTGCCCGACTTGTATTACCCTTGAAGCGAGTAATTCTTGGCTTCGCATCTTAAAATCCCAACAACCATCGACACAACTTGATTCTTCATTTCGCTTCTCCTCTTCTTTCATAGTTGCAGCTGGTGTAGTGATACTACAACCTGCTTTCTTGACCCTTCGACTACTCCAGCCATTGGTGCATGCAAGCTTCTGACCTTTCCTATGGGTGATCCTTCCATCTCCCATGCATTTACCTCATCAAGAATTAGGTTTCTTGACAACACTAGGCCTATTTGTTTCTTGAATGTCAAACTTTCCATAAGCTATTAGCTTCCTTACTGCGATCTTGAAAGATTCACAATCTTCAATTGAGTGCCCTGGGATGTTCCCTGTGGTATTTGCAAGTTAAACTCGGATTATACCATGTTGGGAATGGTGGCTCTAAAGGACGTATGGGATTTCCCGACATGAGGTGAGCATCGAATAACCTTTGGAATAAGTCTGCGTTTGACATGGGTAATCTTGGGAAAGGAGGTAGGTTTTGAGGATGGAAGCGACCTCGATTTCGGAAGTTTGGTTGAGGTGTTGGAGGTTTGGGTGATTTTGTGGAGGTACTGTGTGGATATCGGATATGAGATGGGCGAGTTGGTACATATGGTGATGGTATGGGACCATTGTTGGTTTGGAATTGTGGAGTTGGGGTGCTATTTGTGGTTGGAACAAATTGGTGGGAGGGGTAATAAGGAAATGTAGGAGTAGGTGTTTGGTATGGAAAGTGAAGGTTAGGGTTATATGGTGGTTGCTCCCCCATGAATCCGACATTACCGTGGACCTCATTTCGAGTATCCTCTCAAAAACGACACCCTTCTCCGATAGGAAGCACTAGCGCGCGGTGTTCGAGGTTCTTCCTCAACGGGAATTTCGGTGGTGATCCCGGGGTTTGTCCTTATGGAAGTGATAGTTGGGCAAAAGTGCGGATGCGCCCCGATCACTCCCTGCACTTCCAGTGGCCCCAATCAAGTTGATAGTCTCCCTCATGGCCAACAAGATTTCCTCCATTCTCCTCTGAGATTTTGCCATTTCAATAATCATCTCTTTCATCTCATCTACTTGCATACTCAGATTTCTTCTTTCATCTTCAGGGTTATCGCAGCCATTCGATCCGAGATCTAGGCTTGTGAATATGGATTTGATTGGTCTCTTCCTTCCTAGGCTCTCTGGTTCAAACCAAATTGATTTATTAAAACAAAATAACAAAGAACGGGATGAAATGCATGAGATGCACAAAATGAATGAACTTTGAAAACTCTTTTTCATTTTTTTTTTATGTTATGTCATGAAAATGCAAGATGATTTATTAAAACAAAATAGCATTTAACAAAGAGTAGGATGAAATGCATGAGATGCACAAAATGAATGAACTTTGAAAACACTTTTTCATTTTTTTTTTGTCATGAAAATGCAAGATGATAAAACAAAATAGCATTTAACAAACAATAGGATGAAATGAATGAACTTTGAAAACACATTTTTCTTTTTTCTTCTCGTCTTTTTTTTTTTTTTTTTTTTTTCTTTTTTTTTTTTTTTTTTAAGAAAAATGCAATGTCATGAAAATGCAAGATGCTTTTTTTTTTTGAATGCTAGGGATGCTATGAAGATGCATGATTTTTTTTTTTTTTTTATGCTAGAGATGCTATGAAGATGCATTTTTTTTTAAGAAACATATTTTCTTTTTCTTTTTTTCTTTCTTTTTTTTTTTTTTTTTGCTCGAGTCAAGATTCGACAACTGGACATCATTAATTATCAAACACCCCCACACTTACTCTTTTGCACGTCCTCGGGCAAAACAGAAAAACCAAAACTAGGGAACAAAGAAAAACAAAACAAACTCAAAAGGTAAAAACTCTAAAAGACTCAATTTCAAATGACATTCAAGAACGAAGAGCAATTAAAAATTCAAGTAATTAAAACATTCATGAGGTAACACATCTTCACATCTCAAATCAATAAGCAAGGATACTTCAATTGAAAAAAACATGAGTAAAGAATGATAGATCCTCACAGAATTTACTCTCAATCTCTCAAGTGTTTAAAAGGTAGGTATTTCACTCAATTCGACCCATGAAAATTGCACTACCATAAGCTTGCTTATCTTCTACTTCTCCACTACTCAAAACACATGCACACACAAATCATGAGGAATTTATTCAAGGTTGTAGTGAGGTCAAGGTAAAGGTGGAAGTAATATGGATATGTCAAGTTAAATACCAAAGAGAATAGAAGAGCATTATGATACAGTTAGAGTGGAGAAGATGTTTGAGAACATTCAGTCTAAATTTCCCAAGATTTTTTTTTTATATACAGGACAATGACCAATATCTAACTAATGTTTTGTTAAAGATCAATTGGTAGATTGAATTTCTTTAGGCTTCAACATTCTCCTTCTATTCCTGTTATTTCCAATCATCCACCCCCATTCTAGGTATGAATATATCACATGGTGCATTCTTTTGATTGTAGCAATAATCACTCTCTCTCTCTCTCTCTTTTTTTTTTTTTTTTACTTTTTATATAGAAACATATTTTTTTTTTTTTTTTATAGAAACATATTTTCTTTTTCTTTTTGTTTTTTTTTTCTTTTTTTCTTTTTTTTTTTTTATATATAACCAATCTGCACATGCACCCCCACACTTGTTCAAGAACTCATCAAATAACAAAGTCAATGTTTTCTTATTCCCTAAGGTTGGGTTAGAACATGGTTTTTCATTTAAGGCACGTAATGAGTTAGAAACAAAGAATGGTCAAATAAGCTCAAAGGGGTTAAGCAAAGGAAAATATGCAAGGTTGGCTATTTGGCTAAACTGGCTAAGAAAGAGGGCCTCAATCATGTTCATGCATGCAAGTGAAACGCAGCCTAAAAAAGAATCAAAGCAAGTTCTAGAGTGATCATTATCATGAATGAAAATCATACAAGAAAGAAGAGAATGGCATAAATGTTGAATCCATCCATTAGGCTCAAGATCTCACCAGATATAGTTCTATCATTCTCAGTCCACCAATTCAACATCCATAACCAAACATGTGATTTTTAAGAAAGAAGACAATTAACTCAATCATGCAAATTTTCCTGAATTTCAATTGCTACTTCCACACAAACTAGTTATCTACCCCGACTAAAATGCGTCTCAAGAGTAAAATTTACTCCCTACTCTGCCATCCTTAACTGGTTTAGAAAATTACTGACAAACACATCTTTTTTGTTTTTGTTTTTTGTTTTTTTTTTGTTTTTTGCATAACCATCCTTCCCCCCAACCAGATCATAACATTATCCTCAATATGATATAGAAAAGAGCAAAACAACCTGATAAGAAGTGAATCAACGCCAAGCAGAAAAGAAACACACAAGTACACACAGATCGACCACGATAAGAAGTGAATCAACGCCAAGCAAAAAAAAACACACAGTCAGCGCCGCATCTGACCCTTAAAAGAAATCAGATAATAAAACTTAAGTACTTCCACAATTTAATACTAATTAATTACTACCTAAAAACACTCCTTACTCTGCCACCAATTAAGATGCGTCTCAAGAGAAAAAAAAAATACTCTTTACTCTGCCATCCCCTATTTTACTTTTGTTGTTAATTGATGACAAACACAACAAACATATTAACAAACACACTTTTTGAATTTTTTTGGTTTTTTTGTTTTTTTTTTTTTATATTTAGGCACACAACGATCCTTCCCCCAACCAGATCATAACATTGTCCTCAATGTTAAAATATAGATAGGTAAAGGATAGAATATATTACCTGTTGCTGCAATTACTGAAAAGAAAAACCTCACACAAATTTAAACAAAAACAAAGTACAATAAATAAAACCAAAGCCGGTAATTATTTAAATAGTTGGAGTGTCTTGGCTGGCTTTCTTTTCATTTTGCTTTCCTCACCACTTCCTTCACCGCTTCTTTCGGACCAATCTATCTGAGTTGTTACTGGATCAGGTTCATAAACAAATGCTTCTAATTTATCAATCAATTCATCAACAGTAGAAGCAGAGATAAGGAGTTATCTTACGAAGGAGTGATAAATTTCTGTTCCACAGCTTTGTCAAGAAAAAATAACAAAAGGTCAAAGAAATTATTAACATTCAACAAACCTATGGGTTTATGGTGGATGTTCAATTGGGCCCAAGAGACAACTTGAAAGAGTTCTTCCAAAGTACCAAAACCACCAGGTAAGACAATGAATGCATCAGAGTTGTCAAGCATCGCCTTCATTCGTTCATGCATAGAGGATACCTTAATTTCCAGTCAACTGTCTTTCCAACGATGTTCGTTCGAGTTAAAGGTTCAGGAATGACACCTAAAACTTGACCACCTCTTACAAATGCAGAAAGTGATACAGCCCCCATTAACCCAATGCAACCTCCCCCATATACTACACGAATGTTCCTCGCAGCAAGTGTTCTACCAACGGTGCTGCTTGCTGCGTTTACAAACTCTAAACTATTCCCATAACTTGTCCCACAAAATACACAGATACTGACAAATCTACGAACAGAAGAAGAAGTTCCCTCCATTTTACACTCACACTCCCTTTGAATGATTTTAAGTTGAAGGAAAGTGAAGGAAATGTAGTGTTTAAATAGGGAAGAGAATAGAAAAAGTAATGATAGCACCTATATGGGTAGGTTGTTGTTGTCAGAAAAGTTTGAAATTAAGATTTTTTTTTTGTGTGACTTCAAGAAAATCATCGGGGTAAAGAAGTCTAGAAACCCCAGAAGGATCCCATCAAAGGATCGTCTCATCCAAAACCAAAATTCAACAAAATCATACAAAGACAAAATAATAAAAAACAAATGATTACATACCTTTATGTACATGTTTCATGGCGAGATCATTATACTTGCGCACGTCATGAATGCGGTAATACCAAGACGGCTCGGCCAATAACTGGGCATTCTTCTCCTCCCGCTTATGGGATATTTTGGATTGAGCTACGACGCCACTAATTAAAGTGAGTAAATCGACGACTACCACCAACGACCACGGCCCGGTGAGAGGAGGTCGTGAAGAGCCCATGGCATTAAATCACGGGATTCGGCTCGGAGGCATTGTCACGCGAGAATGCAAACACGGACGCTTCTTTCGTCCATCAACAAGCGAGCCTTTGGTTAAAACACAGGAATGCTTGCGCGGCTCTCTGCAGAGCATGGCACACGAACCTTATTTACCGACCGGCGTGCGAAGGTCCACCCGAGTCAATGACGGGTGCCGCCACTCCACCGGGGGGCTCTAATCTAATTAAAGACCAAGTACAACCGAAGTTTCGCCCTCTTTTCATTTTTTTCATTTGTTTTTTTCATTTTTTTTTGAAAGATAAGATATACATGTTGTTGTGATTGTGGCTTACATCTTCCTCTGGTTTCACGTCCAGAAACGGCTTAAACGCCTTCTATGAGTCGAGGATAAGCTTCCCATCCAATTTTCTTATAAATTGGCAAACAGGGTCTTTTGAGTCAGATTCCCAAGACTGTAACGCTCTTGTTTGTCCTTGAAGAGATTCCACAAACTAAGCGATTCACGCTGCACAACTCCACAAGAATGCGTCTCAAGAGTCAATAAGATATTATCTAATGACTCCTTACTCGATCCATTCTTAATGAAGAATATTTTATCTTCTCTATTTACGAAACCATCCCCAAAGAGTGACATCGCTTGTTGCAATTCCATCGTGCACACTTGTAACAAACTTTCATTCTTTTTGCTCTTCTCCTTTTTGAAAATGAACTTTTTCCAAGACCAGGGCATGTATGGGAGAAATGAATCGAAGATTCACTGACTAAATGAACCTTTGCTTCGATTATCCAAACAGTATATCTTCTGGGATGCCCTTATACATTAACAATCTCAGTCTTTCACACCTAGCTTCATAGACTTTTGTTAGAGCATTTAGAGGGAGAGAAGGAAAATATTTTCTTAGATTTGAAAGAATGACATCCATTTTGAAGGAGAAGAAGGGTTCAGTTATTTTGGGAAACTGAAAGACAAACCGACTCGAGAGTCACGGAGTACCGTTATCCGCCGTTTAACCGGGAGCACAGAGAACTTAACAACTTGATTTTCCAGGAATGGCTGAGTCTTTGGTCATTAACTTTAAGCGCATTACCATTCCTAGGATTCTCAATATCTATGGCCCCACAAGATACGCGTGTTTGACAACAAAAGAACCGCGCCTCCTAGATCTCAATTTTCTAAGGAGTAGGTGCGGATGAGAATCTTAAAGCAAAACTTTATTGACCAATTTCCGCAACTTTTGCAAAAGGTGAAACAGACCTTGAATAAAGAAGGCCAATAAAATCCATACTGCAAGATTTTCGCAGTTGTTATCTCCACACGCCTCCGATAAAGTTTAATGGCACTACCTACCTCATTGTCGAATTTTGCACACATTTGTTTTTTTTTTTTTTTTATTCATAATGCGTATGGAGAAGACGGTAACATCATACAAGGAATGTCATGCATAAAATGAGATGAATGAAAAGAAAATGTTTTCTTTTCAAATGCATGGAATGAAATACATGATTTATTTTTTTTATATATATATTTTTTAGAATGCTAAAGATGCCATGCATGAAAATTTTTTTTTTTATGAAAATTCTGATTTATCTTTTATTATTATTATTTTTTTTTTCAAATGCTAAGGATGGCATGAAAATGCATGATTTTTATTTTTTTAAAGAATGCTTGGAGTGTCATGAAAATGCATGATTTTTTTGAATGCTAGGAATGCATGATTTTCTTTATGCAATGTCATGAAAATGCAAGTTTTTTTTTTATGTTAAGCATGTTTATGAAAATGCAAGTAATGAATAACTTCTTTTTTTTATTATTTTTCTTTTTGATTTTTTTTTTTTGCAAGAATGAATGATATAAGAGAAAAGAAAAAGAAAATACGCTCCCTTTTGTGCCCTAGTCAAGTGGAACCTAAGATTTGACAATCACTATGTTCAACAACTATCAAGTGCAAGATTTTTGGACAGGTCTAAACTTCTAAAAGTCACGGTTCCCAGATTGCCCTTATCTATAAAGACAAGGTCCCAAATCATGAATTAATCACAAGTAGGGGTAAACCCTCTCAATATGATTCGTCCATGATAATGGTAACAAATTGAGTGGTGTCTCAACAAATGTCAAGTGAGCATAAAGCCCTCAATAACAAAAGCCGAGACCCTCCTACTCCTCGGGTTCGCGCTGACTCGGGTATAGAGCCCAAAAGTGTGTGAGGTAAGTGATAGTGATGTGTGTGAGGGAGCATACAAACTGTACAAAAATTTTAAAAGATAAAACTACCCCAACTGCAGAAACATATATACAATAACCAGGCAGCAATCATCTATCCTAAGGTTTCAACAATTATGCACAATTAAGTACAAATTATATACAAGTATATCAGGTCAAAATAAACACAGGGATAACGCTATCAGATATTTACATAGAACAAAATAAATGAAATCCATTTACAAACAAGGATAAAAAGGGTAAAATAAATAAATGAAAATTATTAACAATTTGCACAACTAACAACGACAGGCTTGACTCTCCAAATATCCCCAGTGGAGTCGCCATCTGTCGCGACAGATATAATCGCGGCGGGGGAACAGCAACTCGATCGGATTTTAGAAATATGAAATTGAGAAAATGGAGTCGCCACCAATTTTATTTGAATTTGGAAAAATTGGAAAACCTCTCTTTGAAAATGGTCTTTGGAACCAGATTGGATTCGGAAGTCGGTTATGCTTAGGGAAGGGTGGAAACTTAATCCCACAAAGCACCTAACGCACCGTCATAAGACGGTACCTTAGATTAATTGTGCAAATTATTAACAATCTTTGAAAATATTTATTTTACCCTTTTTTACAAACATTGTAATTAAAAAGCGAAACCACAAAATTGTGAAAATTTAAATTTGGCTTGAGCGAAATGAAATTCTGCTCCTACGTATCCCCTGGTGCAATGGGGAACTCAAAGTTACGTAGTTCTTTAGAAAATAATTGTAGGTTGGTTGATTTTAATTAAGAAAAAGATTTTTTAAAAGATATTTTGTTTGAAAACAAATCCATTCTGACACAAGGTTCAAGTTAGCACTAGGCTACTCAATAAACCCTTATGACCCAAATGACGTTGAAGATAGCATTCGCTATTCAATCATTATCATTGGTCATTGCATGGATAAAAAAAAAAAACTATTTTTATTTTTTTATCATTTTATTTTTGGGAGTACTCTGATACAAATAAGTAAACATAATTTTTCATAAACCAAGTAAATGAAAACACAACATCACAAAAAATATTTTCTTCTCTCTTTTTTTTCTTAACATTTTTTATTTTTTATTTTATTTTTTTTAGCTTCCTATTAATCACAAGACATAAAATAAAATACACAATTAAATTAAGTAAATACCATCAAGCAAATGATAACCACAACCAATTAAACTCAAAAACTTTTTTTTTTATTTCCCTTTTACTTTTCGATTTTTTTTTTTTTTTTATTTTTTATTTTTATTTTATTTTATTTTATTTTATTTTTCTTCTTGTCTTACCTTTTCATTTTTATGTATTGAAAAAGAAAAAAAGAAAAGAAAGAAAAAAAAAAAAGTTACCACGTGAACGTGGTATTCGGTTCCATTTCTTTATAAACCCTTTTTATTATTCTTTATAAAGTTACTACGTGAACGTGGTATTTGGTTTCAGATTTCTTACCATGCATATTAACGTTAGGCCAACATTACCATGCATATTGTGTCTTCTGTTTGAACTACCCAAACTATACATATATATATATATATATAAAGCTACTAAGCGAAACGAAGGGGGTAGGGAGTTACTGTAGGTAAACTTGCGAGTCCGAAACCTAGAGCAGGGGCGGCAAGGTGTGGCAGTGCACGGTAGGTTGAACGGACCTACGCTGCAGGTGGCGCGGAGCGAGTCTGGTTCGTGTGGACGAGCAGCAGGGTGTGGGTGAAGAGAACTAGGAGGATGAGGATGACCTGATGGTTATATATGCATAGGCTGCAGCCATGGAAGATAGAGTTGTTTTGACGTTAGATATGGAGGTTACTTGGTGGAGCTCGAGGAAGATGGTGATGGTGGTTAGAGGTCACCGTTGAGACGTGGGTTGGGTTGTGGTGTTGATGGTTGGATGAAGTTGAGGTAGGGAGAAGAAGATAGTTGAAGACGAAGGTTATGGGGGTGATGAGGCTGCTGATGAATTGATGATGGAGATGAGTTAGTGGCTATGGTTTTGAGAAGGGAGAGGTGATTATGGAGAGGCAAGGTGTTTGGACGTTGGGGTGATGGTGAAGTTTGAGAATGGTAGATGGTTGAAGGATGTGATGAAGTGACCGAGTTGACTCGGTGGGATGGAGGAGATGAAGGTTTGGACGTGAATGAGGTGGTTGGTTGGAAGAGGTGGTAGGGGTAACTTGTTTACGTGTGCATGAAGAGGGAGATGGAGTTGATGAAGGTGGAGAGGTGAAGTGGACGTGTGGCTAGGGAGGGTGGCTTCAGCGTGGAGGTTGGGAGGTGAATGGAAAGGTTCAGAGATGAGTTCTCACGGTTATGGGTGAGTGTGTTGGGTGGATGAAGGGAGGTGGCTACGTGAAGGGGTGCAAGATGGTGATGTTCACGTGGATGTATTGTTTGGACGTGGAGGAGTCACGGTTGTAAGGTGGGTGGAACTCGGCTGGATGGAGGAGAGGGGACGTGAAGTGGTTACGTGTGCATGGGAGTTCGCGGTGGAGCCCGTGGGCGGTTGGGGAGGCTTATGGGTGGCTGTTGGTGGTGGTCATGGTTGCATGGTGATGGTGTGGAAGGTATAGGGTGTGAGGAGAGGTGATAACAGCAAGGGGTTTGGGTGTTGTTACGGGTGAATTTCACGTATGCATGGTGGAGGGATGAGGAAGAAGATGGTAGAAATGGTTGAAGGTGGTTGAAGGTGTTGGCAAGTTGAATGAGTTAGGGTGTGTTGTGAGTAATGGAGCACGATGGAAAATGTGGTGTTAATGGTTGGAATGGTGACAGGATATGAGAGTGGTGGTCATAGAGATGGAGACTTGGGTTCCATGGGTGAAGATGCTGCTCTGTTTTACGATGCTGGGGTCACGGTCTAGCAGAAGGGAGATGATGATAATGTTTTTGAGGGGATGATGAAGTGGGTTGAAGATCATGAGAATGAAGGTAATGGGATGTGGTTGTTTATGGATTTTGGTGAGGGAGAAGCATCTTGCCAGTGAAGGTGAGGTTCAATGATGATTGCCTCTGGAGTGCCCCCCCTTCTCTTCTTTCTCTGTATCGAGTTTTGTTATCTATTGATGCTTATACTGTGGGTGAGTAATCAGTGGAGTGAAGTTGGTGAGGGTGAGCATTGATTGTGTGATGGTGATGGAAAAAATGGTGGGTGAAAGCTGGATGAGTGGAGGTTAGTGAGGAAAATGAGTGT
Organism: Ormosia semicastrata; assembly: GCA_029884595.1. Classification (NCBI taxonomy): domain Eukaryota; kingdom Viridiplantae; phylum Streptophyta; class Magnoliopsida; order Fabales; family Fabaceae; genus Ormosia; species Ormosia semicastrata. The sequence continues at coordinate 219,359 of JAQQTO010000062.1, forward strand.
GTGCCAGTAGGTGAGTGGATGTGAGTTGGAACGTGAGTGTGTGCAGGTGAGGGAAAGAAAAAAAAAAGAAAGGAAAGGTAAGTGAGTACAAAAGAAAAGTGGATCAAAACGTGAGTGGGTGCGGCGGTGTAAAAGTGAGTGAGTGTGGGAATAGTGCGGGAGGACATAGTGAGTGGGGAATAGTGCGGGGGACGTGAGGATGGAGCAAATGAGGCTTGTCCCCCTACCGAGTGTCTATTTGTCTTTGCAAAGGAGTGAAATATGCATGATTAGAAATAGGAAAAAAAAAAAAAAAAAAAAAAAAAAACGTAGAGTCAGCAAAGAAAATTGTTTCATGCAGCAAAATTTTTTTTCTTTCTTTTTTTCTTTTTTATTTTATTTTATTTTATACTTTTTTTATTTTATTTTTTTTTATATAAGTCCGGTCAAAATTGGGTGTTCACAATATGTACAATAGATAACATTTATAATTATCATGTTAATACTTCAATCAAAGAAGCAACATCAACATCTCCATCTCAGAGACTCGCAATCGCCCATACAATTGCAATGCATATTTAATGTTATGAAAGCAACCGCCCATACAATTGCCCTGTTATACCAAGTTATGTCTAATGTTTATGCCTATGCACAGTTCCTAAGTATGAAAATGAATAATGCATGATACCATATTTAGGAATCTCCAATCCCATGGTAATATCATGAATGCATGAAACTTGAACAAAGTAATGGAAGTCACAATCATAACTCTGGACAAGCACTGGAAGTCCATCCAGCCACATCATTTATCACAGAGAAAATCTATTTCCCCCTAGGTAGTGAAGCCCATCACCTACACAGTTATCGATAATGCATGAGGAAATCCATCCCCAAAATTCTATAATAGGAAAGATACAATCCACCTTGCCTAAATATATATTACCCACATCTACGGGGCTCAAATTTTTGAATAAGGCATCACATACAATCAAGTATATCATCTTGTCTAATTAAATTCTCATAATTAGCATTACAAACCTCAATATGTTTCACAAACATCTCATGCAATACAATTACTAATTACTTCCCATAACTAGTTTCACAATTGATACTAAAATAACCCCATATGGATCAAAATCTTATATATTACCCTATGACATTCCACCATACTATGGAAGCCTAAGGTGTTCCAACACATTACCCCTTGATAATCCGCCCTACTATGGTTATCTAAGGTCCCTCTAAGGCTTCTAGCCTTATAGAATGCTAAAACATGCATTTCCTAACCAAAACACATCCTACTCAAAATTGACCTTTGACCTTTGCACAGTAAATTGACCATAACTTGGCTAAGGAGGTCGAAACGAGGTGATTTCGGTGGCGTTGGAAAGATAAGAGAAAGAGCTACAACTTTAATGAAGAACCACAAAACCTAATTCTTATCATAGTAGGGTGACACGGCCATGTAAAAGTACACAACCCTGACCGTGTAATCGTCTGTGAGCAAAATTTATGGCAGAGAGGAACACAGCCTAAGGCGGCGTTTTTAGACACAACCCGTGTTTCTGGGCCAGAAACTTTGCAATTCATTTTGAAACATCTTGCCACTATTCCCATGGTCAAAATCTTGGATTTTTCACACTCCAATCCAACCACTAGGTGATTTTAAGTCCCAACCAAGTTCACAAACATAAAGGAAACTTAAAACACCAATTGATTTTACCAAAAACCACAGTTCATGGATAATCATCCAATCACAAACCATTCATCCACCTAAACCTAAAGCCCCTATTTTCAACTCAAAAAGCATTCAAGGGTGTTCAAGTGATGAAAAAACTGTTATCATGCCTCTAGCAAACTAAAAACATGCTATTCTTAAGCTTTCTAACAAGATTCATGCATTTACTGACATAAACACAATTCTCACACTTCAAAACCCTATATCCCCCATCAAGTCCTCATAAACCTAATGAAGAAGATGAAGTCATGAAGTAACACAAATTTTCCCCTACCTCAAAGTCTTAAACGTGAAGCCAAGAATGGATCCAAGCTCCAATTGATTCTTCTTCCCTCTTCTCTTCCTCTTCGGTTTCTCTCTTATGTCTCCTTTTCATTCCTTTCTTCTCTTCTTTTCTCTTCTTTCTTCACATTTTCTCTTCTCTGTTTCTGCTTCTCAAATATCCTAGCCGTGGGATATTTTGAGAAGGGAAGTCTAATTTGACTTCTCTTGGTTAGGTACCAAAATCTTGATCTGCTAAGAACACCTAGATTTCACCAAATCTGGTTTCATAGCTACCAACAGATTCAAAATAAATCTTAAGATTCATTAAAAATTCTATTTCACTAAAAATTGATATTTTCATATCAGTTGTGGGTCAATTCGGTACTAAAACACACAACCAGTATGCTTAAAAATGTCAAACTAACTCCGTAAATTCTCAAACTTTAACTGTAGTACAATTCCCACATTTGTGACTTAGAAACAAACTCTCCACATTTATTTCCATTAACTAAGCAGTTTAAGCCACTTTCGGAATAAATAACAACTATATTTCTCACATAGTGTTACAACAAAGTGCCTAAATATACTCAGAAAGTCACAAAACTACACAGACATATTAAGTAAGTATTAGGATACCTCTGTAACCATATACAAGCCTAACATGAACTTCTAGGATATTATATTTTCCTCACCTTTTTTAGAATTTTATCCCCAAAATTAGTTTACTTTATGTATAAAGTTATAATAATTGACATACAACCACAAATGCAACCAAATTTTAAGAAAACAAAGTTACCAAACATGTACAACCATGTACTCACCTTTTCCAAAACCAGGAGATGGTGATGTCTCCTAACCTCGTACAACATAGACTCTACTCCTAGTGATAAGTCTATCTTTAGTCTTATTCTCTTGCTTTTGAGAACAACTCTTGGCGTAGTGTCCCTTCTCACCACACTTATAACAAGTTATCTGGTCCACCCAACACACCTTGTTCCCGTGATACTTACCACATTTGTTGCAAGTTTCTTGCCGATCTTCCTTTTGAACATTCTGGCCTTTCTCTTGTGGGTGACTGGATTTAGGACTACCTTTCCCATATCCACCATCCACCTTCTTCTTATTCTGAAGACTTTGTAAATTTCGCTCTGCTTGAATTTAGAGATTTTCAGACTCCACAATTCTACACTTGTTCACCAAGGATGGAAAATCCCTAATTTCAAAAGGTCTCATAACCCTTATTATATTTCCCTTCAACCCAGACTCAAACTTGACATATTTCTAGCTCTCATCTGGATTTTGCCTACACTGTGAAGAAAACTTAGACAACTCATGAAATTTTACCTTATACTACCCAACCGTCATATCTTCTTATTGAAGACTTAGAAATTCCTTTTCTTTATAATCTTGTAAACTCTTTGGGAAGTGTTTCTCCAAAAAGGTCTCTTTGAATACACCCCACGTGATCAAAGTCCCTGCTATCTTGAGCAGCCTCCTGGTGTTTCACCACCATTGCTCCGCTTCCCCTCTCAGCATAAAGGAAGCAAAAGAAACTTTTTGCTCTTCAGAGTAAACCATGACTTCATAGATCATCTCTAATTCGGTCAACCACTCTTCTGCTTTAATCGGATCATAGTCACCTCTGAATATCGGAGGACTTATCTTTCTGAACTCCAAAATGTCAAGAAAATTCTTATTTCTCCTAACTAGTACCTCTTGTACTGGTGGTGGTGGTACCGGTGGTGGTACTTGCAGCTGAAGTACTAACCTCTCTAGCACTCTAGCAGTCGCTGCTGCTTGCTCAGTCTACTGCCTGATGGCATTGGCCATCGCCATCATAGCTACAACCATCTTTGTACATTTATTATTAGAGTCTCGATTTCGACTCCCACGTGGCCGCCCTCGGGTTACCGGTCACCCTCGTGCTGCTATAGTCTTCTGTAAACATAGAACAATCCATATTGAGTTAACTAGGCTCAATATCATGTAACCGTATCACAGTAGCTAAAGCAAACATCTCAAAGGCAAAACATGCAATTTCACTAAAACAATCACATTTAAGAGATAAGAAATTCATAACCATCACTACACATGCATAAGCATAGTCAGTTCATACCCCGACTCAACAGGATGAACTTCTCTGATACAAAAAATGTAACAACCTAATATTTGCTACCCAAATAGATCGTCATATAAATGAATAACTCAATACTGGCCTACTACTACTAACATACATCAACATTTAACCCATATTATTCATAAACAATAAGTAAATATGGAGAGCCACGAAAAAAAAAGTTATATATATACATCGCAGCCTCAAGGGCATACTGTTATACATGACTCAAAACAACTAAACAAATATAAAACAAGTATATGCTCAGCTAAAAACAGTATCTATGCTATGCTAGTCCTCTTACATTTTCTTCTTCCTTTTCGAAGAACTCGCACCTGGATATACATGGCAACACAATCGGGGTGCGAAAACATATCTCAATAGAAGTATTCCAATACTAGCATATATATATATATCTATGTACAACAGATAACATTTATAATTATCATGTTAACACTTCAATCACAGAAGCAATATCAACATCTCCATCTCAGAGACTCGCAATTGCCCATACAATTGCAATGCATGTTTAATGTTATGAAAACAACCGCCCATACAATTGCCATATTATGCCAAGTTATGTCTAATGTTTATGCCTATGCACAATTCCTAAGTATGAAAATGAATAAAGCATGATACCTTATTCAGGAATCTCCAATCCCATGGTAATGTCATGAATGCATGAAACTTGAATAAAGTAATAGAAGTCACAACCATAATCTTGAACAAGCACTGGAAGTCCATCCAGCCACATCATTATCACAGAGAAAATCTATTTCCCCATGGGTAGTGAAGCCCATTAACTACAGAGTTATCAATAATGCATGAGGAAATCCATCCCCAAAATTCTATAATAGGAAGGATACAATCCACCTTGCCTAAATATAGATCACCCACATCTACGGGGCTCACACTTTTCAATAAGGCATCACATACAATCAATTATATCATCATGTCGAATTAAATTATCATAATTACCATTACAAACCTCAATATGTTTCACAAACATCTCATGTAATACAATTACTAATTACTTCCCATAACTAGTTTCACAATTAATACTAAAACAACCCCATATGGATCAAAATCTTATATATTACCGTATGACATTCCACCATACTATGGAAGCCTAAGGTATTCTAACACATTATCCCTTGATAATCCACCCTACTATGGTTATCTAAGGTCCCTTTAAGGCTTCTAGCCTTATAGAAAACCAAAACATGCATTTCCTAACCAAAACGTATCTTGCCCAAAATTGACCTTTGACCTTTGCATAGTAAATTGACCATAACTTGAGCTACGAAGGACAAAATGAGGTGAATTCAATGGCGTTGGAAAGGTAAAAGAAAGAGTTACAACTTTAATGAAAACCATAATAGCTAATTCTTATCACAGAGGGGTGACACTGTCATGTCAAATTACACGGTCCTGGCCATGTAATCGTCTGTGTGGAAAATTTCTGGCCGAGGGGAACACAGCCTAGGCCGTGTTTTTGGGCTAGAAACTTTGCAATTCATTTTGCAGTATCTTGCCACTGTTCTCATGGTCAAAATCTTGGATTTTTCACACTCCAATCCAACCACTAGGTGATTTTAAGTCCCAAACAAGTTCACAAACATAAAGGAAACTTAAAACACCAATTGATTTCACCAAAAACCACAGTTCGTGGATAATCATCCAATCACAAACCATTCATCCACCTAAACCTAAAGCCCCCATTTTCAACTCAAAAAGCATTCAAGGGTGTTCAAGTGATGAAAAAATTGTTCTCATGCCTCTAGCAAACCAAAAACATGTTATTCTCATGCTTTCTAACAAGATTAATACATTTACTAACATAAACACAATTCTCATACTTCAAAACCCCATATCCCCCATCCAGTCCCCATAAACCCTATGAAGGAGATGAAGTCATGAAGTAACACAAATTTCCCCTACCTCAAAGTCTTAAAGGTGAAGCCAAGAATGGATCCAAGCTCCAGTTGATTCTTCTTCCTTCCTCTCTTCCTCTTCGATTTCTCTCTTCTGTCTCCTTTTCTTTCCTTTCTCTTCTCTTCTTTTCTCTTCATTCTTTATGTTTTCTCTTCTCTATTTTTGTTTCTAAAATATCCCAACCGTGGGATATTTTTAGAAGGGAAGTGTAATTTGACTTCTCTTGGTTAGGTACCAAAATCCTGATCTGCTAAGAACACCTAGATTTCACCAAATCTGGTTTCGTAGCTACCAACATATTCAAAATAAATCCTAAGATTCATTAAAAATTCTATTTCACTAAAAATTGATATTTCGATATCAGCTGTGGGTCAATCCGGCACTAAAACACATAACCAGTATACTTAAAAATAGCAAACTAACACAAAAAATTCTCAAACTTTAACTGTAGTATAGTTCCCACATTTATTTCCATTAACTAAGCAGTTTAAGCCACTTTTGGAGCAAATAACAGCTATATTTCTCACATAGTGTTACAACAAAATGCCTAAATATACTCAGAAAGTCACAAAACTACACAGACATGTTAAGCAAGTATTAGGATACCTCTGTAACCATATCCAAGCTTAAAATGTCTTTATAGGGTATTACATTCATGTGACACCCAGGGTCGATGAGGGCCGGGAGTGGTCACCGGTGCATAAGATGAAGCACAGACAAGGAGCGGCTCCTGGCAGGCTTCTAGACAGAAGGACATGTGAATGAACTGAATACACATCGGAATGAGAGGGATCCAGAGACTGTGCAGGTATGGGACTGCATAGTTGAGGATGACTTAAAGGAATTGATTAGCACCACCCATATCAATAAGATGCATCTTCTTTTCAAGAGCCAAGAACATAAGTACTCTATAGTTAAGCATGCTTGACTTGGACCACTTGTGGGATGGGTGACCTCTTGGAAAGTTTCTTAGGATGCATGTGAGTGAGGACAAAGCACGCTGAAAAGACCTGTGTTGGTTTGTGTGGACACTCATCGATCCTGCAGCCAGTCTCGGGACGTTACAAAGACCAAAAGCTCAAGTTGGTATCTTGATAGTGGTTGCTCCAAGCACATAACCGGTGTTGGCTCCATGTTTTCCTTCCTTGTCCCCAAGAATAGTGGTCACGTGACATATGGTGACAACAACAAAGAGAAGATTCTTAGAGTTAGTAAAGTTGGTAAGAACCCTTCTTCATCCATTGATAATATTTTGTTTGTTAAAGTACTAAAACATAACTTGTTTAGCATTAGTCAATTATGTGATAAGGGGAATATAGTAATATTTAATTCTAATTATTGCATAATTGAAGGTAAAGATGATAAGCATGTTAAGTTTGTAGGTCATAAGGTCAATAATATATATATGTGATTAGCCTTGATGACATTTCCTCAAATGATGCTAAATATTTTATGAGTAAAGAAAATAATTCATGGTTATGGCATAGAAGAATTGCTCACATTCACATGGATCACTTAAATAAATTAGTTTCTAAAGAACTAGTAATTAGTCTTTCAAAGCTCAAATTTGAAAAAGAAAAACTTTGTGATGTATGTCAAAAGTGAAAACAAGTAAAAGTCTCTTTTAAAGTTAAAAATATGGTTTCAACTTCTAGACCTTTACAACTTTTGCATATGGATCTTTTTGGTCCCTCTAAAACTATGAGCTTTAGTGAAAATTACAATGCATTAGTGATTGTGGATGATTTTTCTAGATTTATGTGGACATTATTTTTGTTTCACAAAAATGATGTTTTTCAATCATTTAAAAAACTTGCCAAAGTTATTCAAAATGAAAAAGGTTTTTGTATTGCATCCATAAAAAATGATCATGGTGGTGAATTTAAAAACCATGAATTTGAAACCTTTTGTGAAGAACATGGCATTGAGCATAATTTTTCTACCCCTAGAACACCACAATAAAATGGTGTTGTAGAAAGGAAAAATCGATCTTTAGAAGAAATAGCAAGAACTATGCTCAATAAGGCCAACCTTCCTAAGTACTTTTAGGTGGATGCGGTTAACACTGCTTATTATATTATGAATAGAGCTCTAATAAGGCCAATTTTAAAGAAAATCCCATATGAATTGTATAAGGGAAGGATGCCAAATGTTTCATATTTTTATGTCTTTGGATGTAAATGGTTTATTTTGAATAATGGAAAGCATAACTTGGGGAAGTTTGATGCAAAATCTGATGAGGGAATTTTTCTTGGCTATTCTATATATAGTAAAGCCTTTAGCATTTATAGTAAACGAATTATGACCATAGAAGAGTCTATACATGTTGCTTTTGATGAAACTAACCCAAATGAGCCAAGAAAAGAGCTTATTGATGATGTTGTAGAAATTTTGGCAAGGACACACTTGGAGAATCAAGAGAAAGAGCCCAAGAAGCAAGAAGAAAGACCCCTTGATCACTCATGGCAAGAGGATTCAGAAATCATAGATCTACCCAAAGAATAGAGGACATCAAGATATCATCCTCTCGATAAAGTGATAGGTGATGTATCAAAAGAGGTAATCACTCGAAACTCTCTTAGAGATGCATGTAATCACTTGGCTTTTGTCTTTCAAGTTGAACCTAAAGACATAAATAAGGCCATTAATGATGAACATTGAATCTTGGCCATGCAAGATAAACTAAATCAATTTAAGAGAAATCAAGTTTGGGAATTAGTTCCAAGGCCTAATGATTATCCTATAATTGGCACCAAATGGGTCTTTAGGAACAAACATGATGAAACATGCTTAATAATAAGAAATAAAGCTAGGCTTGTAGCTAAGGGCTATAATCAAGAAGAATGCATAGACTATAAAGAAACTTATGCTCCCGTAGCTAGATTAGAGGTCATTAGAATGTTACTTGCATATACATGCATCATGGATTTCAAGCTTTATCAAATGGATGTTAAAAGTGTCTTTTTAAATGGTTTTATACAAGAAGAGGTGTATGTAGAACAACCTCCTGATTTTGAGGATTTTGAAATGCCCAACCATGTTTCTAAACTGAAAAAAGGCCTTGCATGGCTTGAAACAAGCTCCTAGAGCTTGGTATGAAAGGTTGAGCAAATTTCTTTTAGAAAATGGCTTCTCTAGGAGAAAGGTTGACACTACTCTCTTTATCAAGCATAAAAAGCATGACATTCTTCTTGTTCAAATTTATGTTGATGATATAATATTTGGTGCTACTAACAACTCTCTTTGTAAGGAATTTGCTAATATTATGCAAAGTGAGTTTGAGATGTCCATGATGGGTGAGCTAAACTTCTTCCTTGGTCTCCAAATCAAGCAAACGAAGGGTGGGACTTTCATAAGTCAGTCCAAATATTACAAGGAGTTGCTCAAGAAGTTTGGAATGGAAGTTGCCAAGTATATGGCTACACCAATGGGCACCTCTTGTTACTTGGACAAGGATGAAGGAGGTAAATCTGTAGAAATCACAAAATATAGAGGTATAATTGGCTCACTTCTTTATCTTATAACTAGTAGGCTAGATATCATGTTTAGTGTGTACATGTGTACTAGATATCAAGCTAATCCTAAAGAACCACACCTAAGTACTGTAAAACTAATTATGAAATATCTTATCGGTACTTCACAAATGGGTTTGTGATACCCTAAGGGTGCCTCTTATAGCCTAGTTGGTTACTCCGTATCTGACTTTGCCAGAAGCAAAATGGATCGAAAAAGCACTAGTGAGACATGCCACTTGCTTGGAAGCTCACTAGTTTCTTGGCATAGCAAGAAACAAAATAGTGTGACATTGTCTACAGCTGAAGCTGAATATATTACAGTTGAAAGTTGTTATGCACAAATCCTTTGGATGAAGCAATAACTTCTAGACTATGGTCTAGAGCTAGATCACATCCCTATAAGGTGTGATAATACTACTGCAATCAACTTATCAAAATATCCCATTTTGCACTCAAGAACAAAACACATTGTAATTAGGCATCACTTTATAAGAGATCATATTCAAAAAGGTGATTGCATCCTTGAATTTGTGGAAACCACTAAGCAACTAGCTGATATTTTTATCAAACCATTAAACAAAGAAGCATTTTTCTATATAAGAACTGAACTTGGAATATTGGATCAGTCTTGCATTTAATTCTGTACAAATTAGTCATTTGTTGATAAATCGGTTATCTTTGCTGCATAATTAATCTTTTTTTATGCCTAACTTGTAATTCTACTATATAATATTATTGTTTTGCTGTGTAATTTTAATAAGTTTAATCACTTTTGAATCCAATACTGACTTGAGCATCAAAGTGTTCCCTAAACTTATTTTGCAGTACTTAATTCATGCTTAAGTCCCCCAAATTACCAATCTCAAGTTCTTGATGAAGAAAATTACTTCCTGGTACTTTTGAAGAAGAGAAATCAGCTTATGAACTGCATTTATGGTGGTTTGAGTGAATGAAAAATGAAGCTAATCTAAAGAAAGAACTTCAAGGAGGCATGATTTGGTTTGTTTGAGTGGTGATTTCGTGAAAGTTCAATCGCTATGGCAGTGAAGCAATTAATCCAAGAAGGGAACAATTGGTTTTTAGCCTTTGGAAATTTTTGGTGCATTGAAGGAGTCTCTGTCAAGCCTAAATAATCGGTTAGGTTATTAGCTCTAACCGATTACGCTCTTTTTTGGTCCCATTTTGTGCTCTCTGGCAAGCACAATAATCGGTTAGCCACACATCCTAACCGGTTATTGGAGAAAACAGTGATCTCCTTTAATTAGCTTAACCGATTAACAAAATGCACTAATCGGTTACCCATTTTCCCTAACCGGTTAGGCCATTCCAATTTAAACATTTCCCAACAGCATAGCTCACCATTCACGAATCCTTCCATCTCCATTATCATCTTCGTCCTCTCAAAACCTCTCACACCCACTCCCTCACATTTATCACCTACCACAAATCCACCATTTAAATCCCATTTCCCTCACATTCCACCACTTTCCATCATATTCCCATTTCCTTTTGGTATCACATTCCCATTTTTCACCTTCCTTCTCACTCACTCTTTCCTCAACCGTGCCTTAGCCTCTATTCTTCCACCATGATAAGCAGTTCTTCTCACCACAAACGCCCTCGCACCAAAAACCCCAATCTACCTCTACCACCACCTATTTCACCTCTTGACCGAGATTTTTTAATTAGCCTTAACATTGGAAGGTACTTCTCTAATAGGGATCAAATAAAGGCATACACACTGCACTTTCATACGCGACGTCTCATTTAACCCAAGTACATGGACTGGGACTTCTTCAACAGAGAAGGATTCACGTACCTTACAGAGCTCTTAGAATTCCATGGGTTGAAAACTCTTGTCACCACTAACCTCGGGTACTTCTATCTTGAACCCACCAAAGTTTACTTCTGTAATTTAAATATTATTAGTAGAAATTTAGTTTCTGAGTTTAAAAGATATAGAATCATTGTGCAACTAAGGCAATAGGCTACCATATTGGGTCTCACCTATTCTTGAAACAAACTCCCTATGGAAAATCATAATTCTTGGGAGGATTCTGATCGAGATCAAGTAGTAGCAAATATGCTTCAACCAGGAACTCAAGTGCCAAAAGGATCTTTTACTGTTGGTGTTCTGAACTTACAGGATCATCTTCTTCACTTCATAGTCACACACATCCTAGTACTAAGGGCAAGTAAATATGCCTTACTTGAAGAAGAAGACATTTTCTTGATATGGGCATTTAAAAGATGTGTGAAGATTAACTGACTTTATTACATTATGCATTACATGATGAAAGCTAAAGAAAAGGCAGTTATGGATCTTCCTTATGCTCTATTGGTTACTCGAATTCTAGACCAATACAAGGTCCCCCTAGGGGATGATGGAATCATGAATACAATGGGTCCCTATAATTTTGGACTTACTTCTCTCAATCGAATGCAAGTGAAGAAAGTAAATGATGAATGAATTTATGGTCATGGACGTGTGGCAACAGCACCACAAGAAGAAATTCCTGCTGCTCTGGCTGATGTTCCTATGGAAGAGGCACTAGCAACAAGTAGTATCCCAGAAGCTATAAGTGAAACACACATTCTTGCTGCCATTGCAGATCTTAGAACTTACCTGGAGCACAGCAACACAATCATCTTTGATCACATAAATGCTATGGAGGATCGCCTGGATAGGCTCGAGCGTCGCTACCCAGCACCAGAGGATCATGGGGCTTAGGCATGGAATACTTATTTCTGTTATAGCAGTGTTTCTGAACTTGTCTACTTTTCTTACAATTATGTTTTGGACATTATGTTTAGCCTTGACTCAAATGTTTTGGATATTATCTTATATTATAGCATGTTTATCTGGCATCTTGGAAATGTTTAAATATGGCTTGAATGCATGTTTTGAATGATATCGTATAACTTGAATGTGTCTATTTATGAACAGATTACTAAATATGCTTCCATTGTGGCTAACAAGTGGCTATATTATCATTAGTTATTTGTTCCAATTTTTGTTTATCATGACAAAAGGGGGAGAAAGATATAGGCTTTTTATTGAGAAAAAAAGGTAAAACAACTGAAAGCTTCATTTAGTTTTTTTTTTAATGGCCTTGGAATTCCAAAACAAAAGGGGAGCTGTGCATCTCTGATTCAATCACCCCTTGAAAAATAGAGGGGGAGTAAATCTCTAAATCCTATTATGAATTCCAATTATTATTTGAACTAACCTTTTCTCAATAGTTATTTGTCATCATCAAAAAGGGGGAGAATGTGATTCACATTGATTCAAGAAATGGTTTTGATTATAACAAAGCAAAGAAAGGAAGGCAAATGCCCAAGACAATCCCAAAGAGCATCAAGTCTATAATATAGGCTTTAGAACTTGTGTAAAGGTAGTTGAAGGATTCACACTAAGCTTATAAAATGTTTTCTTACTCAAATCAAATACGTTTTACAAAATAAGGATTTACATCTGTTTAAATGGCTTTTAAGATCAAGCAAAGTGTCTTTGAAAAACCTCTTTGAAATCTATCTTGAGAAAACCTTTTTTAGAAGCAAACTTGTTAAGGTCCTAACCGATTAGGATATGGCCCTAACTGGTTATTTGATTTCTCAGAAGCAAATCTATTAAGGTCCTAACTGATTAGTATAGCTATATAATTGATTATTTGCTTTCATAGAAGAAAATTAGTTTAAGTCCTAACCGGTTAGCATAAGATCCTAACCGATTATTGGATTTTACAGAAGCCAATTTCCATGGTCCTTAACCGATTAGGAACAGCTTATAATTAGTTAAGTTAATTAGACAGAGGCATTGCCTCTTTATATTTTATATGCCTAACCCATTATGTGCTTAGTCTAATCGGTTATTTGCCTTAACAGAAGCATTCGTACTCATTTGAAAACAAGGCTTAACCATTAGGATTTGGTCCTAATCAGTTATTCATTAAAACAGAAGCTTTTATATTGGGCTTAAAGAGCTTCTAACCGATTAGGGAGCTTGGGTAATTGATTAAACTTGTTATCTGGAAAAGGGTTAAAACATGTTCAATGGCTATATTAAAGAGCATTTAATGCTCTCATTTACCCCCAATAGCTATCATTTGCCCTTAACTATAAATCTGAGTGTTGGGCATTAATAAAGAGTTAGAAAGACTGAGACCAACTATCTGAGAATCATTATTGAGCATAAAATTCGTATTTCCATAATCATATTCATCATACTCTGTTTTTAAGCTTAGAAAGTGTGAATCTTCAATACCCATAAGTTTCAATTTGTATTATCTACTCTTTGAAAGAGTTTCTATTCATTTACATCTTTGTATAATCTGTTTAGAGAGGGTGAGGTATCCCTTATTTGAAGAGGCTCAAGCTATAAAGGGTGAGGTATCCTAAGGTGGTGTTGAGTGCTCCAATTTGTAAAGGTTACAAGCACCTGATTCAAGCTTAGAATTTAGTGGAAAATCTTGAGTGATTGCTTGAGGACTGGACGTAAGCCACAAGTAGATTAGTGGCTGAACCAGGATAAAGCTTAGGGTTTGTTATTCTAAGCTCAACTCTTTAATATTGTGCATTGTTTTATTGAGTTTGCTTGAATACTATCTTGCTTGATTATTGTATTTGTAAGTGAAAGTCTTCATCTTATCTATCCATTTATCTCTATTAATCAAATAGCTTCAACAAAAATAATAATTCAAGTATTTTGCAAAAGATTTGCTAACTTGTCTTACATACTCAATTCACCCCCTCTTTATTAATTGAGGTCACTTAGTAATAAGTAGTATCAGAGCTAGACTCTTGTGTAAAGAGCTTAGCACTTGTAAGAGAAGAAATGGCTTCAAATGGTTTTTCAAATGAAAGTTCTTCTATAAATAGACCTCCATTTTTCAATAGGGATGGTTATGGATATTGGAAAGAAATGACGAAAATTTTTATTGAAATTATTGATTTAGATGTGTGGGACGTCGTTGAAAATGGTTCTTTTATCCCCACACGTACTATAAATGGTGTAAGAACTAATACACCTAAAAGTGAATAGACCGATGAGGATAAAAAGAAGGTTCAATACAACGTGAGAGCCAAGAACATCATTACCACATCTTTGGGATATGATGAATTCTTTAGGGTGTCAAATTGTAAGACTTCCCAAGAAATGTGAGATACCCTTCAAGTAACTCATGAGGGCACAAGCGAGGTAAAGAGATCAAGAATAAACACTCTTACTCATGAATATGAATTGTTTAGAATGAACCAAGGAGAGAGTATTCAAGAAATGCAAAAAAAGATTTACACATATCATTAATCATCTTGCTTCATCAGGACTTTTCCTAATGAGGACCTTATTAACAAAATCTTGAGATGTTTGAGTAGGAATTGGCAACTAAAGGTGACAGCTATTATGGAATCAAGGAATCTATCAACAATGACGCTAGCCACCTTATTTGGGAAGCTTCAAGAACATGAGTTGAAGCTAAATAGGCTCAATCAAAATGAAGAGCATGATAAGAATAAAAAGGGATTGCACTCAAAGCCACCTTTTCTACAATTGAAGAGGATGATGAAGATGGTGAAAAAGGTGCAGAAAATCTTGAGCAAAGTGAGGAGAATCTTAGTCTCATTGTGAGGAAGTTTTGAAGATTCTTAAAGAAAAAGGGATTCCAAAGAAGGCCACCCTTCCCTCAAAAGAAAGCCTACCACAAAGGAGAAGGATCCTCAACTCCTCCAAAATGTTATGAATGTGGAAAACCGAGGCACATGAAAATGGAGTGTCCCATATATCATAAGAAGATGAAAAAGTTTGAGAAAAGACCTTCCAAAGAAAAGAAAGGAAGGAAAGCATATATAGCATAGGAGGACAATGACATGAGTTCTTTTGATACCTCATAGTATAAAGAAGCTCATCTTTGCCTCATGACTCAAGTAAAAGAAAATGAAGATAGCGACACCGAGGTAACATCCTTTAACTTAGATTCTTCATCTTCTTATAATGAATTACAAGATACTTTTCAAGAATTGCATGATGAATATATGAGGCTGACAAAAATGGTTTTATCTTCAAATAAAATAATCTTCTTATTAGTAAATAAAGTTTCTATTTTAAATAAGGAGATTAATGAGCTTAAGATTAAAAATGAAACCTTAGGACTTATTGATGCTAACTCATTGTGCATGACTTTCTCCTCACATGATAACACATCCATACCCTTACCTTGCTCATAATGCAAAGCATTTGAAAAAGAAATTAAAGATTTAAACAACACTCTTGCAAAATTTACCTTTGGAAGAAACAACTTGAATGTGTTGTTAGGAAAACAAAAATGTGCTTTCCAAAAAGTCGGTTTGGGGTATAATCCCAATAACCAACAAAAATCTTACAAAAATTTCTTTCTTTCCATAAATGCTTCAAGTAATCCCTTTATCAAATGCTTTCATTGTGGGAGGAAAGGACATAGTGCATCCACATGTAATGTTAGAAAGAACATTAATACCAAGATTGGAACTAAAAATGTTTGGGTTCCTAAGGGCATCTTGCCTAACTTTAACACATAAGGACCCAAGACAATTTGGGTAACAAAGGTTAAAATTTGAATGTGTGTTGTAAGTCTGCTTGAAGACTGTAACAACCCAATATTTGCTACCCAAATATATCGTCATATAAATGAATAACTCAATACTGGCTTACTACTACTAACATATATCAACATTTAACCCATATTTTCCATACACAATGAGTAAATATTGAGAGCCACAAAAACAAAAGTTATATATATACATCACAGTCTCAAGGGCATACTGTTATATATGACTCAAAATAAATAAGCAAATATAAAACAAATATAAGCTCAGCTCAAAATAGCATCTATGCTATGCTAGTCCTCATACATCTTCTTCTTCCCTTTTGAAGAACTCGCACCTGAATTTACATGGTAACACAATCGGGGTGAGAAAACATATCTCAGTAGAAGTATTTCAATACTAGCATATATACATATATATGTAAAATAGATAACATTTATAATTATCATGTTAACACTTCAATCACAGAAGAAACATCAACATCTCTATCTCAGAGACTTACAATCGCCCATACAATTGCAATGCATGTTTAATGTTATGAAAACAACCGCTCATACAATTGTCATGTTATGCCAAGTTATGTCTAATGTTTATGCTGCACAATTCCTAAGTATGAAAATGAATAATGCATGGTACCATATTCAGGAATCTCCAATCCCATGGTAATGTCATCAATGCATGAAACTTGAACAAAGTAATGGAAGTCACAACCATAACCCTGAACAAGCACTGGAAGTCCATCCAGCCACATCATTATCACAAAGAAAATCTATTTCCCCCTAGGTAGTGAAGCCCATCAACTACACAGTTATTAATAATGCACGAGGAAATCCATCCCCAAAATTCTATAATAGGAAGGATACAATCTACCTTGCCTAAATACAGATCACCCACATCTACGGGGCTTACACTTTTCAATAAGGCATCACATACAATCAAGTATATCATTATGTCTAATTGAATTCTCATAATTAGCATTACAAACCTCAATATGTTTCACAAACATCTCATGCAATACAATTACTAATTATTTCCCATAATAAGTTTCACAATTGATACTAAAACAACCCCATATGGATCAAAATCTTATATATTACTGTATGACATTCGACTATACTATGGAACCCTAAGGTGTTCCAATACATTACCCCTTAATAATCCACCCTACTATGATTATCTAAGGTCCCTCTAAGGCTTCTAGCCTTATAGAATGCCAAAACATGCATTTCCTAACCAAAACGCATCCTGCTCAAAATCGACCTTTGACCTTTGCACAGTAAATTGACCATAACTTGAGCTATGGAGGTCAAAACGAGGTGATTTTAGTGGCGTTGGAAAGCTAAGAGAAAGAGCTACAACTTTAATGAAGATCACAAGAGCTAATTCTTATCAAAGTGGGGAGACATGGCCATGTGAAAGTATATGGCCCTGATCGTGTAATCATCTGTGAGGAAAATTTCTGGCAGAGAACAACACGGCCTAAGCCGTGTTTTCAGACACAAGCCGTGTTTCTGGGCCAGAAACTTTGCAATTCATTTTGCAACATCTTGCCACTATTCCCATGGCTAAAATCTTGGACTTTTCACACTCCAATCCAACCACTAGGTGATTTTAAGTCACAAGCAAGTTCACAAACATAAAAGAAACTTAAAACACTAATTGATTTCACCAAAAACCACAGTTCATGGATAATCATCCAATCATAAACAATTCATCCACCTAACCCTAAAGCCCCCATTTTCTACTCAAAAAGCATTCAAGGGTGTTCAAGTGATGAAAAAATTATTCTCATGCCTCTAGCAAACCAAAAACATGTTAATCTCAAGCTTTCTAACAAGATTCATTCATTTACTAACATAAACACAATTCTCACACTTCAAAACCCCATATCCCCCATCAAGTCCTGATAAATCCAATGAAGAAGATGAAGTCATGAAGTAACATAAATTTCCCCCTACCTTAAAGTCTTGAAGGTGATGCCAAGAATGGATACAAGCTCTAGTTGATTCTTATTCCTTCTTCTCTTCCTCTTCGGTTTCTCTCTTCTGTCTCCTTTTCATTCCTTTCCCTTCTCTTATCTTCTCTCATTTCTTCACATTTTCTCTTCTCTGTTTCTGCTTCTCAAATATCCTAGTCATGGGATATTTTAAGAAGGGAAGCCTAATTTGACTTCTCTTGGTTAGGTACCAAAATCTCGATCTGCTAAGAATACCTAGATTTCACCAAATCTGGTTTCGTAGCTACCAACAGATTCAAAATAAATCTTAAGATTCATTAAAAAAATTATTTCACTAAAAATTGATATTTCCATATCAGCTGTGGGTCAATCCGGCACTAAAACACACAATCAGTGTGCTTAAAAATGTCAAACTAACTCCAAAAATTCTCAAACTTTAACTATAGTACAGTTCCCACATTTGTGACTTGGAAACAAACTCTCCATATTTATTTCCATTAACTAAGCAATTTAAGCCACTTTTGGAGCAAATAACAACTATATTTCTCACATAGTGTTACAACAAAGTGCCTAAATATACTCAGAAAGTCACAAAACTACACAGACATGTTAAGTAAGTATTAGGATACCTATGTAACCATATACAAGCCTAACATGAATTTCTAGGGTATTACATTCTCCCCACCTTTTTTAGAATTTTGTCCCCAATATTAGTTTACTTTATGTATAGAGTTCTAATAACTGACATACAACCACAGATTCAACCAAATTTTAAGAAAACAAAGTTACCAAACATATACAACCATGTACTCACCTTTTCCAAAACCAGGAGATGGTGATGTCTCATCGCCTCGTACAACATAGACTCTAGCCCTAGTGATAGGTCTATCTTCAGTCCTATTCTCTTGCCTTTGAGAACAACTCTTGGCATAGTGTCCCTTCTCACCACACTTATAACAAGTTATCTAGTCCACCCAACACACCTTGTTCCCGTGATACTTGCCACACTTGTTGCAAGTTTGTTGTTGATCTTCCTTCTGAACATTCTGGCCTTTCTCTTGTGGATGACTATATTTAGGACTACATTTCCCATATCCACCATCCACCTTCTTCTTCTTCTAAAGACTTTGTAAATTCTGCTCTGCTTGAATTTAGAGATTTTCAGACTCCACAATTCTACACTTGTTCACCAAGGATGGAAAATCCCTAATTTCAAAAGGTCTCACAACCCTTCTTATATTTCCCTTCAACCCGGACTCAAACCTGACACATTTCCAGCTCTCATCCAGATTCTGCCTAAACTGTGAAGAAAACTTGGACAACTCATGAAATTTTGCCTCATATTGCCCAACCATCATGTCCTCTTATTAAAGACTTAAAAATTCTTTTTCTTTATCATCTTGCAAACTCTTTGGGAAGTATTTCTCCCAAAAGGTCCATTTGAACACACCCTACGTGATCAAAGTCCCTGCTATCTCGAGCAGCCTCCTGGTGCTTCACCACCATTGCTCTGCTTCCCTTCTCAATATGAAGGAGCAAAAGAAACTTTTTGCTCTTCAGAGCAAACCATGACCTCATAGATCATCTCTAATTCAATCAACCATTCTTTCGCTTTAATCGGATCATAGTCACCTCTAAATATCGAAGGACTCAACTTTTTGAACTCCAAAATGTCAAGAAAATTTTGATTTCTCCTGACTAGTACCTCTTATGTTGGTGGTGGTACCGGTGGTGGTACTTGCTGCTAAGGTACTAACCTCTCTAGCACTCTAGCAGTCGCCGCTGCTTGCTCAGTCTGCTGCCTGATGGCATTGGCCATCGCCATCATAGCTACAGTCATCTCTGTACCTTTATTATCAGAGTCTCAATTCCAGCTCCCACGTAGTCGCCCTTGGGTTATCGGTCACCCTCGTGCTGCCATAGTCTTCTGTAAATATAGAACAATCCATATTAAGTTAACTAGGCTCAATATAATGTAACTGTGTCACAATAGCTAAAGCAAACATCTCAAAGGTAAAACATGAAATTCCACTAAAAGAATCACATGTGAGAGATAAGAAATGCATAACCATCACTACACATGCATAAGCATCGTCAGTCCATACCCCGGTTCAACAGGATAAACTGCTTTGATACCAAAAATGTAACAGCCCAATATTTGCTACCCAAATATATCGTCATATAAATGAATAAATCAATACTAGCCTGCTACTACTAACATACATCAACATTTAACTCATATTATTCATAAACAATGAGCAAATATGGAGAGCCATGAAAAAAAAAGTTATATATATACATCACAGCCTCAAGGGCATACTGTTATACATGACTCAAAACAACTAAGCAAATATAAAACAAGTATATGCTCAGCTCAAAACAGCATCTATGCTATACTAGTCCTCATACATCTTCTTCTTCCCTTTCAAAGAACTCACACCTGGATATACATGGCAACACAATCGGGGTGAGAAAATATATCTTAGTAGAAGTATTCCAATACTCGCATATATACATATATATGTACAATAGATAACATTTATAATTATCATGTTAACAGTTCAATCACTGAAGCAACATCAACATCTCCATCTCAGAGACTCACAATCACCCATACAATTGCAATGCATGTTTAATGTTATGAAAGCAACCGCCCATACAATTGCCATGTTATGCCAAGTTATGTCTAATGTTTATGCCTATGCACAATTCCTAAGTATGAAAATAAATAATGCATGATACCATGTTCAAGAATCTCTAATCCCATGGTAATGTAATGAATGCATGAAACTTGAACAAAATAATGGAAAACACAACTATAACCCTGAACAAGCACTGGAAGACCATCCAGCCACATCATTATCACAGAGAAAATCTATTTCCCCCTGGGTAGTGAAGCCCATCAACTACACAGTTATCGATAATGCACGAGGAAATCTATCCCCAAAATTCTATAATAGGAAGGATACAATCCACCTTCCCTAAATATAGATCACCCACATCTACGGGGCTCACACTTTTGAATAAGGCATCACATACAATCAAGTATATCATCATGTCTAATTAAATTCTCATAATTAGCATTACAAACCTCAATATGTTTCACAAACATCTCATGCAATGCAATTATTAATTGCTTCCCACAACTAGTTTCACAATTGATAATAAAATAACCCCATATAGATCAAAATCTTATGTATTACCCTATGGCATTCCACCATACTATGGAAGCCTAAGGTGTTCCAACACATTACCCCATGATAATCCACCCTTCTATGGTTATCTAAGGTCCCTCTAAGGCTTCTAGCCTTATAGAATGCCAAAACATGCATTTCTTAACCAAAACGCATCCTACTCAAAATTGACCTTTGACCTTTGCACAGTAAATTGACCATAACTTGAGCTACGAAGCACAAAACAAGGTGATTTTAGTGGCGTTGGAAAAGTAAGAGAAAGAGCTACAATTTTATGAAGACCACAAGAGCTAATTCTTATCACAGTGGGGTGACATGGCTGTGTCAAATTACACAGCCCTAGCAATGTAATCGTCTGTGAAGAAAATTTCTGGCGGAGAGGAACACGGCCTAGGCCATGTTTTTGTGCCAGAAACTTTGCAATTTATTTTGCAGCATCTTGCCGCTATTTCCATGGCCAAAATCTTAGATTTTTCATACTCCAATCCAACCACTAGGTGATTTTTAGTCTCAAACAAATTCACAAACATAAAGGAAACTTAAAACACCCATTGATTTCACCAAAAATCACAGTTCGTGGATAATCATCCAATCACAAACCATTGATCCACCTAAACCTAAAACCCCCATTTTCAACTTAAAAAGCATTCAAGGGTGTTCAAGTGATGAAAAAACTATTCTCATACCTCTAGCAAACCAAAAACATGTTATTCTCAAGCTTTCTAACAAGATTCATACATTTACTAACATAAACACAATTCTCATACTTCAAAACCCCATATCCCCCATCAAGCCCCCATAAACCTAATGAAGAAGATGAAGTCATGAAGTAACACAAATTTCCCCCTTCCTCAAAGTCTTAAAGGTGAAGCCAAGAATGGATCCAAGCTCTAGTTGATTCTTCTTCCTTCTTCTCTTCCTCTTCAATTTCTCTCTTCTGTCTCTTTTTCTTTCCTTTCTCTTCTATTCTCTTCTCTTATTTCTTCACATTTTCTCTTCTCTATTTTTGCTTCTCAAATATCCTATCTGTGGGATGTTTTAAGAAAGGAAGTCTAATTTGACTTCTCTTGGTTAGGTACCAAAATCTCGATCTGCTAAGAATACCTTGATTTTACCAAATCTGATTTGTAGCTACCAACAGATTCAAAATAAATCTTAAGATTCATTAAAAATTTTATTTCACTAAAAACTGATATTTTCATATCAATTGTGAGTCAGTCCGGCACTAAAACACATAACCAGTATGCTTAAAAATAGCAAACTAACAAAAAAATTCTCAAACTTTAACTGTAGTACAGTTCCCACATTTGTGACTTAGAAACAAACTCTCCACATTTATTTCTATTAACTAAGCAGTTTAGGCCAATTCTGGAGTAAATAACAGCTATATTTCTCACATAGTGTTATAGCAAAGTGCCTAAATATACTCAGAAAGTCACAAAACTACACAAACTTGGTATGTAAGTATTAGGATACCTCTGTAGCCATATACAAGCCTAACATGACTATCTAGGGTATTACATTCATATGACACCTGGGGCCGATGAGGGCGGGGAATGGTCGTCGGTGCAAAAGATGAAGCACGGACAAGGAGCTGCTCCTAGCAGGCTTCTAGACGGAAGGACACGTGAATGAACTGAATACACACCGGAATGAGAGGGATCTAGAGACTGTGCAAGTATGAGCCTGCATAGTTGAGGATGGCTTAAAGGAATTGATTAGCACCTTCCATATCAACAAGATGCATCTTCTTTTCGAGAGCCAAGAACATAAGTACTCCATAGTTAAGCGTGCTTAACTTGGAGCACTTGTGTGATGGGTGACCTCTTGGGAAGTTTCCTAGGATGCATGTGAGTGAGGACAGAGCACGCTGAAAAGACCCGTGTTAGTTTGTGGGAACACTCATCGATCCTGCAAGCAGTCTCGGGACATTACAAAGACCAAAAGCTCAAGTTGGTATCTTGATAGTGGTTGCTCCAAGCACATGACCGGTGATGGCTCCAAGTTTCCCTTCCTTGTCCCCAAGAAGAGTGGTCACGTGACACATGGTGACAACAACAAAGGGAAGATCCTTAGAGTTAGTAAAGTTGGTAAGAACCCTTCTTCATCTATTGATGATGTTTTGCTTGTTGAAAGACTCAAACATAACTTGCTTAGCATTAGTCAACTATGTGATAAGGGGAATAGAGTAATATTTAATTCTAATTGTTGCATAATTGAAGATAAAGATGATAAGCATGTTAAGTTTGTTAGTCATAAGGTCAATAATATATATATATGATTAGCCTTGATGATATTTCCTCAAATGATGCTAAATGCTTTATGAGTAAAGAAAATGATTCACGGTTGTGGCATAGAAGAATTGCTCACATTCACATGGATCACTTAAACAAATTGGTTTCTAAAGAACTAGTAATTCGTCTTCCAAAGCTCAAATTTGAAAAAGACAAACTTTGTGATGCATGTCAAAAGGGAAAACAAGTAAAGGTCTCTTTTAAAGCTAAAAATGTGGTTTCGACTTCTAGACTTTTACAACTTTTGCACATGGATCTTTTTGGTCCCTCTACAACTATGAGCTTTAGTGAAAATTACTATGTATTAGTGATTGTGGATGATTTTTCTAGGTTTACATGGACATTATTCTTGTTTCACAAAAATGATGTTTTTTAATCATTCAAAAAACTTGCCAAAGTTATTCAAAATGAAAAAGATTTTTGTATTGCATCCATAAGGAATGATCATGGTGGTGAATTTGAAAATCATGAATTTGAAACCTTTTGTGATGAGTATGACATTGAGCATAATTTTTCTACCCCTAGAACACCACAACAAAATGGTGTTGTAGAAAGAACTATGCTCAATAAGGCCAACCTTCCTAAGTACTTTTGGGTGGATGCGGTTAATACTGCTTGTTATGTCATGAATAGAGCCCTAATAAGGACAATTTTAAAGAAAACCCCATATGAATTGTACAAGGGAAGGAAGCTAAATGTTTCACATTTTTATGTCTTTGGATGTAAATGCTTTGTTTTTAATAATAGAAAAGATAACTTAGGAAAGTTTGATACAAAATCTGATGAGGGAATTTTTATTAGCTATTCTATATATAGTAAGGCCTTTAGCATTTATAGTAAATGAACTATGACCATAGAATAGTCTATACATGTTGCTTTTGATGAAACTAACCCAAATGAGCCGAGAAAGGAGCTTGTTAACGATGTTACAGAAATTTTGGCAATGACACACTTGGAGAACCTATAGAAAGAGCCCAAGAAGCAAGAAGAGAGACCCCTTGATCACTTATGGCAATAGGATTCACAAATCATAGATCTACCCAAAGAATGGAGGACATCAAGATATCATCCTCTCGACAAGGTGATAGGTGATGTATCAAAAGGGGTAATCACTCGAAACTCTCTTGGAGATATATGTAATCACTTGGATTTTGTCTTTCAAGTTGAACCTAAAGACATAAATGAGGCCATTAATGATAAACATTGAATCTTGGCTATGCAAGATGAACTAAATCAATTTAAGAGAAATCAAGTTTGGGAATTAATTCCAAGGCCTAATGATCATCCTATAATTGGCACCAAATGGGTCTTTAGGAACAAACATGATGAAACAGGCTTAATAATAAGAAATAAAATCAGGCTTGTAGCTAAGGGCTATAATCAAGAAGAAGGCATAGATTATGAAGAAACTTATGCTTCCGTAGCTATATTAAAGGTCATTAGAATGTTACTTGCATATGCATGCATCATGGATTTCAAGCTTTATCAAATGGATGTTAAAAGTGTCTTTTTAAATGGTTTTATACAAGAAGAGGTGTATGTAGAATAGTTTCCTGGTTTTGAGGATTTTGAAATGTCAAACCATGTTTTTAAACTGAAAAAAGGCCTTGCTGGCTTGAAACAAGCTCCTAGAGCTTGGTATGAAAGGTTGAGCAAATTTCTTTTAGAAAATGGTTTCTCTAGGAGAAAGGTTGACACTACTATCTTTATCAAGCATAAAAAGCATGACATTCTTCTTGTTCAAATTTATAATGATGATATAATATTTGGTGCTACTAACAACTCTCTTTGTAAGGAATTTACTAATAATATGCAAAGTGAGTTTGAGATGTCCATGATGGGCGAGCTAAACTTCTTCCTTGGTCTCCTAGTCTAGCAAATGAAGGATAAGACTTTCATAAGTCAGTCCAAATATTACAAGAAGTTGCTCAAGAAGTTTGGAATGGAAGTTGCCAAGCATATGGCTACACCAATGGGCACCTCTTGTTACTTGGACAAGGATGAAGGAGGTAAATCTGTAGAAATCACAAAATATAGAGGTATAATTGGCTCACTTCTTTATCTTACAACTAGTAGGCCAAATATCATGTTTAGTGTGTGCATGTGTGCTAGATATCAAGCTAATCCTAAAGAATCACACCTAAGTATTGTAAAACGAATTATGAAATATCTTATTGGCACTTCACAAATGGGTTTGTGGTACCCTAAGGGTGCTTCTTGTAGCCTAGTTAGTTACTCCGATTCTGACTTTGCTAGATGCAAAATGAATCAGAAAAGCACTAATGAGACATGCCACTTGCTTGGAAGCTCACTAGTTTCTTGGCATAGCAAGAAACAAAATAGTGTGACATTGTCTACAGCTGAAGCTAAATATATTACAGCTGAAAGTTGTTGTGCACAAATCCTTTGGATGAAGCAACAACTTCTAGACTATAGTCTAGAGCTGGATCATATCCCTATAAGGTATGATAATACTAGTACAATTAACTTGTCAAAATATCCCATTTTGCACTCAAGAATAAAACACATTGGAATTAGGCATCTCTTTATAACAGATCATGTTCAAAAAGGTGATTGCATCCTTGAATTTGTGGAAACTACTAAGCAACTAGCTGATATTTTTACCAAATCATTAAACAAAGAAGCATTCTTCTATATAAGAACTGAACTTGGAATATTGGATCAGTCTTGCATTTTTAATTACTTTTGAATCCAATACTAACTTGAGCATCGAAGTGTTCCCTAAACTTATTTTGTAGGTACTTAATTCATGCTTAAGTCCCCCAAATTACGAATCTTAAGTTCTTGATGAAGAAAATTGCTTCCTGGTACTTTTGAAGAAGAGAAATCAGCTTATGAGTTGCATTTATGATGGTTTAAGTGAATGAAAAATGAAGCTAATCTAAAGAATGAACTTCAAGGAGGCATGATTTGGTTTCTTTGAGTGGTGATTTCATGAAAGTTCAATGGCTATGGTAGTGAAACAATCAATCCAAGAAGGGAACAACTGGTTTTTAGCCTTTGGAAATTTCTGGTGCGTTGAAGGAGTCTCTGTCAAGCCTAAATAATCGGTTAGGCTATTAGCTCTAACAAATTACCCTATTTTTTGGTCCCATTTTTGTGCTCTCTAGCAAGCATAATAATTGATTAGCCACACATCTTAACCGGTTATTGGAGAAAATAGTGACCTCCTTCAATTAGCTCTAACCGGTTAGCAAAATGCACTAATCGGTTACCCATTTTCCCTAACTGGTTAGGCCACTCCAATTTAAACATTTCCCAGCAGCGTAGCTCATTATTCATGAACCCCTCCATCTCCATTATCATCTTCGTCCTCTCAAAACCTCTCACACATACTCCCTCACATTTATCACCTACCACAAATCCATCATTTAAATCTCATTTCCATCACATTCCACTACTTTCCATTATATTCCCATTTCCTTTTGGTATCACATTCCTATTTTTCACCTTCCCTCTCACTCATTCTTTCCTCAACCGTGCCCTAGCCTCCATTCTTCCACCATGACAAGCAGTTATTCTCACCACAAACGCCCTCGCACCAAAAACCCTAATGTACATCTGCCACCACCCACTTCATCTCTTAACCGATATTTTTCAATTAGCCTTAACATTGGAAGGTACTTCTCCAACAGGGATCAAATGAAGGCATACACACTACACTTTCATGTGCGATATCTCATTTAACCTAAGTACATAGACTGGGACTTCTTCAACAGAGAAGGATTCACGTACCTTATAGAGCTCTTGGAATTCCATGGGTTGAAAACTCTTGTCACCACTAACCCCGGGTACTTCTATCTTGAACCCACTAAAGTTTACTTCTGTAATTTAAATATTATTGGTAGAAATTTAGTTTCTGAGTTTAAAAGATATAGAATCATTGTGCAACCAAGATAGTTGACTATCATATTTGGTCTCACCTATTCTGGAGACAAACTCCCTGTGAAAAATCACAATTCTTGGGAGGATTCTGATCGAGATCAAGTAGTAGCAAATATGCTTCAACTAGGAACTGAAGTGCCAAAAGGATCCTTTACTGCTGGTGTTCTGAACTTACAAGATCGTCTTCTTCACTTCATAGTCACACACATCCTAATACTAAGGGCAAGTAACTATGCCTTGTTGAAGAAGAAGACATTTTCTTGATATGGGCACTCAAAAGACGTGTGAAGATTAATTGTCCTTATTACATCATGCATTACATAATGAAAGCTAAAGAAAATATAGTTATAGATCTTCCTTATGCCCTATTAGTTGCTCGAATTCTAGACCAATACAAGGTCCCCCTAAGGGATGATGGAATCGTGAATACTACGGGTCCCTATAAGTTTAGACTTGCTTCTCTTAATCGAATGCAAGTGAAGAAAGTAAATGACGAATGAATTTATGGTCATGGACGTGTGGTAGCAACACCACAAGAAGAAATTCCTGCTGCTCCGGCTGATGTTCCTATGGAAGAGGCACTAGCAACAAGTAGTATCCCAGAAGCTACAAATGAAGCACGCATTCTTGCTTCCATTGCGGATCTTAGACCTTACCAGGAGCACAACAACACAATCATTTTTTATCACTTAAGTGCTATGGAGGATCGCCTGGATAGGCTCAAGCGTCGCTACCCAGCACCAGAGGATCATGGGGCTTAGGCATAGAATACCTTTTTCAGTTATAGCAGTGTTTCTGAACTTGTCTACTTTGCTTACAATTATGTTTTGGATATTAAGTTTAGCCTTGACTCAAATGTTTTGGATATTATCTTAGATTATAGCATGTTTATCTGGCATCTTGGAAATGTTTAAATATGGCTTTAATGCACGTTTTGAATGATATCGTATAACTTGAATGTGTCTATTTATGAACAGATTACTGAATATGCTTCCATTGTGGCTAACAAGTGGCTATATTATCACTGGTTATTTGATCCAATTTTTTTTATCATGACAAAAGGGGGAAAAGGATATAGGTTTTTTATTGAGAAAAGAAGGTAAAACAACTGAAAGCTTCATTTAGTTTTTTTTAATGGTCTTAGAATTCCAAAACAAAAGGGGAGTTGTGTATCTCTGATTCAATCACCCCTTGAAAATAGAGGGGGAGTAAATCTCTAAATCCTATTATGAATTCCAATTATTATTTAAACTAACCTTTTTCTCAATAGTTGTTTGTCATCATCAAAAAGGTGGAGAATGTGATTCACATTGATTCAAGAAATGGTTTTGATTATAACAAAGCAAAGAAAGGAAGGCAAATGCATAAGACAATCCCAAAGAGCATCAAGTCTATAATATAGGCTTTAAAATTTGTGTAAAGGTAGTTGAAGGATTCACACTAAGCTCATGAAATATTTTCTTACTCAAATCAAATTTTACAAAATAAGGATTTACATCTGTTTAGATGGCTTTTAAGATCAAGCAAAGTGTCTTTGAAAAACCTCTTTGAAATCTATCTTGAGAAAACCTTTTTCAGAAGCAAACTTGTTAAAGTCCTAACCGATTAGGATATGGTCCTAACCGGTTATTTGCTTTCTCAGAAGCAAATCTATTAAGGTCCTAACTGATTAGTATAGCCATATAATCGATTATTTGCTTTCACAGAAGAAAATTAGTTTAAGTCCTAACCGGTTAGCATAAGATCCTAACCGATTATTGGATTTTACAGAAGCCAATTTCCATGGTCCCTAATCAATTAGGAATAGCTTCTAATCGGTTAAATTAATTAGACAGAGGCATTGCCTCTTTATATTTTATAGATTATATGCTTAGTCTGATCGGTTATTTGCCTTAACAGAGGCATTCATACTCATTTGAAAACAAGGCCTAACCGATTAAGATTTGGCCCTAATCGGTTATTCATTAAAACAGAAGCTTTTATATTAGGTTTAAAGAGCTCTTCACCGATTAGGGAGCTTGGTTAATCGATTAAACTTGTTATCTGGAAAAGGGTTAAAACACGTTCAGTGACTATATTAAAGAGCATTTAATGCTCTCATCTGCCCCCAATGGCTATCATTTGCCCATAACTATAAATCTGAGTGTTGGCCATTAATGAAGAGTTAGAAAGACTGAGACCAACTATCTAAGAATCATTATTGAGCATAAAATTTGTATTTCCATAATCATATCCATCATACTCTATTTTTGAGCTTAGAAAATGTGAATTTTCAATACCCATAAGCTTTAATTTATATCATCTACTCTTTGAGAGAGTTTTTATTCATCTATATCTTTGTATGATCTGTTTAGAGAGGGTGAGGTATCCCTCAAAATTGTAAAGGTGAGGTATCCCTTGTTTGAAGAGGCTTAAGTTACAAAGGGTGAGGTATCCTAATGTGGTGTTGAGTGCTCTAATTTGTAAGCACCTGATTCAAGCTTGGAATTTAGTAAAAAATCTTGAGTGATTGCTTGAGGACTGGACATAAGTCACAAGTGGATTGGTAGCTAAACTAGGATAAAGCTTAGTGTTTGTTCTTCTAAACTCAACTCTTTAATATTGTTCCTGTTTTATTGAGTTTACTTGAATACTATTTTGCTTGATTGTTGTATTTGTAAGTGAAAGTATTCATCTCATCTATCCATTTATCTCTATTAATGAAATAGCTTCAACGAAAATAAGAATTCAAGTATTTTGCAAAAGATTTGCTAACTTGTCTTATATACTCAATTCACCCCCTCTGGAGTAATTGAGACCACTTGGTAGCATTCAACTCAAGCATATATATTTAAAGCACAAATGTAAAGAGATAGAGTTGAGAAAAGCAAACACAATGATTTATCCTGGTTCAGTCACCCCTTGTGACCTACGTCCAGTCCTCAAGTGAACCACCCGAGATTTTTTACTAATTCATCAAGCTTAAACAAGTGCTTGAAAACCTTTACAACCAAGAGCACTCAACACACCTTGGGATGTCTCACCCTTTGTACTTGAGCCTCAACAACAAGGGATACCTCACCCTTACAATCCTTTTAGGTATACCTCACGCTCTTTATAGAATAATCAAAATATAGATAAAAGGAAACTCTCACAAGAGTAGATAATACGAATTGAAACTCAATGAGTATTAAGGAATCACACACTAAAGCTCAAAACAAGGATTTATGAAAAATGATAGTTAAAATTCATTTTCAATGCTCAAGAATGATTTTTAGATTGTTTCCCAACTTTTCTTTAGTGCCTAAACACTTTCATTTATAGCTCAAAGCATTTTAAAGCTGTTGGTGGTAGTTGGGAGCATTAAATGTCAAAAACTAATTGTTATTCACATTTTTTGGTTGCCCAAATAACCAGTTATTACTGTTCAATAACAGGTTATTCATTTCCAATAACAGGTTATTGGTTTTCCATAACCGATTATTGGTTTTGAATAACTGGTTATTGGTTTCACCAAGAAACTCTGTAACACGCAAATAATTAGTTATTGAGATGCCATAACCGGTTTGGAACTTTAAAAACATGAAAAATGCTCCTGTATTGGTGAATAACCAGTTATGGATATTCCATAATCGATTATTATACTCTAGTTTCAAAATCTGACTTTAAATGATCGTAACTTCTTCACTTCTCATCTGTTTCAAGCAAATGACCACTAGTTGGAAAGATCATTGAGTCTACTTTCATATGAAACAAGTTTTAGAACAAAACTCAAAATATTTTGAAAGATATGATCAAAAGAGTAACCAAATATTAATTTTATAAAACACGAACTTTGCTATTTTTTATTGATTTGAACTACCACCAAGACTAGCTTTTCAAAACATGTTTGTTGTGCATTTTAGCATGTAAGAATCATTTGTAAAGATTTTAAAACATATTTGAGCTCAGTGTGATTCCTTTTTACCTTTACACAAGATCTAAGTCTTATAAGCTAAACTTGAAAATCTTGGACTTGATCTTACCATCATCAATTCTAGTCTTTAGGCTTATTGCTGCAATCTAAGCTTCCAAAAATTTCTTCTCTTCAAATCTTGCAAATGCTTAGAACATCTTATCATTCTTATTCTTCTTGAGTTGAGCATAAATGTAATCTTTGGCTTTCTTGTTGCAATGCTCACTCTTGGTACTTGGACTATCCTGCAAAGTATTGTTCACTTAAACAAACATAGTTAGTCTAAATTCATAATTCAGTATCTTTATATGCATAATTCATAAATGTATAACTCTAGTTAGTCTAACATGCATATAAGAATTTCAAGACACATCCAAATAATATATTTATCAATTATTAATAGATATGCTCTATGTAGGATGCAACAAAGAACACTTTGCACATTTTTTCATTTAAATAGAGTCAAATCTAATATTAATTTAAAATCACTCATATAACATATTATTGGATATATCCTACAAAAGATGCTATAAAAAATATGCATGATTCTTATATGAAATATAACAAGATGGAGTACATGATCATGCATTATCTAATATAATCTATTAAGAACATCTATGTAGCATAAATATCATTCTTTTTGTCTTGTGTTTGTTATCATCAAAACTTAACATATTAGACCATTGGGGCAAACTTATTTCCACATTGAGGACTAGAAAGACAGGATCCATAATATTGATGACGGTGAATAAGCTAGAGCCTGATACTGATCGTGAAGCTCCAGCTCTATTTGATAGAATATACATTTGTATATATGCTTGTAAGAGAACATTCCTTGTTGGTTGTAGGCCTCTTATCGGATTGGATGGTTGTTTCCTCAAAGGTTACTATGGGGCCTAACTCTTAGCAGTAGTGGCTCAAGATGGGAACCAACAGTTTTCCATGATTGCTTATGTTGTTTCCTCAAAGGTTACTATGGTGCCTAACTCTTAGCAGTAGTGGCTCAAGATGGGAACCAACATTTTTTCATGATTGCTTATGTGATAGTGAGTGCAGAGACCAAGCAGACACGGAAGTGGTTTTTATAGTTGCTATTGGAAGATATTGGAGATCATGCATATCATGACTAGAATTTCATTATAGACCAAAAAGAAGGTAATTGGATTTATGCAATATCTAATGCTGCATGTAATGATTTACATGGACTACTACCTACCTTGAAGGAGTTTATGCCAGGGGTTCACAACAAGTTTTGTGCTAAACACATGTGGACTAACTTGTATAATCGATGGAAAAACTCAAAATTAAGGAGTTTATTCTGGACTAATGTAAGTAGGCTACAACTATGAATTCACTTGAAAATAACATAGAGAAGATCAAGGTAGATAATGAGAATGCATGGAGATACCTCAAGAAGTATGGTATTTACCATTGGTCTAAGGCTGGGTATAACACTTTTCTCTAGAATGACTCACAGCTAAATAATGCATGTGAATAATTTAATGGGAAGATTGTCAAGTATAGAAGTAAGCCAATTATAACAATGGCAGAGGAGATTAGAATGTATATAATTAGGAAGATGATCAAGTGTAGATTAAAGGCTAAAAGGTGGGAGGGTTAGCTATGTCCAAAAGCACAAAGTAGATCGAAAAAGGCAAAGTGAACTTATGGGGAATGGATTCCTGGAAGGTTAGTAATGCTGAAGGGTATAAATTTGAGGTCACAAGGCTGCAACAAAGAAAGGTTATTGATTTAGGGGAGAGGTCATGTTCTTGTAAGCTATGCGGCCTCAATGGAATTCCCTATGAACATATAGTGGCATATATGGTCCATAATAACTTCAGAGCTGAGGATTTTTTCCATTGTTTCTATTCCACTGAGGCATGGAGGAAGGCATATGAGCCTCACATACAAGGATTAATTGGGCTAGAGAATTGGACCAGAATTGGTAGACCAGCAATTGCACCACCACAAATTAAACGACAAGCTAGTAGACCCAAAGAAAGAAGGACTAAGAACAAGGATGAAAGCACCTAAGTCCAAGCTCCACATAAGTTGAAGAGATCATATGGAGAGACTCTCTGCTCAAGGTATGGTAGGGTGGTCATAATGCAAAAGGATCAAAAAGTATAAAAGCACAAGTGAAGCTAGACATGAAGAGACATGTGATGAGGTTGTTGTTATTGATGTTGCATGTAATGCTACATTTGATGATTGGTGAGCAACATAAAATCAAGAGTCTACTCCCCAATCATCTTCCCAGCAAGTTCCCAATCTGCTCCCTAATTATCTTCCCACCATGCTTCCCAGCAACCTTCCTAACCCACTTCCCAGCAAGCTTCCCAACAATCTACCCAATCATTTTGCCAACCAATATTCCTAAAAGGTAGAAGGCAATCTTTGGTATTTGTATTGCATCATTTCTATTTAGATTGCATACTTTTTAATATATGTTGAATATTCTTTTATAACTATTGGTATGCTATGTAAGGAACCAAAGGCCCAAATAGTGTGAATGCTTTTGTCATGAAGTATATGAAATTTTTTATGATAACAATTTCAAGACGAAGACCAAGCCCAAAAGAGGTATATTTGGTATAGTTTATAAATCTTAGAATCTTAATGTAAGATGCTCTCAGTATATCTCAACATATCTCAAAATGGTTTTTGAAAGGTTTTTTTTAAATTAAATCAAAGTTGAAGGTTCATGTTTTAAAGAAATGTTGCTTTTAATCTTGGACAATGTAACTTAAGCTTATATCTCAACAAATCCAAGTATTTTCTAAGTTGGAAATGGTTATCAAGCTTAATTGGTCTTAAAAATGAGTTTAAGGGTGATTATAATCGATTATATGAGTATTGTAATTGATTACATCCTTCCTAGAAAGCCAAGAACGTATTCTTAGAGCCATGTAATCAATTATATAGACCATGTAATCAATTATAATGAGTCTGACAATTGGCAACGACTCTTTTCTTAGTATTTAACGCAGCCATTAATCACTCCCAACGTCTTTCTTGAGTTGAACACTATAAATACATGTCATTGGGTCATCTTTAATGGCAAAACCAACAACTTGAAACATATTTCTATTGCACTAATCTGTGAATCAATCTTTCAATCCATTCGTGCTTTGTTTTTGCAAACATTTGAGATATTCTTGAAGAGCATTATAGGGCTTTAATTTGTATCAACTACTCTTGTGAGAGTTTCATCTTTATACATATTGATTCTTTGTAAAGAGGGTAAGGTATCTCTCAAACAATTTATAAGGGTGAGGTATCCCTTGAAGTTGAGGGTCAAGCACAAAGGGTGAGATATCCTAAGGTATGGTGAGTGCTCTAACTTGTAAAGGTTAGATGCACTTGTTGAAACTTGAAAATATAGTGCATAATCTCAGCTGATTACTTGAAGACTGGATGTAGGTTATAAGTGGATTGGTGGCTGAACTAGGATAAACCTTGTGTTTGATCTTCTAAACTCAACTCCTTTACATTTGTGTTTATTTTATATGCTTGCTTGAATACTCTCTGTTTTGGTTTGTTCATTTATGAGTGAAAGTATTCAATTTTCTCTATCCATTCGTCTTTATCAATCAATAGCTTCAATGGTAATTGATAATCAAATGTTTTACAAAAAAATTATGAAAATATTTTATAAACTCAATTCACCCTCCTCTTGAGTATTGAGGTCACTTGGTAACAAATAGGATCAAGCTACCCATAGTAAGGCCTGTAACAACCTCACTTCCAATAAGAATTGGACCTGCAACAAGCTCACATGAGCCTACAGCAACCTTAGTAGCAAGCATGAATAGGCCTGCAAGAATCCTACCTCTATCCAAAATTGTGCTTGTAGCATTTGGGCTTTCACCACCAACTCAACCACTAACTTAGCCAAAAGGCTTGTAGCACCAATAGTTGTCCCAAACCAACCTGTAGGCCTATACATGGCATTAATGAAAGGACCATCACCTTTTAGACCAGCAGAACTGGTACCACTTGCTGCTAGGAGACCAGGCCCACAACAACACTTAATTTAGTCTTTCAACTATACTTGGAAAGGTAGGCTAGTTGCATTGAAGGAGGCACTGAATGCAGTATTTGAGGAAACAACCAAGAGGTTTTTAAACCTAGTTATGTCACAAGAAACATCTAGTGGAAACAAGGGTGTAGGTGGTATGACACTAGATCCTCTAAGTGACTTCTATGGCTGCTGCATTGTGAATTTTTTTTGGATAACTAGTTAAATGTAGTTTTTTTGGTTTGTATAGAGCTAAGATGACAAGGAACAATATAGTTTTTTTTTATATGTATAGACCTATTAAGGGTTTATTTTGGGATTGGAAATTGTAAATAGGGGTCAAGTATGGTAGTTTTTTTTCACAAGAACAATGGTTAAGGGTTTTATTTTAGGATACGAGTGGATATTCCTCCAACTTATTGCACTTATTGAAGCAATCTTGATTGCTCAAACCAGTGCTAGCATTAATGCAATATATTGTTAAAACTAATCCTAGTTACAACCTTTTGTTCAAATAAATTGTGTTCTATTTGTAGACTTAT
The DNA here is from genome assembly GCA_029884595.1 of Ormosia semicastrata. Lineage (NCBI taxonomy): Eukaryota > Viridiplantae > Streptophyta > Magnoliopsida > Fabales > Fabaceae > Ormosia > Ormosia semicastrata. The sequence goes on from JAQQTO010000062.1 coordinate 255,336, forward strand.
CTTTGTAGCTTTGTAGACATATTAGTCTTTTGGATCAAATGAAAGTTATGTTGATTAGTTTGCTTTGCTATATAGATTCAACTTAGGACACATATTGCTCTATTTGCTCATTTACAAATTTCAAAAATATTGCTCAAAGTATTACTCATAAGTTTGCATAAACATGTCTCTTTCATTCATTAATAAAACTAGATATTGCACTGATCTTCAACAACTTTTGTCTACAATTACAATTACATTGATCCAACTTTTGGATATTTCTCTACCATTATAATTTTGTCCAACTATTTCTTAACAAACAACACAAATAAAACAGCAACCACTACCTTCACAAACCCACAACCAAATTACAATTTCAACATTAATTTATCATAAACCTCTATTTGTTTCTTCAACTTTCTAATTACTCTCTTATGCTTCTCCAGTTCTGATTTCATCTTCTTTACTGTTTTTTGCTTATCCACTTCTACCTTTTGCTTCTCCACTTCTGCAGAAAGTGCAAATTTTTCAACATCTAAGTTTGGAGTAGTTGAAGATGATTTATCCACCCATTCAAAATAGCCACATTCTAAGTCCTCTCTCTACACAAAAGCATAAATTATCATTCAAGCATTCAATCTATGATGGTGAATATATGAGCAAGGAGCTTACCTAAAAGAATGGACACCTCCAAAACCACATGTCTCTATTCTTTCCCTTTTTGCATTGAATCATTCTTAACCTTCTTCCACAGCCACAAAGGTTCATTGCTACTATTTCCTCATCGAAACTACACCCACTTATTGCAGGCATCATCAGTATCTTCATTTCAGGGAGCTTGGGAAATTAAGGAGCTCAAGGAAACCAAGGAGATTTTAGAAATTAGGGTTCAAAAAACATGTTCTTCCCCATTTCAATTAGAGAGGAAGATTCAAATGATGGCGTTTTGAGACCATAACACTCTACCATTGTTAACATTGTTAGTCATGGCAACCATCACCCAAGAGGAGGGGTGAATTGGATGATTACAAATTTTTAAAACCCCATTAAGAAATTAAACTTTTTGATATACTCAATTAACACATACAGTGGAATAAGTCTAACAAAGATACAACTATTGTAGATTATCCAAATACAACTTGGGTTATAGGATAAATCAAGGAAATAAGCTAGATATCAAGTTCTTAAAATCAAAATATCATGATGACACGATATGCAATAAATAAATATATTGTACCAAATATTAAAAATAAATAGTGTAGGGAAGAGAGAATCAAACTCAATAATTTATCCTGGTTCAGCCACTAACCACTTGTAGCCTACATCCAACCCCCAAGCTTAACTTAAAATTTTCTTCACTATCTCCTAGACTTCAAGAGTGCTAGCAAAACCTTTGTACAAATAAGAGCACTCCTCACACCTTGGGATACCTCACCGTTGTGCTAGAGCCTTAACAAACACGATTTTCATATATTAGTTAACCCTCATATTCAATCTCTTGGACCTCTTATATGCTTAATTGATTGATTTTGGTCACAATTTATAAGTTTGGGCTCAAATTGAGCTTAATTGATTTTTTCAACATTATTAGTATTTCACACTGTTTTTGTATTTTAGTCATATCTTGAGTTATAGATATCTAATAATTATAAGTTTTACCTTGTAAGAAATTTGAGAGAAAGATCTACAACTTTGATGAAGAGATCAAAGTCTCAATCGGATGTCTAGTGGACTGAATTGGACTTAGAAGTCAAAACTCAGGTTCTGTTGCGTAACCCGAGTAGTGTGCACTAATTAGGCCATAACTTGGACTATAGGTATGATATAGACTAAAAATAGTGGCATTGGAAAGCTTACACACAAAGATCAAACTCTTATGAAGACCATGAATTGAAACTATAACGTTTTGATAGTGTTTTATCCCTGTGAAATCAGATGACAGGATAAGAGACTTGTTAAGAATGAATTAAGCATAACTCTCTCATCTTAAACATAATGATTTCGGTGGCCAATGAAAGCTAAGAGATCAAAAATTAACCTTAACTTAGGGGCAAATTAGAATTCCTAATTTTTAGGTCAGTTATTTTGTTATAAAGAGGGGATCTAAGATAGAGAAAAAAACCCTATCCATTTTACTTGATTCTTCTTCCTAAAGTTTTCTCCCTTCTCTTTAGATTTTCATCTTGTTGTCTTCTTTTTCTGAGTTCTTCCCTTCTATTCATGGAGGGGTTGAGCCTTTAATCAATCCAAGGGATTGACATTCTTGATGATTAATCTTGAGATTCTGTTTTAATTGTTATACAGTCGATTATTAATTAAGTTTCTCTTCTTCTTTTTCTCTTTGCTTGATTCTGATTGAATGCTTAATTTGATTAGGATTTTTATATGTTAATTGTGTAATTATCATATGCTAAGAGAGGATTCCAGAGATTAAATAAGGCATCAAAGGTGTTTGATGAATTGTTTAGCTTGGTTGGATCTTGGTTTTTAAGTTAATTAGGCTTTTGGATGGATGCTTAATTTGTTAACCTTAATTAATTGAATTCTGGAAGTGTTTCTAATAAAAAATTCGTGGATCATTAAGAAGCATCTTGATGTGATCTAAGACCAAGGATTTGATTGATAATTGAATAGATCTTTAGTAATCAATGATAGATTAATATCAAGATTAGTTAGTTCTCTTAGATTAGTTATTTCTTAATTTTATTTTCTCTTCTTTAATTGCTTTATGTTTCTGTTAATGGATCTTACAAACCCCTTCCCCCTTTATTTACTAACCTCTTAATTTGATTTCGTGATCATAATTAGAGTGATCTGTGGGCTCGACTTGGTGTTACCTTATGCTGCAAGTAATTTTGGTAAACTGGCTATAAATTAATTTAAATTTGGTAGCCTCGGCAATTATCAAATTTTTGGCATCGTTGTCGGGGATCATTTTAATTTTGTTCAATATTTTTAAGAGTATATTTGACTGCTAATCCTTCACTAACCTTTTTGTTGTTGTGTTTTTGTTATTTTCAGGTGAAAACGGGTGATTACAGGTTACTTTGCAGTGTACTGACAAATGTGCCCAGAATGAGCTAAAACTTAGCCAGTTAAAGGAAAACAGCCTAATAAAAAAGGCTCACAATATATTGTGAGGTCACCTCTGGTTTTTTCAAATTCCATCATTTAGACTACTTTTTCAATTTTTTAAGATTTTTTATTACATTTTTTGGTTTTATTTTTGTGTAGTTTTCATGCTATGGTGGTCCCATAATTTTTTAAGAATCATTTGATAAGTCAATTAAATTTATTTTGGTGTATTTTTAGTGTTGTGTAGTGCATTTTGCTTGTGTAGTATTTTTGTGCTTTTTGAGATGTGAATGATGCATGACTAGGTCTCAAACTAGTTGTTTACTTGATTTTAATCCTAAGATTGATAGGACCATGCATACATTGATTAGAGCTCATAGACTTAGTGAAAAAATTGCATCTGAATTTGATTTTGACATTGAATCTGCAAGTGAACTTGAAAGTTTAAGTAATTCTGCAACTATGGCTGATAACACTGCTGATAACATGCAAAATAGGACCTTAAAGGAACTAGCTACACCTGATGTAAACTATCAACTATTGTGCATTCAATATCCTGATTTGGATGCTGATTTTGAGCTTAAATCTAGTTTAATTCACTTGCTACATAAGTTTCATGGCCTTGCAGGAGAGGATCCTCACAAGTACTTAAATGAGTTCTATGTGGTTTGTTCCACCATGAAACTGCAAGGAATTGCAAAGGAACATATCAAGCTAAGAGCCTTTCCCTTTTAATTAGATGGTGTAGCCAATGACTAGTTATACTACTTGCATCCAGCTGCCATAACAAGTTGGAATGACATGAAAAGACTATTAGTGGTGAGACCTTGTATGAATACTGGGAGAGATTCAAGAAATTATGCGCAAGCTGGCCACATCACCAGATTAGTGATCAACTGTTGAACTAGTACTTTTACGAAGGCTTGCTGGTAATAAATAAAAGCATGGGGAATGCTACAAGTGGAGGTGCCCTAGTTGACAAAACCCTAGTTACTGCCAGAGACCTGATTGCAAACATGGCTACCAACTCATAGCAATTTGGTACTAGAATGATAACTCAAACTAGAGGAGTCAATGAAATCCAGGTTTCTAATGCTGATCAACAGAGAATGGAGCATAAACTTGATGAGCTGGCTTCGTTGGTGAGACAGTTGGCACTGCGATAATAATTACTTGTGCAGGGGCCTACAAAAGTGTATGGCATTTGTTCTTATCCTTCACATCCCACAGATGCATGCCCTACACTTCAGGATGGTGGTTTTGTTTTTCCAAATCAATCTGTTGCTGTAGCAGGTGTCTTTCCTGGTAAACCACAATATCAGTAGCAATAGTAGCATAAATATGATCCATTCTCCAACACATGTAACTCTAGTTGGAGAGACCATCCAAATCCAAGATATGGCAATGCAACCTCACAGCAGCAACAACCATTGTAGTATAGGTAGCCCTTCTAGTAGCCAATGAGACAGTAGTAGTTTCAATCTCAAGTTGGACCAAGTGGGCGATTCTAGTAACCTATGCAACAACCAAGTCCAGCAGCCACGAAACATGAGCCTTGATTTGAGGATTTAGTGAAGCAGATGACCATAAATAATATCCAGTTCTAACAGAGGATAGAGGCCAGCATACAAAATTTAGAAACTCAAAATTAGACAATTGGCCTCTACATTGAGTCAGCTGCAAGCCTAAGGTTCTGGACAACTCCCTTCCCAAATAATTCTAAATCCAAAAAGGAATGTGAGTGCCATTATGTTGAGGTCTAGAAAATCTATAGAAGCATCATATGAGCCTCAATCAGCTAGCAAGCATTGATGCACACTTTTTAATTGTCGCATTTGCAAACCCAAGTGTAGGTTGTCTCAAGTAATAAATTTCTCGGGAGTCCGAGGTCGATCCACAGGAAATTGATGAAAATTAATTATGGTAAGGTAAATATTTTGTTACTATGGTAAAAAATTATTTACTTGAGTAAAAAGATCCACTCTTGGTAAATAAAGGAAAGGTAAAATTATTTCCTTTTATAACTCAATTAGAATCCTCGCAACATGGAGGTTCCAATCAGAAAATACAACGTTAAAAGTCTATTAAAATAATATACGTAATTATATTAAGTGTACTTTAATCATTTATTAATATCATCACTCATAAATGGGATCAAGCATTCACTGTGCCAATATTTTGTCTACAACAAATCAAAAATCTCCACTTTACAAGGAGAGTTTCTAACACCAACACTTGTAAATGGGTTAAAGCATTCATTGTGTCAATCTCTTGTCTACAACAAATCAAGAACTTCACTTTACAAGGAGAGTTTCTAAATTGATTAGAAACAAAATACAATACGTATAATGATTGCTTGAAAAATAAATCATTTAAGAAAAGTCCATTAAAATAATATACGTAATTATATTATGTTTCCTTTAATTATTACCACCACTTGTAAATGGGTTAAAGCATTCACTGTGTCAAAATCTTGTCTACAATAAATCAAGAACTCCTCTTTACAAGGGTAGTTTCTAAATTATCAGAAACAAAATATAACACGTATAATAATTACTTAAAAATATAAATCATTAAAGGATAAGAGAGGAATAAATCTAACCTTATTTTATTACCAAGAATTTCATACTTTGACTCAAGTATACTAGAACTTATTTACACATACACTAGAAGAGAGAAAAAGAGAAAAAGAGAAAGAAAGTAAATTGGAGGAAGACTGAGAAGAGAGGCTGGGCACTGCCTAAAAGCCTCTCCCCAGCGTCTTCTCCGAAAGAATTGTGTCCTTCCATTCAAAATGCAAATGCCTATTTATAGGCAAAGTTTGGTTACTATGCAATTGCACAGTAACCAAACTTAGTGATTAAGTCTATTACGTAATCAATGACATATTTTATTATATTTTTTCTTTTTTTTTAAAATGATAATTGAGCAAATGCATAGTCATGCGTCCAGTCATTTTTTCATTTTTGAGAGAAGTGGTCTTCATGAAAGTTGTAAGCCTGAATATTTGCTTTAAAATGGCCTTGGTTTGAGTCCAAAATCATGCCTAGAACTAAAGATATGGTTCAATTACTGCAGAGTATTTAGACCCGATTTCAGCTCCTCTATTTTGACTTTAAAGCTCAATATCACATCCAAGGAGTCCGATATGAGTTTTGTGTTCTTCATGAAAGTTGTAGGAAATTGTCTTAGCTTTCCTACAAGACCAAAATCACATCAATCAGATATTTGCAACTCAAGTTATAGCCAATTTACTAAACACTTCCAAAGAGATAATTAAGGCTAATTTATGTAATAATTTATTTAATTGTCCAATTCGGCTCAAAATCATAAAATGTGTCAAAATCAACTTAATTAAGCCTAATTGAACCTTAAGAAGCCTAGTGAGAGGATTACAAAATGTATAAAATACAGTGTTATCAAATTCCCCCACACTTAACTTTTGCACTCCTAGGCAAAACACAAAAGACAAAAACTAGGGAACAAAGAAAAATGACAGACTCTAAAACTAAAAACTCTAAAGATTTAATGACTCAAGAAGAGCAACTAGACAATCAAGGGATCAAAACATTCATGAGGTAACATTTCTTCGCATCTCAAACTAACAAACAAGGAAACTTCAGTTGAAAAGAATGAATCAAGAATGATAGATCTTCTCAAAATTCACTCTCAATCCCTCAAGTGTTTAAAAGGTAGGTATTTCACTCAATTCAACCCATGAAAATTGCACTACCATAAGCTTGCTTATCTTCTACTTCTCCACTACTCAGAACATATGCACACACAAATCATGAGGACTTTATTCAAGGTTGTAATAGGGTTAAGGTAAAGGATAAGGTAATATAGATATGACAAATTAAATACCAAAGAGAATAAAAGAACATGAAAGCTGAGTTCAATTAACAAGCATGAAAGTTCATCCCAACTCCACCTAATACAATTTTCCTTTACATATTCTTTTCCTTTCCTTTATTGTCTTGTTGACCCTTATTTACATATTTATTTATTTTTGATTTTTTTTATTTTTTTAATTTTTTTTCCTTTTTACAAAAAGAACATCATATATACATTTTTTTAATCATTCTGCACACAAACCCCCACACTTGTTCAAGAACTCATCTAATGACAAAGCTAATGTTATCTTATTCCCTAAGGTCAGGTAAGAACATGATTTTTCATTTAAGGCATATAATGAGTTTGAAACAAAGAATGGTCAAATAAGCTCAAAGGGATTACACAAAGGAAAATATGCAAGATTTGCTATTTGGTCAAAGTAGCTATTTCAAGAAAAATGCCTCAATCATTTTTATGTATGCATGTGAAAATGTAGTATCAAAAAGAATGAAAGCAAGTTCTAGAGTAACAATTCCATGAGTGAAATTCACACAAGAAAGAAGAGAATGGCACAAATGTTCAATCCATTCATCAATAGGCTCAAAATCTCACAAGGCATAATTCTATCATTCTCAGCCCACCAATTCAACATCCATAACGAAGCATGTGATGTTTAAGAAAGAAGATAATTTGCTTAATCATGCAAATTTCCCTGAATTTGAATTGCTACTTCCACACAACAAAGTTATCTACCCCAATCTAGATGCGTCTTAAGAGTAAAATTACAATCATAGTAAAATTTATTCCTTACTCTGCCATCCTTAACTAGTTTAGTAAGTTATTGACAAACATATAAACACAACAAACATAAACACACTTTCAAAAAAAAAAAATTTAAAGCATATTTTTGTTTACACAACTCTACACACGACAAACATAAACACACTTACTAATTTTTTTTTATACATTTTTTTACACAACTAGTCACACAACTATCCTTCCCCCAACCAGATCACAACATTGTCCTCAATGTTAAAAAATAGAAAGGAAAAAGATAGAAGATAGTACCTGTTACCGCAATTATTGAAAAGAGAAACCTCACACAAATATAAACAGAAACAAAGTTCGATGAACAAAACCAAAGCTTGTAATTATTTAAAAAATTGGAGTGTCTGAACTAGCTTGCTTTTCTTACTACTTCCCGTAACATTTCTTTCTGACCAATCTATCTGAGCTGCTATTGGATTAGGGCTGTCATAAGAAGAAGATATACAAGAAAATATATACATGTAGTTGTGATTGTGGCTCAAATCTTCCTCTGGTTATACGTTCAGTAACGGCTTAAACGCCTTCTATGAGTTGAGGATAAGGTTCCCATCCAATTTTCTTATAAATTGGCAAACAGGATCTTTTTAAGTCAGTTTTCCAAGACTGTAATGCACTTACTTGCCTTTGAAGAGATTCCACAAATTAATCACACTGCACAAATTCGCAAGAATGCGTCTCAAGAGTCAAAAAGATTTCACCTAATGACTCATTACTCAAGTCATTCTTTAATGAAAAATATTTTATCTTTTTTTTTATTTGTGAAAACCATCCACAAAGAACAACTTCGCTTGTTACAAGAAAAATTGACAATTTTGGCAAACCAAGACATGAAATTAAAAATTCATCGAAAAAAAAATCATTGATAGGTGTAATTTAAAAAAAAAGTGAGCCTATTGTACGTATGAACAAAACATTTTTGACTCATTTTGAATTCTTGAAGCAATAAAATCCACCGTATCAACCTAGGTTTACAAAAACTTGTTGAGAAAATCAACGAGTGACCAAAAGGTCAAAATTAAGTTGATACTTAAAAAAAACAAACAAACAAACACTAAGACACACGAAATTAAGAAGAAAAAGAGAAAATAAAGTTTTTTTTTGTATTTTTATTTTGAAATGAAAACACATGAAATTAGAATAGTAAGGATCAGACTTCACTTGATTCAATAATCTATCATAGACAATAGAGTAATTTTGGGACATTCCTTCTAATCAGTTTCTAATCATTCAATTGATGGGGAGAATTAGTAATTTAAAAACATTTAAAGGCATGACTTTTACTTTGTGGATTCTCATGGAAAAATACCACAGTTCTCCCACACAACCTATAACCTCCATTCCTAGATGATTATAAATCATGACACTTTATTATTTATGGTTTAGGTCATATGCAAACCATTCGGGTTCTACATATACCCACTAGATCAATTTATGAGTGGCCAATTCATAAAAGCATTATGAACCATAATAGGCACTCAAATTGAGTAGAAAAGAAATTGATTAAAATTTCAATCTTAATATATGTCGATTGAATCAAGTTTCATTTTACTCTAAAAACACACAAATTTAATTACACATGACAAAATAGAAAAGGAAATAAGAAGAATAAAATAAAAAATATATACAGAGCTCAACCTAAAAAAAAATATTAACAAGTAAGCGGTATAAACCTGCCATGGTAAAAAGAAAAAAATAAAATAAAATAAATATTAACAAGTAGGCGGTATAAACCTGCCATTAAATATTAACAAAGATGTGGTATAAACCAACCACCAAATATATATTTACAAAGGTATGGTATAACCCAACCACCATATAAAAAAAATAACAAAGGAATGGTATGAACCAACCACCAAATAAAAATAAAAATAATGTAAAAAGTAAATTACGAGAAAAATAAAAAGGAGAATTTCTCCCACTAAATTAGTGCGTAAAATAAAAGGGAGAGTTTTCCCACTAAGTTAGTATATACAAAAATAAAAAGGGAGAGGTTCCCCCACTGTTAATATGTACAAGAAAATAAAAGGGAGAATAATTCCCACTATACAGAAATTAAAAAGGAGAGTTTACCCCCACTAAGTTAATATGTACAGAAAATAAAAGGGAGAGTTTTTTCCACTAATTAGTAAGGACAAAAAAATAAAAATAAAAGGAAGAGAATCCCCCCATTGTTAGTATATATAAAAAAAAACTTAACTTTTTCTTTATATTTTTTTATTTTTTATTATTATTTTCATTTTTTTATTTTTTTTATTTTTTTATTTTTTATTTTTGGTGGTCACGACCCGTGACCACCCATCCCCCTCACCTTTGTTACCAACTAGCTTCCAGTACTCAAGAGGGGGGTGAATTGAGTATTAAAACTTTTTCACAAAACCTCTTTTTAATTAACACGAATATCAAAAGCTTAATAAATAAACGCACAGAAAGAATGAGAAGAAGAAAAGAAACAATAAAGAACAGCGAAAAATAAATGTGCAATAAAATAAATTGCATAAAATAAAGAGATTAGGGAAAAGAGAAGCAGGCACAGTATTTATCCTGGTTCGACCACTAACCCACTTGTGGTCTACGTCCAGTCCTCGAAAGCCGAGATTTTTCACTAAGTATACAAGCTTCAATAGGTGCTTGCTACCGTTACAAAATAGAGCACTTTTCACACACAGGGACACTCTACCCTTGTGCTAAAGTCTCAGCCCGCAGGGATACCTCACCCTTATACAAACCTTGAGGGATACCTCACCCTCGATACAGAATATCAGAAAATAGAGATGAAGAGAAACTCTCACTCAGAGTAAGTAATACAAATTGAAGTGCTAATAGAGCTCTCACAGAAATATCTCAGTTTTTAAACAAGAAGAGCATAGAAAATAGTTTTCACAAAAACAGAGTAATCAGAAAATAGTTCAGAATTATGGGCAATGGAAAATGTGACCCAGGCTTGCTATTTATAGGGAAAACTAAGTTAATTAGCCGTTGGGTAAAATTAATAGCAATTAATACAGATTGAAAATCTTGTCTGTTTCCATTTACGTAAACAAAACCTTCGTGTTTATTCGAATAGAGCAAAGGCTTATTCAAATAACACTTGATTTCGAAAAACTCATTTGAGATGGGTTATTCGAATAACCAACTGTTATTCGAATAACTCATTAAAACGAGTTGTGAAAACGAACGTTTATTCGAATAAAGACTTATCTATTCGAATAACGTATTTAAAAGAAGTTCGAGAAAGAAAGGTTTTATTCGAATAACGTATGACTTATTCGAATAACTCACTCAAAGCTTAGTTCGAAAAACTTCATTTATTTGAATAAGGAAGCTTTATTCGAATAGCCACTTACAAACAGATTTTTGAAAACCTTAGTTATTCGAATAACGGGGTAGTTATTCGAATAACATCTTTAGAAAACAAACCACGTGAGGATAGTTATTCGAATAAGCAAAGCTTTATTCGAATAACTCAGTTCAAAAGGAGTTTCAAAAAGATATTTTTAAGGATACTGAGTTTAAAAACAATTTTTCCCTTTTCTTTCAAAAAACAAAGAGATATGAATGTGAGCTCCGTACAATAGATCCTAAGTCCTAATGCTAATCAAATGTAAACTTGGACTTGGTCTATATATCATCTTCATTTATTCTTCCCATTTGTTATCATCAAAACAAATCTTCAAAGGTAAGCATCCAAACACATTCTCCCCCTTTTTGATGATGACAAACTATCAATGAGAAAAGCATTAGTGCATATAATTAGAATTCACAAAAAGTATAAAAGCTTACTCCCCCTATTTAAATAAGAGGTAATATATATCAGATATGTGCATAGCTCCCCCTTTCAATTTGAATCCAATCCTATTTTTAATTTTACCTGTCTTTTCTCAATTAAAGTCAAATGAAAAGATCAAATATTTCTCCCCCTTTTGTCATGAGCAAAAAGGTGGGGTAAGTCTCATCAGATATCAAAGTACATAACAGGAGATATACTCATATCAAAAGATCAACAGGAAACAATATTTATTCATTTATATAAAGAGTCAAATACACAAGCCAGAAAATAAAACAACATAAAGCCAAAGACAAACAGCCTAAGAACAAAAGAAATCTAAAAGTAAGCATCCGAAGGTGGTGGTGAAGAAGCTGGTGCAGGAGCAGGTGAAGCAGATCAAAGTGCCGCAACCTCACGTTCAACGCCTTCTATTCTGTCAAACAGAATAGAGAAGGTATGTTCCATGTACGCTCGGTTGTTTTGCAAGGTGGCCATGATCTGTTCCAGAGTGACAGGAGCAGGAGTAGCAGCAGATACGTCAGCAGGAGCAGCAGGGGCATCAGCAGGAGCATCAGCAGGGTCAAGCTCGTCCTCAGCAACCTCATCTGGATACACCCAGCCTTCATCGGTTTGGATCATCTTCATCTTCCGTAAGGTGTGAGCTCCAAAGACGTTGTGGTGCGTCATAGCAATAGCTCGCTCAGTCTGCAAGACGTGAGGATACTTGCTCAGCAAGGTTGTGATAAGAATGCCATAAGGCAAGTTAGATTTCTCCTTGCCCTTGGCCCGCATCATGTGCCTCATGATGAACACAGGCCAGTTGACCTGATGGCCATTCTTCAAGAACCACAGCATGAAGACATCTTCCTCGCTGAGGTAGGCGTAGTTTCCACCGCGAGGAGGCAGGATGTGAGCATAGGCGTAATGCAGAAGCCTATCTTGGCTCTTCAGCATTCCACCCTTGAGACCCTTATCAGCCAGGGTAGTACCGGGTTTCAGCAGGTCCTCAACTGCTTGAAGTTTGTTGCAGTCTTCAAGGAAGGGCGTGTCATCCTCTTCAACAAGGGCGCCGGAGAACTGCAGCCCAAATAAAGTTGACCAGTCCAGTGGTGTGATCACGATATTCTGATCACATACCTCAGAAAGAAGATTCTGGCCGTCGAAAGCTAGATTGCAGAAGAACATCTTCACCAAGGCTAGATAGATGGTGGCCCGGTGATAGCAGAGCTGAAGAACTCCCTGGTTTTACAGCAGGGTCAGGAAGTCGAAGCCGCGGTGCTGCTGGAAGAAAGAGAGATCCAAGTACTTGGGTTGAACCAAGTTTCGCTCCCAGAAGTGCGAGATGAAGCGTGCACGATGCTCTTCGTTGGAGGAGAGCCTTATCAGATCAAGAGGGTTAGTGCGTAGAGCATTCTTTATGCGAGGATGTTTGCTAGAGGAGGAAGCCATGGAGGAAGGTGAGAGAGAGAGAGGAAGAGACGCAGAGAGAAAGGTTTGAGAGGAATGAGTGAAGAGCAGAGAAGATGGAGAGTGAAAACGTTTTGGGCGCGCAGGGTTTATTTAAAGAACCCCGTGTTTGTTCGAATAAACTGAGGTTTATTTGAATAAACCTTGCAGGAAAGCTAAACAGACAGGCGCGCAGGAAACTGAAGAGGTGGGGCTGCTAGGGTTTATTCGAATAGGAAGGGTTCTATTCGAATAAAACAACTAGGAAAGCCAAGCGTTTTGGCAAGCTACCAGGTTTTATTCGAATAACTATTAGAGTTATTCGAATAGACTGAGGCCAATCAGTCAGCACTGATAGAAACAGGTTCAGGTTATTCGAATAACCTGAGGTCTATTCGAATAGACAGAGATTAAGACCAAAACCTAATAAAAGAAGGTCGCTAGTTATTCGAATAAAAAGGGATTTATTCGAATAAGCAGAGGTTAGAAAGAAACACTGATAACCAAAGGCTTCTCGTTATTCGAATAGGGAAGGTGTTATTCGAATAATCAGAGATGAAAAACACATAGAGTTAAGCAAAGGTATCAGTTTATTCGAATAAACTGAATTCTATTCGAATAAGGCTGATGTTCAACACACAAATTAACTATTAGTGAAGGAGTTTATTCGAATGAAGCCTTGCTTATTCGAATAAAATTAACACAGAAGCATATACGTATATGAAATTGAAGGCATATAAACATGATAATAACTAGCACTAAATAAGAAAATAAGCAATTCAAATATTTGATTGATCAATAATGCCCAATTCTCCTCGAATATAAAAGAATGCTTCTTTTGCTAAGGGTTTAGTAAAGATATCTGCAAGTTGCTTAGATGTTTCAACAAACTCAAGAATGCAGTCCCCTTTTTGTACATGATCTTTGATAAAGTGATGTCTTATCTCTATATGCTTTGTTCTAGAATGTAGTATGGGATTCTTAGAGATATTTATTGCACTAGTGTTATCACATCTTATCGGGATGTGATCAAGCTGAAGACCGTAGTCTAAGAGTTGTTGCTTCATCCAAAGGATTTGAGCGCAAACAACTCCCTACTGCAACATATTCAAAGCCTCAAGCAGATGAGACAAAGCCACACTATTTTGTTTCTTACTATGCCAAGAAATTAAAGAACTACCAAGCAAGTGGCATGTCCCACTAGTACTTTTTCTATCCAATTTGCACCCAGCAAAATTAGAGTCAGAATAACCTTTTAGCCTACAAGAGGCACCCTTAGGGTACCACAAGCCCATTTGTGAAGTGCCTACTAGGTATTTCATTATACGTTTTACAACACTTAAGTGAGATTCCTTAGGGTTTGCCTGATATCTAGCACACATGCATACACTAAACATAATGTCTGGCCTACTAGCAGTAAGATAAAGGACAGATCTGATCAAACCTCTATATTTCGTTATTTCTACTGATTTACCTCCTTCATCTTTGTCCAAGTAGCAAGACATGCCCATCGAAGTGGCCATGTGTTTAGTGTTTTCCATTTCGAATCTCTTGAGCAATTCCTTGCAGTATTTTGTTTGACTTATGAAGGTCCCTTCGTTCGTTTGTTTGATTTGAAGTCCGAGGAAGAAATTCAATTCTCCCATCATTGACATTTCAAATTCATTCTACATTGACTTAGCAAAATCTTTGCAAAGGGATTCATTAGTAGCACCGAAGATAATATCATCCACATATACTTGCACAAGAAGAATGTCAACTTTTTATTTTTAATAAAAAGAGTAGTATCGACTTTTCCTCTTGAAAAACCATTTTCCAAAAGAAACTTACTCAACCTTTCATACCAAGCTCTAGGAGCTTGCTTTAAACCATATAAGGCCTTTTAAGTTTAAAAACATGGTTGGGCGAGTTCATGATTTTCAAAACCGGAGGTTGTTCAACGTATACCTCCTCTTGAATAAAACCATTTAGAAAAGCACTCTTGACATCCATTTGATATAATTTGAAATCCATGATGCAAGCATAAGCAAGTAACATTCTAATAGCTTCTAATCTAGCTACAGGTGCATAGGTTTCTTCATAATCTATTCATTCTTCTTGATTATATCCTTTAGCAACCAATCTAGCTTTGTTTCTAGTTATTAACCCATTTTCATCAAGTTTGTTTCTAAAAACCCATTTAGTTCCAATTATAGGGTGATTATTAGGTCTAGCAACTAATTCCAAAACTTGATTTCTTTCAAACTGATTTAATTCCTCATGCATAGCTAAGATCCAATGTTCATCATCAAAAGCTTCAATTAAATCCTTAGGTTCAATTTGAGAAACAAATGCTAAATGATTACAAGTATTTCTAAGGGAGTTACGAGTACTTACACCTTTAGATACATCACCGATAATTTGATCAAGGGAGTGATATTTTGAAGTTCGCCATTCTTTGGGAAGTTCCAAAGCTTGCGAATCTTCTTGTCTTTATTCATCCTCTTTCTCCTTGATTTCCTTTTCTTTACTGTCCAAATGTGTTTCCGCCAAGATTTCTGCAACATCATCAACAACAAGATCCTTTCTCGATCCACTTTGGTCAGTTTCATCAAATGCAACATGTATAGATTCTTCAATAGTCATAGTTCTTTTATTGTAAATGCGAAAAGCTTTACTATGATTTGAATAGCCAAGAAATATACCTTCATCAGACTTAGCATCAAACTTGCCTAAATTATCTTTTCCATTGTTTAAAACAAAACATTTGCAACTAAAAACATAAAAGTGTGAGATATTTGGCTTTCTTCCCTTATACAACTCATATGGGGTTTTCTTTAAAATAGGCTTTATAAGGGCCCGGTTCATTACATAACAAGTCTTACTTGACATCCGCCCAAAAGTATTTAGGAAGAAGCGACCTCATTAAGCATAGTTCTCGCAATTTCTTCTAAAGAACGGTTTTTCCTTTCTACAACTCCATTTTGTTGTGGAGTTCTAGGGGCAGAGAAATTATGATTAATGCCATGTTCATCACAGTAATTTTCAAAAACATTATTTTCAAATTCGTCACCGTGATCACTTCTTATAGAAGAGATTTGAAAACCTTTTTCATTTTGAATAACTTTGGCAAGTCTTTTAAAAGCTAGAAATGCATCATTTTTATTTGTAAGAAATAAAGTCCATGTAAACCTAGAAAAATCATCCACAATCACTAAAGCATAGTAATTCCCACCAAAGCTCATAGTTCTAGAAGGTCCAAACAGATCCATGTGCAAAAGTTGTAAAGATCTAGAAGTTGAAACTATATTTTTTGCTTTAAAAGAGACCTTTATTTGTTTACCTTTTTGACATGCATCACATAATTTATCTTTTATAAAATTAAGCTTGGGTAGTCCAATTACTAGCTCTTTAGAGACCAACTTCTTTAAGTGATCCATGTGAATGTGTGTAATTCTCCTATGCCATAACCATGAATCATCATTCTTACTTAAAAGGCATTTCGCATCATTTGAAGATATATCATCAAGACTAATCATATAGATGTTGTTTACTCTATGACCAATGAATTTAACATGCTTGTCATTTTTATCTTCAATTATGCAATAGTTTGAATCAAATATAACTTTATTTCTTTTATCACATAATTGACTAATACTAAGCAAGTTGTGTTTCAAACCCTCAACAAGCAGCACATTTTCAATAGAGGAGTTGGGGTTCTTACCAACTTTACTGATTCCAAGAATTTTTCCCTTGTTGTTATCACCATAAGTGACGTGTCCATGATTCTTGGGAATAAGCATGGTGAATTTAGAGTCGTCCCCGGTCATGTGCTTGGAGCAGCCGCTATCAAGATACCAATTTGAACTCCTGGCTTTCAAGCACACCTACAACACAAATTTAGTTTTTAACTTTTGGTACCCAAACTTTCTTGGGTCCTTGTGTGTCAGTTTTGGGTATAGTACCCTTGGGAACCCAAACCATTTTTGTTCTAACTTTTGTATTTATATTTTTCCTTGCATTACATGTTGATGTACTATGTCCTTTTCTTCCACAGTAAAAACATTTAATAAAAGGACTACTTGAAATACTAGAATGCACAAAGAAATTTTTATAGAGTTTTTGTTGATTTTTCGGATTATAGCCTATCCCGGCTTTTTGAAAAACTACTCTTTGTCTTCCTAATAAAATATTTAAGTTATCCCTTCCAAAAGTGAATTTAGAGAGAGTATTCTTTAGGTCTTCATTTTCTTTTTCAAGTATATGACATGAAGAACAAGATGACAAACTAGAAGCATATGGAGAATGATTTGTGCATGCATCAATGATTCCTAAAGTTTCGTTTTCAATTTTCAATTCTTCTATTTCTTTATTTAAAGCAATAATTTGATTTTCTAAAGAAGAAATTGTTTTCTTAGATGAAGAAATAATTTTTGTAAGTTTTAAAGATTCTTCATGTAGTTCCTCAAAAGCATCTTGTAACTCATCATAAGAGGGCAATAAAGTATTAGAACTTACCTCGTTTTCACTTTCTTCTTCATCTCCTTTTGCCATGAGACATAGTTGAGCCTCTTCGCTATCTGAGCTATCAGTTGAGTCTATGTCGTTTTCATCCCATGTTATATAGGCTTTTCTTCCTTTCCTTTCCTTGAAGGGTTTCTTTTCAAATTTCTCCTTCTTCTTTTGATAAACAGGACACTCCATTTTCATGTGACCAGGTTTGCCACATTCATAGCAAGTTGGGGTCGATGAAGTTCCTTCGCCTTTAAAGTGAGTCTTTTTCGGAGGGAAGGGAGGTCTTCTTTGCGTTCCCTTTTTCCTGAGAAATTTACCAAACCTTTTAACCAACAAACTCAGATTTTCTTCACTTACCTCTATGTTCTCTGAACTTTCTTCATTCTCTTCATCATCATTTTCAAATGTTGATGAAGTGGCTTTGAGCGCTATCCCCTTTTTCTTTTTATCGTTTTCTTTGCTTTGGCTTAATCTGCTTAACTCCAACTCGTGCTCATGAAGTTTTCCAAATAGGGTAGCTAAAGTCATTGTGGACAGATCCTCGATTCGGATATTCTTTGTCACTTTGGGTTGCCAAATCCGCTAAGACATCTCAAAACTTTGTTAATCAAATCTTCATTAGAAAAGCTTTTGCCTAAAGATGCAAGATGATTAACTATGTGGGTGAACCTCTTTTGCATTTCCTGAATGCTTTCTCCTTGGTTCATTCTGAATAATTCATATTCACGAGTTAGAGAATTCATTCTCGATCTCTTAACTTCACTAGTACCCTCATGGGTAACTTGCAAAGTATCCCACATTTCTTTAGCAGTTTTACAATTTGAAATTCTAAAAAATTCATCATATCCCAATGCAGTAGTAATAATATTTTTGGCCTTTAAATTAAATTGAACTTTTCTTTTGTCTTCATCAGATGATTTATTTCATGGTGTTTCGGTCCTTACACCATCGATCTCATGTGTAGGTATAAAAGCGCCGTTTTCGACAGCATCCCAAACATCTAGATCAATAGCTTCGATGAAGATTTTCATTCTTTCTTTCCAATATGCGTAACCATCCCCATTGAAAAAGGGTGGTCGGTTTATGGAAGATCCTTCTGAAAAACCATTTGAAGAAGCCATATACTATTGAAGCTGCTAAGCTCTTTATACAAGAGTCTAACTCTGATACCACTTGTTACCAAGTGGCTTCCAGTACTCAAGAGGGAGGGTGAATTGAGTATTAAAACTTTTTTGCAAAACCTCTTTTTAATTAACACGAATATCAAATGCTTAATAAATAAACGCACAGAAGGAATGAGAAGAAGAAAAGAAATAATAAAGAACAGCGAAAAATAAATGTGCAATAAAATAAATTGCATAAAATAAAGAGATTAGGGAAAAGAGAAGCAGGCACAGTATTTACCCTGGTTCGACCACTAACCCACTTGTGATCTACGTCCAGTCCTCGAAAGCCGAGATTTTTCACTAAGTATACAAGCTTCAATAGGTACTTGCTACCGTTACAAAATAGAGCACTTTTCACACACAGGGACACTCTACCCTTGTGCTAAAGTCTCAGCCCGCAGGGATACCTCACCCTTATACAAACCTTGAGGGATACCTCACCCTCGATACAGAATATCAGAAAATAGAGATGAAGAGAAACTCTCACTCAGAGTAAGTAATACAAATTGAAGTGCTAATAGAGCTCTCACAGAAATATCTCAAAGTTTTTAAACAAGAAGAGCGTAGAAAATAGTTTTCACAAAAATAGAGTAATCAGAAAATAGTTCAGAATTATGGGCAATGGAAAACGTGACCCAGGCTTGCTATTTATAGGGAAAACTAGGTTAATTAGCCATTGGGTAAAATTAATAGCAATTAATACGGATTGAAAATCTTGTCTGTTTCCATTTACGTAAACAAAACCTTCGTGTTTATTCGAATAGAGCAAAGGCTTATTCGAATAACACTGTTTCTGAAAAACTCATTTGAGATGGGTTATTCGAATAACCAACCTGTTATTCGAATAACTCTGTTAAAACCAGAGTTGTGAAAACGAACGTTTATTCGAATAAAGACTTATCTATTCGAATAACGTATTTAAAAGAAGTTCAGAAAGAAAGGTTTTATTCGAATAACGTATGACTTATTCGAATAACTCACTCAAAGCTTAGTTCTGAAAAACTTCATTTATTCGAATAAGGGAAGCTTTATTCGAATAGCCACTTACAAAACAGATTTCTGAAAACCTTAGTTATTCAAATAACGGGGTAGTTATTCAAATAACATCTTTTAGAAAACAAACCACGTGAGGATAGTTATTCGAATAAGCAAAGCTTTATTCGAATAACTCAGTTCAAAAGGAGTTTCAAAAAGATGTTTTCAAGGATACTGAGTTTAAAAACAATTTTTCCCTTTACTTTCAAAAAACAAAGAGATATCAATGTGAGCTCCGTACAATAGATCCTAAGTCCTAATGCTAATCAAATGTAAACTTGGACTTGGTTTATATATCATCTTCATTTATTCTTCCCGTTTGTTATCATCAAAACAAATCTTCAAAGGTAAGCATCCAAACACAACCTTTTCTTCATTTCAACTAATGGGGGACAACGTTGTCCCCCACTTACATTAATTTTTTTTTTTTTTTTGTTTGTTTTTTTTATTCTTTTTTTAAATTTTTTTCTTTCTTGACACTTAACATTGTTGTTTTTTTTTTTTTTTTTTTTGGGTGGTCACACCCGTGACCACCTTTCTTTTTCATTTTTTTCGGGGACAACGTTGTCCCCCACTTCTATTATTATTATTATTTTTTGTAAAATACTATTAATCAATTTTTTTATTATTCACACTATTCATACACTATTTACATACTATTCACACACGTTTTTTTAACCACACTAATTAGTACATTAGTATGTACAAAAATATTTACACCAAAAAATTCTTCTTCAAATCAAGTCCCCGGCAACAGCGCCAAAAACTTGATGCACACTTTTTAATTGTCGCATTTGCAAACTCAAGTGCAGGTTGTCTCACGTAATAAATTTCTCGGGAGTCCGAGGTCGATCCACAGGGAATTGATGAAGATTAATTATAGTAAGGTAAATATTTTCTTACTATGGTAAAAATTATTTACTTGGGTAAAAAGATCTACTCTTGGTAAATAAAGGAAAGGTAAGATTAATTCCTTTTATAACTTAATTAGAATCCTCGTAACATAGAGGTTCCAATCAGAAAATACAACGTTAAAAGTCCACTAAAATAATATACGTAATTATATTATGTTTCCTTTAATCATTTATTAATATTATCACTCATAAATGGGATCAAGCATTCACTGTGCCAATATTTTGTCTACAACAAATCAAGATCTCCACTTTACAAGGAGAGTTTCTAACACCAACACTTGTAAATGGGTTAAAGCATTCATTGTGTCAATCTCTTGTCTACAACAAATCAAGAACTCCACTTTACAATGAGAGTTTCTAAATTGATTGGAAACAAAATACAATACGTATAATGACTGCTTGAAAAATAAATCATTTAAGAAAAGTCCATTAAAATAATATACGTAATTATATTATGTTTCCTTTAATTATTACCACCACTTGTAAATGGGTTAAAGCATTCACTGTGCCAAAATCTTATCTAAAATAAATCAAGAACTCCTCTTTACAAGGATAGTTTCTAAATTATCAGAAACAAAATATAACACGTATAATAATTACTTAAAAATATAAATCATTAAAGCACAAGAGAGGAATAAATCTAACATTATTTTATTACTAAGAGTTTCACACTTTGACCTAAGTAGACTAGAAGAGAGAAAAAGAGAAAAAGAGAAAGAAAGGAAATTGGAGGAAGACTGAGGAGAGAGGCTGGGCACTGCCCAAAAGCCTCTCCCCAGCGTCTTCCCCGAATGAATTGTGTCCTTCCATTTGAAATGCAAATGCCTATTTATAGGCAAAGTTTGGTTACTGTGCAATTGCACAATAACCAAACTTAGTGATTAAGTCTATTACGTAATCAATGACATATTTTATTTTCTTTTTTTTCTTTTTTTTAAATGATAATTAAGCAAATGTACAGGCGTGCGTCCAGTCATTTTTTCATTTTTGAGAGAAGTGGTATTCATGAAAGTTGTAGGCCTGAATATTTGCTTTAAAATGGCTTTGGTTTGAGTCCAAAATCATGCCTAGAACTCAAGATATAGTCCAATTACTGCAGAGTGTTTAGACTCAGTTTCAACTCCTTTATTTTGACTTTAAAGCTCAATATCACATCCAAGGAGTTCGATATGAGTTTTGTGTTCTTCATGAAAGTTGTAGGGAATTGTCTTAGCTTTCCTACAAGACCAAAATCATATCAATCAGATATTTGCAACTCAAGTTATAGCCAATTTACTAAACACTTCCAAAGAGATAATTAAGGCTAATTTATGTAATAATTTATTTAATTGTCCAATTCAGCTCAAAATCATAAAATGTGTCAAAATCAACTTAATTAAGCCTAATTGAACCTTAAGAAGCCTAGTGAGAGGATTACAAAATATATAAAATACAGTGTTATCAAGCATCAACCAGTAGAACAAACAATTTTTGATGAACCAGTCCAAAAATCTGAGGGTCTAAAGAAATCAGTTGTCGTCGATGAGCAGCAGTAACCTACAGTGGCTCTTCCCTTTCTACAGAGAGCCATTAAGACTAGAAAGATATATGAGGTGGAGAAAGACAGAGAACTTATTGAGAATTTCAAGTTGAAGTCAATATTCCATTGTTGGAGGCAATCAAGCAGATACCGAAGTATGCCAAGTTCTTGAAGGAACTGTGTACACACAAGAGGCGGCTAAAGGGCAATGAGAGAATCAACATGGGGCAGAATGTTTCAGCCCTCATCCAATCTATGGCACAGAAGTGCAAGGATCCTGGGACTTTTACAATTCCTTACATAATAAGAAATCACAGATTTGAGTGTGTCATTCTAGACTTAGGTGCTTCCATTAATGTAATGCCTATGTCTATTTTTAATTCCCTTGAACTTGGTCCTTTGTAGGCTACAAGTGTGGTGATCCAGCTAGCTAATAGGAGTAATGCTTACCCAGCTGGTTTAGTGTGTTGGTCCAGGTGAACGAGCTAATATTCCCAGCTTATTTCTACATTTTGGAGATGGAGGGAGAGTCATCATCTAGTAAGGCTCCACTCATTCTAGGAAGACCTTTCCTGAAAACTACACAAACAAAGATTGATGTGCATGCAATAGTTCTTTCCATAGAGTTTGGATATTCCATTGTGAGGTTTAATATTCTTGATGCTATGAAACACCCCGTGGAAGAACATTCTATTTTTCATATTGATTTAATTGATCATTTGGTTGATAAATCATATGCTGACTTGTGTAAGAAGTTTCCTGAGATTGTTGATTTTGATGACTCTGTGTATGGTGATTTGTGTGCTTGTTGTGATGGTGATAAGTTGTATTCTGTGTGTTTTGAAATTTTTGTATTTTTAGGATATGATGAATTTATTTCTGTGTTAGCAAATTGTGCAATAGGTAATATATATGTAGAGGTTCAAGCAGTAGAAGCAGAATCATTGCAGCTTCCTAGGTTACTACCTTATGTAATGAAGCCACCAAAGTTGGAGCTTAAGCCATTACCCGAACACCTCAAGTATGCATACTTGATAGATAAAGAGTAGCTTCCTGTGATTGTGGCCAAAATGCTCCTTGCTAAACAAGAGGCGAGATTGCTACAGGTTTTGAGAGAGAATAAGAGGGTCGTCGGATGGACATTGGTAGATATTCCTGGCATTAGCCCTTCAACATGCATGCATAGAATTTTATTTGAGAATGGAGTTAAACCAGTGAGGCAGCCCCAGAGAAGGCTGAATCCTCCGATTTTAGATGTGGTAAAGAAAGAGGTTACCAAGCTATTGTAGACTAGTATTATTTATCCCATATCTAATAGCACTTGGGTAAGTCCTGTGCAGTGTAACATCCCCAAAAAATATTTATTTCATCATAAATAATCATTTTATAATATTTGAGATTTTTGAAAAAATTTTAGATTTTTTTGAAAATATTAAATATTTTAATATATTTTTCATTTTACGTGCATACTGAGCAGAGTCAGTGTAACACCCCAAAAATTGTTTGTTTTATGATGAATGGTCATTTTCTAATATTTGTGATTTTTTAAAATTTTTGTGAATTTTTCTGAAAAAGTCGAATATTTTAAGATATTCTTCGTTTTACGTGTACACTGAGCGGAGCCGGGTAAACAAAATGTTTTCCCTGAGACTAGTAAACTTTGAACTGTGGAAGCATTGACAGGGGATTTTACTGAACCCTAGGTCGGGCACAGTTTATGAGGTTTACGAGGTTTACGATTTTTGAGATTTTATCTAATAAATAAAATCTCTATATGTACCGTTAATTAAAATTTTGTGATGCGCTTTATTATCTGTTGGATAATTAATACTGCCTTTGTTCACTGTAACAATTATCCATTGGGTAATAGCTTGTAGTAAAATCCTAATTACCTTATTATTTTAATTACTTTATCACCTAATTATCCTATCCAAATGTAATTCACTTTATATCTAATCAAATCCTTCTTTATTGGAAAAGCTCCCAAGCTTCTCAAAGAAGCTACACACTCCTCTCTCTCTCCTCCCTCCTACACGGCAGCTTGCGCCCTTTTGGAGCCAAAAATTGTGCTTCATTTAATTAACTAATCTATTCTAATTTCAAAAACTCTAAAACTCATTTCACTTTATTATCAACTTCTCTCTCTACCTTCTTCTTTCTCTCATTTTCTCCTCCTTCTCTCTACCACCAACCACATGGCCAGCCCCTCCTCCTTGCCTCCACCATCACAAAATTTTCAAACAACCACATTTCCTTAATCTCCACTACATTCTAAACACCTTTCTAGTTGGAGATTTCTTGAAAAGCTTCCATCTTCATCATCTTCTTCAAGCTTCAAGTTTGAGGCTTTAGGGTAAGATTCATGATCTCTTATCTTTTCTTCTTCATTTTTGTTTTCATGGTCTTCACTGTGACCATGGATCCATTATTTTTCAAGCCTTAGTGTTGATTTGATGAAGTTGTAATTTTTAGAGTTTGTGGAGGAGTGAATCCGAATTTCACTAGGAGCTTCAAGGGAGTTCTTGGCTTGTTTTCTCCTCTAGGTAAGAGGGAGATGATCCTCTTCAACCTCTCCTGGTAGTAGGAAATTTGATTTTATATTGGTTGTAAGGAACCCTAGTTAGGATTACTCTCTTTGTTGTATGGTTTTTGTGGTTATGTGTTGATTTTGCTTTACTTAATCTATTTTGTTAATCTTATATATATATATTAATAATCTTGGATGGATTGGAATCATGAAATGGAAATAAAAGTCCCTTGCCTTCCTCATGGAGGCTCACGGCTATGACCCCCAATTTGAGGGATCATGATTGAAATTTTGTAATCAAGATGGAAATATAATTAATTCAAGTGATTAAAGTGTAATGGAGTTAAGAAAAACTTAGGATTTCCCCCTTGGGAGGCCACGGCCTCTAGGGCCAATTTAGGATCAAATTGTGTAACAACATGTAACCTTGGACTTTAAGTGATCAAGTGATTAAATGGCTAATAATATAATGGATGGAAACCAATTTGATAACCTAAAGTAATTCTTTAGACCTAAGACAACAATGAGAGTGTGTGAGACTTGGAAAACTTAGAATAATTCTCTAAATGAGTTTTAAATAAGCTTAAAGTAAGGAACTTAACAATCAAGGAAATTCCTCTAGAGAAGAATTTTATAAGAAATATTAAATTGAAGTGAAACTTAATTAATTGGATAATTAGAAATTAATTAAGGATTCATAAAATGGAAAGAACCAAGAATGGAGTTTCATCCAAAAACTTAGAATAAATTTTAATTAAAGTAAGACCATGAGTACAAGTAAGAATGATAAATAATTCAATTTAAATCATTCTAAGGGAATCAGGTTTAAAATTTAATGATGGACTTATGTAATTAAAATAATAATGATTAAATGAATAATGTGAGAATATTTCTCTAAAAGAGAAACTTATTAAGAAGAATGTAGAAATTTAGGAATAATTCCATAATGTACCCTAAAAGTGTAATGTATTATTTAAGGAGTAATAATATTTATTATGGGCCTATAAGTGAGACCAAGAATGTGTTGATGCTTATCTTGGCTAAATTATGGCATGTTGTGAAAAAATATATTATTGTTAAATATACATGAATATACATTATGCTTTGGAACTAAAATACCAGACCTAAAAACATCAGATGGACGATTTAGTCAGATGTGATTTACCTTTATAACTAGAAACGTCAGATAGACGAGTGAGTCAGATGGGACTGGTTATCAGAGGAAACCCAGACAACAGTGGTACTATGTAATTGTATGGATGGTTATATAATATCACTGATGAAAATGGTATTAAACAATTGTATGGACAGTTGCTTTAATACCATTGGGAATGATACAATGGTAATTTGATTTCATTAATTATGCATTGAGTCATCATGCATTGTGAAAGTCCAATGGACTATTTGACAAGGCTATGTTGCCTAAGAGTTGAATCACACCTTAGTGCGGGTATGAATAGACTAGTGTAGGTCCTGTTGTTGACCTTGGGGGCGTTGGGCGCGAGCGTCTCACAGCGGATAGTTAGTAGCCCCTCTAGGCCGTGGGACAGACCGATGCAAATGCATCGATGATCCTAACCGAAACACTGTCCTATATTGCGATCTTGTGGGAATGCCGCTGTATAAAGCCCTGTTGTGCAAAACTATTATTTTTCTGGAAAACATTTGATTTTAGGTTGACGAGATACTGGCATGTCTCCCTGATCATTCTCTCTGATGTTTGGGTCTAGCTCCATGGAGTAGGATTTTGATATCATGTACATATGTATAGTGAGTCAATATATTACTTGGCATTTAATTTATATGATGATTGGAACTGTTATCTTATTGATGCTATAACTGGTTGGAATTGCTAAGTTGTTTAATATCTGTTTCTTGATATTGTTTATATGTCTTGTAACGCTATGTGGGTGTCCTATGCCATTTCTATTTCTTACTACCATAATTGGTAATGAAGTTGGATATCTCACCTCTTGCTTGCATTATTCTTGTTCTATGTGATATTTAGTTAAAGACTGAGGAGAGAACGATGTTGATTTTCCTAGATTTTACTTGGTATTGGTCTCCTGCTTTCGGTGATGGCATCTAGAAGGAGTTCTATTGGCTTCGTCAGGATTGTGTTCACCGGGGGTGTCAATGCTTGGCGAGTAGACTAGGCCGACGAGCGTATACGGTATGTTAGGGATTTGATCTTAATCGTAGGGAGGACCCGCGATGGAGATCCTATACTGACTCTCACTACATCAATGCATCTGGAGTTTGCCTTGCCTATCCGAGAGCTATTGGGTGATCCGCTTCACACCCCTAGAGAGGACGAGGATTCTATCGTATCAGCTGCTAGGGCACCTGCCCGTGGGACCGCACTCGGTCCTATCCTTATATCTTCAGACGAGCCGGGAGATGATCCCGAGGTGGATCTGATGGAGTGCCCAACTCCTTAGTCGTGGTGTCGTTATGGGTAGTTTATGTTTCTTTTATATCATCTGTATAAGGGTTCCTTGGAGTATAACTGCATTTTGATGTATATCTCAGTGTTCTTTAGCGGTAAGAGCAATGCACCACGTTATATATATTTTAAGGTAATTATCCAGTCTTATGTGCTGTATTTTGAGTATAGCTTGTCAAATTATATTTTCAAATGACAGCACGTGTATTTATTTATTCGTGGCTCATATTTTCTTTATATGTAAAATGATTAAATTTTGGAAACTTGTTACTAGAAAATCGTAGCACGCTAAAACTTTAGTGACCATAGTATAATGACGATTGTGCCGTGGTTACTAAATCGAACATGTAGGATGTCCCCAAGAAATCTAGCGTGACTATTGTAGCTAATCAGAAGAATAACCTGATTCCTACCAGAGTGCAGAATAGCTGGCAAGTTTGTGTTGATTATAGGAGGCTCAACCAGGCCACTCGAAAAAATCATTATCCCTTGCCTTTCATTGAACAGATGCTGGAGTGGTTAGCTGGTAAATCACATTACTGTTTCTTAGATGGCTATACAGGCTACTTTCAAATCCATATTGCACCCGAGGATCAGGAGAAGACCACATTCACCTGCCCCTTCGGCACTTTTTGCTTACAGGCAGATGCCCTTCGGCCTCTGCAATGCCCTTGGTGCCTTCCAACGGTGCATGGTAAGTATTTTCTCTGAATTTCTAGAGGAATGTATGGAGGTGTTTATGTATGATTTCACTGTATATGGTTCTTCTTTTGACTCCTACTTGGATAGCTTATCTAGAGTGCTGCATCGATGCATTGAGACTAACCTTATTCTAAATTTTGAGAAATGTCATTTCATGGTAGTGTAGGGTATAGTTTTAGGTCATGTAGTATCTAATGAAGGTATTATTATAGATCTTACAAAAATAAATGTTATTACATGTTTGTCTTACCCTACATGCATGTGAGAAGTTCATTCTTTTCTTGGACATGCATGTTTCTACAGGCGCTTTATCAGAGATTTCAATTAGATAGCACTTCCACTATCCAAGCTTTTGCAAAAATATATGAAGTTTCTATTTGACCAAAAATGCAAGAGTGCCTTTGATTAGTTGAAGTAGGTATTGACTAGTACCCCCATCATCTAGCCACTTGACTAGACACTCCCATTTGAACTTATGTGTGATGCGTCTAACCATGCTGTAGGAACTGTCTTGGCACAGAGAGTGGGTAGAGCCTCCTATGTGATCTACTATGCTTTAAGAACTTTGGATGCTGCTCAAGCAAATTACATAACCATAAAAAAAGAACTTTTAGCTATTGTGTTTGCATTAGATAAATTTTGATCTTATTTGCTTGGTTTTAAGGTTGTAGTGTTTTCTGATCATGCAGCTCTGAAGTTTTTTTTTTAAGAAGCCTGAGGCTAAGCCCCGATTGATTAGGTTGATGCTGCTACTCCAGAAGTTTGACATTGAGATTCGAGATAGGAGTGGAGTAAAGAACCTAGTGGCTGATCACCTAAGCAAAATTGAGAGAGCCTCGGATCCCCTTCCCATCGATGATTCTTTTCTGGATGAACAACTTTTATAGCTGCAAGGTAAGAGCACCTCTCCTTGGTTTACAGATATGGTCAATTACTTAGTTACTGGTGTTTTTCCTGCTTGTTTTACTAGGGCTTAGCATGATAAATTAAAAAATGAGTCTAAATATTATGTGTGGGATGATCCCTACTTGTGGAGGTTTTGTTGTGACCAAGTTATAAGGAGATGTGTACCGGATCATGAGTTCCAATCTGTTCTTAATTTTTGTCATACATCTACATGTGGTGGGCATTTTGGACCCCAACGAACAACTATGAAAGTCTTGGACTTTGGGTTGTATTGGCCTACTCTATTTCATGATGCATACATTTTTTATAAATTTTGTGAACATTGCCAGAGAACAGGTAATATTTCTCATAGGAATGAGATGCCCCAACAACTTTTGCTGTTTTGTGAGATTTTTTATGTCTGGGGTATTGATTTTATGGGACATTTTCCTATTTCTTTTAGTTTTGTTTACATATTATTGGCTGTGGATTATATATCTAAATGGGTGGAGGCAAAAGTCACTTGGATTGATGATTCCAAAGTTGTTGTGAATTTTGTTAGATCATAGATTTTCTATAGGTTTGGAGTCCCAAAGGCCATCATCAGTGATCAGGGTTCATATTTCTGTAACTGGAGCATGGAGTCTTTGATGAGAAAATATGGTGTCTTGCATAAGGTTTCCACATCGTACCACCCTCAAACAAATGGCCAAGTTGAAGTCTCAAATAGAGAGATCAACCAAATGTTGGAGAAAACTGTCCAACCTAACAGGAAAGATTGGAGCTTGAGACTTGAGGATGCTTTTTAGGCTTAGAGGACCGCCTTTAAGACACTCATTGGGATGTCTCCTTATAAGATAATCTTTGGTAAGGCATGCCACCTTCCAGTGGAGATTGAGCACAAGGTGTATTGGGCAGTAAAGAAGTGCAATCTTAACTTGAACCTAGCCAGATTCTAAAGGAAGCTTCAACTCCAAGAACTTGAAGAGCTTCGGTTGGAGGCTTACGAGAACTCTCGGATCTACAAGGAAAAGACTAAGCTTCTTCATGATAAGATGTTGACAAGGAAGGATTTCTCAATTAGTCAAAAAGTTCTTCTTTATAACTCCTGCCTTAAGCTCATGCCCGGAAAGCTCTGTTCTAGGTGGCTTGGTTCGTTTGTTGTTACTAAAATCTTTCCTTATGGTGCTGTGCAAGTTACCAGTGAGACCACTAACAAAGCTTTCACAGTCAATGGACACAACCTTAAATCATTCTATGAGGGAGCCCAAGCTCAAGAGAGCATAGTGAAGGAGTTCCACTTGCGAACGACCATCTACAATTGATAAGAATGTTTCTTTCCCCTCTCTTTTATTTTGGTTGTCTTATATTTGTTGATGCTATTGATGGTTTGCCAATGATTTTTGTGATTTACATTGAGGACAATGTAAAATTTAAGTGTGGGAGAGGAATTTACAATCTGTTTTCTATTTTTATTTTTGTTTTTAGTTTTTATTTCTATTTTCTGTGTTTGATTTCTGTTTCTATTTTATAGTTACTGTCCTGTCAATTCTGTTTTCTATTTTTCTATTTTTTAAAATTCTATTTTTGTTTTGTTTTTAAATTCTGTTTTGATGTTTTTGAAAGAAAAAATGCAAAGTGAATGAATTGTCTTTCATGTTGCACTTGACTTGTTTGGTAATGAAAATTAAATTAGTAAATTAAGTTTGATAGACTTATAGCTTGTGAGATTTTGAGCCTATTAATGGATGGATTTAGCATTTGTGTCATTCTCTTCTTTCTTGTGTGATTTTCACCTATGGCAATTGATCACTCTAGAACTTGCTTTGATTCTTTTTGAGGCTACATTTTCAGTTGCATACATAAACATAATTGAGGCATTCTTTCTTGAATTAGCTACTTTGGCCAGATAGCCAACCTTGCATCATTTCCCTTTTATTAACCCCCTTAAGTCTATTTACCTATCCTTTGTCTTAGCTCATTATATGCCCTATGTGAAAAACCATGATTTTACCTTACCATAGGGAATGAAAAAGCATTGGTTCATTTTCATTTGAGGAGCTCTTTTGTTTGTGAGCAATGTAAAATTCAAGTGTGGGGTTGTGCAATTTGATGTGCAATATGCAAAGTGTTTGGTGGAAGAAAAAAGAAAGAAAAAGAGCCAATTAAAAAAATAAAAAATTAAAAAATGTAAGAAAGTTGGGAAAGAAAAGAAAACAAAAAAAAGGAAAAGAAAGGAATATGTAAAGAGAATGCACATTATATGGAATTGAGGGGTGTAAAATTTCATGCTTGTCATTTGAGTTCCTCCCCAATGCTCTTTTGTTCTCTTAAGTATTTAGCTTATCATATCCATATTATTTCCTTCCCTTACCTTGACCCTATTACAACCTTGAATAAAGCCATTTTGATTTATGTGTGCATGTGCTTAAGTAGTGGAGAAGTAGAAGATAAGTAAGCTTATGGTAGTGCAATTTTCATGAGTTGAATTGAGTGAAATACTTATCTTTTAAACACTTGAGAGATTGAGAGTGTATCTTGTGAGGATCTATCATTCTTGATTCATGTTTTTCAATTTGAAGCTACCTTACTTGTTGGTTTGAGATGTTAAAAAATGTTACTTCATGAATGTTTTGATTTCTTGAATCTTTTCTTACTCTTCTTACTTATAAAATTTTACATTCTTGAAGGTTATTGGAAAGCAAATCTCTTTGAGTTTTAGTTTTTGGATTTTTGTGTTTCTTGTCCCTTAGTTTGAATCTTTAGTTTTCTCGAGATGTGCAAAAGCTAAGTTTGAGAGAATTTGACAAACACAATTTTTATACATTAGTTAACCTTCATTTTTAGTCTCGTGGACCTCTTATATGCTTAATTGATTGGTTTTAGTCATAATTTATAAGTTTGGGCTCAAATTGAGCTTAATTAACTTTTTCAGCATTATTAGCATTTTACATTATTTCTGTATTTTGGTCATATCTTGAGTTATAGATATCTAATAATTATAAATTTTACCTTGTAGGAAATCTGAGAGAAAGTTCTACAACTTTGATAAGAGCTCGAAGTCTCAATCAGATGTCTAGTGGACCGAATTGGGCTTCGAAGTTAGAACTCAGGTTCTGCTGTGTAACCTGAGTAGTGTGCACTATGGAACATAACTTGGCCTATAGGTATGATATGGACCTAAAACCGGTGGTATTGAAAATCTTACACACAAAGATCAAACTCTTATGAATACCACAAATTGAAACTATTGATGGTGTTTTACCCTTGTGAAGTCAGATGACGGGATCAGAGACTTGTTAAGAGTGAATTATGTATAACTCTCTCATCTTAAACCTAATTGAAGTGATTTTGGTGGCCAATGAAAGCTAAGAGGTCGAAATTTAACTTTAATCTAGGAGAAAATTAGGATTCTTAATTTTTAGGTTAGTTATTTTGTTATAAAGAGGGGATTCGAGATAGAGAAAAAATCCAAACCGTTTTACTTGATTCTTCTTCCTAGAGTTTTCTCCCTTCTCTTTAGATTTTCATCTTGTTCTCTTCTTTTTCTGAGTTCTTCCCTCCCATTCATGGGAGAGTAGAGCCTTTAATCAATCCAAGGGATTGACATTCTTAATAATTAATTTTGAAATTTTGCTTTAATTGTTATACATTCGATTATTAATCAAGTTTCTCTTATTCTTCTCTTTGTTTGGTTCTGATTGAATGGTTAATTTGATTAAGATTTTTATATGTTAATTGCTTAATTATCATATACTAAGAGAGGATTCCAAAGATTAAACAAGGCATCAAAAGTGTTTGATAAATTGTTTAGGTTGGTTGGATATTGGTTTTTAAGTTAATTAGGGTTTTAATTGGGTGCTTAATTTGTCTAGCCTTAATTAATTGAATTCTGGAAGCGTTTCTAGTAGAAGATCCATGGATCATTGAGAGGCGTTTTGATGTGATCTAAGACTAAGGATTTGGTTGATAATCGAATGGATCTTTAGTGATCAAGGATAGATTAAGATCAAGATTGGTTAGTTCTCTTGGATTGGCTATTTCTTAATTTTGTTTTCTCTTCTTTAATTGCTTTATGTTTCTGTTAATGGATCTTACAAACCCCTTCCCTCTTGTTTACTAACCTCTTAATTTGATTTCGTGATCATAATTAGAGTGATCTATGGGCTCGACCCGGTGTTACCTTATACTTGTAGTAATTTTGGTAAAGTGGTTATAAATTGATTTAAATTTGATAGCCTTGGTAGTTATCAAACCTCCAACTCTTCAAGCTTCATAGGTGCTTGAAAAATCTTTATATTCAAGAGCACTCACAACACCTTTGGGTACCTCACCCTTTGTGTTTGAGTCTCACTTTAAGGGATATCTCACCCTTTTCTCTCTTGAGGGATATCTCACCCTCTTACAATGATATTAAGATGAGGAGAAAGATTAGAAACTCTCACAAGAGTAGATATACAACTTAAAGAACAAAGGAATAAAAGGATTTTGCAATGAAGAGCTCAAAATATGATTTTGATAATTTAAGAATCAAATCAAGTGTTCAAGAATTGTAAAAGCTTCAAAACTCACTTATATAGAGAGCCCAAGTGATAAAATAGCCATTGATAGTGTTTAAAAATGATTTCTTATGAAAACTAGTTGTTTATAACCGTTAGGAATGTTTCAGGCTCGTGATAATCAATTACATGGATGTTGTAATCGATTACATGGCTCTTAGAACACTTTTTGGGCTTTCTGGGCAGGATGTAATCAATTACAAGGTTCATGTAATTGATTACATAGCCTTTGTTTATTTAAAAACACGTTTACAGCATTCTGATGCTTGGAAACTGACTTTAAACACCCATAACTTCTTCATTTCTCATCTATTTTAAGCGATTGACCATTCATTCGAAAGATCTTTGAATTTATTTTCATAGGCAAGAAGTTTCACAACAAAGCTCAAAGTATTTTGAAAGTTATGATCAAAATAGTAACCAAATGTCAGCTTTTCAAAACTCAAACTTGACTATTTTTCATAATTTTGAACTACTATCATGACTAGCTTTTCAAAACATGTTTCTTGGGTATTTTAGCATGTAAGAACCATTTGTAAAGATTTAAAAACATATTTGAGCCCATTTGTAAATATTTAGCATGTAAGAACTATTTGTAAAGATTTAAAAATATTTTTATTTTTTGTAAAACCTCTATCTTTACATTAGAGAAAGGCTAAAAGGAAAATATATCAATTCTAATCCTTAGGCTTCTTGATGTAATACAAGCTTTTAAAAATTTCTTCTCTTCAAATCTTGCAAATGCTTGGAACATATCCATTCTCATTCTTCTTGAGTTGAACATAATTGTGATCTTTTACTTTCTTGTTGCAATGCTCACTCTTGGTACTTGGACTATCCTACAAAGTATTGCTCACTTAAACAAATATATATAGTTAGTCTAAATTCATAATTTAATATCTTCATATGCATGATTCATAAATGTATAACTCTAGTTAGTCTACCATACATATAAGACTTTCATAGACATATCCAAGTAAGACATTTATCAGTTACTAATAGATATGCTCTATATAGGATGCAACAAAGAACACTTTGTACATTTTTATTTAAACAAAGTCAAATGCAATATTAATTTAATATCACTCATATAACATATTATTGGATATATCCCATAAAAGATGCTATAAAGAATATGCATGATTCTTATATTAAATATAACAAGGTGGAGTACATGATCATGCATGATCCAATATAATCTATTAATCACATCTATGTAACATAAACAACATTCTTTTTATTTTGTATTTGTCATCATCAAAACTTAACATATTAAATCATTTGAGCAAACTTATTTCTACAAACATGCCACTTAGGCTTCACTAACGATCCATTAACAAGTCACACGTACACTTAACATGTCACATCAAACTCTTCGTTAGTATTTATTAATTCCAACTAATTGGTGTTGGGGATTTCAAACATTTGGGGACTAATTTGTGCACTCGAACAAATTTAGAGACCACATGCACACAACATGTGTTTTTTAGGGATCAAGTTGTGTATTTACTCTATATTATATATAATATAACTATCAACTCAATAAAATATATAATATAACTATATTATATATTTTGAATATATATTACATATTATACATAATATATAATATAACTATATATTATATATTCTAAATAATAATAATAATAATAATAATAATAATAATAATAATAATAATAATGTAATAGTTCAATCACTTGGTTAAATTAGTTAAATCAGTTGAACCATGAATCGCTCACTTTACCACTCAACGGCTCAATCGGTTTTTAAATCATTGGATTAGTTATCTTATTATTATCTTATTGGTAAATTATTAAATATATGTAATGTAATTGGGATTTTTTAGAAATATAATATACTTTTTATCTAAATTTCTGATACTATCGCAATTCTAATTTTATTTCCCAAAATGCATTTTTTGTTGGGAAGTTAGTTTGACCCAAACTAATTTCCTAACATAAGTTTTTTAATTTTTTTTTAAAAAGCAGTCGATTTCTCAGGAACCGTCTTCTCAACATCATGCTATATTTTTTTTTGTCAAACGTAGTTAGGAAGTTGGTTTTCACTAAACACTCTTTCCAACTACTTTTTTTAACTTATAAATAAGATTTGTGTTTAGTTTTTTTAATTAAGTTTTCTTAACATTTTTTATACTTTTTTAATATAAAAATCATATTTTTTAAAAAATAAATAATACATATTAAAATAAAAAATTATATATTTTTTGTGTACTTATATGTAGTCTTTATCAAACCTATTATTTTATTTTTTTATTTTTTTTTATACATTACTAGTTAGTTTAAGTATTAGGTTTTTGCCAGCTTATGCGCACATGTAAACACCCAATTTTGTTCGAGGCATTACAACCGTTTTGTTTAGAAACAAAAAAAAAATATGAAAATAAAAAAATAAAAAAAGAAAAAAAAATAAAAAAAGGGCAAAAAAAAAAAGAGAAGATGACCCAAACTTTCTTGAGCTTAACCCAATTTTTCTCCAACTACCCACATTGAGCCCAAACTAATTTGTGACCCATCAAATATGAATCAACCCAGATCTATTACCTTCACCTAACCTATTTCCCTACTTGTAGTCCAATCCTAGCCACCATCACCTTAAAAAACCTAATTTTCCCCTATAACTTTCCAAGTAAACGACAGCCTCAAGACTTCACAGACCCATCTTCAACTTCACTTCACCTTCCATCCCACCTCACCTCTCCTCACCTTTATCACCAAACATTCACCTTCCATATCTCAATTCCCCTTCACCACCCTCCTTTATCTCATCTTCAAAACCTACCACCTTCCTCCATTAAACCACGGCCCAACCTTCACCCCTAAACCTCATAGAAGAAAATCATGAGAACCATCGCAACCCACCGCCGCCATCTCCATTAACAACCCATCCTCACCAACAATTTGCAACCACCATCTTCACCCAAACAACTCCTTTACCTAACCACCACACCCTCCAAACCGTGACCACCCCCACTCACCATCACCTCACCTCACCTCACCTTCATCAACAAACACTCACCTTCCATATCTCAAATCCTTTTCGCCCCATCCTTCATCTCATCTTCAACACCCATTTCACCATAAACCACCCTTTGCTACCTCCATAATAGCCTCCCTCACATCTCAAGCTCCACCATCATCACCTTCCTCTAATCAACCCACGACCAACAGCAAGCTCCCCCTCTATCCACCATCACAACCGGCCAAAACCAAGCTAAACTCGAGCTCCACTACACAACCACTGGCCTCCACGCATGGAACCAGAGCTCCATTGACCCAAAACCAGAAGCACCCCTCAACTTCTAACCAGACGCCTCGGATCTGCACAAAACAGCCGCGCGCCACCCTACCAATGCAGTCCTCTTTGTCTCACGACTTGGATCCAACACCTCTAGATCCACCACCCAGAGCTGTCATTGCCCTCACCCGCGAATCAGCCGGCTGAGCTAGAACCCTCATCCCGCCACTTGAGGCCGCTCTTCCACCATGAACCTCCCCCCATGAACCACAAACAGCTCGTGAATCGAGCACGAACCAGATCCGCGCTCCACCCACAAACGTTCGTCATCGCTGATCCACCGACACCGCTGCGCCGCACCGCTCCTCCACGCGCTCCATCAAGTCTCTGTACCTTTGCCCTTGTGTTGAGAAATAAGTTATTCTTTCTCTATTTTTGTTTTTGCATTTTGTTTCATTTTTTTAAAATTTAAATACACTGAAGTAAAAAAAAGGAATAAAAAAAGAAAAAAAAAGAAAAAAGAGTGACAAGGAAATTGGGCTGTTGTTTTTTTTTATCTAGTGTAGGCCAACCTTTTTTTTGTGTAGTTTAGGCTTGATTTTGAAAGAGTTTGGCCCCTCCCTTTTTTTTGTGGCCTTGAGTCATTAGTTTTCCTTTTAGCTTCATGTTTAAGTGTCTTTGATTTAATGGGCTAAGTGTGTTGTTAGTTTAGATAATTTTAGAGTACTTTGTTAAGCATGGAACAAAAACAGAAAAATAAAAATACAAAACTACAAAAAAAACAAAAAAAACTAAAAAATTAGGAAGAAAACAAAAATCAGGCATGGTGGTTGTTTTAATAAAAAATATAAAATATAAAAAAAACAATAAAATGTTAAAATATAAAAAAGTATAAAATTTGTTTTGAGTTGTTGTGTTTAATTTTTATTTATTTATTTGTATCTACTTGGCTCATGATATGACAATATGTTGTTTGTGTTTACTTATTTGTCCTTGTGCTTTCCTTTAAAAAAATGGAAATATGTAAAAAAAATTAATTAATGCAATGACTAATGATGTTGATTGAATAGTAGATGTTATCTTCAATGTCGTTTGAATCATAAGGGTTTATTGAGTAGTCTGGTGCTAACTTGAACCCTGTGCAAGAATGATTTTGCTTTCAGACAAAATACTTTTCCTCTTTTAATTAAAATCAATCAACCTAATTATTTTCTAGAGAACTACGTAACTTTAAGTTTCTCATTGCACCTGGGGATATGTAAGAGCAGAATCTCTATTCTGTCAAGTCAAAAATTAAATTTTCACAATTTGGTTATTTATTTCTTTCTTTCTTTAAAAAATTTAAAAAAATTACAATGTTTAGTAAGAGGAGTAAAATAAATATATTTGAAATTATCAAGTTTTGCATAACTGACTTATGGTACCATCTTAGGAGTGGTGTGTTAGGGTGCCGTGGGATTAAGTTTCCACCCTTCTCTATCCATAACCGACTCCTAAATCCAATCTGATTTTCGAAGACTATTTTCAAAGAAAGATTTTTCAATTTTTTCTAATTTAAATAAAATTGGTGGCGACTCCATTTTTATTTTTCATTTTTTTAAAATCTCGTGAGTTGCTATTTTTCGTCACAATCTCAGTCGCGACAGATGGCAACTCCATTGGGGACACTTGGAGAGTCAGGCCTGTTATTGTTAGTTGTATAAATTATTAATAATCTCTATTTATTTATTTTAGCCCTTTTTGTCCTTGTTTTTGTTTTCTTATTTTTTTGTAAATAGATTTATCTAGTACTTTTTTAAATATCTGATAGCATTATCCTATGTATATTGTGACTTGTATATATATTTTGTACTTAATTGTTGAAACCCTAAGATAGATGATTGCTGGCTGGCTATTGTATATATGTTTTTGCAGGTTGGGGGGTAATTTGGTCTTTTTAAATATTTTGTACAAGTTTGTATGCTTCATCACACACGTCACTATCACTTACCTCACACACTTTTTGGACTCTATACCCAAGTCTGTGCAAATTCGAGGAATAGGAGGGGTCTCGACTTTTGTTATTGAGGGGCTTTATGCTCACTTGACATTTGTTGAGACACCACTCAGATTGTTATCAGTATCATGGACTAGTCATATTGAGAAGGTTTATCCCTACTTGTAATTAATTCATGAATTGAGTCCTTGTCTTTCGAGATAGGGACAATCTGGAAACCATGACTTTTTAGAAGTTTAGATCTGTCTTGAAAAACCTTGCACTGATAGATTGAACATAATGACTGCCAAAATTAGAGTCGTAACCTTAAGGAAATCCAACCTTTAAGTTCCACCTAACTAGGGATACAAAGGGGGCGTACTTCTTCTTTATCTCTTCCTCATGTCATTCATTCTTGCATTTTTTAAATAAAAAAATATCAAAAAAAAGAAAAAAATACATCATCTTACATTTTTATTTTTAGCCAAAAAAATTCTTCTTTAGTTATCTATTCCTCATGGCATTCATTCTTGCATTCTTTTAAAAAAATTCAGCATAAAAAAAGGAAAAAGATACACCATATTGCATTTTCATTCCTACCATTCTTTCTTTTATTAAAAAAAAATTCTTCTTTATCTATTCATGTCTCATGTCATTCATTCTTGTTTTTTTTTTAAAAGAAGAAAAAATCAGCACAAAAAAAAAAAAGAAAAAAGATGCATCAATTTACATTTTCATGGCATTCCTAGCATTCCAAAAAAAAAAGATACATTATTTTGCATTTTCATAGCATTCTTAGATTCAAAAAAGGAAAATAAAGAAAAAGATACATCATCTTGCATTTTTCATCGCATTCCTAGCATTTTTTTTTTGTAAGAAAGAAAAACAAAAAAAAAAGAGAAAGAAGAGAATTTTGTCACAAAATTCAATCATTTCATCTTATGCATCTCATGCATATTATTCATTTCATCTCATTCTTTGTCTAATGTTATTTTGTTTTGATAAATCAAACAAAAAGAACCATTGCGTAGCCTAGGATAGAAGACGTTAATCAAACCCAAGTTCACAATATAAGGGCTCGAGCAAGGCTTGCAGTAATGGCAACTGAGAGCGAAGGCAGAAACTTCAGTATGGAAGTCGATGAGATGAAAGGGATGATGGATGAAATGACAGAGTCTCAGAGAAGAATGGAGGAAATGCTTTTGACCATGAGGGAGACTCTCACCTTGATTGGGGTGGCCGGAAGCACAAGAATGGCTGTGGCACATCCGCACCTACCAACTATCACTTCCATGAGGACAAACCCCAGGATCACCACTGAGATTCCTATTGTGGGAAGGACCTCGAATATTGTACTGCTAGTGATTCCTATCGGAGAAGGGTATCGTTCTTCAGAGGATACTCGAAATAAGGTTCATGGTAATGTTAAATTCACATGGAAACAATCATATATGTTCATCCCAGTGACAACAAGATTTCCTGGTGGGAGTGCTCATGCGGCAATTCAAAAGGATAAGATGGAAGAAGAATGGAAGGAAAAGATGGAAGAACAAATCAAAGCAATTAGGGGTTCTAGCACCTACGGTCCCCTTGGGATAGAAGAGTTGTGCCCTACTGCTAACATTGTCATCCCCAAGGACTTTAAGGTTCCAAGATTCGACAAATATGATGGGACCACTAACCCCTTTTTTCCATCTGAAAATCTATATTACCAAAATGTCAATTTGGTCAAAGGATTGGAAGTTCGTTGTCAGGTTCTTCCACGAAAGTTTGACTGAGCCTGCTTTGGAATGTAGTATCCAACAAGACCTTTCCAAAATCTTTTCTTGGGATGATTGGGCAAACCTTTTCATGGGACAGTATTGGTTCAACCTAGATATAGCCCGAACTTGGGAATAGTTGGGAATACTACAAAAGAAAAATGAGGAAGCCTTCAAGCAATATGCCTAGAGATGAAGAGCTCTTGTAGCATAAGTGCAACCACCGTTGACGTTAATAGAAATGTGCTCAT
This sequence comes from Ormosia semicastrata, assembly GCA_029884595.1. Lineage (NCBI taxonomy): Eukaryota > Viridiplantae > Streptophyta > Magnoliopsida > Fabales > Fabaceae > Ormosia > Ormosia semicastrata. The sequence goes on from JAQQTO010000062.1 coordinate 295,752, forward strand.
ATTTTCTAGGAACTCTGGGAGCTCCTTATATTGAGACAATGGCGGGTACTGTTTATCTAGACTTTGCTGAATTAATAGCTGCTAGGGATAGGATTGAAATTATGGTAAAATCTGGTAAATTGCTAACTAGCAATGATAAAGGTGGTTTCAAGAAGGAGTTTTTCCCTAAGAAAAAGGAGCTGAAAGTGAGCTATGTGTAAAACCAAACCCACTGTCCTCCATCTTACCCTGCCTACCGAGCCCTCCATATAACCCAAATCATTACCCTTCTTATCAAGTGCCTCCACCAGGTCATTCAACCCACCAGACCTTATACTAAATCAACTCGCCATGTCCATATATCCCAAGCTGTCCTATCTACACCAATCGCCTTCTAGCAACTTGAAACCTCTGAACAATTGGCGATCTGAGGCATTAATTGATATGATTGTCATCTTGGACTTTTGTAATGCTGAACTTATGTTAACTTTCTTGAAGCATAAATGTAAGGATTTTGCATGGATCCAAGCATATCTTGTTTCCTTTCATTTTCATGGTCTTTCTGGTCATTTATTTTCTCTTGCTTATTCAAAGTGCCTTCCTTATGTTTGGACCCCATTGGATTTCAATTCTTACTGTGATAGATGTCAGTAGTCATAAGGTCCACGTGTACAGGTACCATTTGCAAAAAAACAAAAAAAAATAAAAAAAAGAATGAATAAAAAAGAAAAATAAAAGGGAGCAAAGAAGTAATCACTTGGTGTGCATTATTCTTTTGTCTCTAAATAAAAATTTTTGAAAATGAACAATCAAGATTTGAAGTGAAGATTGACCATCTTTCTCTATCTTTCACAAGAATTCGTCTTTTCATTATCTCTCGTTGTCCTCTTTTTGAGCTTGAAAGTTTTTTCAATAAACTCTGGACAAGGATTACCCCTACACTAAAGGATAGCACAAAACAAAGGTTAATTGCTATGGTGACTATTTTGAAGCATAATGGAAAAAGAGAAAAGGAAGAAAAGGTAAAAGGAGTAGAAAGTAAAAAATGATGAAGAAACAAAAAAAGGAAACAAAAAAAAAACAAAAAAAGAAAAGAAGGGAAGGAAAGAAGAAGAAAATGAAATGAAATGGGTCATGACAAAGGTGAATGATTGAAGTGAAAAGAAAAAGAAAAGAAAGGGAGAACAATAAGAGAAAAATGTGTTTGAAAGCGTAAAGACAATTGACAAAGTTTAATTTTGAACAAAGACCTTTGGTCTCATTCAACCCTTAAATACTTGTTTAAGCCTTATATCTTTCACTTCATAACCACTAACCTTGACCATGTTACAATCCTTAAAATGTCCATTCTGATCAATGAATGATTGTCTTTATTTTCATAAGTTTTAATCTTGAGACAAAAGGTTGTGCTCATACAAGTATCTAGTTCATTGCTTAAAAAAGAGCTCGTTAGGCTGAAAACCCGCAAGGGTGGTCTAAGCAAAAGATAAGGCATAAAAAAGAAAGAAAGAGACTTACACTAGGGCAAATTTCTACCCTATTCAATTCGACCCTACACTGGGGCAAAATTTTTCTCTAACTCGATTTGGCTCTACACTAGGGCAGCTGCGTGACACTGGGGCAAAAATTTTGTTCTCAATTATCCCACACTGGGGCAAATTTTGTTGTCAAATGACCTACATTGGGGCAACTTTGTTCATAAATGGCATACCCTGAGTCAAATTCATTTGATACCCTACATGGGGATTAATTTTTGTAGATACTTGATAAAACAATGGTCATGATGTCCAATTGTCGAGTAAGGATCAATCACATCCATACTGGGGCAAAAACCCTCTAGCTTTCTTGTTGTTCTACTTCTTGTGTCTTTATCCTTTGTAAATGCCCTTTGTATAGTCATACTCTCAAAATCAGTCAAAAAGTTACCCAGTTAGTAAATCTATTTCCTGTTGTACTTTTGAATCCATGCATATCTGATACATGATGCTTCAAGTTAGGTGAACATGAGTACAATAGTACAATTTAACCATCTAATGGTAGCCTCTTGTTGAACAACTCAAGCCAAAGAAGCTCTAAAGTTTCAATCGATGAAGTGGATGACATTCTTAATAGATGATTCAGATTGAAATGTATCCGGTGGAAAAAAGAACCTTTAGAGGAAGAAAATCATAAGTTTCTACGCAGGCCATATCCAATGAAGAGAAATTTGAACAATATGAGATTAGTAGTGATCCCCTTTGAATGTGGGTTTGGTTGGTTAAAGTTTTCTAAGAAGCATTTGGTTCAAAGCTTTGGTAAAAATGTTTTTCTCAAGTACATTCAATTCTTGGGCTTAAGGCCCACTGCATAAAGTCTTCTAGCTCAAGGCCCACTACATGAGTTTTCTGGCTCAAGGCCCACTGCATAAAGTTTTCTAGTTCAGGGGCCTATTTCATTTAGTTTCAGGTTCAAAGGTATGTTTTATTCTGTTAGGGGGCTCAAAGGCCCAGTGCATTTAGTTTTAGGCTCATAAGCATATTCCATGCATTTTAAATTCCTATCATTTATTTTAAGCGCATCGGCTCCATGCATTTTAATTTCCTGTCATTTATTTTGAGCGCATCAGCTCCATGCATTTTAATTCTTGTCATTTATTTTTGAGCGCATCAGCTCTATGCATTTTAATTCTTGTCATTTATCTTTGAGCGCATCGGCTCCATGCATTTTAATTTCCTGTCATTTACTTATGAGTGCATCGGCTCTTGCCATTTAAAATTCTGTCATTTAATTTTGAGCGCATCGACTCCTATTATTTAAATTTGTCATTTACTTTTGAGCATTCGGCTCCTGTCATTTATTTTTGAGCGCATCAGCTCCTTGCATTTTAATTTCTTATCATTTACTTTTGAGTGCATCGACTCTTTGCATTTTATTATTCTCGCATTTGTTTTGCATTTATCATCTTATGATTCCCGAACAAAATTTGAGTTCATGTCTTTACTCGTTCCTTACAATGATAAAATGAAAAACTATAGTTATTCTTTTTATCTAGTAATAAACAAGTAAAGAGGGGCAACTATCAACACTCAATTTTATCCGGGGCATTACAACCCTTTTGTTTAGAAACAAAAAAATATGAAAAAAAAGAAAAAAAGAAAAAAAAAGAAAAAAAAAAAAAAGATGACCCAAACTTTCTTGAGCTTAACCTAATTTTTCTCCAACTGCCCACATTGAGCCCAAACCAATTTGTGACCCATCAAATATGGATCAACCCAGATCTATCACCTTCACCCAACCTATTCTCCCTACTTGTAGCCAAACCCTAGCCACCATCACCTTAAAAAACCTAATTTTCCCCTATAAATTCCTAAGTAAGCATCAACCTCAAGACTTCACAAACCCATCTTCAACTTCACTTCACCTTCCATCCCACCTCACCTCTCCTCACTTCATCACCAAACATTCACCTTCTATATCTCAACTCGCTTCACCACCATCCTTCATCTCATCTTCAATACCTACCACTTTCCTCCATTAAACCACGGCCTAACCTTCACCCCTAAACCTCACGAGAAGAAAATCACGAGAACCGCCGCAACCCTTCGCCGCCATCTCCATTACCAACCCATCCTCATCAACACTTTGCAACCACCATCTTCACCCAAACAGCTCCTTGACCTAACCACCACACTCTCCAAACCGTGACCACCCTCACTCACCATCACCTCACCTCTCCTCACCTTCATCAACAAACACTCACCTTCTGTATCTCAACTCCCCTTCACCCCATCCTTCATCTCATCTTCAACACCTATTTCACTGAAAACTACCCTCTGTTACCTCCATAATAGACTCCCTCACATCTCAAGCTCCACTATCATCACCTTCCTCTAATCAACCCATAGCCAACAGTAAGCTCCCCCTCCATCCACCATCACAACCGGCCAAAACCAAGCCAACCTGAGCTCCACCACGCAACCACCGACCTACACGCGTCAAACCAGAGCTCCATTGACCCAAAACTAGAAGCACCCCTCAACTTTCCAACAAGACGCCTCAGATCCGCGCAAACTATTCGCGCGCCACCCTACCAACGCCGTCCTCTCCACCTCACGACCCGGATCCAACACCTCCAGATCCACCACCCAGAGCCGTCATTGCCCTCACCCGCGAATCAACCGGCCGAGGTAGAAGCCCTCATCCCGTCACTTGAGGCCGCTCCTCTACCACAAACCTCCACCCACAAATCGTAAATGACCCGCGACCCGAACATGAACCAGATCTGCGCTCCACCCACAAACGCTGGCTGTCGCCGCACTGCTAGCTGATCCACCAGCACCGACTCGCCGCAGCGCTCCTCCGCGCGCTCCATCAAGTCTCTGCACCTTTGCCCTTGTGTTGAGGAATAGGTTATTCCTTCTTTGTTTATGTTTTTGCATTTTGTTTCATTTTTTTTATTTAAATTAGCTAAAGTAAGAAAAAAGGAATAAAAAAAGTAAAAAAATAAAAATAGAAAAAAGAGTGACAAGGAAATTACGCTGTCATTTTTTTTTATAGTTTAGGCCAACCCTTTTTTTTTATGTTGTTTGGGCTTGATTTTGAAAGGGTTTGGCCCCTCCTTTTTTTTTTGTGGCCTTAAGTCATTAGTTTTCTTTTTAGCTTCATGTTTAAGTGTCTTTGATTTAATGGACTAAGTGTGTTGTTGGTTTAGATAATTTTAGAGTACTTTGTTAAGCATGGAACAAAAACAGAAAAATAAAAATACAAAAATACAAAAAATAATAAAAAAACAAAAACAAAACAAAAAATGAAAAATTAGAAGGAAAACAAAAATCAGGCATGGTTGTTGTTTTAATAAAAAATAAAAAATAAAAAAATTTTTTATTAAAATAATAATAATAAAATGTTAAAAATAAAAAAGTATAAAATTTGTTTTGAGTTGTTGTGTTTAATTATTTATTTATTTATTTGTATATACTTGGCTCAGGGTATGACAATATGTTGTTTGTGTTTACTTGTTTGTCCTTGTGCTTTTCTTAAAAAAAATAAAAATATAAAAAAATATTTTAATCAATGTAATAATCAATGATGTTGATTGAATAGCGGATGCTATCTTTAATGTAGTTTGGACCATAAGGATTTATTGAGTAGTCCAGTGCTAACTTGAACCCTGTGCAAGATTGATTTTGTTTTCAGAAAAAATCATTTTCCTCTTTTAATTAAAATCAATCAACCCAATTATTTTCTAGAGAATTACGTGACTTTGAGTTCCTTATTGTACTCGGAGATACGTAGGAGCAGAATCTTTATTCTGTCAAGTCAAAAATTAAATTTTCACAATTTGGTTATTTCTTTTTTTTCTTTAAAAAATTTAAAAAAGTTACAATGTTTTCTAAGAGGAGTAAAATAAATATATTTGAGATTATCAAGTTTTGCACAACTGACTTAAGATACCGTCTTAGAACGAGTGTGTTAGGGGTACTGTGGGATTAAGTTTCCACCATTCTTTTTCCATAACCAACTCCTGAATCTAATCTGGTTTTCAAAGGTCATTTTTAAAGAAAGATTTTTTAATTTTTTCTAATTTAAATAAAATTGGTGGTGACTCTATTTTTATTTTTCATTTTTTTAAAATCCCGTGAATTGTTATTTTTCGTTGCGATCTCGGTCACGACAGCACCATGACTGATCCACCTCCCCTGTCTGGTTAAAGGAAGGCCATCCACGCTAGGACTAAAGGATTCATAAGGATAATCTTTGCAACTTGGATCCAAGAAATTGTCCATACCTGAGATTCAAACCTATGACCTTACGCCTACCTACGCATCACATGCTTGTCTACCACTAGGCTAATCTCCTGAAGTTAAGTATCAAGTTTATATGTATTTATATTTTTTTAATATTTATTAGTTTAACTAGTTTAAGCATGTGGTTTATATTTATTATATCAATGATATCTGTTTAACATAAAAATAAATAGTACACATAGGATTATAAATGGTTGATTAAACTTGCACAAAACTTTATTACTTAATATGGTACGTGATTTTTAATTAGAATACATATTACAAAAATTGCAAACATAGCAGTAGATAATACTCATAATGCAAGCTCTGTCCAAAGGTGCCACTACAATTAGGACATTTTAAATGGGTATGACCTTCGTTTCAACATAATGGTCACCATTTTGATTGACCTTTTTCTCTACGATTCATTTCATTATGAATGCAACTAGATTATGTTATAACAATAAAAAGTATAAAAATATGTATTAAAAAAACTATATATTTTAAGAAATGATTTAATTTAAATGTATTATCAATATAAAAAAATTTTTATACTATCATTTAATATGATTATGTCATTAAAAATATTTAACTCTTTCAATAACTACTCTAAAAGTCACATATGTAATAGTGTATGATTAGTTAATAGTATAAAAAATTTTACACTAATAGTATATAAAAATTAAACTCTTTAAAAAAATTGTGTTTAAAAAGTATAAAAAATGTTAAGAAAATTAAATTTGAAAAAGACTAACGATAAATATTTTTATAAGAAAAAAAGCATAATTAGAAATTCAGTTTGGGATAAACCAACTTCCTAATTATGTTTGAAATATATATATATATATATATATATATATATATATATATATATATATATATATATATATATATATAAAACATCACGTTGAGAAGTCGGTTAAGTTGAGAATTTGGTTCGCGAAAAACTGACTTTTCAACGTTTTAGAAAAAAAAAAAAAAAGTAGAAGTTTACGTTAGGAATTGCAGTAGTATAGGAAATATAGATAAAACATGCATTATCTTTGTAAAAAGAGCCACGTAATTGCTCCCACTAACTACTGATGTTGTGATTAATAATTCAAGTATTAGCTCAAAATATAATTATCTTATAATTATCCTACTAATAATTATAATTATTATCTTTTTTCTTTTTTCAAATGAGATCTAAGACTTGATGTGGAAAGAGTGAATTTAGGCTAGACTGAAAGAAAAGCAGTATCAACGAATTTGCACCCAAGATCAAATACTCCTCAAAGGAAACAATTTTGTTTAGCAATTAATTAAATGATTGATGTATCCCTAAATATGTTAATTATTTTTATTTTAATGTTTTTATAAATTTTTAATCCTTTAAAAAAATTTAAGCTTGAAAAAATCATTTACTATTTTTTTTAATTTTAACAAAAATGTAAATTATAAATTTTAAAAAGTAAAGTATTTAATAAATTATTTAATATTTTGTTATTTTTAATACAAAAAATGTTTTTCAAATGCTAAAATATGAAAAAAAAGTTTTAATGGTAGTGGGTGTTTCAAAACTTTAAAAAATTAGATATTTATATACAGTGAAGCTAGTTTTTAAATATAAAATATTTGGCAATTATTTAAAATTTTAAAATATAATTCTTATCTAAACTAATTTCTAGATAAAACTGGTTCTTGCAAAAATCATTTCAAAGTTAGTTTTTTTTAATCCAACTTTTTTAGACTCTCTCTCATCTTTTTATTTAACATTTTTCTCATCCTTTTTATTATTTTTTCTCAATTATATTTTGTTTTATCTTTATATTTAAATTTTAAATTTTATATCTGATTTAAGATAAATTAAATCAAACTAAGAATAAATCAAAATTGATTATAAAATAAAAAAAATTATATTATCAATTTACCTTAAACAATTTTCTGACTTGCTGTTAGTCGAGGATTTGTTACTGAAAAGTTTATATCGAAAGAATAAATAATCTGAAAATTAAGCTAAAAAGTGAAAAGACATTTTCCAGATACACTCAGGTGGTAAAAGAGTTGAGAAAAATCTTGTAAAATAAATAATAACATTTGCTTTGGTCCATCTGATTGGGACCAGTGAAAAAATTGGATTGGATCCGCTGGTTTTATCGAAAAACTAGTGAATTAAACATAAGTCTGATCTAATTAAACCACAAAATCAGCCAATTCAAGAATCAGTTAGAAATCAATCAAGAACTGGCCGAACCGATCAAAAACCAATCAAGAACTGGCTGAATCAGTCAAAAATTAGTAAAACCAATAGTACACCATTTTAAACTAGTTTGTTGTTTTAAAAAAAATTAAGCCTTTTTTTTATCAACAATTTTTTAACTCATTTAAAAATAATTTTTGAGCCAAATAATAGCTCAATGCCAAATTACAAAGACACACATATAAGGCCCAAAAAAGACATAAGAAGGTTTGTCCTCTCTTAACTTTTATATAAGTTGTATGCTTAAATGTTATACTCGCTATTTTATGTGAGACTTGTAAGTGTGGTCTCATCTTAGCTTTTATATATATTGTATGATTGGATGCTTCACTTATTGTATAATGCAGGACTTTGAAGTACTCAATAATATAATATAAAATATTAATATGTTAGTTTATTACTTAATTACTTAATATATTATACAATATTAAAAAATATATTTTGTTCTGAACCATGATCTGTGATAGTCCCATGGGTCAACTCGGCACGCATCCACCTAGAGTCCACTGTTGAACGTCGTAACGTGCAGCCCATAGTCTACTGTTAGCACCCCAGCACACTATTGAGATCTTGGCATGAGCGCATGTCGAACCACGACATTGCTTAGTGGACGAATCCCACGATTATCCATATTTGCTAATCATAATCACGCGTAATAATAGTGCTCATAACCGCCTTTAACTGCTCTTAACTACAATAACAACATCCTGATTTTATAAGGATCCTCTAAAACAATCAAGCGGATGCGTTTCCCTACTAACTCTATATAAATATCAAGCTTAATCACCTTCAATAGGTAACAATTATTCTTATGCTTTAACCCTACTTGTGTAAAGCCTGACTTGAGCATTGGAGTGCTTTTGCAAGTGCCAACTGTCCCCATTTCAACACGCTCTACTACTGTCCAAGGAAAAAAACTCTTATTTGTGCCTACTCAGGTAAACCTCTATATCCACTACTGAACATTGACACTGTCTGTGGGAAACTTTAAATTCTTATTCTCATTCAACCATAGTGAGCACAAGACATAACTTAAGGAAGGGGATGATGCGCGCATTGCCGTAGGCCAAAAGTGAGGTTCTGATGCACACCATCATCCTCGCCCTGTCACACCACCACATGATAACCGTTTAGCCTAGAATCAACCGGTTGCTGAAACCTCCACTGCGAGGAACCAGGAGCCCAACACTTGGCACCCATGTGATAGGCAAGAAACCTCAACTTCTGATGAAACCCCACACATATCGCTCAAGACCTCTATGAGGGATCAACTTGGTCCTCATGTGCATAGAGCCCATTCTGGCAATCATAAGCCTAGAATCCCAGTACACCAACGCCTAGGACACAAGAACAATGATGTTGATGATCACGTGTCCCACCTAGAGGGCATGGTTTAATCTAACATGTCCAGAACCCATCTACTAGACATAGTGTAACAACAAATGGTGGTGCTGGAGGAGCAACTTCGCTAAATAGAAAATTTAGAATGATTTGTGCATGAGGGCTAGGCCGAATCACATCATGATGATGGAAGGCGGAAGGCGGCCAATGACTAGGGAAGAATGTTGCACGCTGATGCCAAAATGTCCAATGTCATTAATAACAACCCGGACCTCGACGATCAGGAACAGCCCTTCTCTGCTCAATTAATGGAGTATAAAGTTCCTAGGAACTTCAAGTTTCCAACCAACATGAAACTCCATAATGGGACTATGAACCCTCTGGAACACATAGATATATATGTCCAATCTATGTGTTTCCATGGAGGATCCCCACAATTGTTATGCCACGCCTTCCCCCTTTCCTTAAAGAAGGCGGCCCTCAGATGGTTCGTAACCCTACCACCGGGATTCGTCATCAGTTGGCAGGGCCTCCAATAGTGCTTCTTGCTGCACTACACCACCATCAAGGAGCAACCCAAATCTATTGAATCTCTTTCTAAATTTTGCCAAGGACGCGGCAAGCCTCTTCGCGAATACCTTAAGAGGTTGAATACTACTTGCATTAATATGGAGAACTTCGATGAGAGAATTGCTCTCCACTATGTCAAGAGCGGCCTCCGAACCGACTCTCAGTTTTTCTAATCTTTGGCAAAGAGAAAGCCATAAAGTATAGAATAATTTTGGGAATAGTCCCAGAAGTACATAAACTTGGAGGAGGTTACTAAGGCTAAGAAGAGTCTGGAGAAAGGTGAGCTCTCTCCAGAAAGGCAACCAGAACTCCTCTCAGCCCTAGAACTCCTCTAAAGATGATCTACCCTATACAAAATACTCAACCTATACCCTTTTAAACACTCCACACACAATGATTTTGAAGGAAGTGTTTTAAACCGAGTTCTGGGAGATCAAGAAGCCAATTTCTTTGAAGAAATATGTGCAAAAGGATCGTACAAAGCATTGTTTATGGCACAAGGGCTACGACCATGACACAGAAGATTGCTTTCAACTTCATGACGTCATTGAGTCCCTAATTAGGGCAGGATGACTTGAACAATACATCAGCCATGTCCAAAACAATATATGCCGCAAAGGACATGAAAGAAAATGCAGCCCCAGTCTTAGGCAGAGCCCGTCTCCATACCAAAGGAGGAGGTCCTAGAGTTCACCTCGTTGTAATACTGATAACTGGTGGGATCAAAACCAGGACACTCCGTCAGACGACAATGATGGCCACCATGCCCAGGTCAACCGAACCATCAACACTATTGCTGGTGGTTTTGCAAGAAGTGGGTCATCCAGTAGCACTCAGAAGAAAGCACTCAAGAAGACAGTGTTGAGCATCTCCCACTCCGCACCCAAATCACAGGTTGGAGATCAAAAGGCACTCCTCATCTCCTTTTCAAATGAAGACTACGGCAAAATTATCTCAGAGCATGATGATCCGCTGGTTGTCTCTGGATAATTTCTAATACTGAGATCCAATGCATTTTTCTAGACTAAAGGAGTTCAGTTGATATTATGTTCATGGAGTTGTACGAGAAGTTGGAGTTTTGCAAACTTAAAGCTAATTCCCTATAATGGTGAACTTACTAGTTTTACTGGTGAAAAAATCACTCCAGCGAGGTATATTGAGACTTACCTGACCCTGGGGAGCAGCAAGCTCTTCAGGACTGTTAAGGTCAAGTTTTTGGTCGTGAACTACCCCTTGGCATATAATATCATCTTGAGTCATCCTACGCTGAATGTACTTGGCACTGTGGTGTCCACCACCCATTTAGCCATGAAATTCCTCAACAAAAACAATGAGGTTGTCACGGTAAAGAGGGGCAAATCATGGCATGCAAATGTTATAATCAAAGCCTCAAAATCAACAGGACCCACAAGAGAGCAGAAGCCGATACATCTAGCCCAACTCTAGACCAAGTCAACATTCTCTTGACTAAGTTAGATGTGTAAGAAGAAATCTGGGTTACCAGACCTCAATTGAAGGGTGAACTACAACCGCTTTAACTTGGTGTCAAGCCAGATTAAGTCACCAATATTGGAGCAAACTTGGATGAAGAAGAGAAGTGCCAGTTGATTGAGTTCTTAGAGAAAAATAAAGACATCTTTGCTTGGACGTCCTACGACATACCTGGGCTTGACCCCGCCTTCATCGGCCATCACCTATCTATAAGGAAAGATGCGAGGCCGGTCTCCCAAAAGAAGAGAAAGGTTGGGCTAGAAAGACAGTTGGTCATTGCAGAACAAGTCAAGGAGTTGCTTAATATCGGCTTCATCAGGGAGATAACTTACACCATATAGCTATCTAACATAGTCCTGGTGAAGAAATCAAGTGGGAAATAGAGAATATGTATGGACTACACGGATTTAAATAAAGCTTGCCCCAAAGATCTGTACTCACTTCCCAACATGGATAAAGTGGTTGACAGCTCCTTCGGTTTCCGTTTGCTATCTTTCATGAATGCATACTCTAGGTCCAATCAGATCCCAATGTACCCCAGAGATGAAGATAAAACCGTTTTCATTATTGAGAAGGTGAGCTACTGCTACAGGGTTATGCCCTTTGGACTAAAGAATACAGGAGCCACCTATTAGAGAATGGTGAATGAGATTTTTGAAGACAAAGTGGGAAAAATGCTGGAGGTGTATATTGATGATATGATAGTAAAGACCCCATAGGTCGGATCATACATCTTGAACCTCGAGGAGGTATTTGCACAACTCTGAAAATATAACATGAGGCTCAATCCAAAGACGTACACCTTTAGGGTCCAAGTCGACAAATTCTCGGGCTTCATGTTGACTCACTACGAGATTGAGGCAAATCCTGACAAATGCCAAGAGGTGCTCAATATGCATAGCCCATAGAACATCAAGGAAGTACAACAGCTGACAAGTAGGATTGCAGCCCTCACACATTTCTTTGCCAAAGCTGCTCATAAATCTCTTCCCCTTTTCAGACTACTCAAAAAGGAAAAGATTTTAAGTGGACTTAGGAGTGTGAGAATGTCTTTACATCTTTAAAGAATCTTTTTTCCTCTCCCCCCATACTAACATTGTATGTGTAGCTCTCAGTTCACGAAGAGGCTATAAGTTTAGTGCTGATCCGGGAGACAGCTGAGGGGCAAAAGCTAGTCTATTTTGTGAGCAAGGTGCTGCAAGGCCCTGAGCTCTGCTACTAGAAAATAGAGAAGGTTGCCTTTGCACTCATCACAATGGCTAGAAAACTCAGACAGTACTTTCATTGCCATCCCGTGGTGGTGAGGACGGACTAACATATCCTTCAAATATTGCACAAGCTGGACCTAGTAGGAAGAATGATCGCCTGGTCTATTGAGCTTTTCGAGTTTGGGATCACGTATTAGCCTTGGCTAGCAATTAAGGCTTAGGCACTTTCAGACTTCCTGACAGAGCTCACATTAGACCTCGACAACCCTGAAGGAATTTCCTGGACTATATTCATTGATGGATCCTCGAATCTTAAGGGAAGTGGTGTCGGGGTGATCTTGGAAAGTTCTAAAGGAGTAACAATAGAGAACTTCCTAAAGTTTGAGTTCCTCATTTCAAACAATTAGGCAGAATATGAAGCATGCATTGTTACCAAGTGGCTCCAATACTCAAGAGAGGGTGAATTGAGTATATAAAATATTTTCAAAAATCTTTCGCAAAACACTTGATTATTAATTTTCGTTGAAGCTATTGATTGATTGAAGTGAATAGATAGATGAGATTGATCACTTCACTCACAAATAAATAAGCCACGAAAGAAAGTATTCAAGTAAGCATATAAGATTAAAACACAAATGTAAAGAGATGAGTTTAGAATGTCAAACACAAGATTTATCTTGGTTCAACCACTAATCCACTTGTGGCCTACGTCTAGTCCTTAAGTAATCACCCAAGATTTTTCACTATATCTTCAAGTTTCAACAGGTGCTTATAACCTTTACACAATAGAGCACTCACCACACCTTAGTATACCTCACACTTTGTGCTTGAGCCTCAACTTCAAGGGATACCTCACCCTTTACAACCTTGAGGGATACCTTACCCTCTTTACCAACAAGGGATACCTCACTCTTACAACTTTGAGGGATATCTCACCCTCTTTTATAGATTAATCAAAGTGTAGATGAAAAACAACTCTCTCAAGAGTGGATAATACAAATTGAAGCACAATGGTATCAAGGATTCACACTTTGAAGCTCAAAATAGAGTATTGATTGAAAATATGATAAAACTTGTATTTAATGCTCAAGAAAGATTTTCAGAATGTTTTCCAACTTGTTTTTAATGCACAAACCGTTAGTGGTGGTTGGGGGCATTAAATTCTTGATTAGGAAATCTATTTCTGGTTGCCCAGATAACGGGTTATCACTATCCCATAACCAGTTATGGCCTAACTAGGGATTTTTTAAAACTTACCAATAACTGATTATGGAAATCTCATAATTGGTTATTGTCTTTTTAAAACAGAAGCTAAAGCCTCTAACTTTGGTGAATAATTGGTTATGAAAATGTCCTAACCGATTATGGCACCCTATTTTTTTTTATCAAAAGACCTTTGAAAGACTATAACTCTTTTGTTACTTATCTGTTTAAAACAAAATACCACTTATTGGAAAGATTATTGAGTGTACTATAAAATGAAATAAGTTTTAGATCAAGACTCAGAGGTTTGAAAGAAAATGACAAATAAGTGACTAAGGGTTAGTTTTTCAAAACGTAAACTTGACAAATTTTCATCCAAAAGAACTACCACTAAGACTAGTTATTCAAAAACCATTTGTTTAGGCATTTTATCAATAAAGAAACACTTTTAAGGAAGTTAAAACTTATTTGAGCTTCATGTGTTTCCTATTTACCTTAACACGTAAGACCTAAGTCCTATAAGCTAAGCTTGACAAAACTTGGAACTTGATCTTCAAGCAACCAATCCTTTCTTGTTTGTTAATCATCAAAACCAATGTCATTCACATACGTTACCAAATTCATGATAGCCAAGGATATAGGAGCGGCCGAGATCACACTTTGCAGCGACTCCCAACTTGTGACCTCCCAGATCCGAAGTGATTATCAAGCTTAAGAGCCCCTCCTTCAAAAATACTTAGCCAAAGTCTAAGGGCTCCTAAAAAATTTTCAGGCTACCAAGATAGAACACATACCTAGGGAACAAAACTTTAGGGCGGACATTCTGCCCAAACTAACCAACATCAAGAACCCAGGAAACAACCGCTCCATAATCTAGGAGATCCTATCTCAACCTTCCATCACGGACTCAGCCATTTTCTAAGTGGAAGGAAAGGAGCGTACTTAGGTCACCCCAATAATGGAGTACCTTCAGTTCAGAACCCGACCCGATAATTCAAAGGAAGCCTGCAAGTTAGTCAAAATTGTGGCATGGTACATTATCTACAATGGATAGTTGTACCGCTATAGGTTCTCTTCATCTCTCTTTAAATATCTCACACCAAAAGAGGCAAAATATAGATCCATGAGGGAAGTTGTGGACACCAATTGGGGGTCAAAGCCTTAACTTTAAAGGCACTTAGGGCTAGTTACTATTAGCCAACAATGGAAGCTGACTCCCTCATGCACATTCGAGTTTGTGATAAATGTCAGCGACGCTCAGACCATTATCAAACTCCTCTTGAAGAACTATCAACAACTTTATACCTTGGACATTTTACAAATGGGGCATGGATATCTTGGGCATGTTCCCTCAACCACTAGGACAACTGAAGTGTTTGGTGGTGGTTGTGGATTATTTCACTAAATTGATCAAAGTAGAGCCTTCCATCACCTCCGCTTGGATCTAGAAATTCACTCAACGCCACATCATCACTAGGTTTGGGGTCCTAGAGTCCATTGTGATAGACAACATAACCTAATTCAAAGGAAAAGATTTTGAAGATCTACTTATCGGGCTCAAAATCAAGCACTATTGTAATTCCATTGAGAATCCCAAAACTAATGGACAGGCTAAAGCCACCAACTGGGTTATTATTGGAATTAAAAAGAGGCTAGACGAGGTAAGGGAAACTGGATCGAACAACTAGACCATATCCTCTGGGCCTACTAGACTACGCCTCACACAATAATAAGGGAAACCCTTTTCAAACTCACTTATGGGTATGAGGCTATGATCTCAGTGGAGACAAGAGAACCTAGCTAGCATCACCAACAATTCTCACCTGATAACAACTCTAGACTAATTAGAGAAGACTTAGATCTTCTTGAAGAAAGAAGGTGCATCGATCACATACGCGACGTCGCCATCAAATAGAAGACGATGGCTCGATATAACTTGAAAGTTATCCTAAGAAAGTTCAATCCAGGCGATCTAGTACTTTGGAGAGTGGACATCAGTGGTAAGAATGCTTCCCAAGGGAAGTTAGCCCCAAATTGGAAAGGCCACTACCAGACCATGATCAACACTGGCAAGGGAGCTTACACCCTAGAGACATTAACTAGCAAACTAATAAAAAACTATTGGTATTTGGACAAACTGGGAAAGTACTATTGCTAAGTGCCTTTTAAGGCTTAGTTTCTTAATTTTCTTTCTGTTTGATCTGCCCCAATTTTTGTGAGTATGCATTGTATGAACTCCGGTCCTTCGTTCAATCAATACAACAAAGAAATTATTTATGCACATCTGCTTATACTTTCTTTTTAAAGCTTTAAGACCCTCAAGCCAGACCCCGTCTTGAGAATGTCTATAGAGCCCGTTCCTTATGGGATCCGGGGTTTCTTAGAATCTAAGTTAAGAAGAATGACCCACGAAATCGACTTCAATGATTTTGTTGTGAGTTGTTGGTCCTTACCCAAGTCTTCAACACTTAGCTATAACTATTCTGTGGTTACATGCAATTAATTGACAACACGATTTACGACATCCAACGTGTCATGATCTATTTGGACCTTTATCCATGGTCTATCATTCGGTACTTACTATAGATGTTTTATGTTAAATTAGTCCTGAACTTAAAGATTCCTAAGTGTTAGGCAGTTTTCTAAACTAGATTGTTTAAAGACCTCGTTTATTGTTCACCTTTCATTTTGTCTATATCCTCAAAGGTGTTCCGAGTGCTCAAAAGTTTAAGCATTGGACCCTGGACCAAGATTTCACATGATTGAGATTCTCCTAAGTTCCTAGATGGCTACCAAATACTCATTATTGATGGGCGTTGGACCTAGTACGAACCATGGAAAAAGAAATAAGCATACAACACACAAGTTATAAGAATAAGCAAGTGTATTCTGTAAAGCCTGACAATTGAGAAAATTGTCCTTATAAGAATAAAATGCCCCGCACAAAGGGCAAAGAAAAGTAGTAAAAGAAAAGAAAGAAAAGAAAAGCTAAGCTCTAACATCCTCCTCAGCAGCACCTTCCTTCGGGGCTTTGTTGGTCTACATCCGTTGCTCCACCATCCCCTTTAGTAAGGGTCAGATCAATAGTAGCAGTGGGAACAACCCCGACAGCAGCTTGGTTGGCCTCTTGAGCCTCCTGCGTCGAGGCCAAGTGTAAGGCCAAGGGTGTTGTGAATTTTTCGCAAGTGCACGGATCGTTCAAGTAGTAAAATAGAGATCGTTCCCACGAGGATCAATTGATTACTAACTCTTACAGCGACTTTGATTATTCAAGTGATTAAAATAAATAGTGAAACCCAATCAAAATCAAAATGAAAATCAAAGCAATAAAGTAAGCAAATAAATGTAGAAAAATCGAGATTCAACTAAGATTTAAAGGCTTAGGACTAAGAATTCACTACACTATCCCCTATGATAAATTGTAATCATATATTTGCTAATGTTCAATTATGTTCTTGAAGTCGATTTATCCTAAATTATTTAAAGCACAATTTCTTGGCACTAAAAACGTGCTAAAACTCCATCAATCCCATTCTCATGGAAAATAATCCAAGTTCCAACCCATTAAGTTTTATGACAATCATTTGCTCCTCGAAGGATTTAAGCTTATGTCTAGGTCTTAATTCCTAAGTTCAATTCTTGGATTATCTAGCAATTGGGTTTCATCTTTCAATCCTTCACTAAAAGCCTAAGATCATGTAAATATGGTCGGCAACATACCACAAGCATTAAGCATACCAAGAATGAATCAAGAACAATAATTTTTCATTAACAAATAATCAAATTAATAATTCAATATAGAAAAGTAGAGAGTTGCATCCTAATCCTAGAAAAAGAAATTTAGCCACCCATGGCCAATGTAGCATAAATAAGAACAAAAGTTAAAGAAACAACCATGATTCTATCTTAAGAAAATAGGAAAAAGAAAATAAAAAGAGAAGATGGAGAAGGAGAAAATGTCTTCAATAGTTGAATTTCAATTACTCTTGCACTTCTCTTCAGAACCTTAGCCTCCAATCTTTGGTTTTCTGCCGTCTTAAAAGTGTCCTTCAAGATTAGGGTTTCGCTTCTATTTATAATGTTTGAGGTGAAAAACTACTATTTTTAGGACAGAAGACCTCACATAGCCGTGTCTACGCTCGAAACGGTTGTGTGAGCTTGAATTTCATAACTCACGCTGTAAGTGAGACATGACCATGTGACTAAGAGACACGACTGTATCTCCTAAAAATAGTCTCACAGAAGCATTCTTCATGTTAGACAAGGTCGTGTCTAACTCCTAAATCGCTCACATTGCCCTATCTAAGCCAAAATGGTCTTTTTTTACTGTGAAATCGTAGTGTCTTTGCTTACTTTCACTCCAAATGTGTTAAATCTCTATAAATCTGTAAAAACGAAGACAATGATAAGGATCCATCTAAAATTTATCAATAAATATAAGCAAATCACCATAATTTATCCAGTATAAGACTATAAAATATAGGCTTGTCAAATTCTCCCACACTTGAGCTTTGCTTGTCCTCAAGCAAAGAATAAGCATAAAAAACAAGATTAAACTCAAGATCAAGAAACATGAATCAAGGAAAATTCCATAATTTAAAAATTCAATTAAGCTCGGTAATCAAATCCAATCAAGCAAGATAGTTTTGCACTTAATACAATTAGAGGCTTAAGTCAAACTTGCATCTTTTCTCTTCACCAACCATCTCAGATCATTCATCTTTCCATCGCTCAAGTGTTTAATGACAAAGAGATCACTCAAATTTCTCTTAAAAAATGCATTACCATAAGCTTGGTTATCAATCTCATCTCCACTTTCAAGTTCACATACATCACAAGAATTAAAAGGTCTTCCTTTGGTTGTAACGGGGTCAAAGGGAATAATTAAAGGTAGGAAAAAGGTAAATAAAGGTAAAGAACGTCCAAGGATAAATCAATACAAAACAGAATCAGGTTGAAAACATAATGCACAAGGGGATAACAGATTCTCACTTTCAACCCAACATTCTCATTATTCTTCACCAACAATCATTTTCTTTCTTTTTACCTTTTTCATTATTTTTTTCTTCTTTTTTTATTTTCTTTTTTTTTAAACCCTTGAAGACAAAAACAATCTTTTATAACTTCTCAATTAACACATTAGTTGCTCCAAAGAATCCAACCTGATTATTCAAATAGGTATCTAAAGAAATCAATTTTATGCTCAAATGGGGTAACTAAGGAATTATTTTATCAATGTAACTCTTGAAGTCAAGAAAAGGTTAAGCCTAATTGCCTTAATCATGTTCAAGTATGTATGTAAATCATTAAAGTCTCAACAAGATATCAAAGCAAGTTCTAACGCACATCAATCAAGAGAAATCTCACTCTAAAAGGATAAATAGGATCTTGTTTATGAAAAATTCAATCATTAAAGCTCAAAATTCACTTTCTGGCTAATGTTAATAAAGAGAACAAATGCAAGCAGACAAGACTAATTTCCAAATAAGATGCTAAATATTTCAATACTTAATTGAAAAAGATTGCCTTGCACAAAAATAACTCATTAGTCGTGGATTCCTTTCTCAAACAAATTTCTAGCAGCTCAGAAATAATGAAGAAATTAACACACAATTTCAGCTTGATTACTAACAATATTCAAGTAGTCATTGATGCAATGTAATCAAAATGAATAGTTAAGTACATAAAAATTGAAATGTACCCCCACACTTAAGATCAATGTTGTCTTTAATGTAAAAAAAAATAACAGAAAAATAATAGAAGACAATGAAACTTCCCTGAAAATAAAGATACGATAAGCAGCAAGTCAGGAAAAGTCACGGAAATGGTGGGAGAGGTGGAGCCAGTGGGAGGCGGACGAACAGGAGCTCATGCAGCTAGTCTAGCTGACTGGTGACATGTTGCTGAAAGCTAGCCTGAGCATCTGCCATGGAACTTATAAGTCAGCATATGTTGGTGGAAGCTAGCTTGACTAGCCTCTAGTCAAGCAAGTCGGTTAGTCAGATCAGTCAAAATATGTGGGGGCAACTGTGGCTCACCAGCCTTAGCAGCAACATCATCCTCTGGCAGCGGAGAAGGTAGGTCCGTGATATCCCCATCATGAAGTGCCCAATGCCCTGCAGGAACCTCGTAAATAAGGCGCAAGCTGATCAACATGTCCCTATTAATCGGCTCCATCTCTTTAGCAAGATGGGCGTTAGGATGAAGAGCATTGAGGATCCGGGCAAGGTTCGAGATGTAAGAGGCCACTGGGATGTACCTCTGTTTGGCCCCACCTTTGGCCTTATCGAGCTCGCAGACGTGCTGAAGGAAAAAGTAGCCAAGGTTACAGTGTTAGCTATGCATGAAACACCATAGATAGAACAAGTCACCTTTAGTGATAAACCCAGTACTACACTGCCACCCTGAGATGCTATGAGAGATGAAACGGTGGATCCATCTCAAGGCAGGGTCAATGATGGAAGAAGATTTTGTTAAGCTGGGGTTGTAATGGTGGTGCTGTTGACTAATCTCCCTCCAGAACTCGGCATCATTAAATGAAGTAGGATAATCTAGAAAAGCATTCTGATAGGCCATGAACTAGAGATGCTAAGGTCTCAAAACCCATGGCTACATTGAAGTCATTCAACGCCATAGAGAAATGACGCCGATTGAGTCAAAACTGGATGACGTCTGGCTAATCTATGGTCTGTGCCTCACATGACACTGAGTGTAGAGAGGAACTCAAGTATCGACTCTAGATAAGCATCATAGCGGATGGATGCAAATAATTCCCACCCAACTCCAGCCAAATAAGCATGGATGGTTTCTAATACTCCAAACTGCTCTATCATCTCGTTGTCAAGATATTTGTTAGCAATGATGGAATAGGAGCAAAATAGCTCGCACTTCTTCTGATGGACCCGAGAGTCAAATTGTAAGAGGCGATCAACCTCTTATTGCTGAGTATGATGGAATGGCTCTTTCACTAGTTTTCTGGAATTTAGGAGCCATGGCACCTGAAAATGAGGAAAGTGTCAAACAAGGACAGTAAACTAAAATTCTAGAAATAAAGCAGACAAGCACCAAAAGCAACATATGTAGAGTACATATGCTAGCATGCACAAACTGAAGCATAAGCAAAGTACATGTGTATGACACAAAAACTAACCTGGTATCAGACAGTCACAAGCCAACAGAATAGGTAGAGCAAATAGTATGCATGATGAATAGTAGCATGTAAAACAACGTATAGGCTAGAGAGCAATAATCCTCATAACAAAGACAACCAGACACAGCAAGAGGGATTTCCAGAAAGCGCACAGAGTAAATGATAGTCAAAATAATTCAAAATACGGTCAGAGAACAAGTAGATAAATAAGGAACATCAATCAGTATAAAAAATCACAAAAAGATCATAATGGGAAAAATGCAAAAAAATAATGGAAAAATGCAACTTGCATAAAAAATGCACAAAAATGTAGAAAATAAAATAAAATGGAAGAAAACGAGAAAAATGGGGAGAAAGGGAAATCTCTTGGGTAGAGAGAGAGAGAGAAATACGGTGGGTAAGAGAGAATGGGCAGCTATGATGTGGGTGACTATGGATGGTGGTGGACAAAAGGCGTGCAGATCTGGTGGTTGGTGGAATGTAACTGCACGATGGTTGATGGTTGGGTGAGCATAGTGGGTGGTAGTTAGCACGACAAAGATTGGACACCGTGAACAGTGTGCGTGGTTGGGGTGTGGTGGCTGTTGGGATGATAAGGTTGTGGGCAGATCCAGTATGATGGCTATGGGGGATGCAAGCTAGGGTAGCGATTGGAGAAGGAGAGAACGAGAGAGACGGTGAGCAGAGGGGTTTTAGAGTGAAGAAAGAAAGAGAAAAGAACCCCACTTTATTCCTCCCTTTTTTTTAATGAGGGACACGGCCTTGTCAAACAGGGACACGGTCGTGTCTTAGGATGCTTCTCAAATAGAAGCAATGAGAGAGTTAGACACGGCTGTGTCTAACTCCTATATCATTTCTGTGAAGAACACAAGGCCGTGTCCAAAGAGACACGGTCATGTGCTTGACCCAGACGCACACAGAAGTGTTTTTAAGGTTAGACATGGTCGTGTCTAACTCCTAAATTGCTTCTGGAAAAGGAAAAACAAAACAAATAATAGAAAAACTAAATGCAATGACTAAGAATGCAAAAGAAAGGAAAAAGAAAATATAAGAAAAGATAGAAACACAAGTTGGCTCGTGTGAAGTGCTAATTTAAGGTCCTTAGCTTGACCTTGCATAATATTTAAGCTGGAGGTAGAGGATCAGAAAGAGGTTAAGTAACTCGCTTCTCAATCAGGTTTCCAATGAAGTAAGGCTTGAGTCATTGACCATTTACTTTGAAATATCCATTGTTTTCACTCCAAACCTTGATGGCTCCATGAGGAAATACCTTAAGCACTTGGAAAGAGCCTGACCATCGAGATTTTAACTTTCAAGGAAAAAGCTTCAAGCGCGAGTTAAATAAGAGGACCAACTCTCGTTTTTGGAACTCTCGGTGTAAGACATGCTTGTCATGCCAATGCTTGGTCCTATCCTTGTAAATTTGTGCGCTCTCATAAGCATCAAGGCGTAATTCATCTAACTCATTAATTTATAGAAGGCATTAAGCTCCAGCGGCCTTCACATCAAAATTTAGCATGTGAATTGCCCAAAAGACCTTATGCTCAAGCTCAACTAGTAAGTGACAGGATTTACCATAGACCATTCGAAATGGTGTGGTTCCAATTGGAGTTTTGAATGTTATTCCGTAAGCCCATAAAGCATCATCAAGCTTTAAAGACCGTTCTTTACGAGACTTGCTTACCATCTTTTCAAGAATTTGCTTGATCTTCCAGTTGGATATCTCTACTTGGCCACTCGTTTGGGGTTGATAAGATGTAGCAATGTAATGAGTCACCCCGCACTTCTTCAATAAACCATCAAATTGGTGATTGCAAAAGTGTGAACCACTGTCACTGATGATGGCTCGTGGTGTACTAAACCATAAAAAGATATTCCATTTAAGGAACTTCACCACAACCTTCGCGTCATTTATTAGAGAGGCAATAACTTCAACTCACTTGGACATATAATCCACTCCAACTAAGAAAAATTTACGACTAAGTGAAACGGGGAAAGGTCCCATGAAGTCAATGCCCCAAACATCGAAAAGCTCAACCTCTAAAATGTAGTCAAGGGCATTTCATTCATTCTCGAGATATTCCTAATTCTTTGGCATCGGTCACATGCAAGCACAAAATCTTAGGCATCATGAAAAAGGGTAGGCCAATAAAAACTACATTGAAGAACCTTAGTCGCTGTCTTGGAAAAACTAAAGTGGCCTCCATATGGGGAGGAATAACAATGAGAAAGGATGCTTCTAACTTCATCTTGAGGAAGACAACGCCGTATGAGGCCATCTGCACATCTTTTGTAAAGCAAATGTTCTTCTCAAAAGTAGTGTTTCACATCAGAGAGGAACTTTTTTTACTTTTGATATGAAATGGCAGGTGGCAGGATCCCACAAACTAAGTAATTAACAAAGTCTACATACCATGGCGTCTCCATCATAGGAAAGAGCTACTCATCTGGAAAATTGTCATCAATAGGAGGATCAATATTCTTTGCTTCATTTTTTTGTGGAATTCGTGAGAGATGGTCGGCAATGAAATTCTCAGCTCGTTTCTTGTCCTGAATTTCTAAGTTGAATTCTTGCAGCAATAAAGTCTATTGGATCAACCTAGGCTTCACATCCTTCTTGTTCAAAAGATATTTGAGAGCGGCATGATCTGTGTAGACTATCACTTTTGAGCTAACTAGGTAAGACCAGAACTTATCAAAGGCAAACACCATCGCCAAGAGCTCTTTTTCGGTTGTAGCATAATTCAGTTGTGCATCATCCAGGGTCTTGCTAGCATAGTAGATGGCATAGAGCTTATTATCCTTCCTTTGCCCTAACACAGCTTTAATTGCATAATCACTTGTCTCGCAGATCAACTCAAATGACAATTCCCAATCTGGTGATTTCATAATGGGAGCAGAGATTAGTGCCTCCTTCAACCTTAGAATTGGTGGAAGAGGTTTACGCTCTACCTTTGGGGCCTCCTTTTCTTTAAGTGAAGAATCTTCGGTTGAGAAGATCTTGAGCTCCTTGAATTTACCATTTTGAGAAGGGGAAATGATTGAGCATACATCCAAAATTTGAGCATAGGTCGCCGCCACCTCCTCATCTTCATCATTTGTGTTACCATTGTACACCAAACACTTCTGTAAGGGGTCTTATGGATGGCTTTTAGTGTGCACCTCTCTAGCTAGCCTTTCCTCCACATCAACCCGCAAGCAAAAATCAATAATGTTCAGTTGCTTGGAAACTTGAAACAAATTGAACTCAGCAACTTCTTCAAATTACTTTGAGGGTTATTTTCCCATGCTTCACATCAAACACGGCTCCAGCAGTGGCTAGGAATGGTCTGCCCAAGATGATGGGGATTTGAACATCTACTTCCATCTCAAGCACAATAAAATCGACTGGTATATAAAACTTTTCCACCTTTAATGGTACATTATCTATTATACCAGTAGGATGCTTGATTGACCTATCCGTCAATTGAAAAGATATCGTAGTTAGTTTCTGTTGGAAATTACAGATACATCACATGGCTAAAAAATAGGATTTCCACCAAGGATCCATGCAAAAAATCATAATCCGAGTTTTAAAATTATTTACCTCTTGAAGCGTGATCAAAAGGAAGTGATGTGAATCACCAACACCGTAATAGAAATGATGTCTCTGTGGTATCCACACGAACAGACTCACGAACGTCCAATGTCTGCAAAGAGGAGCCTTACGTCTCTCACACAGTGCTAGCTGCGAAGAGTAGAAAAGAAACCTGTCACTCACTCACTCACTTTTCTATAGATGTAGCTAGGGTTCTGTAATATGTGTGTCTTAGTAGCCCCTTAGCAGTACTATTTATAATAGTGACTGCTTTAAATGAGTGTGAGCAGTAGCAAGGTAAGCTGTACAATCCTAGACTCATCTGTTATGAGTCTGGCCTATATTTGAATCTAAGTCCAACTTGGATTTATTGCTCCAATTTTAGTCTGCTCTATGTGTGTGACCCTGCAGGTTCTCATTACGTTGGCAATAATATTAAAATCTCATTTTAATATTACAAGCAGTGAGCGGTATCTAGCAACACATCGCTGCTACCCAAGTAATAAGAATGTCAGTGATTTGACATAACCTTTCCGTGACCAATGTTTTCGTGTCGTTTAGTCCCTTTGTCAAGATATCTAGATTGAACACAATGCATGGAATGCGTCACCTTTGTATAGTCCAATCCTTTATTTCCTGATACTCGAGTAGACTTTGTAATAACAAATGAAATCAATATCTCATATTGACTTATTTGAGCTTAGTCATGCATTTCGTAATTTCACTCAATCAGGGGGCCCGAAGATATCGCTCCTGTTATATAGGAGTGATAAATCTCATCTAGGTCACTCACATCCCTCTGCATGATTCATGGTATGTCCAATAACTAACTTTATAATCACCTTGTTACAGATGATGTTTGATGGTATTAAAACACACAACTCCTCATGTAGGAATCGTAGTGATTTCAGGTCAAAGGACCACAAACACCATTGTCACTATGAGAATCGCTTATGACACTCATGTAATGATCCATGTAGGGTTCTTATGGTGGGTCAGTCCAGTACATCATTACTCTAATATGTACCCATGTGTAGACTTGATATCTCATATCCATGAACCGTGAGATGTGGTCATCAATCTATGCACGTACTAGTCTCAATGTATTATTGTTATCCTAATTAACAATAATACTTGACTAGGGACATTTAAGAATAGTGTTATAACCAAAAGGATCTCACGATTAAGTCATCCACTTGATGTCCTATGGCATCAAACTTACTATTCTAAGGACTTTATTATGTTTATTAAAAAAATACAATAAATGAAATGTCTCATATATTAAAATAGCATAATAGAATGTATGTAAATATAGAAAATGTATCGGTCTCTAGGGCATACACCAATAGTTTAAGCTCCCCAATATCAAGTTTTTCACAAATAGAAAGGGGCATCAAACTGATACTCGCCCCATGATCACGCAAAGCCTTGTTAATATTTATGTTCCTAATTGAACACAAAATTGAAAAGTTACTTGGATCCTTAAGCTTAGGTGGAAGCTTATTCTAAATGAGTGCACTAAATTCTTCAGTCAAAATAACAGTTTCATAGTCCTCAAGCTTTCTCTTATTAGAGAGAATCTCTTTCAAGAACTTAGCATAAGAGGACATTTGGGAGAGAGTTTCTGTAAAAGGAACGTTAATGTAAAGCTTCTTAAGTAGCTCCGAAAATCTTCTAAATTGATGATCAAGTTTCACCTTTTGATACTTTTGAGGGAATGGAAAAAGTGGAACATATGCTTTTGGAAGAATATACTTTTTTGTGCTTTCTTCATCTCTTTTTTTATCCTCTCTCTTCTCTTGCTTCTCTTCCTTTTCATTGGTTTCCTTATCTTCAAGCTTTTCTTCCCTTGTGGTGTCTTCAAGTTGCTTGCCACTTCTCAATGAAATTGCTTGAACGTGCTCCCATGGATTAGTTATCGATTGACTTGGTATTCGCCCTTGAACCATACTTAACAAGCTTGCTTGTTGGGCTATTTGAGTTTCAAGCATCTTAGAGTGAGCAGCAATTTAATCTAAGTGAGTATTGAGTTGCTTGATGGACTCCCCATGTTGTTGCACTTGTGCTTGAATGACTTGATTATGTTCCTTTTGGGTGACTATGAAGTTCTCCATGAGGGTTTCTAAATTAGACTTCGCTCTTTGAGAAGATTATTGGAATTTGGGTGGGGGTTGATTCTTGGAAGGAACCCTTTTATTTGGTTGGTTGCCATATGAGAAATTGGGGTAGTTTCTTCATCTAGGGTTATATGAATTGGAGAAGGGATTTTCTTGAGCCTTGAAATTGCCATTTTACACGTAATTCACTTGCTCCAAAGATGGGTCTTGAGAATATGTTTCTATTGCATTGCAATCCGAAGGCTTCTCAAGTGACTTAGTCGAGGTATCAAACTTGGCATTCAACATAGTAATAGCATCAAATTCTATCATTTTGACTTTGCTTCTTTGAAGATGATCTCTCACTTGGCCACAAACAAATGTTTGAAGCAACCTCATTAATCAAAGCCCTTGCCTCTCTTGGAGTCTTTACCATCAAAGCACCACCAGCTATGACATCAAGAGTTGCCTTTGTAGGAAAAGTTAATCTAGCATAGAATGTCTACATAACAACAAAATCTTGTAAGCTATGATGTGGACACTGATGAATAAGATCATTGTACCTCTCCCATGCATCATAAAATGATTCATATTCATTTTGGGAGAAGGTAGTAATGTCTTGATGAAGCTTGATTGTTTTTCCAAGTGCATATTACTTATCCAAGAAAGTTTGCTCCATTAAGTCCCATGTGGTAAGTGAATTTGCAGCTTCCGAGTGAATCCACTTTTTTGCCTTCTCCCTAAGAGAAAAAGGGAAAAGTTTAACTCGTATAGCATCAGGTGAAACCTTATTTATCTTTATTATGTTACACAGCTCCAAGAATTCATCCAAATGCTGATTTGGGTCCTTGATTTGTCAATTATTCCTATATTTTAAGTGCCTTATAATTAATTCAATTGGATTCCATTTATGCTTAATTGTTGTGATTTAGCTAAGTTTCAGATATGAAGCTTAATTGGAACCTTATTGTGAAACTTTGCTTAAGTATGTTCATTAGCGCTCATAATTGAATTGCGCTTTTCAAGAAACCTTTGAATGATGGAGTCCATTAGCCTCAAACAAGGCTTGATATCCACTTGAAGAAGGAGCCAAAGATTCATGAAGATCAAGATCACCTCTTGAAGCAGTGAAATAAGAGTTTCTGTGAAGATTTGGGGACGAAATTGAAGAATCCAAGTGACACGGCCTGGGCCGTGTCCTCCTTTGACTTATAAAGCTCCTTGGATTCCTGCTAGCAGAGCCATACACTGCTTTGACATGGCCGTGTTTTTGTGACAAAAACCTTAAAAGAGGCCTCTACAAGAAGTTAGGTCTTGAGACCTATAAATACGTATGTTTAGCCCCTTTGGAGGCAGTTCTGAATGAGGGAGCAGCTGGGAAACCCCAGGAAACAGGGAGAGGAGGCTTGGATTAAAGATTGGAGTCTCAGGTTCGAGTAATCGGAGATCTATTGTCCTCAATCCTTGGAAACTCGTTTGTTATTTATTTTTCTTCTGTAATTTCATTCCAATCTATGTTTATAGTCAGTTTTTTTGTTGATTTCGTTCTAGCTATGTGTGGCTAAGCTTCTCATTTGGTTAAGGGAAAATGAAACCCTAGTTGTGATCTTGTTAGTCCTGCATATTCATTGATCTCAACACAGTTATGTTTTTATTCATATATTTATGAATATGTTGTGGTATGAAGGTTTTTATACTTGTTCCCATTTTCAAAGTGGTAGATCTGGGATTATTATGCGCGGTTGCGGCAGTAAAACTAGAGGAATGTATGATATTAGTATAAGAATCTTTATGCTCATTTATCAGTAATAAAAGTGGTAGATCTGGTTTTATTATGCACGGTTGCGGTAATAGATCTAGAGGAATATATGATTTAACTAATTTAATCCCGGTATGTGATTAGATCTTAGTGTAATTGGTTTTCTAAATCTTGATGCAATTGTTGGGTAGTTATAAGAGCAGTTGCTTTATAACTAATTAGTGATTAGGAGTTGATTTGAGTGATTGCTGAGTTAGCCAACACGTAAGGAAAATAGAGATTTAATCTCACAATTGCGTAAAAACATAATTGAGCATGTTGGAATAAAAGGATATGTGGGTTTGCATTTTCATATAAATCTAGTGATGGATTTTATGTTTTAACCAATTTCTCTAAATTGTTAATTCTAGTTTGTTCATTGTTATTGCTTTTGAAACTGTTCATTGTTCATCAAAACTCCAAACTCCACTTTTTATTGTTTATTGTTTGTCAGAGTTTAAATTGAGAATTGAATTATAGTGTTGATTGAATTGGTTCTCTATGGATCGACCCTTGCTAACTACAACTAGTTGTGAGGTTTTTATATTTTTGGTGGACTTGGCAACTGATTTATATCTTAATATTAATCACGATTCCTACCATGCATTAGAATTTTGGCGCCGTTGTTGGGGAGCCAATTTTCCAATTGCGCTATTAATTTATTTCCTGTTTTTACTTTGTTTTTGTTTTTATTTTTAGATTTTGATTCTTGCTTTCTGAGTGTTTTATAGGTGTTGATGTCCATTGAAGGGGTAAATAAGGGATTGCAGAATTTAAGGAGCTATATTGATCAACTCAACTCACATCCTCAATTTCCCTTCCATCTAGCTAATTTCTAACTCACACTTGCTGACATTGAAGCTGTCTGTCACATTGATCTATCAAGTTCAGAGACATTTGAGCCATCTGAGACATCTGAAGAGGTGACAATGGCAGAAAATACTTTAAGGGCATTGGGTGCTCCAGAACTGGATCAACAGCCTTTATGCATAGACATTCTCGAAAATGAGGAGACATTTGAATTGAAGTCCGGCCTAATCCATCTCTTGCTATCTTTAAATGGATTAGCCGGAGAGGACCCTAACAAGCACTTGAAGGAAATTCATGTAATAAGTTCTAGCATGAAGCCTAATAATCATATATTTGATATATTGATAAGTCCTCTTTTTTAGTCATTTACACTCTCCATATACTTAATTGATTAAGTTTGGTTATGTTTTGTAAGTTTGGACTCAAATTGGACTTAATTGATTTTTTCAGCATGATTTACGTCTTACACTGTTTCTATATTTTGGCTATATCTTGAGTTCTAGATGTCTAACAATTATTTATTTTACCTTGTTGGAAAGATAAAAGAGAGATCTACAACTTTTATGAGAGCCCTCGGTCAAATTTGGACATCTAGTGGAACTAATTGGACTTGGAAGTCAGAATATGGGTTTTATGATTGGAACCTGAATAGTGTGTAGTAATCAGAGCATAATTTGGGCTGTAAGATTTGAATTGGGTTGAAATTTTAGTTTTTACAAGTTAAGACTCATATCTACAACTTTCATGAAGAACACAAGACTTAGTTCGGACTCCTTGAGGGTCAAATTAGGCT
The DNA here is from genome assembly GCA_029884595.1 of Ormosia semicastrata. NCBI lineage: Eukaryota > Viridiplantae > Streptophyta > Magnoliopsida > Fabales > Fabaceae > Ormosia > Ormosia semicastrata. The sequence goes on from JAQQTO010000062.1 coordinate 325,772, forward strand.
TGGAATTCAGAATAGAGGAGCTGTAATTAGGCTTAAACACTGTGTAGTAATTGGGCCATATCTCAGGCTGTAGGTGGCCTTTTGAGGTGATTCTGGTGGCATTTGAAACTAAGATCCAAGCCTACAACTTTCATGAAGACCATTTTTTAATTATCTGATGTATTCAATGACTTCAAAATTGAAAAAAAATCAGAGACAAAGAATCTCCATAATTTTTCACTCATCAAAAGTCATTTGGTATTTTCTACTCATTTTTCACTCATCCACTCACTCATGAATCAGCCCCCTTATCATTTTGTATCCCTAATCCTCTATAAAAGGGAGCCTTTGCTATTTATTTAGGAGTCTTGGTCCTAGAGATCAAGATCATGCTATTGTGTTGTTTGTTTATCTTATTGTAGTTTTCCTTGTGTTCTAAATTGAAGTCGTGCTCTTCTTCTTCTTCTTCTCTCTTCCTTTTTTCTTGTTTATGAGTAACTAAGTTTTATTTTACTTGGGTGAAAAGATAAAACTCTTGGTAATGAAATAAGGTTAGATTCATTTATTTCTTGTGCTTAAATGATATATTTTCAAGTGGTCATTATACATGTTATATTTTGTTTCCAATCAATTTAGAAACTCTCCTTGTAAAGTGGAGATCTTGATTTGTTGTAGATAAGACATTGGCATAATGAATGCTTGAGCCCATTTATAAGTGGTGGTGTTAATAGATGATTAAAGGAATCATAATATAATTACTTATATAATTTTTAATGAACTTTGAATGTTTTATTTTTTGATTAGAATCTCCATTATGTGTGGATTCTAATTGAGTTATAAAAAGAATTAATATTATCCTTAATTTATTTACTAAGAGTGGATCTCCTAACCCAAGTAAGTTTTTTTTATTTGTGACCAAGTTTTATCACTTTTATTGTTATGACAAAATATTTACTTTATGTCAAAGAATTATTCTTCATTAATTCCCTATGGATCGACCTCGGATTCCTAAGAATTTATTACTTGAAATAACCTACACATGGGTTTGCAACTTTTAATCCACATCAAAGCCTACAGGGATTCCAGTAGGATAAGTCAAGCTGAGAGCTTTTCCATTCTCACTGAAGGATTCTGCTAAGGAGTGGCTTTACTACTTGCCACCCGGATCCATCCAAACATGGCAAGACATGGCCCGAGCTTTCTTAGACAGATATTTCCCTGCCTCAAAAATCACAACCATCAGAAAAGAAATCTGTGGTGTCCAACAAAGGCATGGTGAATCACTCTATGACTACTAGGACAGATTCAAAAGACTATGTGCTAGCTGCCCTCAACATCAAATTAGTGAGCAACTCTTGATTCAGTATTTCTATGAGGGTTTACAAGTGATGGATCGTAACATGATTGATACTACTAGTGGAGGAGCATTGGTTGATAAAACTCTTCAAGAGGCTAGAAATTTGATCTCAAGAATGGCTGCAAACACTCAACAATTCTATACTAAGAATGACACTGGAGTGAGATCAGTGAAAGAAGTAGAGATAACCACTTTACAGCAGCAAATGACTCAATTAACTGCTATGGTTCAACGGTTAATGGATAAAAAGAAAGAACCAGTTCATGCTTATGGGATTTGTTGTTCATCTGGACATCCCACTGATATATGTCCCACTCTCTAAGAAGACACAAATGATGAGGTAAAAGTAGCAAGAAGATACTCTGGACCTTCCAAGAATTACAACCCCTATTCTAACACATATAATTTGCGGTGGAGGGATCATCCAAACTTCAGCTATGCAAAGCAACCTCAAAATCAACCTCCAGCATATGGACCTCCAGAATTTCAGTAAAGGCAAGCACCTTTCCCTCAGAGATAGCAGCAAGTTCAAGCTCCTAAGCAACCTGAGCCTTCACTAGAGGAGCTAATGAAACAAATGGCCATTAACAATATGTAGTTCCAATAAGAAACAAGGGCCATAATCAACAACATGCAGAACCAAATAGGGCAGTTATCCATAGAATTCAATAAGATCCAAAGCCAAATTTTAGGGAAACTAACCTCACAACCAGAAGTTAATCCAACGGAGAATGCTAGTGCTGTCACATTGAGAAGTGGGAAGACATTGGATGAACCTACATCTCCCCCATCAATCACTTAAGAGAAAGATGAAATACCCAAGGAAACAAATGATGAGGGGAAAAGCTCTAAAGCCCCCAAGGTAAGTAATTCTGAACCTCCTCCTAAATATGTCATTAAAGCCCCTTTTCCTAGTAGGTTGATTAAGACTAGGAAAGAAGAAGCAGACAAAGAGATACTTGAGACCTTTGGGAAGGTGGAAGTTAACATCCCTTTATTAGATGCCATTAAACAAGTACCTAGGTATGCAAAGTTTTTGAAAGAATTATGCACTAACAAAAGGAAACTAAAAGGAAATGAAAGGTTCCAAGTGGGAGAAAATGTTTCAACTATGATTAAAAAGAAGCTCCCAACTAAATGTAAGGATCCTGGCACATTCACCATACCATGCACTATAGGAAACACTAGGTTTGAGAAGGCAATTCTTGATTTAGGTGCATCTATAAATGTCATGCCTTATTCTATTTATGAATCTTTATACTTGGGTCCTTTGGAACCTACTAGTGTTATTATTCAACTGTCTAATAAGTCTAATGCATACCCAAAGGGTGTTGTTGAAGATGTTTTGGTGCAGGTGAATGAATTAGTGCTTCCGACAGACTTCTATGTATTGGACATGGAAGAGGACAAATCTCCCAACTCTACTCCTATCTTGTTAGGGAGATCATTCTTGAAAACTACGCGAACAAAAATTGATGTGCATTCCGGAACATTGACAATAGAATTTGTTGGGGAATTGATTAGGTTCAATATTTTTGAAGCTATGAGATACCCAAGTGATGTGCACTCTGCTTGTTTAATTGATTTTTTTGATCCTTTTGTTTCTTTAATTTCTACAGCTTTTAATTCTGACCATTCTGATGCTCTTGATGCAATTTTGAATCATAGCTTAGATGTACAGGATGAAAAGAAAAGTGACGAAGAAGAGCCATGGAGTGAAGACATTGATGAAATTGTTGCTGCCTTGCAAGAGCTTTCTTCCACTCTAGAAGAGCATAAGGTTTCTTTTGTTGAATTACCTATTACCACTGATGTACCTCAACCTTCTGTTGTGCAGGCACAAGATTTAGAATTGAAAGCATTACCTGATCATCTTAAATATATATTCTTGGGAGAAAATGACATACTTCCAGTGATAATTGCAAAGTCACTCACCTAAGAGCAAGAAGAAAAATTGGTGGCTGTTTTGCAAGAACATAAGACAGCCATTGGTTGGTCAATAGCTGACATTAAGGATATTAGTCCCTCCATTTGCATGCATAGGATTTTAATGGAGGAGGGTGCTAAACCTGTGAGAGACCCCCAGAGGAGGTTGAATCCTCCTATGATGGAGGTGGTGAAAAAAGAGATACTGAAGCTCCTAAGTGTGGGGGTGATCTACCCCATTTCTGATAGCAAGTGGGTAAGCTCAGTCTAGGTAGTACCAAAGAAATCTAGAATTACTGTGGTAAGAAATACTGAAAATGAGCTTATCCCCACTAGGTTACAAACAGGGTGGCGTGTTTGTATTGATTACAGAAAGCTAAATGCTACCACTAGAAAAAACCACTTTCCTTTACCTTTCATTGATCAAATTTTAGAAAGATTAGCTGGTCATTCTCACTATTATTTTCTGGATGGCTTTTCAGGCTATAATCATATTGCTATTGTTCCACAAGACCAAGACAAAATCACTTTCACTTGTCCATTTGGTACCTTTGCATATAGGCAAATGCCTTTTGGACTTTGCAATGTGCTAGGGACTTTCTAGAGATGTATGATGAGCATATTTTTTTATTACATAGAAAACATTATTGAGGTCTTTATGGATGATTTCAGTGTCTTTGGAAATGGTTTTGATAACTGTTTAGAACACTTAACATTAGTGCTAAAAAAATGCATTGACATTAACTTTGTACTAAATTGGAAAAAATGTCATTTCATGGTAGAAGAGGGTATAGTGCTAGGTCATGTAATTTCTGCTAGGGGAATTGAGGTAGATAAAGCTAAGGTAGAACTCATGCATTCTTTGCCCCCATCGACTATTGTGCAGGAAATTCGTTCTTTTATTAGTCATGTAGGTTTTTACCAGAGATTCATCAAGGATTTCTCTAAAATCTCATTACCCCTCTGCAAATTGCTTCAAAAGGATGTTCAATTCAATTTTGATGAGAAATGTATAGAAGCTTTCACTAAGCTAAAGAAATTATTGACTGTTGCGCCTATCATTAGGCCGCCAAATTGGGAACTACCATTTGAACTAATGTTTGATGCCAGCAACTTCGTGGTAGGGGTTGTCCTAGGATAATGAGTTAATAGAGTTCCTTATGCTATTTACTATGCATCAAGGACTCTAAATAATGCTCAATTTAACTACTCTACAATTGAAAAAGAACTTCTGACTGTAGTATTTGCTTTGAAAAAATTTAGATAATATCTAATTGGTTCTAAAGTGATTATTTTTTCAAATCATGCAGCCTTGAAGTATCTTCTCACAAAAAAGGAAGCGAAGCCTAGATTGCTCCGATGGATTCTACTACTCTAGGAATTTGACTTGGAGATTAAATATAAAAAAGAGAACGAAAACTTGGCGGCCAACCATTTGAGTAGGATAGTGACTAAAGAAAAGGAAATGCTAATCATGGAAAGTTTTCTGGATGAATATCTGATGACCATTAAGGCCATAATCCCTTGGTATACTGATATTGTTAACTACCTAGCCACCAAGGACTTTCCGGAGGGCTTGAACAAGGCTCAAAGAGATAAATTGAGGAGTGATTGTAAATACTACGTTTGGGATGACCCATACCTATGGAAGCATTGTGCAGATCAAGTCATTAGGAGGTACATTCCTTATTCAAAGACTCACTTCATTCTCTCCTTTTGTCACACCTATGCATGTGGAGGGCATTTTGGTATTAAAAGGACAGCCAACAAGGTACTTAATAATGGTTTCTATTGGCCCATAATTTTTAAGGATGCTTACAACTTCTGTAAATCTTATGACTGCTGTCAAAGAACAGGTAATATCGGTCCTTAAAATCAAATGCCTCAAACTCTGATCATTTTTGTGAAAGTTTTTTATGTGTGGGGCATTGATTTCATGGGACCATTTCCCCCTTCATTTAGTTTTTCATACATTTTTTATCTGTTGATTATGTATCTAAATGGGTCGAAGCAAAAGCCACCAGATCTGATGATTCCAAAACTGTTGTAGATTTTGTAAAGTCATATATTTTCTCCAAGTTTGGAACCCCAATGGCCATCATTAGTGATCAAGGGACCCATTTTTGTGATAAAACATTTGATGCTCTCTTGAAGAAATATGGAGTGATGCATAGAATTTTTACTCCTTACCATCCACGGACAAATAGGCAAACTGAAGTGTCCAATGCAGAAATCAAGTCAATCCTTGAAAAGACGATGAATCCAACGCGTAAGGATTGGAGTACTAGACTTGAGGATGCGTTATGGGCTTATAAGACCGCCTATAAGACTCCTATTGACATGTCACCATTTCGATTAGTGTATGGGAAGCCCTGTCATTTGCCTGTTGAGCTGCAACATCACTCTTATTGGGCCATTAAGTAAGTCAATATGGAGTTGGAAGGTACTGGAAAGCAGAGGAAGTTCCAATTACAGGAATTAGAAGAACTACGAAATGAGGCCTTTGAGATTGCCCTGATTTATAAGACAAAAACTAAGGCATTTCATGATCATTTGATCTCTAGGAAGGAATTCCACAAAGGACAAAAAGTGTTGCTATACCAATCCAAACTCAAATTGTTTCCAGGTAAATTACATTTTAAATGGATTGGACCATTTGTGGTAACTAATGTCTTTCTTTTTGGTGCAGTGGAAATAATGAGTGAAACATCTGGTAAAGCATTTAAGGTCAATGGCCACCGTCTCAAACCGTACCATGAACTTCTGAAAAATGCAGAAGTGGAAGTGATGACCCTTCTCCTTCCACAATATGAAGATTAATGAAAGTGTCACAATGTCGGGCTGAGGACAATAAACTAAGTGCTTAATGGGAGGCAACCCATCATCAAGAAAACCAGATTTGCTTTCTCTATCTCTTTTATTTTGTGTTACTTTATTATTTTCTTGATTAGTTTCTTAGGTGGATTAAATTTTAATCTATCTCTTGAATGATTGCCTGAGAATCTTTAGAAGTCATTGTGTTTTAGATTGCTAAGTGTGTGCTTGAATGCATTTGTTGATTGTTTGATGATTGTGTGGACTGATTGTAAGAGTTCCAGTGAAAGACAAGAGAGACTTTAAGAATTGGCTCTTTTGTGGTGTTATAATGCTTTTTTGAATTCCAAGTTAAGTTCTTTAGGGATGATTTCCTTAAACTGAGAAGTTAAATTTAAATTCATGATGAATGGGCTGAGTAAAGAGTCATACTCTTGAGACGCATTCTTATGGATTTGTTTTTCAGGAACTTCATCGTTTGCGGAATCCCTTTAAGAATAATAATATGTTATAGTCTCAGGAATCTGACTTTAAAAGACCTTGAGTTGTGTTTTTGCATTGATTTCCTAAGTGTTTTTTAAAGCACAACACCATTCATAATGTTAAAATAGGGTTCCCCCATTATTTCACAACAAAATGGGCTATTTGATTGAGCAATTTTATGAATTTTTGTCAAAGAAGAACAGGGGAGGCTGACACGGCTCGTGTCTCAAAATTGAATCCTCTAATTTCACTTGATAGAGGAATACACAGCCAGGGCCGTGTCATAAGACACAACCGTGTTTTTATGAGCTAGAATCCCTTTCACTTAGTAGAGAGGAACACGACCGTGTAATTATGCCAGACAGCACTTAAACCCCCATTTAGGGTTCATTCCTTCATCTTCTTGCCCAATTTTTTTCTCCCCAACGCAGCCATCACCATTCCCCTCCTTTTCCTCCACCAAAATCCATTATATTCATCAATTTTCACCTCCTTTTAAGTTCAATTTCTCATCTTTCCTCTATTTTTCCTTCCATTTTCTCTCAAAATCTCACCACACAAACCTCCAAATCCACTCCCCCACCGCCCACTCGCACCACTATGTCCTCCATAACCACCACCATTTTTCTTCTTTTTCCTTGCTAAAAATCTACACCCACTCCATAATTTCTTCCTTCCTCACTCTATTTCTCACCAAAACAACTTCTTTCATCCCTATTTCCTCAAAACCCTCACTGCCACACTTTTACCACCGTAACCACCACCACAAAACCACCATTTCCAGCTGTGAACAGTACCATACGAGGCCCACACTCTTCTCAACCTTCAAAAATACCTCCAAGGAAGTGAGTCAAGCACACAGCTAGGAAGACTGTTCCACCACCTCTTCCTCCGCATGAACCATCTCCACCGTAGGTAAATATCCATCCTCTTCTGACCAAGGAAGTGGTTCCCACTAGATTCTTAGATGGGGATATACTTAGACAAATAGGATTGTATGATGAGGTATTTGCTCTGTTGCATGGAATAGGTTGGGACACATTTGCTAATTTACATGCACCTACCTATGCCACTTTAACTAGGGAATTTCTATCTAGTTTTGACTGTAAGTTGTATTCCCTGAGTGACCAAGATAGGTGGCCTAGTGTTTGGCATTCCCCACACACTAGACATCCACCAGTTCAGTGCTATTTTTGGTTTTCCCTTAGGACACAACATGCGACCCCATTTAATCCTGACAGAGTATGGACTTAACTGACTGTTGCCGGCTCTGGTAACTATGATCCTAAAATCTCAAAGGCCTCCAAACTTTGGTCTCCTGCCCTTAGGAACATTCAAAAGAGGTTGGCAAATACTATTTGTGCTAGGGGAGAAAGCCAGGGGACCCTGAGCCAGACTGAACTATTTTTCTTGCATTGTATGTTAAATAGGGAGCCTGTCAATGGGGGATATTGGCTTTGCAGTCTGTTTAAACATGTAGGAACCACTAGGGCTGGGCGTATTCTGGTGGGGGTTTGTAACTGTCAATGCTGAGCACTTTAGCCTAGATTTGGATGTGCTTGACGAGAGTCCTGTGAGGGACTCTTCTGCTACCGATGACTCCACTCTGATCAATATGGGCTTGTGTGAGAATCATAATGGAGCCCTATATTTGGTTGGAGCCGAAGAGCATGTCATTCCCAAGAGAGCTCCACCACCAGTGTTGCATGGACATGATGAGGACTCAATGGCTCTGGAGTTCCCTGCCCATTTTGCTGACGGTGCTAGTCCATCTTCCTCTCGGGGATGACCCACTACTCTTGATGACATCATTGCACGTGTCGATCGCCTAGAGATGGACCATATTGCACGCCTTCAGAGGCTTGACGATCGCTTTCAAGCTTGGGAGGACTTCAACACTCAAAGCATAGCTTCCCTTCACAGCAAAATGGATGAGTTGCTCCAGTGAGAGCACTAGCATTCCCCATTCCCCTTTTTGTATCCCTTAGTTCATTTATGTGATTCTGATTTCAGTTGTATTGTACATTTTAACATTGTATTAAACTTTGATATTTGCTTAATGATGAACGTTTTGGATTTTATTTCATTTCTTCGTGTCTTTCTTATTGCACTGTTGCTTTTGGTGTGCATATTTTTCTTTTCTGTGTGTTTAGCCATTGAGGACAACATCTAATTCAAGTGTGGAGGTGTAATGATCTGAATTATATTATTTTTCTTGGGGTATAAATGTTATGATTGTCTGAACTGTATTTTTTTTCTTGGGATGTGTGTGATGATCTTAATTGTTTTGTTATTTTTCTTATGGATATTTCTCCTGTGAATTTTTAAGTTTTCCAGTAAGCCTTCAAGTAATTTGAATGGTGAGCAATTAACCCAAAAAAAAAAGATTTAATGAAACTTTAAGCGTGATGGAATGAACTTTCTTGCTTTCAATTTTGTCAAATGGACTTTTGAAGAATTGAAGGGTTTGATCCAAAATGATGAATCGAGACCTAATCAGTTTTTGGGCTTTGTTGTGTATGGCTAATTTTAGGCCATTTTGGTAATTTGATTGTGTGATTACACTCGTGATTATGTGCTTTTCAGAACTTGTCTTAACTTTCTTTTAAGCTACTAATGACCACTGCATGCAATTGAAATGAAAAAGGCATTTCTTTCAAATAACTACCGGCTAAATAGTCATCCTTGTATTTTTATCCATTAATTACCTCATTTGAGCCTAATTGACCCATTTCCTTTCTATCAAAGCTCAATTTAAGCCTAAAAGTGAAAAATCATTTTACTACCCTATCTTAGAGAGTAGAAGAGCTTAATGATTATGTTGGGAATTAGTTTTTGAATAAGTGTAGGGGGAATAATGATATGTTTGCCTAACTATACATGTATATGAAAAGGTTTATGTTAGCAAAACATTACGTTGATTAGATGCAAGGTGTATATATATAAAAAAAAAAGAAAGAAAAAAATAAGGACAAAAATGTAAAGGTTGAGTATTAAATGAAGAAAGGTCAAAAAAAGAAAAAAGATACGGAAAAGAAATTGGAATTTGAAGTTTGTTAGGAAATTATTTTTGAAATGATTGAATATCCTTCCCTTCTGCTCTTCTAATTCTTATGGTTTAGCTTTACTTATCATTGATGTATCCTACCTTGTCCCTGACCCCATTACAACCTAAATAAAGACCTTTTGATCTTTGTATGCATGTAGCCTGAGTGGTAGAGAAGTAGAGATTTGACAAGCCTATGGTAAGGCATGTTTTCTTGAGTTTGTTGAGAGTAAACACAAGCCTGAAACACTTGAGTGAGAAAGTATATCAGTGAGGTTTATCATGCTGAGTTAACCCTAATATTTGATTGATTTCACTTGTCAATTTGGATTGTCCAGAGAGGGAATTCATGATTGCTTAAATTCTTTGTAGAAACTGAAGTACTTAGGACTTTGTTCATTGTTCTGCATTTTCATGACATATTGGGAAACTGTGCTTAATTGTATATTTTTGCCCAAGAGTGCAAAAGACTAAGTGTAGGGGTATTTGATCTGTCGATTATTCCTATATCTTAAGTGCCTTATAATTAATTCAATTGGATTCCATTTGTGCTTAACTGTTGTCATTTAGCTAAATTTTGGATATTAAGCTTAATTGAAACCTTATTGTGAAACTTTGCTTAAGTATGTTCATTAGCGCTCATAATTGAATTGTGTTTTTCAAGAAACCTTTGAATGATAGAGTCCATTAGTCTCAAACAAAGCTTGATATCTGATAACTTTTGGAAATGAAGTTATTTCACTTGAATTTGAATGTATATGAGCATGCTATCCTTAAGTTTTATAAGTCAAAGGTTCAATTCATGCATGACTTTAATGATTTAAGCTTGTTAACTCAAATGATTGAGAATTGAATCTTTGAGAATTTTATTTAAAGAATTTGGATTGATCATGATTTGATGGACTTTGGCATTATCTTGACGTAGGTATTCAACATGAAAAAGCTTTGGAAGGGCCCGCGAACACAAAAAGGAGCTCAAATTTGGAAAGAAAAAAAAAAGTAAAAAAGGAGATGTTGCTGCCAACCCACGCCTAGGCTTGAGAAAACCACGCCTAGGCTTGACAAACCTACGCCTAGGCGTGGAAAAACCAAGTCTAGGCGTGATACTCTAGGTTTCAGGAATTTCAGACAGAGACACTCACGCCTAGGTGTGTAAAAGTCACACCTAGGCATGGTCAGCACCTGACAGCACATGTTTCATAACCATGCCTAAGCGTGGGAAAAACACGCCTAAGCATGGGAAAAGTCTTGGTCTGTGAATTTGGCCCTTTTTATCTGATTTTGGAGGGCATTCTGCAAGGGGTGTTTTTGGGACCAACTACGAAATCCCTAGAGAAAGTGGGAGGAGGAGAAAACCTTGGAAGATTGAGGTGATTCAAGTGAAGAATCAAGATCAAGGAGGAAGATCAAGCATTGGATTCTCACCATTCTTGTTCATTCTTTCCCTTTTCTCTCTTGATTTGTAACTTAATGGGTTCTATGATTCCATTAGTTTTCTCTTCTTTCATGATGTGTAACTAAATCCTAATCTAGGGGCTCTTTAGGATCTTGCTATGAATTTGAATATTTTGTAAATTTGTTGGGTTTCTATCAATGAATTTGGTTTTGTTCTTCTATATCTATGCTTAATGCTTATTATTGATTAGCCATCAATTGCATGATTTTAGTATTCCAATTGAACTAGAAATAGGGTGTTGTGAATATGGATATAGTATGGTTGATATATATTCAATTACATTCTATTAGATTGAATTTGTTGATTAGCTAATGAGATGGACACATACCCATTAGTCATGCATAGTAAGTGTTTGATAATTGGTCTCAATGAGTGATTCTTATGCTAATTCACATGGACACATAGTGGATTAACTAGGTTTCACATCGGTAATTGTCCTAGATATAGGCTTTTATCTATTACTTGTTTTAGCTAACAAATCCAACCCATTATTAGATGCTTGTGAATTGTAAGTTATTCACTGAAGTAGTAAGTGAATAGGGACTCCTAGGCCTTAATCATTCTCATCTTTCTCTTGTGTATTCAGTGTTTGGTGCATTCTTGTTCTGTTTCTTTTAATTTGTTATTTTAATTGCAAACCACTCTCACAATTCGATTGCTTAGATAAAAATTTGTGAAAATTGGTTAAGTTTAGAATTTTTCTAATTGTCAATCCCTTGGGACACGATACTCTAACTCTCATATATTACTTGTCGACCCATGCACTTGCGGATCACCACAAACAAGTTTTTGGCATCGTTGCTGGGGATTGAATTTAGATTTTGTGTTACTTCTTAATTGAATTCACAACTCTTATTTCAAGTTTTGTTTATTTTTTTTTTACAGGTACTTGGCTCTTGTATGCGAAGGACTCGAACTGTATCTCGATTTCCTTACGATCCTGAGATCGAGAGGACCTTTCATAGATTGTTAAGAGAATAACAAGTGCAAGGGCAAACACTAAATTGGACAGCGAATTTGAGATGGCAGAAGAAGCAAATGCTGAAAGACTCCTTCGAGAGTATGTTACTCCAAATGCTAGAGACATCCGATCTAGCATTAGAAGGCCAGCTGTACAAGCACAAACTTTTGAGATCAAGCCTACTATTATCCAGATGGTTCAGAATAATTTGTAATTTGCAGATCTACCCCATGAGGATCCTAATGCTCATCTAGCTAACTTTCTAGAGATTTGTGATACTTTCAAGCATCAAGGGATGACTGATGATGCGGCTCGCTTGAGGCTCTTCTCTTTTTCCTTGAGAAATAGGGCCAAGGCCTGGCTTCACTTCTTACCTGAGCATTCCATCACTACTTAGGAAGAGCTAGCTCAGAAGTTTCTAGATCGATTTTTCCCTCCCATGAAATCAATGAAGTACAGAAATGATATCTTATCCTTCAGGCAGTTTGACGGAGAAACATTATATGAGGCTTGGGAGCGCTTTAAGGAGATGTTGAGGAAGTGCCCCCATCATGGCATAACAAAATGGATGTTGGTTCATACCTTCTATAACAGCTTGACAACATCCATTTGATCTATAATTGATACAGCAGCTAGAGGAACTCTTATAAGCAAGACTGTAGACGCTACCTACAACCTTTTGGAGGAAATGGATACTAATAACTATCAGTGGTCAGCAGAGAGGGTTACTTCTAGGAGAGTGGCAGCCAGTATACATAAAGTTGATGCTCTCACATCACTTTCAGCTCAAGTGGCAGCACTATCCAAGAAGTTTGACACCATGGCAGTTAATTCAGTGGCGAGTGGAGCTAATATCTCAGCTGAGATTTGTGATCATTGTGGGGACCGTCACTCTACTACGAGTTGCACAGCTAGCCTAGAGAGTGTGCAATATGCCAGTTAGTTCCACCTACGTAGTCACAACAATGTTTTGGGAAACACTTATAATCCTACTTGGCAGAACCATCCTAATCTTTCTTGGGGTAGAAATTCTCAAGGTCCTTCTTCTTCCTATCAGTCCAGAGAAGCACCACGTGCCCCTCCAAGTTTCCAACAACAGAGCTCCCCTCAATCCCAAGGTTCAACTTCAACTTCCAATTTGGAGAAGATGTTTGCTCAGTTCATGACTAGCCAACAAGAGTATATGACTAAAACTGATTCAAGGCTTGCTTCCCATGATGCCTTAATGCAAAGTCAAGCAGCTTCCTTGAGGAATCTTGAGACTCAAGTTAGTCAACTAGCCCCAAGCTCTAAACAATAGGCCCCAAGGCACTTTTCCAAGCAACACCATTAATAATCCAAAAGGTGCCCCTCTTGAGCATTGCAAGGCTATATCATTGAGGAGTGGGAAAGATATTGAAGGAAATTCAAAGATCAAGCTACTTGAGAAAGAAATTGAGGTAGCACAAGATGAAGTGGTTTTGAGCAAAGAGATGGAGAAAAATGAGGAAATTGCAAAGAGGAAGGTTGAAGACAAGAAGAAGGAGGACAAGCCGTATACACCACCTCCACCTTTCCCTAACAGGTTAGCTAAGCAAAAGCTTGATGCTCAATTTTAAAAATTTCTGGAGATTTTCAAGAAACTTCACATTAACACACCATTTGCTGAGGCTTTGGAAAAAATGCCTAGTTATGTGAAGTTTATGAAGGACATCTTGTCCAAGAACAGAAATCTTAGTGAGTTTGAAACTGTTGCTCTCACGGAGGAATGTAGTGCTATCTTACAAAATAAACTTCCTCCCAAGCTCAAAGATCCTGGAAGCTTCACCATTCCTTGCACCATTAGTGAGAAATTCTTTGGTCATGCATTATATGATTTGGGGGCCAGTGTAAATCTCATGCCCTTTAATTTCAATATATCAAAGACTAGGTTTGGGGGAGGTAAAATCGACTTCTGTTACTTTGTAACTAGCTGACCGTTCTCTCACATACCCTAAGGGGGTTATTGAAGATGTCTTGGTCAAGGTGGACAAGTTCATTTTTCCAGCTGATTTCATCATCCTGGATATGGAGGAAGATAGAAATGTCCCTCTCATCCTTGGAAGACCGTTCCTTGCAACTGGAGGAACTCTTATTGATGTTCAAAAAGGGAAGCTTACCATGAGAGTGTAAGATTAAGAGGTAACCTTTAATATTTTCAAAGCAATTAAATTACCTCAAGATCTTGAAGAATGTTCGTATGTGAATGTGCTTGGTGGGATGCGAACTAAAAGAATTAGTGCAAATGTCCCGTGTGACCCTTTTGAAGCTTCTCTGCTTTCTACATGTGAAAGGGAAGATGAAGAATTGAGAGAGGCCAAGTTATTACTATCTTATTTCAGCTATGCGTATCTTGGTGACAAAGCTACATCTCTCAGTTACCATTACAGAGAAAGTCTAGCCTAGGACTATAAACGGGGCGCTTCTTGGGAGGCAACCCAAGTTCTTTACCTTTTCTTTATTTTTCTTTATTGATGTTTTTATATTCCTAGTTTAGTTATCTACCTGCTTTTAATTCTGTTGAGTTTTTGAATTCTTGTTTACTTTTGATTTTGTTTACCTTATCTTTTTGGCTTTGCATTTACCTTATCTTTTTGATGAAATAGTTTTGATGGTTTTGAGAGAGCTTGTTTAGGATTAGTGGGCTACATGGAAATTTGCACTAATTTGATGAAGTGTGCTTGGTGGCATTTTTGAATTTGTACATGCCAGTATGCTGATTTAAGTATCCGATGATTGTGTGGATCAAAGATGTGCCTTATTGCATGGGAAACCACATGTAGAAATTCAAATGTTGTGCTTACACTTGTTATCATAAATGTGTGTAAGTGTATTTCCCTATTGTATGTATGGTGGACCTTGGAATATGAATGAAATACATGATTGGAGAAAATTTATGATTGGCATGTGTAAAGTCAATATGATTCTTAGAGGCTTGTCTGATTCCCTTTCTAGGCAAAATCCTAGGCGATTCATTTTTGAGAAAATGACTAGGGCAATTCTTTGGACCGATTGGGCCTTTTCAAGCCAACCTTAACTGAATGAGTTTCCTAGTACCCCCTTTGAAGCCTAGTGTGCGTGTCTGTGGCCTATTTTTTCTTTCTTAAAACCCACAATCTCTACCCCTTCACCCTTGCTTGTGTTAAGAAAATATTACCCTCATTACAAGTCCTTTGTTAAACACATGATTGGGCATTTTTGTTGGTGTAAGTCAAAGTGTTTTGCATGATACTAGGAAACCAAGATCTATTTGGAACAAACTCTTGTTCAAAATGAAGAAGAAAAAAGAAAAAAAAGAAGAAAAGTAAAAAAATAAGTATAAAAAAAGAGAAAGAAAAATGTGTGAGTTGCATAAAATACAACCCCCTTTGCAAAGAAAATAAACATGTACACATGTTTTTCTAAAAAAATATAGAATAAAGAGAGTTGATTTTTCATATTGGATCCTTTTGTACATCTTGCATGCTTGGCTTGATTCAATGAAATTGTGTGATTATGTGTTTAATATTTGATTTTAAATCATTCCCCTTCCTTCTTAGCCATTTCCCTTAGCCTCACATTACAAGCTTAAAAGACCCTTATGATCTTTGATTATGCGTTGCCTATATTAGTGGAGAAAGGGATGAAAGACATTCTTAGAGAGTGCATGTGCATTTTATAAATTCATCCATCTTGCTCTTTAAGATTAGGAAAGGGTCTTAAACACATGAGTTTGGGAAATTATTCATGTACAAAAAATTGCATTCAAGGGTAATCATAATAGTTGGAAATTTCTTGCATGTGTGAACCTTGTGAGAGGTCGAGAAGTGATTTCTGAGGGTATGAATGATGATTGGAAGCTGGATATGCTCTAGTTCAATTTACCCCATGTTTTCTGTTCTTTACATTGGAGTGTATTCCTTCTTCCCTTGCTTGGATTAGTTTGCTCGAGGACTAGCAAATCTTTAGGTTTGGGGTGTGATAACTTCTGGAAATGAAGTTATTTCACTTGAATTTGAATGTATATGAGCATGCTATCCTTAAGTTTTATAGGCCAAAGGTTCAATTCATGCGTGACTTTAATGATTTAAGCTTGTTAACTCAAATGATTGAGAATTGAATCGTTGAGGATTTTATTTAAAGAATTTGAATTTATCATGATTTGATGGACTTTGGCATTGTCTTGATGTAGGCATTCAACATGGAAAAGCTTTGGAAGGGCCAAGGAACTCAAAAAGGAGCTCAAATTTGGGGGGGAAAAGTAAAAAAAGAGATGTTGCTGCCAACTCATGCCTAGGCTTGACAAAATCACGCCTAGGCTTAATAAACCCACACCTAGGCATGGAAAAACCAAGCCTAGGCATGGCACTCTCAGGTTTTCAGGAATTTCAGACAGAGACACTCATGCCTAGGCGTGGAAAAGTCACGCCTAGGCATGGCCAGCACCTGATAGCACGTGTTTCATAACCATGCCTATGCATGGGAAAAACACGTCTAGGCGTGGGAAAAGCCCTAATTTGTGAATTTGGCCCTTTTTATCTGATTTTGGAGGGCATTCTACAAGGGTTTTTTGGGACCAACTACTAAATCCTTAGAGAAAGTGGGAGGAGGAGAAAACCTTGGAAGATTGAGGTAATTCAAATGAAGAATCAAGATCAAGGAGGAAGATCAAGCATTGGATTCTCACCATTCTTGTTCATTCTTTCCTTTTTCTCTCTTAATTTGTAACTTGATGGGTTCTATGATTCTATTAGTTTTCTCTTCTTTCATGATGTGTAACTAAATCCTAATCTAGGGACTCTTTAGGATTTTGCTATGAATTTGAATATCTTGTAAATTTGTTGGGTTTCTATCAAAGAATTGAGTTTTGTTCTTCCATATCTATGTTTAATGCTTGTTATTGATTGGCCATCAATTGCATGATTTTAGTATTCCAATTGAATTAGAAATAGGGTATTGTGAATATGGATATGGTATGGTTGATGTATGTTCAATTACATTCTATTAGATTGAATGTGTTGATTAGCTAATGGGATGGACACATACCTATTAGTCATGCATAGCAAGTGTTTGATAATTGGTCTCAATGAGTAATTCTTATGCTAATTCACATGGACACATAGTGGATTAACTAGGTTTCACATGGGTAATTGTCCTAGACATAGGCTTTTATCTATTGCTTGTTTTAACTAACAAAACCAACTCATTATTATATGCTTGTGAATTGCAAGTTATTCACTGAAGTAGCAAGTGAATAGGGACCTCTAGGCCTTAATCATTCTCATCTTTCTCTTGTATATTCGGTGTTTAGTGCATTCTTGTTCTGTTTCTTTTAATTTTTTATTTTAATTGCAAACCACTCTCACAATTCGATTACTTGTATAAGAATTTGTGAAAATTGGTTAAGTTTAGCATTTCTCTAATTGTCAATCCCTTGGGACACGATACTCTAACTCTCATATATTACTTGTCGACCTTTGCACTTGCGGATCACCACAAACAATATCCACTTGAAGAAGGAGCCAAAGACTCATGAAGATCAAGATCACCTCTTAAAGCAGTGAAAAAAGAGCTTCTGTGAAGATTCGGGGATGAAATTGAAGAATCCAAGTGACACGGCCGTGTCCCCATACACGGCCTGGGCTGTGTCCTCCTCTGACTTATAAAGCTCATTGGATTCTTGCTAGTAGAGCCATACACGGCCTAGGCCGTGTCTTGTGACAGAAACTTAAAAGCAGGCTTCTACGAGAAGTTAGGTCTTGAGACCTATAAATACACATGTTTAACCCTTTTGGAGGCAGTTCTGAACGGGGGAGTAGCTGGGAAACCCTAGGCTTAGATCGAAGATTGGAGTTTCAGGTTCGTGTAATCGGAGATCTATTGTTCTCAATCCTTGGAAAGTCGTTTGCTATTTATTTTTCTTCTGCAATTTCATTCCAATCTATGTTTATAGTCAGTTTTTCTATTGATTTTGTTTTAGCCATGTGTGGCTAAGTTTCTCATTTGGTTAAAGGAAGATGAAACCCTAGTTGTGATCTTGTTAATCCTACATATTCATTGATCTCAACACAGTTATGTTTTTATTCATATATTTCTAAATATGAAGGTTTTTATACTTGTTTCCATTTTCAAAGTGGTAGATCTGGGTTTATTATGCGCAATTGCAGTAGTAAAACTAGAGGAATATATGATATTGGTATAAGAATCTTTATGCTCATTTGCCAGTAATAAAAGTGGTAGATCTGGGTTTAATTATGTGCGGTTGCGATAATAAATCTAGAGAAATATATGATTTAAGTAATTTAATCTCGGTGTGTGATTAGATCTTGGTGTAATTGGTTTTCTAAATGTTAATGCAATTGTTAGGTAGTTATAAGAGCGGTTGCTTTATAACTAATCAGTGATTAGGAGTTGATTTGAGTGGTTGCTGAATTGGCCAAAACGTAAGGAAAATAGAGATTTAATCTCACAATTACGTAAAAACATAATTGAGCATGTTGGAATAAAATGATATGTGGGTTTGCATTGTCATATAAATCTAGTGGTGGATTCTATCTCTTAACCAATTTCTCTGAATTGTTAATTCTAGTTTGTTCATTATTATTATTTTTGAAATTGTTCATTATTCATTAAAACTCCAAACCCCCCCTTTTTACTGTTTATTGTTCGTCAGAGTTTAAATTGGGAATTGAATTATAGTGTTGATTGAATTAGTTCTCTGTGAATCGACCCTTGCTAACTACAACTAGTTACGAGGTTTTTATATTTCTGGTGGACTTGGCAACTAATTTATATTTGAATATTAATCACAATTCCTACCACGCATCAGTCCTCAGTTGTTAACCCGCTAAATTGCAGTTGTTGGATAATCTAGATTAATGACGTTTTGATCTCGAAACTATTGGCCTCTACTCGTGGCCTGACAATGGAAGACAGACGAGCGTTAGCGTTGGGAGTTCTATAATCCCTCAGCCTTTGCTCTTGATTGGCGACTTAGTTATTGTTGTTCGCCATGTGGTCTTCCTCATCTCTCAATGTTCTTCTTTCCCTTCTAATATCACAAAGTGTCATTTCGATCTCAAGATTAAGGGGGACAATAAGGTCTTCTTGACTCTTCGTTCTACGCATAAGAAAAAAATAACACCTAAAAATTCAAAGAATAAATTATAAAATAAGATGAAAATAAAATAAAACAAAAAACTTAAATCAACCAAATTGCCGCTTTTGTTAATATCAACATGATCCTTAGCAACGGCGCCAAAAATTTTTAAATTTTTCACAAGTGCACGGATGGTTCAAGTAGTAAAATAAAGATCGTTCTCACGATAATCGATTGATTGCTAACTCTTATGGCGATTTTGATTATTTAAGCGATTAAAATCAATAGTGAAACTCAATCCAAATCAAAATGAAAATCAAAGCAATGAAGAAAGCAAATAAATCTAGAAAAGTCGAGATTCAACTAAGATTTAAAGGCCTAGGACTAGGAATTCACTACACTATCCTTTATGATAAATTGTAATCATATCTTTGCTAATATTCAATTATGTTCTTAAAGGCGATTTGTCCTAAATTATTTAAAGCCCAATTTCCTGGCACTAAAAACGTGCTAAAATTCCATCAATCTCATTCTCATGGCAATTAATCCAAGTTTCAACCCATTAAGTTTTATAATAATCATTTGCTCCTCGAAGGATTTAAGACTATGTCTAGGTCTCAAAATTTAAGTTCAATTCTTGGATTATCTAGCGATTAAGTTTCATCTTTCGATCTTTCACATAAAACCTAAGATCATGTAAATATGGCTGACAACATACCACAAGCATTAAGCATACCAAGAATGAATCAAGAATAATAATTTTTCATTAACAAAGAATCAAATTAACAATTCAACATAGAAAAGTAGAGAGTTGCATCCTAATACTAGAAAAAAGAATTTAGCCAAACATGGCCAATGTAGCATAAACAAGAAGAAAAGTTAGAGAAACAACCATGATTCTATCTCAAGAAAATAGGGAAAAGAAAATAACAAGAGAAGATGGAGAAGATGAAGAAGGAGAATATGTCTTCAATGGTTGGACTTCAATTACTCTTGCACTTCTCTTCATAACCCTAGCCTCCAATCTCTGGTTTTCTGTCGTCGCAAAAATGTCCTTCAGGATTAGGGACACTACCATGTGAGCTTGAATTGCATAACTCACACGGTAAGTGAGACACGACTGTGTGATTAAGAGACACGCCTGTATCTCCTAAAAATAGTCACACAAAAACGTTCTTCAAGTTAGACAAGGCCGTGTCTAACTCCTAAATTGGTCACAACGCCCTATCTAAGACAAAATGGTCCTTTTTTACTCTGAAATCACAGTGTCTTCACATGCTTTCACTCTAAATGTGTTAAATCTCTCTAAATCTGCAAAAACGAAGACAATGATAAGGATCTATTTAAAATTCACTAATAAATATAAGCAAATCACCACAATTTATCCAGTATAAGACTATAAAATATAGGCTTATCAAGGGCAACCCGCGGATTAAAGAATTGGACTTGAGCGACCGCATTTTGAAATCGCTCGCCACTGATGTTTGTACAAATTTTTATCAGCTACGTACTATCCTCCTGTAGTTGCGCCACCCCAGTCCAGAGATCCTTATTCTCAGCACGAAGGTCGGCGACCACCTTTTTAACCTTTTCAGATTGGGCCTTTTCCCTCTGAAGTTTGACCTTGGAGTTCACCAGTTTCTTCTTCAACTCGCTAATCTTCACTTTGGTGTCCTCTAAGGCCTTCTTAGATTCCTCCTATTTGGTCTTGAGGGTCAAGTCAAGCTTCCGAGCCCCATCCTCCTCTATCGCCCTCACCTTCTCGGCCATTTCCTCCTTAAATTAGTCTAGGTTCCTTTGAATGTAGCAAGCTTCTGCAACAATTCGAAGTTCGTGGGTCTGAAACCTTGACAGGATCTTAGGAATGCCTTTCTTGGAGATGTGAGCTAAGACATCATCATCCAAGAGTTAGAAATCCACAAACAATTTGGGCACCGGATCCCTCTTGTACAAGGAAATCGGAGCCCAAATAGCACCACCTGATAAACACCTCAGACCTTGAACATCAGCTGCCTCCCTGACCGGCCTCTTTCCATGGTCCTCCGTCTTACCACGTTCAACAACTTTCCTTTTTCTCCTATTAACGGGTCGAGCAAGAGACCCCCGTTGATCCGAAGCCACCTCGATAACTAGATCCTGGACAGTAGTGACCAGAGTAACAAGTGCAAGAGTGTTAGAGGGTCTGGCACCCCTTTTCCTCGCCTTTATAGCCTAGAGGGTGGCGAGAACTTGTCCAGATGTCATGCTTTCTGCAAAACAAAAACAAAGCTTAAGTTAGAAATAGAATAGGAAGGTTATTCAAAGAAAATATTAAAAGCAAAAAGTAAAGTAAGGATGGAGTACGACCTATACTCTACCTAGCATGGCTTCAAGGGTAACATCATGAGAGGTGTCTAGAACTTCTTTACAACTAATGAACTAGACTTCCTCTGTCCACATATTAATGAACCTAATACAATCGACATCCTTTCAACTGAGTTTAGACCACTCCACCTTAATCATCTCAATAGGGGTGTCCCATGCCTAGTTGGTCCAGTACAGATCAAACACAAGGGTCCCATTATTTTCCTCAAAGAATGGGCGGATTTCGAGTGCCACCATCAGCTTAAAGAACTTGTTCTTGAAGTTTTTGAAGCTTTCCTGGAAGACTTCTAAGACCTTTCATCTGCCTTTAGCTCGGAGTGTGAGCCAGTTTTTCCTCACTGCCCTCTCTCCTTGGGGGGACCATCAAGTGAAGAGGTAGAAAAATGCCTTCACTGAGTATCGTATCCGACCACCTGTCATAACCTCTCGAAGGCAAGGACGAAGCCCCAACTGTTGGGATGAAGTTAAGATGGCTCCACATTCAAATGGTGGAGGACTCCAATTTGAAAGTTAGAGAAAGGTAGCTATATCCCCAGCCAACAAAAGAGGTCCTCATACAAAAACATGAAATGTTCGCCCTTTATCCGGGTTGAACACACTATTTTGTCCACTCCTAAAGGTAGGATCTGATACTCATGGTCTAGCTCGCGACCCTCTGTCAACTCCAAATAACTCACGATATTTTCGGCATCCTCTGTAGTCCGATTTTCGGACATACTATCCTAAGCATCTTCTCCAACCCAAAGGTACATGTACCTCTTGGGGGGAAACACCATGGCCCTTTTTGCAGCTAATCTCCTAGGTTCTACCACTTGTCTCCTTTCCATGGAGTCCCTGGTAACACCCATAGAGGCAGGTAAAGTGTTGTCAAAATCAAAACAATATCTTAAATCCCATATAGATTTAGACGTGGAGAAGGGCGGACCACGGAGGGAAAGCCTATTAAAGATTGTGTCTACATCTGCCTCAACCCTCTATCTCCAATTAGCTACACCCATTACAGAAACTGGCCTTCGCGCCCTTAAAGGTCTGTGGACCCAAGTTGGGCGCCTCCGCCGCTCATGACACAGCGGAAAGGGTGTTCTAGAGAGCAACACCATTGAGTGGATCCGGAACTGCTGGTATCTCTACTCATTTTTCCAAAAAGTGATGGAGAATGCCTCAAAACAAAAATAACAGAAGTTCTCTCCCTAAGGTTGACATTAAGGACAGTGAGAACAGGGGGGTAGAAGAACACATACCTTGTAGAAATAAAGAGAGTTGATGACTAGAAGGTGATTAACTAGTGGAAACTGCTAAAAAGTAGTGGTTCTTCTTCATGCACAGTCGTTGGAAATCATCTCAGTTTGCTAGAGATTTGAAAGAGATAGCAAAAATGTGAAGGAGGCACCCTCGATTCCCATTTATAGAGACGAGGCTAGGGGGCAATTTTGTCCAAGCACTTCGGATTTCAAAAACCCTCATCATGGCACACGAAACCCTAACGACAGCTCGCAGTCAGAATGTGCCATGTGGACAATCACAACTGTCACACCAGATGAAGCGACAGTTGCTTAGAAAGCTAAACGTCATGCAAAGCCTAGCTATCTTGAGTGCGGTTTTGTGCTACAAAACACAATAACAATCCTAGTTCTTTCTAGGGACCCCAGTTGTACACTGGAATGTCCACCTCTAATCACCTAACGAGTGGACCATGGCTAGACCATGGTGTGTCCACGAGTGTCAAGTGACTTAGTCATGTTAGTGCCTCAAAATTAAAACTCTTGATCGTTTGAGGGCATTGCGGACTCCGACTTCATATAAAGCTTGGATCTCATGACTCTGGGGCATTAAGACTTACCTTGATACTTAGCTATGCTAGCTAAATACCAAGTTGGGGGCAACTATTATGGACTATGATCCGGGACCTAGTTCTATGGGTCAACTCGACATGTATCCACCTGGAGTCCACTGTTGAACGTTGTAGTGTGCAACTCGTAGTCTACTGTTATCACCCCAGCACACTGTTGAGATCCCGACACGAGCGCATGTCGGACTACGGCATTGGGCAACAACAACGTGATCGTGACATTTGCATAGTGAATGAATCCTACGATTATCCATATGTGCTAATCATGTTTACGTGTAATAATAGTGCTCGTAACTGCTTTTAACTACTCGTAACTACAATAATAATATCTCAATTTTATATGGATCCTCTACAACATTCAAGGGGATGCATTTCCCTACTCACTCTCTATAAATATTAAGTTCAATCACCTTCAACAAGTAACTATTATTCTTTTGCTTTAACCCTATTATACATAGTCTGACTTGAGCATTAAAATGTCTTTACAGTTACCAACCACTCCCGTTTCAACACATTCTGCTATTGTCTAAAGAAAAAATACTCATTTATGTCTACTCAGATAAATCTCAATATCCATTACTAAATATATTTAATTATTATCAATTCAATTATGATTCAATCATGGTCAAACTAATGAATTATGTACTAATATTATGACCTATACAATTTTAAAAACAATGATTGTGAGATCAGAGCTTCAACTGATTTAGTTAGGCCCTAAGTAAGAAATAACATATGTACTGCGGCCAGCCTACCGGTAACACCAATCACATGTGATTCGGAAGGACATATTAACGATATTTGTTTCTTTAATTTATGGCAGTCATCATCCAATCCTAGCAACTATTTGATAGAGTTGCCCACTGCTTGTAACTGGAGCTTTGTCTCCTCTCATATTAAATAGTAAGGTACTATCTTTTTCAGGAAAAAAAATAATGGGGGATGTTTATTAAATAGTTATATTATTTTTTATATTATTAATTACATTAATTTTTTTATTATTTTCTTTTATTTAATCATAATTATAAAAAAATGATAAAAAATACCGTAAAATAAACATTTTCCAAATAGCAAAGTACTATCTTTTTTCCGGAAAAAAAAAAAAGAAATGGAGAGGGTTGTTTTTTATTGTGCTTATTTTACAGTGTCTCATGTTATTCTTCCGAGGCGTATCACATGTCAGTGTGTCACACTTAACTTTTTCTTTTTAAAAAAAATAAATTTACTTTTTTTAATTTTATTATGCATATTTCTTTTTTTAATTTTAAGCATTTTTTGTTTTAATACATTTTCTAAAATTATAGCTGAATTTAAAAAAAAACAATCTTTTTCAATTTTAGATATTTTCTCTTTTAAACAATTATACAAATTTTAACTAAATTTATAAAAATCATTTCATATATAGTATAGCCACTAATTATTTAATATAATTTTGCCGAGACATTTTCTACGAATAGCAATTATTGGAGAGGAGGGCGGGTGTTATTGCCTAAATGATAAGAAGCGTTCACAATGTTACTGGAGACTTTTTCCCGGAAATTAACCGGATGCACACATTTTTTTTTATTGTAGTTTGCTATTATTTATTAAAGAGACTTCATGTTATTTCATTTTTTTTTATATGTCCCTGCTCAAGATTGGGTTTTGGGAGAATGACGAGAACTTATGTATTCTAGTTGCATCTGCACAAGAGATTAGATCTACCCCAAATTTGAGAGAGCAACGACGAGATTTTGGCCATTGTTGACAGCAAAACACTAAAATCCGACGCCCTCATTCCCAGACTTGCAATTGTTGGGTGGTTTAAAGCTATGAGATCTGCTGATCTGGTACGTGCCCTGGGCAGCTTTTGCAGATTTTTGTCACCCAACCTTCGTGCCTGCTCTTGGCTCTTGGAAAGGGAATTTGTTTCCCAAAAGCTTAGTCTTCATCTGCTTTTATTTCCATTTCTTCTCCAATCTAAAAAAAAAAAAAAAAAGCACACCCAAAACCCAACTCGAAGGGAGCTCTGATCGTTAATGGCATTTGCAAGGTCATAATTTTCATATCAAATATATTCCTAGCCTTGTTAAAGTTGAAAGAATTGAAAGGATGATAAAACAAAAGAGAGAGAAGTGGATGAAAAGTGAAAAAGGGTTAGTCATCACAAAATAGCACGTAATCACACAAATTAAAAAGAGAGAGAGAAAAAAAACGAAGGTATTAGAGCTTACATTGGGTCATCAAGTCCCCATTGATTAAAGTTAGAGCTTACATAGGGTCATCGAGTCCCCATTGATTAAATTCAGATCTCTACAATTATGTGTTAATGGACTTTAATTGAAGTTACTGGGAATGACTTTAATTTTTCGATCAAATTTGTAGTGTGCAAGTCTTATCAGCTTATTAACCATGCCACTACTAAGTGAGAAATGAACAGTAAAGAGAAAGTTCTCAAGAGAGAATAATAGTTTCTCCGATTCTTTGAGAAACTAAAACGTAAATAACAAAAAAATAAGAGTTTAAAAAATAAATAATACAAACCTCTTCATCAGGTGACAGATGATAATTATTAACTGTTGGTGTAAAATTTACGTAAATCAATCACTAACACAATGGAGTATGAGTGCTCCAAATTTTGTTTGGAACATTGTAAACGTTTTCTAAATTATATGATAAACGTTGTCAGCATTGTAAGCGTTTTCTCGAATAACCACCAGTCCAAACGTTTGGAACATTACATCACTAGTATTTTTAAGTATTATTAAAAAGTAGATTATGTTAAAAATGTATATAAAATATAATATTAAATGATTTAATTAATACAAAAATAAAGATTTAATAATATTTAAAGATTGAAATATATGTTTATAAATTAATAAATATGACAAAATTAATTACATTTACAAATGAAAAAATAGATATGAATTAGAAAAATATATTTAGAATGATAAAAATAAATTAAAAATTAACCAATAAATAAATTAATTCAATAATTGATTTACATTATACTCGAGTTTTTTGAAAAACTTTTTGTAAATAACATTCTTCGTTTTATTTTGCAAATTTTTCAATCCCGTGTACATAATAATATGTTTTGATGTAAAGATATCAATCTTAGGTTATTTAAATAAAAAATATTATAAAAAATGTTTCATAATCTTTTCAAATTTATTTTTTAATCTAAAAATCTTAAAAAATTAATAACAAACTAAAGCAGCTTACCTATATTAAGAATAACAAAGAATTTGCCCAAGAAAAAAACTTGGGTATAATTTTAAAGACAAATTAAGCATACACATGTTTATTTGAAGAAATCAAACTCCTGCTGAAGAGCATAGCTTCTTAACATCTTTATACCAACACAAGATATATATGCAGAACTCTTTTTCCCTCCACATATATACCTCATGGTATGTACTGTTTTTTCTGTCTTAATCAATGACACTCAATCTAATCTTGTATAATCTATGAAAATAAGTCAATTATCAAATAAAAATTGAAAAAGTATGATTCTTAATCTGTAAAATAAGATTTTCAGTAGCCATAAGTACAAAAACTATACCAAAAGAGATAAAGTTATAACAACAAATTTATAATTTTCACACTTTTCACCCAAGAAACCCCCTGCTTGAGTAGTAGTAAAGAATTTACTCCACAAAAGTGCAGCATCACTGCAAAAAAAGATAAAGTTCTAAAAGTAATAATATTAAAAAAAGGTATAGATAAAGGAAAAAATAGAGGATGCACAAATTTGTATAAATATACATTGTGAATAAAGGACCCAAAAATACAGGTTTACCAATCATATTCATTAACTGACCATCAAAGTTTAATCTATTAAATGCAAAATTCATGTCTAAAATGACAAAAAAAACCTTAAAATATAAGTTCAATAATTTCACTATGGTAAAAAAATTCATCTATGCTAACCTATCATAGTATATCCAGAAAACATAGCACGTATTAGTGAGTAGAACTTCCAAGTCAGAGAATAAAATATTTTAAAAGCAACCAAAAGATATAACAATGTCATAGGTAACAGAAATATTTAAAAAAATAAAGAAAAATGACATCACAGCAGAAAAAAATTAACATTTTCACCATTATTGTTAAGAGATAAAGATGCAATAAACACAACCTGTAAAAGAGAGCATGAGATGCAATTACAAAGAAGCATGCATTTGATATAAATATACTTAAGAAACCAATTCATGCAACTGCATGTTTAAGAAAGAATGCCAAAAAAATAAACAATGAACATAGGAAACTTAATATATAAAACATCAGAAATTGTACATGTCAGAATAAGTATCCTACGGGGGATGAAGAGTTGGGTGATTTGAGGCCTTAATTGGTTTGCCAAAGGCCTAATCATTGTTTTAGGATCATCTATACGTATCAATTCATAACATGGTATTAGAATAAAATAGGAAAATACTATGAATCACAACTCTTGAAAGAAATCAGAGAGCATTTATCCTTGATTTAAAGTCAAGTAGATTACTAAAAATCTTTCAAATGAAAACAAAGAATTAGAACTACCAAAAAAATTGAGATCAAGGAGTGATTAAATGAACTCGTTTTTGGTTCAAATATTATATTAACAATTAATCATACCTTTGTGACTTCAATATAAATTCAGTTGCTCAATTTTTCAAAACTTACCAAAGCAATTATTTGATTGAAAAAGTCAAAAATAATACTTTTAGTCACATGAATGAGAAGAATAATGAACAAAGCAATTAAATCACACACAAACAACATTTTTGTAGCAAAAGAAATGAAGGTTCTAATTCATCAACAAACTTAATATAAACTAAAAAACAATGAAAAAAAGAAGAAGAAAAAATGATAGTTGTTGAAGTCCTTACCAATATAGCATGTTCCTTGCTTTTCTTCGCTTACATAACTTGTATGTCAATGATTTTGGCCCATTCTTCATTGTTGGAGGTTGCTACCAAAATTAACATTTCTAAATCTAAATATTTTTGTAAAGTACAAATTTCTCTTTATCATGAATGAAATTAATTAAGAAATAAAACCTTAAATCTGACACCAAGACTATTCATCGTCCTCACAATTTTGCCAAGACTCTGTAGTGGCTCCGACCTCAGCTAGCGAAAGAATCTCCTTCCATCTCTCAAAAGATCATCACTCGGAGCAATTGGAAGGACCTTTTTTTATAAAAAAAAAAAGAATCAGATATCAGATAAGAAGAAATAGGTAAAAAGATTGAGAAGTAATGAAGAATGAACATAGAAAAGGAAGATATTAGGGCTCGTACTCACAATCATTTTGGTTTTCTTTCCATCCTTCTCGTACTATCTCTTAGTTTCAACAGCTATTAGCAATCCAATCATGTCTAACAAATAATGCAAAATTAGTACGAATAATTAAGTATAACAAATAAGTAATTATATATATATATATATATATATATATATATATATATATATATATATATATATATATATATATATATATATATATATATAAAGAGGAGCAAGAATACACCTGCAAGCATATACTTGATGTTCTGCTGAAGATTTATGTTTTCTATGGCCTGAAACATAGTAATAAATTCAAATTTGAGAACAAATGAAGGAAGAGAAAAATAAGAGAGGAAGCAAATAAATTATATCAATTAGTTTTTGTTAGGCCTAGCTTGTATACCATCACATATGTAGCTTATACTTGACTACCCCCCTTTGCACTACTAATACAACTATGAAGTATGACCTTGCATGGTGAAATCATGAATCACTCATTTTTTTAGCTTCAGTCTCAAGTTTTTTCTCTATATCTTGTCAATTCAGTTTCAAAATAAGCTACATAGCAAGTGGTTTTGGGTAGAGCCCATAAAAAATATGATTGTAAAAATTTAGATAAAAATATTGCTCGAAAAAATAAAGATAAAAATCAAATCATGGAACTGGTTTCAGCCTCAAAAACAAAAATAAAAATAGAAATAAATTAAACTGAAAACTTAAAAATAAAAAACTGAAGACCACAAATTTCCCATGCTCAGACCAAGTGTTTATGAAATAAGGTTTATGAAACTTCAATGCAAATGGTACAATAATTTAAGAGGGGACACTCTAAAGTATGGAAAACTCTAAGCCACCAAATAAAAATTCAAAGTCAAGTATGGAAAATAACTTAAGAGGGGATGTTGTAAAGGAATGTATTTACCTTCGAAATGATCTCAAGGGGAATACAATGGATTAGCAGCTCATACAGCTTCCCTTGAACTCGAAATAACCTAAGGAATATGTCTTAACTTGGTAGGTGATCCATAAACCTGATCATTTTCAAGGTTCAACAGAAATAAAACAAATATGCAGAAAGAAATAGAATCCATTTCCATTTTTCAGAAATTCAACTTTCTTCATTGGCACTTCAGAGTAACTAATCAGCCTTTAGCCATTTTGTAGTAGATAACCCTTTAGCGAATGATTCCAGCTGAGAGAGAATGGAGAATGCTTCCAGTTGAGAGTTGAAGAAAATAATTTCTTCAATAAAATAATAAAGAGAGTTCAAAATACAACAATATATCGTTAAGGTGGTGTGATTATTGTCAAAGCTGAAGCAAAATAAAGATTTATTTAGAGATGAGAGAAATGAATAGCTTTAAAGCACTCCTATGTTTCCAAAATTTGAGTCTCACACTTGCACCTTGTAAATCAGTTCAAACTCAACTATTATTTATAGAGATGACTCAACCGAAAATTAGTGGCAGATTGTAATTAAATCATTACAAAATCTTAACTTGTTAAAAAATCATTGATCAAAATACATGACACCACAATCTCAGTCTCTTCTCTGTTACAACAAAAGAAGAGGAAGAACATGATAAATCGATAAATAAAACAAACATCTAACAAAGCAAGAATCTCTATTACAATATTTCCAATAAGCTCCAAAATTTTAGAACAAATTATCAAGTTTGAAGACCCAATGAAAATCAGAAATAGAAACAAAAGGAAAAAAAAAACAAAATTCACCATACTGAACATTTGTGTTCAAAGATTCAAATTATCAAGTTGGAAGCACAAGATGAGGAGTTTGTTGCTCCTCCATGTCCTCCTGTACTTGATTTCCATGTTATTTTGACTGTCTGACATATGCACTCAGATAGGTGCTCTCACATCCTTTAGTCACGTACTGCTTGCTTCTCTCCTATTCCCATACGCCCCTTAATCCCTTTCCCTCACTGTGGTTTGTAAAATGTAAAAGCCCATTCCTTACAATTGTAACATAGTATGTATGAAATGAACAAATCTGTAGTTCATTTCTGAACAGAGAAAACAGGGCAGAGAAAAAATAATAATAAAATAAAGAGATTAGAAAAAAAGAAAAGAAAAGAAAGAGAACATAATTTGTTGCATTACACCTAAATTTCTTCTCCTTGTTCACATCATTGATATGAGGTTTCTTCAAGTTTTGTGTTGATTGCTCAGCCTTTCAATGAGAGGCAAATAGATAGAGAAAAAAAAAACAAAAAAAATGAGTCTATGGATTGCAGCAAAAAATTTTAAATTTTGGAAAAGAAGATAGGCTGATAGAGGATAGAAATCTACAACACCATAGCTGTTAGATGCAAAAGGATTTAACTAAGAAGAAGAAAGCTCACAGTTAGAAGGGAAAACCGTTCCACCGGATTCAGCAACTGAACCGTTCCATAAGATTCAGCAACTGAGTCGTTCCACCACCAGCAAACTCAACAACTGGAACCACGATCGGAGCTCGCACCGCTACTAAAGCCACGCCAACATGAGTTTTTGCCATCGCTCCTCGTCGCTGTGGCGCCTCTGTCTCGCCCAAACCGGATTCGCGAGCCAAACCCAACATAAAACACCGTTGGAGCCACTTAGCCGCGACCTAGATTGCAACCTCGGACAGCTACCACGCCACGCGACCTCCACCCCTTCGTCACACACCCATAACCGCAACGCCCACGAATCCTTCGCCGGAGATAGAGAGAACGAAGAAATAGCTTTTAAAAACTCAGATGCATGTGTTGAAAGGGTAGAAATAAAGATATGTCATGTTGAGGTTAGAAAGAGTAATAAAAAAAAGATGAAATACAAAATTCAATTGATAGGAATTTAAAATTCAAAAAAATAAAAAAAAAGGTCTGGTGTCCACCATTTGAAAAAAAAAACTTTCTTGAAAATGTGAGTTTTTAATTTGTTTAAGGTGAAATGTGAATACCAATAAGAATAAAGGGTTTACAATTGTACCATAAATTAATTAATATTTTTAAAAAAAATGAAAGATACAATAAATAAAAAATTAGTGTTGAATTATCACAACTATCACCTAATTATTAATTATCAGATTAAATAAGTTAGCTGGTTGATAACAAAGAGGTAGTGAAATAAATAAATGAGATTTGATTTTAAGCTTCCTTAAGAAGCTATTCTTTATAATGGAATATAGTTGTATGACATAAGTGATAATTGATTAAGAATTAAAATTTAACAAATAATTTATATTTTTATTAAATAAAAATAAGAATGTTACTAAGAATAGAAAGGTGTAACTTTTAGTAGGAAAAAAAAGCTACAGAAGTTGATACTTACAGAATTTTCCTTGAAATGACTTTGAATTATAGTATAGATTTAGTTCTCTCTTCTATAGAAATGATTTGAATAATGCTTGGTGCACGTAACTACCAAGTTCATTGTCTCAAAGATGCGAGATGGCCTGTGGTTGTGCAGAAAAACGTTATCAGCATTGTAAACGTTTTCTCGAATAACCACCAGTTCAAACCTTTAGATCATGTAGATGGTAAAGATAGAATCTTATGACTATTACATCATTTAGTTCTCTCTTCTATAGAAATGATTTGAATAACGCTTGGTGCCCATTACTACCAAGTTCATTGTCTCAGAGATGCGAGATGGCCTGTGGTTGTGCATAAATGAGATGAGACTTATTACAATTAAAATAAAAATTATATAAATATGAGATAATATATATATATATATATGGTCCATATAAAGTGAAAGCAATATACTATTGTAAGAGACGAGAGGGCTCAATACCAACCATCTAATCAAAACGAATGATTTAGATTAGAAACTCATTAAAAAAATCAAGTGAAGTCATTTCTGAAAAAACCTCTTTCTTCCTCTCCCTCCTGCTACACTCTCTCTCTCTCCAACATTTCGTTTTCCGCTTCCAAAAGCTATCAACGTGCATAGCTATCAACGTTCTGTTTCAGAGATAATTAATTGACATTTTGAAGCACTAGAAGCAAGCTATATTAGATGGAGCAGATGTGGTTGACTGTCCTGTTCAGATGTCCAAGGAGGTTATCGAGAGCACAACAGTTGCTGAATCAAAATTCAGAAACCTTACAACAATTAAATCTGGCAATGGTTCAGCTTGACATGGAATGAGATAAAATATATTCATAAAAAAAATTAATTAGACTCTTTCGGTTTTCTAAAGTATTACAAAGCTTCTATCCTTTGATGAACAATACTGATGGATCAACAGAGTTAAAATAATTATGTTGCTTTGGGCATGCCCTTTTAAAATGCTAATATTGATTTAGCCTGCCATTTTGACATACCATTCAGTTTTAGTTATTGGAAAATTTTAACAAAGAAATGAACCATGTTGTCAACAAATGTTAACATTCCCTCAGTTATGCTATTCTTTGTTTTACATTGCAGCCTCAATATTGAACCCCTACGCAAAATACAGATTGAACTGGAAGCTTGAAAATGAACTTCCTTTGAGTTTCCAATTATTGATTTATTGACTCCTTCTAACCTTAGTTCTTTAGAACAAGCAGAAGGTTTAAGTGATTGTTACATGAATATGTTGTAAGTCACTAATATCAAGACTAAGTAGTTAGTTCACCAGCAAGAAAATGAATTATTTCTACCTTGATGAATTTCTTTTGTGCTTTGTTAGTGACAATTTCAAATTTATTTTTCCTTATCAGAATGCAGCCTACCTTGCAGAGAAGCAGGGATTAAGCGTGACCAATGCAGTCCTTCATGCTTTGCACAAAGCTGGTTATGATAAGTCAGGGCCCCAAAAAGTTATGATTCAGTCCACTCATTGCTTTGTACTGAAGATATTCAAGGAGAAATCCAAATATGAAAGGATATACAAGGTTGATGAGAGTATTCGTGATGCTCTTGATTCAGCTGTTGAGGACATCAAGGCATTTGCTGATTCTGTGGTGATTGGAAAGGCAACTGTTTTTCCTCTAACTTCAGCCTTTCTAGTTAACTATACAAACACTATAACAAGGCTAAAATCATTTAACCTCTTAGTTTATGTAGAAACTTTCAGCAATGAGTTTGTATCTCAAGCGTGAGACTACTACTCAAATGCATTTGTTGAGATAAATTCATTTGTTATTGGAGCCAAAGTTAATGGCATTATCACAGACTTCCCTAAGACAGCTGCTAGATACAAAAGTAAGTGGAAACTGATTTATAAATGTTGCATCTTGAACAAGCTTTCTAAATAATTGACATAGTTTGTGTTTGGTAGAACTTGAAATTAAGCTTTAGTTTTGTTGCATAACTAATTTTACAACGATGTGCAAGTTTTGTACTGTCTACAGCTGGGTCTATGCTTCAATACATGATTATTGCCAGTATGATTATTGGTTAAGCAATGTTGTCACTTAACAAGTTTGTGTTGGTTTTATCACTTCTGCTTTGATATTTTGTTCTAATTTTTGTGGTTGACAAGAAAATTTCTGTAAAGAATAATATGTCTTATATGAAGACATCTAGCCCTCATTGCTTGAAGAAATCTAGTTCTCATGTCTTATATGAGCCCTGTTGAACCTGGCAGACTATTAAAACAAATTTCCAAGGAGTACTTTCCACCACCTGCCCCTCCACTTCCAGTCTTGAATGATACTAATGTGACAGAGCCACCTTTGCCTGCTGTTTCTGGAATAGTTCCTAGTCCTACTCCCAGCCCTGCGCCAGGATTAAGATAAGAGTGTAAAAGACTAGTGTGAAATATAAGAGATTTCTCTTACATGTATTATTATTCATCTGAAAACTGAAATATACTTTGAGTATCGATATGATACGAATACGAGTCGACAACTTGTGCTTAGAAATGCCGTCTTGGTAACGTTTAGTTTCTTATATTACATAAATTTAAAAAATAAATTTAAAACCATTTTCAGAAACACAAATAAAAATAGATGTGGATCCCATCAGGCATCAGTTGCTAGAGATTTTCAGCTTCTAAATGGAGAATCGCTAGTTTATCCACCCCCTCCCCCCTCCCCCGGCCCCCCGCCCCCCGGCCACCGCCCAAGGGTATGTCCAACACCAACAGTAAAGTATATAACCTTAAGAAATGGATGGATAAGAAAATGCTATTTCAATTTTTTCAACCCAATAAGAGGGAAAGAAAATGCGACAATGATCATTTATATATATAAACAACGTCAATCATTTCTTTAAGGCCCTATCTCCCGTTTGTCTTCTCCAGCTAAAGCACTAAATTTAAGCAACTACCTTATCTTAAAGAGATAAATAACAATGAACCCAAATGCACTAAGATAAAAATTTGAAGAATGAAAATAGACCAAAGAAAGCTTTTGGGAGGAAAAGATCACTCAACTTACACAGTGTAGCAAGATGTTGATAGCTATGGTCGTTGATAGCTTTTAGGAGGAGAAAACGAAAAGTTGGAGAGAGAGAAGGAGCAAAGCACGACGAAGAGGAAAAAAGAGGTTTTTCTATAAATGACTTCAATAACTTTTTTATTTACCTTCTAATTTAGACCATTTGTTTTGATCTGATGGTTAGTATTGAACTCTCTCATCTCTCATAATAATATAGTACTCTCACTTGATATAATATCTATATATAATTTTTAGATTAGGGATAACAATTTTTTGATCTGATGGTTAGTCAAAATTGATATAAAACGTTTAATCTTATCTCGTTTAATAAACGGGACGGGCAGTGTTTCCCCATCCATAGTGCCATGCATAAAAATTTTATATAAATATTTTATATAAAATTATTAAAAAATTTAATTATATAAATCAAAATATTACAAAGTTATATAAATTAAAAATATTTTAGTGTTTAACATTATTTTTAAATTAAGTTTGTTAGATAAATTTTGAAAAATTATAGATATACATTTTTTTTATTTTTCATTTTTTATTTTATTTTTTTTTATTTTTTTAAATTTTTTTTACAATTTATTTTACGGATATCACTAGTACTTCAATGATTGAGTTAAGCGGGGGGCGGGGCGGATAAAAATCAGTTATTTTGCCATCCCTTCAGATCCAATGCTAGATATATAACTAGGATTATTTTAACTCACTAGTACTTCAATGATTGAGTTAATAAAAAATCAGTTATTTTCTAATAAAACAAACTTTTTAAGACTTTGAATCATTGAGCAAATAAAATATGCATTTGAATATGAATAAGAAGAAGATTCTGTTAGTTTATAAGTTTTTTTTGAAGAATTTTAATATAAAAAACTATCATTCAAACATAAGAATATTAAAATTCATGATTCTCACAAATAAGAGTATAAGAAGACACTAACATTTGTCCATGAATAATTAATAGACCGTATTCTAAGAACGTTAAAGAGATCTCAAAACTCATTTTTCTATTCCTTTGTCTTTTTCTTATGCTTCTTCTACTTTAGTGATTGTGAGGGAAGAAGAAACCCTGATTGCCAAGAACAAACCTTGAGTTTTGCGGAGAAACTGTTTCTTAAATACTACTAACTTTCATCAAATTGATAATTACTATAATTGCAAAACTACCTTTACCCTTTTACCTAGTAAGAGTTTAGTTCATTAACTTAATTTAATTACTTATTAAACTAATAAGATAAGTCATAAGCTCATCACATGAGACATTTAATCTAACTTTCTCCCATTTGGCTCATGTGACATTACATTCTTTATAGTTTGATAAGTCTATCAAAACATAATATGAATTCATATATATATATATATAGTCAAACTCTTCTTTACATTGGATACATCATTCATCATGACTAAGAATAAAAATAACATGAGTCATGGCGATCGTATATCATTTTATCAACATAGTCTCTTTCATGTACCACAAAGTTAGTCATCTCCTTGACATGACCTATAAATGAGAAACACATAATTGATCCAACAATAATGTCTTTATTAAAGACTGAACCTATTATCATTATTCATATTCAATCATGTATACAAACTCAGAAAACAAGTAAGACAGAAACATATTTATTCATGAGCTCAGAGTGTCAAAGTACATAAAACATAATCATTAACATAATATACAATAATGTCCATACTTTCAACATGTCCACTAAATGTTTTGGGCGGTAACCTTTTCGTCAAAGGGTCAACAATCAAAAAGTCAATGCTAACATGCTTTATTGACACTAAGTTTCTGAACTTCTTCTTTAACAGCAAAGTATTTCAATTTCATATGTTTAACACCTTTAGAATACTTGTCATTTTTAGAAAAGAAGATTGTTACATGCAATAAACTTTAGCGACTTAGCAATACTGTGGACAATTCCAAGTCCTAAATAAAATTTTACAACCATAATTCATTAATAATGGCCTCAAAGTATGCCATAACATTAAATTTGTCCCCCTTCTGAATTGGAACCATACCTACTGTCCATTTATCTATTTTCTATATTTTTATTGATATAGGCTTTTTGAGACAAACCCAATAATCCTTATGATCTGTCACAAAATATTTCTATTTCAATCACACAACTTACCTCTCTCATATGTTTCATTTCAAAGTTATTAGAGAGAAACTTATTAGTCTCACTTAATAGACCAAGATCATTAGTTGCAACCAAGATGTAATTAATATATAGAATCAGAAAGATAAACTTACTTTGACTGACCTTCAGATATATACACTAGTCAATAATATTTTCTTTAAATCCAAAGGATACAATAGTATCATTGAACTTGAGATACCATTATCGGGAACCTTGCTTAAGTTCGTATATTGATTTCTTAAGTTTACATACCATGTGTTCTTTCCCCTCAACTGAAAACCCCATTAGTTAATCCATATAAACATTTTCCTCTGAATTCCCATTTACAAAGGTCGTTTTCATATCTATTTGATGCAGCTCAAGATCATAATGACCTACTAATGTCATGATAATTCTGAAAGAATCTTTCTTGGAAACTGACGAGAATGTTTCATTATAGTTAATGACATCCTTTTGAGTAAAACCTTTCACAACAAGACGGGTCTTGTAGCGTTCAAGGCTGCCAAGAGAGTCATGCTTAGTCATAAAGACCCATTTACACCTAACTTTTTTGCATCCTTCAGGTAATTCCACAAGGTCCCATTCACCATTATTTTCCATTGATTTAAGCTCATCTTTCATAACATCTAACCATTTATTAGCATTATCACTATTAATGGCTTGTGAAAACGAAATTAGATCATTACCATTAATTCTCAAGTCATTTTTTGACTCTTGTAGATACACCACATAGTCATTCGGAATAGCAGATCTCCTTTTCTTTTTGAGATTTTCTTAATGCTATTTCTTGTGGTTGTTCTACTATAGGTTCACTGTTAACCTCGAGATTATTAATTTGTTGTTCTTCTTAATTGTTATTCGGCTCAACAACATGAGGAACAACAATTTTATAAGTAGAAGCACAAGTCAAAGGAACTTGTACTCTAACTTCCTTAATCTCCACATTTTGTGAAGCTTCACTTCTACTGGTTTCACCATTCTCAATGAAACGGACATTTTCAGTTTCAACAATTCTTGTACTATGGGTAGGACAGTAAAGTTTATACTCTTTAGACTTTTCTAGATAACCAATGAAATATTCATTGATTGTTCTTGCATCCAGTTTCTTTTCATATAGATTATAGATTTTTATTTCTGTTCGACATCCCAAAATATACAGGTGCTTTAAACTAGATTTCGTACCTGATCATAGTTCAAAAGGTGTCTTTGGAACTGCCTTACTAGGAACCATGTTCAACAAATACACTGCAGTTTTTAAAGCACACATCCACAATGACAAGGGTAAAGATGTATTACTTAACATACTCCTGACCATATCTAT
Source organism: Ormosia semicastrata (assembly GCA_029884595.1). Classification (NCBI taxonomy): domain Eukaryota; kingdom Viridiplantae; phylum Streptophyta; class Magnoliopsida; order Fabales; family Fabaceae; genus Ormosia; species Ormosia semicastrata. The sequence goes on from JAQQTO010000062.1 coordinate 364,179, forward strand.
TAAGGTTCAGTTACACCTTTTTGATACACCATTTTGTTGTGGTGTACCTGGCATTATGTATTGAGCACATATGTCATGTTTTTCTAGGAACTTAACAAATGGACCTGGATGTTGTCTAGTTTCATCAAATCTTCCATAATACTCACCATCTCTATTTGAACTTATGATTTTCACCTTTCTATCCAATTACCTTTCAACATCATTTACATAAATTTCCAAGACATTGACTGGTTGAGATTTCTCATGCAGTAAATAGACATATCTATAATGTGAATAATTGTCAATAAAAATGATAAAGTACTTTTCTTTACAGAAAGAATTGATATCAAAGAGTCCACAAATATCGGCATGTATAATTTTAAGAAGTTGAGTGCTTCTCGTGGAACCTTTCTTTGTGTGTTTTGTTTGTTTTCCCTTAATACAATCTGTAACGCCCCTTTTTCGGGAGGAGGACGTCACACCAAACCTACGAAACTCAAAAAAAAAAAAGCATACACTAAGACCCAATTTATATACATACATGCGGTAATCTGTTCATTTATAAATCATATAGCAACTTGGCAATCCCTTTTTTTTGTATAAATGTTATTTTTTTTCTTCAACAAGCGGAAAACATAAACTTAGCGAAACTCAACATGAAGATCAAACCATATATTTATACAAAAGATACGTACTATATATATGTTTGGATACATAACATAAGTAATTAAATACAGCAACGGTTAGCGAAAGAAAATAGAAGCTTTATATGCCCAAAAAGATATACAGACAGCCACCAAGACTACAAAAAGTATCATGCCCCCAACAACTACTGAGAAGGAGCCTCAGAGGGGTCCTCCTCAGGTTCTTCCTCAGGATCCTCCTCAGAAGAGGAAACCCTTACAAGAGCAACAAATTCACGAGTAAGAGCTCATGCAGAGGATAGGAATGAATTCTCGTGTGGAGTATACTCGTGATCACCCCACACCTCACGTATCGGCATGTAGAACTTCAGCAATACAGCAACATCAAAAGAGAAAACAGGTGGATCATAACAACCCCAAGCCAAAGATACAGTCACATCTCCCACGTAGACGAAACGCTAGGTGATCAAGTCGACGTGCCAACTGCCATTGCCTCTGTGGAACCTCAGTCTGGCATACCCTAGAAAACCTCACCGAGATGCCATAACCGAGCAGAAGACTAACTCGCCCCAAAACCAGGAAACTCGGGCTCTTCCTCGCCTCAGTCTTTTTAGAAGCATAGATATAAATACAATAACAGAATACAAAATAGAGGTGAGATATCCAACATCAATACCAGTTATGGCAGTAAAGAACTAAAAACGGCGCAGGACGCCATCCAACATGGCAAACATAATAAACAGCATCAAGATTCAGTTGATAAACAATTTGATAATACAGATAATCATAATATTATTAAAAGAAATATTTCCATAATCATATATATTTATGCCAGATAAATATGTTGACAGACTATGCACATGCACAAGGTACCAAAATCGTACTCCATGGAGCTAAACACAACATTGGAGAGAATGATCAAGGAAACATGCCTGTATCTCATCAGCCTCAAATCAAGTGCTTTCAATGTCAACAAATTGCGCAACATGGCTTATACAAGGCATTTTTTACAAGATCGTGATATAGGATAGTGTCTCGGTCTGGATCGTCGGTGCGTTTGCATCGGTCTATCCTACGGCACAGAGGAGCTATCAACTGTCCATTGTGAGATACACGCACCCCGACGCCCCTAAGGTCAGCAAGTGGCCTACACTAGTCTATTCGCACCCGCACGAAGGTGTGATTTATCTCATAGGCATATAGCCTTACAAACAGAGTCTAACGGACTTTCACAATGCATGATGAATCGATGCACATATATACAGATATTCAATAATAGTATGACTTGTCCATGATTACACGCCATAGTAGGCCCAATCAATTTTTAACAATCCTTGGTCCCACTTATGGACCCACAACAAGTCATTGTCCAAATCTCAAGGGTGAAAACATACTTTTTTTAAAGTTTGAAATGAAAGTTATGCCTCAATTTCATTATTATTTTTTTTCTATTAACCTCTCTAGGGAAATTCTCTAGTATTTTTCATTCAATCTTTATTACTTTTAATTAAATAAGTTCTTTCCTTTGTTTTAGACCAAACTCATTTAGAATAATCATTTTAAGTTTCTCAAAACCTAACTCATACTTATATTCTTTCTTTGGCCAAAAAATCACTCTAGGCTATAGGATAAAGTTTTGTTCTTTATTCTTTTCATATTATGAATTCCTAATTAAGTGTCTACTCATTTAATTAACTAAGTTTTAACTTGATACAAAAGTCTCACATTGAGTGCCCAATGAGGCCGTGAGCCTCCAAGGGACTAGGAATCCAACATTTTTCATCACCTCTCTAACCACTCATTATTTAATTGCTCAAATCTCAAATTAGCACAAAAGTTCCATCTTGGACCCATCAAAGGGCCTCTTAGTCATGAGCCTCCAAACCAAAGGGGTAAGAATCCTTTGCTTTCCATACATACATCCAAGCATCTAATGCATTCCAAATCCATCAAGCTACACAATAGCAAGTATTAAAGTCATACAACACAACCAATCACAACATTACCAAAAATCATACAACAAAGTGAGCAACCCACACATAGATTCCTCACCATCCACACAAAAACGTGTTCCTCACTACCATGATAGGTTGAAGAGGATGATCTCCCTCTTACCTAAAGAGACAACAAAAGAAAGCAAGCTCCTTAATGTTTCCTTGCAATTTTCATCTACCACCACCAATGAAAACCCTAGGATAGTCAAACTCACACAATCAATAACCAAAGCTTGAAAAAAGGAGTCCTTGATCACAAAGGTGGCTAAGGATCACGAAAATGAGAAGAGAAAAGATGAAAATCAAGAACTTTACCTCAAAACTTCTAGTTTTAGGGCTTGGTAGAAAGTGGTGAAGATGGAAGAATCAAGGGATGATCACCAAAGAGAAAAGTTACAAGATGATGAGAGGATTCAAGAATCTATATTGGCTTGAGCAAGCAAGCTTTGGTGGCCAACAATGGCGTTGAGGCCGTGGTAGTGGAGAGAGAATGGAGATGAGAGAAAAAGTGAGAGAAAATAAAAATGAGAGACTGAAAAGTGAAACTTTGTTTGAAATGAAAAAGTGATGGGTAAGTGAAAAAGATGACAATTTTTTATCATCTTTTCCTCTCAAATTGTCGTGGGGTCACAAAGGGAAGAGAGAGAAAAGGTGAAGCTTCCTTGAGAAGCTTGGTACAAAGTTTCCTTGAGAAGTTTCACTCACTTTTTGAAAAAGTCAAGGGTGATGTCATGGTAATGATGTCATCTTAGTGATGCCATTAAAGTACGTTCTAGAAAAGATAACTAACACTCTACTAAAGCTATTATCTAGTGAACAAAGGTTATAGCTAACAAAAGTAGTATTTATCTTCCAACGGATAATAAAATTATCGCGATTTTATTTATTAGATAAAATATTAAAAAACAAAAACTTCGTAAACTGTGTCCGACCTCGAGTTTAGTAAGATCTCCCATCAACGTTTCCACAGTCTAAAGTTTTTCTGCCTCGAGGAAAATATTTTACTTTTTCAGCCCCGCTCAGCACGCACGCAAAGTGATAAATATATTAAAATAATCAAATAATTTAAATAATTTTAAAAAAATTCACAAAAATCACAAATATTATAAAATGAATATATATAATGAAACAAGTAATTTTCGGGGTGTTACACAATCCACACAAATATTAAAGTCGGTGAAATCTAAATTTGGAAGGATGTCATTCTTTACTAACTTTTCCATTCTTTCTTGGGAAATGTGACCCAAATATTTATGCCACAAGTAAGCAAAATGTTCATTCACTAAATTATGTTTAGTGTCAACATTATGATGCAAGGTTATAAGAGTTTCAGCATATAAATTATCAAGATTCAATTTATATAAATCATCACTAAGTATAATAGAACCAATCATATAGGTATGCTTATACAAACTAAAACATTCATTACCAAACTTAAAAGAGTATCCAGCAACATCAAGTTTAGACAAAGAAACTAAATTCCTATAAATGCTAGGTACATAAAAATTTCAAACAAATATAAATGATGTCTAGTGTCTAGGATTAAACGATAAGTCCCGACACCTTCCATTAGAACCTTCACTATATTTCCTATGAAGACAAACTTATCATTTGGGTTTATGGTTTGGATTGTAAGGAATCATTGCATCGTATTAGAAATGTAAGTTGTACATCCAAAATCAATCCACTAAGTATTATGGGGGAACTTCAGTTAATTTAATTATAAACATATATAAGCTTTCTTTTCAGCTCCTTGATGGTTCGCATAATGGATAAAATGATTTCCTTAATTCTTAAGTCTAATTTACTCCTGAACTAACATACTGTGCAATTCATGTACATTTCATTTATCTTTCATGGTATTATAGTATATTTGGAATGGACCATAATCAAGCGGTAATGAGTTCAAAATGATTTGCATAAGGAAATTCTCATCCACTTCCATTCCCAATGACTTGAAGTCTTGCTGCAATGTTTGTCATTTCAATGACATGCTCATGCATAGTATGAGAACCATCAAATTTCATGGTGGTTAAAGTACTCATTAATGTCCCAGCAAGAGACTTATCAGCAGTTTAGAAGCGCTTTTCCACAAACTTCATCATTTCTTTAGCATTCTCGATTTTAGGAAGAGCTAACTTAATATTGTTAGCTATACTCATCCACATATACATTATACTCAATCTATTTGATCTTTCCCAATTTTTATAATGAAGTTTCTCTTCATCAGTGCTTAAAATAGTAATAGTATCTGGTTTCTCTACTCGAAGCGTTAAATCCAAATCCATTACCCAAATGTAAAACTGGATTTGCTCACTCCATTAAGAGAAATTAAGTCCATTAAAAATTGGAGCAGATGAGAAATGTGAATGCATATCAATGGACAATGATCTTCTAAAGTGAGGGTCTTTGTAAAGTGAGTAAGTAAGTGTACATCAACCATTAATAGATGAGCCCACATCAACCATTGGCTTACTTGCTCACTTTACAAGAATCTTCACTTTAGATAATCCTTATTCGCATAGCAATATGTACTATAATGATCACATATCTAACATTAATACTTTGAGTCATAAATTAACATACTCTATAGATTTAGACAAGAAATCACTTAAGCATTTAATGTATATCAATGTTCTTCTTTGGGTGATCCATCAACATATAACAATAAACATAACGATGCTAATAAATTTAACATTATTTGACAATCATATATGCACTAACTAGAAATATTTATTATCTTTGGATATATAAATAAAACTAATAGTACATTTACACTACCAACAATCATGTCTATTTATTATAAGGGCAACTAATCAACCTTTGGACGATCCATAAATATCTTATAACAATAAACTCCAATTTACCCATACACAAATAATTATCATGTCATTCATAATATCCATTTTATGAGTAATTAAAAAATTAATTTTCATATAATTTGAAATTAAATCAACTTAAAAATTTGATCACTTTAATGATTAAAAAATCTCACATAATATCATCTTAAATTAATAATATTATAAAAAAATCAAAAAAAATCAAATATTACATACTTTAAATATTGCAAACAATCAAAATTATAAATAATTAAATATTATAAACATAAGGGGGTCAGAGATATTGCAAGTACATTAACATGATGTGCCACAACGATATACAAACATAATATGCAGTACGAAGTTGGAGACGTGATGTATAAAAACAATATACAAACATAATATGCAAGTACCAATCTGAGATCAGCTATGAAGACGTTCTGCATGTACCTTACGACTATCATAATATTACAAACATAATATTGCATCTAGTGGAAACCAATAACGTAAAGTTATTGCCAGAGGAAACCAATAACGTAAAGTCGTTCTGCATATTCTTTAAATATTGAATTTTGGTTGATTTACGAAAATAATTAGAATTGGCAGATCATTATTAGAATTAATAATATGCCATAAAATTAACTTACATAGTATAACAGAATAACATAATAAAAAATTCTCAATTTTCTCAATTAAGATGCATACAAATTAAGAATCATAAATTTTATAACATTGTTCTGATACTACATGTTAGTTTATAAGTTTTTAAAAAAATCTTAATATAGAAAAAATATTATTCAAACATAAGAGTCTTAAAATTCATGAACCACAAACAAGAGTATAAGAAAACACTAATATTTATTCATGAATAATTAATAGATTGTATTCTAAAAGCATTAGAGAGATTTCAAAATTCACTTTTTATTCATTTGTCTTTTTTATGCTTCTTTTACTTTAGTGATTGTAAGGAAAAAAAAAACTTTGACGGTCAAGAACAAACCTTGAGTTTTACGCAGAAACTGTTTCTTAAATACTATTAACTTCTATCAAATTGACAGTTACTATAATTATAAAATTGCTCTTTTCCTTTTACTCAATAAGAGTTTAATGCATTAACTTAATTTAATTACTTATTAAACTAATAAGATAAGTCACAAGTACATCACATGAAATATTTAATCTAACAAATAATTCTTAGGTATGCACAGTCTATCATAGACACTCAAATCATTATTTGACATATGTAATGTACTGGGGATCATCATAAAATTGCACTAATCTTTAATAATACTTTTATATATGTCAAATAATAATTTAAATGCCTAAAAAGTGATGTGATAGACCGTGTCTAAACAAGAATTTCTCTTAATCTAACATATTGACCCTGGTAATAGCAGAGAAGTCACTATAAGTAATGTCCTCTGTTCTCCTTCCCTCTCCACTTTGAGTGTGTCTGACACTTCCTCCCATATGAGATGTGATAACACTATATTTTACACATTTTATAATCCTCTCACTAGGCTTCTTAAGGTTCAATTAGGTTTAATTAAGTTAATTTTGACATATTTTATGATATTGAACCTTATTGGATCATTAAATGAATTATTGTATAAATTAGCCTTAATTATCTCTTTGGTAGTGTTTAGTAAACTGGCTATAACTTGAGTTGCAAATATCTGATTGATGTGATTTTAGTATTGTAGGAAAGCTTAGACAATTCCCTACAACATTCATGAAGAACACAAAACTCAAATCGGACTCCTTAAAGGTGATATTAGGCTTTGAAGTCAAAATAGAAGAGCTGAAATTGGGTCTAAACACTCTGCAGTAATTAAACCATATATTGAGTTCTAGGAATGATTTTGGACTCAAACTAAAGCCATTTTAAAGCAAAAATCTAGGTCTACAACTTTCATGAAAATCACTTTTCTCAAAAATGAAAAAAATTAGACACACAGATGTGCATTTGCTCAATTATTAAAATATTCAAAAAAAAGAAAAAGAAAACGAAAACTTAATCGTTAAGTTTTCCATAGTAAGCTCCAAATCATTAACTCCACTGTAGCTCCAATTGCAAATTACTGTAGCTCCATTTCAATTTGCTTATAAATAGGCAATTCCATTGTCAGAAACGGGGGTTACGATACGAAGGGGGCATTCGGGGAGGCTCTGGCAAGGGGGATTCTGGGCAGTGCCCAGCCTCTCTTCCTCTTCCCTTCCTTTCACTTTTCTTTTCTTTTTCTCTTTTTCTCTTTTTTAGTCTATGTGTAAATAAGTTTCAGTCTACTTGGATTAAAGTGTGAAGCTTTTGGTAATAAAATAAGGTTAGATTTATTCCTCTCTTGTGCTTTAATGATTTATATTTTTAAGTAGTTATTATATGTGTTATATTTTGTTTCTGATAATTTAGAAACTACTTTTGTAAAAAGGAGTTCTTGATTTATTGTAGACAAAATATTGGCATAGTGAATGCTTTAACTCATTTACAAGTGGTGGTGTTAGAAACTCTCCTTGTAAAGTGAAGATCTTGATTTGTTGAAGACAATATTTTGACACAATGAATGCTTGATCCCATTTATGAGTGATAGTGTTAATAGATGATTAAATGAATCATAATATAATTATGTATAAAATTTTTAATGAACTTTGAATGTTGTATTTTTCGATTGGAACTTTCGTTATGTGTGGATTCTAATTGAGTTATAAAAAGAATTAATCTTACTCTTACTTTATTTACCAAGAGTGGATCTCCTAACCCAAGTAAATTTACAAAATATTTACTTTACCTTAATTAATTTTTCTTCATCAAGTCTCTGTGGTTTGACCTCGGACTCACCGAGAATTTATTACTTAAGATAACCTATACTTGAGTTCACAACTTTTAATACCGCATCAAGATGGACACAGTCAATTGTATATTGCTCTTTCTTTTCACCTGCACCTTTGTTCATGGGCTTTGTTCACTACTTTTTAAGACTAGCAAAGCAAATCACAAGCTTCCACCTGGACCTGTTGGTCTTCCCATCTTTGGAAACCTCCTCTAACTGGGCAAAAAGCCCCACCAAACCTTAGCCAACTTTGCCAAGATCCATGGTCCAATTATGAGTTTGAAGCTAGACCAAGTGACTACCATAGTCATGTCTTCAGCTGAGATGGCCAAAGGTGTGCTCCAAACCCATTATCAGTTCATGTCAAACAGAAAGATTCCTACTGCAATGAGAGGTGTTAACCATGATGAGTACAGCTTGCCCTTCATCTCAGTTTTGCCTCGCTGGCGAGACCTTAGGAAAATATACAATTGCCTATTATTCTCCAACAAGAATCTTGATGCCAGTGAAGAACTTAGGCGAAAGAAGGCACAGGAACTTTTCAATGACATCCATCAAAGCGGCTTAATGGGTGAATCTGTAGATATTGGAAAACTAGTTTTCAAGACTACAATAAATTTGTTCTCAAACACAATATACTCAGAAGATTTGGTACTCTCTGCAAATAAAGCCGGAGAGTTCAAGGAGTTAGTGGTGAATATTGTGAAAGAGATTGGAAGACCAAACTTGGCGAATTGTTTTCCTGCGTTGAAGATTTGATATAGACAAATCTTCTTGCAACTGATTTCAACAACCACCTAACCACCATTCTTGACCTTAAACTACCTAGCCACCATTCTTGACAAATCTCCATTTTTTACAACTTGTATTCCATTTATTTCTAGTAGTTTTACAGTTGTTATCACCTGCAAATTGACCTATAGGATTAGTATAAATAAGGTCAATCTCTCTTTGTATTTTTATCAATGAATTGAAGTAAATTTTGAGTATTTGAGAGTTTTTCTCTGGCTTCTGAGCCATTTTGGCATTAGAGAAGGTTTCCAGTGTTGAGTTTGAGTGAAGAGAGTGTCCAAAATTGGTTTGAGTTTTGAAATTTCCATAGGTGTTTGGTGCAACAACCACTGCCTCCTTCGAAACCACCATTTAGAGTCATTTTCTCAAAAAATCAACACTGACATTGTGTTCAGGAGGTCCAAAAACCTCCGGATATCAATTTTCACGGCCAACAGAGACTTCACGCACTGCCACTAGATACCCACTTGCCCCGCTGAAACTCACGCGCTTGACGAAGGTAGAAGACGACCACGTCATCTGCCACATTAGCCTAACCTGTCTAGTCAGTGACACGTCAACCACTCAGCTCCTGCCACGTGTCCATTGTGCCATATCAGCAGCGTAGTCACCAGAAAGTTTCTGAAATTGTAATTTAGTCCCTAAACTTTTGAAAATTGTAGATAAGTATTTTTAGTTTTGCTCTTATGCTTTCTTAAATTATAATTTTGGCCCCTGATCTCTAAAAAATAGCATTTTGACCCTTGATGTTTCTTATATTCTTATTTTCATCTTATATTTACAAAATTGCCTCAAAATCTTTTGTAAGGTGCCGGATTCCTTAGAAAATTCTTAGTATGCTCTGTGGTTGCAATATCATCTAATCTTCCACATTAGAAAAGAATTTTTCTTGTTACTAGAAAGAAATTGTGGTAGTGTGAAAGTGCATGTCTAAGAAAGTTCTAGCTAGGAAAAACTTGGTATTTAAGTGTGTCCATTGGTGACCTACCTCTCTTTCTTAGGAACTTACCTGGTGCGCTATTTACAGACTACAGTCACTATTCTAGTTGCACGTTACTTTAACAAATTTCAACTCACAAAATACCTCCAAGAAAATAGCATTTGCATGAAATTGAAATGGAAGAATTGAGGAGACAAATCCAACAGTTATAAGAAACTATAAATGTGCAGCAAGCCCTGTTAGAAGCACAATACATACGATCAGACAATGACGAATCCAGTAATGATTCATCATTGTTTAGAAGTCATCATCCACAAAGACAATCATTTAGAGACAACGACATCAAGGTAGAAATTCCAGATTTTGAAGGGAAGCTCCAACCAGATGAGTTCGTTGATTGGCTTTGAACTGTTGAGTGAGTATTCAAGTACAAAGAGATACCAGAAGAAAAGAATGTAAAGACAATTGCTATGAAGTTAAAGAAATAAGCTTCCATATGGTGGGAGAACCTTAAAAAGAAACGTGAATGTGAAGGGAAAAATAAGATTAAGACATGAGAGAAAATGAGTCACGAACTAACCCGTAAATTCTTACCTTCTCATTAGTAACAAGATAATTTTATTCAAGTGCAGAATCAGAAGAACTTGCCTATAGAAGAATACACTAGAGAATTTGAGTAGTTGATGATGAAGTGCGACATCCACGAAAGCGAGGAGCAAAAAATAGCTCGTTACCTTGGAGGGTTAAACATTGATATTGCCCATCTAGTTCAGCTCCAACAATACTGGTCCTTAGACAATGTCATCTGTCTAGCCATTCAAGTGGAGAAACAATTACCCAAAAGGTCTTCTTACCTAACTTTTTCCCCCAATGAAAATTCTTCTTATACCCGCAAAACACCAACTGATCAACCTAGTACTTCAAACAAATCTCCTTCTAAGACCACCACAGAGAATAAACCTAGAGCCCCCAAATGTTTCAAGTGTCAAGGATTTGGACATATAGCCTCAAATTGTCCAACTCGAAGAACCATAACCATCATCAAAGGAGAAGCGTATGAAGTATCTAAAGAAGAAGAACCTAAAGAAGAAGAAAAAGGTAGAGCCAGTGTATGATGAAGAGCTTACTAGTGCTGATCATGGTGAATCACTAATGATTAGGCGAAGCCTACACACAATGTTAGCAAAGGAAGAGTCTTGGCTAAGGCACAATATTTTCCACACTCGTTGTACCACTGCAGGAAAGGTTTATGATGTTATCATTGACAGTGGAAGCTGTGAGAATGTGGTGTCAAACTACATGGTGGAGAAATTGGAGCTGCCTATATAAAATCATCCGCATCCATACAAATTACAATGGCTCAACAAAGGTAGTGAAGTGAGAGTTACTAAACACTGCCTTGTGACCTTTTCCATTAGTCAAAAGTATCAAGATAAAGTATGGTGTGATGTTATTCCCATGGATGCATGTCACTTTCTCCTTGGGAGACCCTGACGATATGATCGTCGTGCCTTATATGATGGTTATACCAATACCTACTCCTTTGTCAAAGATGGAGTAAAAGTCAAGTTAACTCCTTTACCACCAAGTGAATTTAATGAAAGCAAGAAGGAATCCAGACCATTGGTATCTTTAGTAACAAAGGAACAATTCAAGGTGACTATAGAGGAAGTCTAAACCATGAGCTTTGGTCTACTGCATGTTTGAATCAAACGAAGAAACTGTTCTTCCAGTAGAAATTGAACAACTGCTCATTGAATTCCAAGATGTTATACCAATAGAAATTCCGCATAGACTGCCACCAATACGAGACATCCAGCACGCCATTGACTTTATTCTTGGAGCTGTCATTCCCGACAGGCCAGCTTACAGAATGAGTCCACAAGAGCATGTTGAAATCCAACGTCAAATTGAGGAATTGTTGAAGAAAGGGTTGATACAAGAAAACGTTAGCCCTTGTGTTGTTTCTGCAATTTTAGTACCCAAGAAGGATGAAAGTTGGAGAATGTGTATTGATAGTCGAGTTGTTAACAAGATTACCATCAAGTATCAGTTTTCGATACCCAGGCTCGATGATTTGCTAGATCATCTGCAAGGTGCCACCATCTTTTCCAAGATTGATCTTCGTAACGAATACCATCAGATAAGGCTTAGGCTAGGAAATAAATGGAAGACTGCTTTTAAAACCAAAGATGGCCTATATGAGTGGACTGTGATGCCCTTTGGGTTATCCAATGCCCTTAGTACATTCATGCGCTTGATGAATCAGGTACTTCGACCCTTCATTAGTAGAATTATAGTTGTTTACTTTGACGATATCTTGATCTACAGCATAGGCAAAGAGGAACACTTAGAGCACCTTCGACAAGTGCTACAGACTCTTCGTAAAATGCCAATCTGAAGAAATGCTCTTTCTTAACTAGTGAAGTTACCTTTCTAGGTTATATCATCACTGCTGAAGGTATTCGAGTTGATCCACATAAGGTCAAAGCCATCAATAGCTAGCCTATCCCAAAATCTATCCATGATGTAAGAAGTTTCCATGGATTAGCTTCATTTTACAGAAGGTTCATAAAAAAATTTAGCTTTGTTGCTGCCCCACTCACGGATTGCATAAAAGGAGACAAGTTCCAATGGATAGAGCAAGCACATAAAAGTTTTGAGGAGCTAAAGAAATGTTTGACTGAAGCACTTGTGTTAGCCCTTCCAAAATTTGAGCAAGTGTTCAAAGTCAGTTGTGATGCTTCCAACATTGGCATTGGTGCTAGTTTAAGTCAAGAAAGTCATCCTATAGCCTTCTTCAGAGAAAAGCTTAACAATGGTAAACTCAAGTACTCTACTTATGATAAGGAGTTCTATGCCATTGTTTGTGCCCTACAACATTGAAGTCATTACTTGTTGAATAAGGAATTTATTCTTTATTTTGATCATGAAGCCCTCAAACACTTGAACTCTCAACAGAAGATCAATCGTAGACATGCCGCTTGGAGTGAGTTCCTACAACCTTATCTATTCTTACTTAAGCACAAGGCGGGAGTTCAAAATGCTATTGTTGATGCCCTCAGCAGGTGTCATATGCTATTTTCTACTCTCCAGATAAAAGTCGTTGGCTTTGAGACTATCAAGGAGCTATATCAAGATGATCCTAATTTCCCAAAGTTTTGGAATGTCACTGAATTACAATCCTCCCAAGACTACTACAGGCATGAGGGATTTTTGTTCAAAGGGAAGGCTTTATGGATTCCTCAGTGCTCACTACGAGAAGCCATTATTTGGGAAGCCCACAATAGAGGATTAGCAAGTTATTTTGGACAAGATAAAACTGTGGCTTTAGTGAAAGAGAATTTCTATTAGCCAAGGTTGAAAGAGATGTTAAAAATGTAGAATCTGCCACTTGGCAAAGACTAAAAGCCAAAACACAGGGTTGTATATGCCACTTCCCATTCCAGAAGCACCTTAGGAACATGTTAGCATGGACTTTGTCCTTGGACTACCTCTAACTCAGTGACAAAAAGATTCCATCATGGTAGTTGTGGACAGGTTTTCGAAGATGGCCCATTTCATTCCATGTCAGAAGACCAATGATGTTATTCAAGTTGCAGACTTATATTTCAAATAAATTGTTCGTCTTCATGGAATTCCAAAAACCATCACTTCTGATCGAGGTGTCAAGTTCTTAAGCCATTTTTGGAGAACCTTGTGGAAAAAGATGGGTACTAAGCTTCAATTCAGTAGTGTCAGTCATCCTCAGACAGATGGACAAACCGAAACAATTAACAGACTTTTAGGAAATCTACTTCGGAGCTTTGTCGATAAAAACTTGAAATAGTGGGATCTTGTCCTTGCACATGTTGAATTTGCTTACAACAATTCAACTAATCAAGCTACTGGAAAATGTCCATTTGAGGTTGTATACGGCACTCGACTACATAGTCCACTAGACTTAACCCCTTCATCGGATAGACAACAGTATAGTGCAGATGCCGAACGCAGAGCGAAAGAAATCAAGAAGCTGCATGAACAGGTCCGAGAAAGGATTAAGAAACAGAATTCAAGATATAAAGCTCAACATGACAAGCATCGAAGACAACAAATTTTTGAAGTGAGAGATTTGGTATAGATACATTTATGGAAAGAACGATTTCCAAATCAACCAAATGCCAAGTTATCCCCTAGAGCTAATAGTCCATTCAGAATAGTGCAGAAAATCAACGACAATGCTTACAAGGTAGAACTGTCGGGAACCTATGGCATCTCTACAACCTTCAACGTCGCCGATCTTTCGCCATACTTGGATGATGAAACAGAATTTAACTCGAGGGTGAGTTCTGTCCAATCCAGGGAGGATGATACGGACAAATCTTCTTGCAACTGATTTCAATGGTCCAACAACCACCTATCCACCATTCTTGACCTTAAACCACCTAGCCACCATTCTTGACAAATCTTCATTTTTTACAACTTGCATTTCCATTTATTTCCAGTAGTTTTACAGCTGTTATCAGCTGCAAATTGGCCTATAGGATTATTATAAATAGGGTCAATCTCTCTTTGTATTTTCATCAATGAATTGAAGTAAATTTTGAGTATTTGAGAGTTTCTCTTTGGCTTCTGAGCCAAGATTGTTGACCCTCATGGCATCAGGAGGCACACAGGTACTTACTTTGGGAAGTTGTTGAACATCTTCAAGCGCTTGGTTAACCAACGATTGAAGCTAAGGAAAGAAACTGGCTACTGCACACGAAATGACATGTTGGATGCCATGCCCAACAATGCTGAAGAGAACAGCCAGGGGATGTACAAAGATAAGATTGAACGTTTATCATTGGTATCTCCTCCCTTGACCCTTTTCTATTTTCTGAATTCCTGTCACTTTATGATATCCTTAGATTTTAGCAGCGTTTCTGGTTTTGTAATTGCAACTGGCCAATTGCAAAATATGCCACTTACTAATTCGTGAAATGATATTTACAAGTCAATTTTTTTACATATTTTGTTTACACCTACTTGTTTAAAGAAAGAAAGAATAAGAGAGTGTATTTGAAAGTATGTTTCTCATGATTTATTATCTGATAAAGAAATTAAGAATGATATAAAAAAAATAACTTGCAACTAACATTGTAGTACTAAATGTTCTTGCTAGGACTTGTTTGTGGCAGGAACCGGCACAATTACGTCTACAGTAGAATGGGCAATGGCTGAGCTACTTCGCAACCCAAATATTCTGTCAAAAGCAAAAGCAGAGCTGGAGCAAACTATTGGCATTTGGCAAAGGTAACCTAGTTGAAGAGTCAGACATTGCCAGACTACCTTACTTTCAAGCAATAATAAAAGAGACTTTCCGGTTGCACCCAACAGGTCCATTTTTACTCACTCGAAGAGCCGAAGTAGATCTGGAGATGAATGGCTTTACAGTCCCAAAGGGTGCACAAGTGCTAGTGAATTTGTGGGCTATTAGCAGGGATCCAAAATTGTGGGACAATCTGAATTTATTTTCACCAGAGAGGTTCTTGGGGGTCAGCAATTGACTTTAAAGGCCGAAGTTTTGAGCTGACACCATTTGGTGCCGGGCGGCGAATATGTCCTGGCTTGCCATTGGCAATAAGGATGTTGTTCTTGATGCTGGGTTTGCTGATCAACTCCTTTGATTGGAAGCTTGAAGGTGGAATAAAACCAGAGGATATGGATATGGATGAAAAATTGGAATTACCTTAGAGAAGGCTCAATCCGTCCGAGATGTTCCAATTAAAGCAAGCAGTTAATGTTGCGAAGTCATATTCTATCTTTTCGTCATCTATTGCACCATGTTTATTTTGTTGTCCAATTTAATAAATTCCCTATGAAGTACAGAATCAATTGCATCTTATGCAGGCAATAAGAAAATGAATAATAGTCCTTCACATGGGTTATTCACGAAGCTAGTAGTCAGTTTGTTCATGAATATAAATATGAACGACAAAGCCAGTATGACTGCATGTATAATAATATATAAAAGTTGTTTCACTAAAGTTGTCACATGACATTTTTCCTAATTTTTTATTTTTATTTTTTAATTATAATTTTATTTTGTTTACTTTTTTAACTTTTCATTCTTTTCCTTCAAATCTTTTTATGAATTTTTATTTTTTTAACCTTTTAATTTTTATAAATTAGAAAAAATACATATTTTATTACATATATTAATCTTAAATAGAAAAAAAAATAAAAATATGAATTAATAAAATGTCTTTTAAATATTTTTTTCATATTTATAAAATCTATAATCTTTAAATTTTAATCTTAAAAGTTCTAATGATAAGAATATTTAAATAATATTTATAATTTTATTTAATTGATTTATATTTTATTGATAATATAATTATTTTACTTATACAAATAATATTAACATATGATGTGTTTAAGTTTTTATAAATAATAAATATACATAAGATATCATTGTAAACAAATATCTTAGTATATGATGTGTTGAATTTTTATCCATTTGTTAAGCTTTTTCCAAGCAACAAATGGATTGAAGAAGGAGAAGATACTTAGAAGGTAAAAAAAAGAAGCCCAAACTTGTGAAAATTTATATCTTTTTGAAGCTCATGAGTTGTAGAACAACTTAATAAATTTCATTTTCATCAAACAATAGAAAATGGCAGTGTTTAACATGCTCTCAAAATTTTTTTGAGTATCAATTTCAAGGAATTTATCTGTCATCACATGTAAAGTTTCATTGATCATGAATTATAAAGTAAAATAAAATTAAAAGTTTGAATTTCATTGAGATCTAAACCACCACCACTACACTAGTACCACAAAAACCACCACCTTCGACAATCACCATGGATCTACAACTATCGAAATCACCACCCAAACACTACCATCTCACAACAATATCAGAACCTCGCCATTTAGTGTAACATCCCAAATACTATTACTAATACCATACCCGGTTTACATATCAGTAATAACAGTTGGTACATTACTTACAAATATCACAATTTTACAAATAAATAGTTTATGTAATTATCAAAATATGAGTCATTCGCGAAGCGTAATATACATACATAGGGAAGAGAAAAGTTATACAAAATGTACAACATAGAGATCAGTATACATATATTGCCACATGGCATTAAAAACCAAATTAAAAGTACTACAAAGATCTAGACTGTTGTTTTCCAGCAAAAATTCCATCCTGCTCCATGGCTTGATCCCTATTTGGAATTATCATGGAAAGGCATAGAAAATAGGGGGTAAGAATTAAGAAATTCTTAGTAGTTTAACTCAAAAACTGTGTCATCACAATAATTCTAGTCATTTCGGGGAAAAACTTATTATATAAATCATTTCTATATGCTGAAAGGTGGCAAAATGCCCAAACAAGTCCTTTCTTTTCCGGAAATAGACATCCTATTTTTCATTATTATGAAAAACATTTAATCATTCAAGTCATAAATCATTTTATGATTAAAGTCTTATGATAATTCACAAGCCATAATTCAATTCATGAAAACTCATGGTGGAAATCAATGATATTATCCAATATCAATACATATCAAAAATTCTCATTTCACAAGACCACATGATTCAATCAATGCTTGCATTTAAAACCATTCAGTTGGTAGTAGTCTGATTTTAGGTTAGTGCACTTCAACCTCTTTGTGACTCACTTTATCATACAGAACTATTCTGGGTAACTGGACTCATGTCTCATTCAATCTATGAGAGAGGTTGCTTACTAACCCTTAATCAATCCACATGAATAGACCACGACCTCATGTCCTTGGGATGCTAGGATACGTCGCTGTACCTGTCCTGGGTTTAGGATCACACCAAGTGGGAGGGGAACATCTATTCTCAACCACTAATGACTAGGGAAGCTCAGGTAAAGGGGAAGAACACATCTTAATCCCAATTACTCTGGTATAAAGAGATTCTTTATTCTCTTTTACCATTAACCAAGTATTACCCAAGTGCAAAGTAATCCAAAACCACATTCAATCCAGTTCCACAAAGGGATACCCATGAGAAAAACCAATTTTTCATTTTTACAATGCCCTTTGATCAACATCTCAACAATTATGCAACATATGCATTTACAAAGTTCCTCTTCATAGGCATTTCATCTCATCAATGTTAGTCATCCTTTTCATACATTTCATATGCTTTTATTTTCTTTAAACACTTGCATATAGCATTGGAAATTAATTCATCAATTTAAAAGCATCAGAAAACATTTCTGTTTCTAGCAGCAAAGCACGAAGTTTGACCTTTGTAGAGTAAAACAAGCATAACTTAAGCTATAGAGGTCAAAACGATGTGATTTTGGTGGCATTGAAAAGCTAAGAGAAAGAGATATAACTTTCATGAAGACCATAAAAGTTGATTCTCATTACAAAGTGAGACACGGCCCGTGTTATAATAGGGTGGGCCACATTCTTCTCTGCCCGTGAAATGCCAAGGAAGCAGGCTATCAAACCAGGACACGAGGGGGGGTGTTTGAGGATGTAATGCCCCTTTTTGGGAGGGAACGTCACCTCATTATTTACTATGTGGAAAACAAAAGTATAAATTAAGACCCAGTTCATTATATTATAATTAAACTTGTTTGGTTATAGTTGTATAAATAAAATAGTAAATTTTTTTTTTGTTAAAGTAAGAACATAATACGTGGTCATAACAGAAATTAATATGTGAAGTAAAACATACATTCATACACCATGCTATATATATATACTGACATCATGTCTGTTTAGTTACAACGCCTGATATACAAAAAGCAAAACTATGCATACCCCAAAAGATTATACATGTACAGCCCACCAAAAAGATAAATTATCAGGCCCCCAAAAGAACACAGATAGCCATCAGTAGCTATCGACAATATAAGCCCCTAAGAAGAAAGAGAAGGAATCGTGTCAAGATCCTCCTCAGGGTCTTCCTCATCAGAGGAAACCCTCATTGGAGCCACCGAGTTGCGGGACGAGGCTCGAGCAGTGGAGAGGAATGAATCCTCCTGTGGGGTGTAGTAACATTCACCCCACATGTCCCTAATGGGCATGTAAAATTCTAAATGTAAACGAACGCTGCAAGTAAAGATAGGCGGATCATAACGCCCCTAAGCTAACGACACCGTCACGTCGCCCAGATAGACACAGCAGTCCGAGCTGAGGTTATTGTACCAACAGTCTAGACCTTCAAGAAAAGTCAAGCACACGTATCCCAAGAAGCCTTGCGGACGGGCCGTCATGATAACACAGGTGCTAATCAAAGTTAGGCAAAAAACTGGGGAACTCGTGAACTTCCCCTTCTTCATCGCCGTCTTCAGAGAAAAATATACATAAAAGAGGTGAGACATATAAATATAAATATAAATATATATATATATATACACACACACACGCAGAAATAGTAGAAATACAGAAAAGAGGTGAGGCATCCTACATTTATTACCAATTATGGCAGTAAAGAAATAAAATGGCGTAGGACGCCCACATAGAATTACAAGAATAATAAACAGTAATGAAGAGGCAAATATTAGATAACTTAACAGTTTTAGGCAGTTATACATCAGTAAGGTAACAGTTCTAATTATCATAAGAATTAAATATCAAATAATATATTGAATCACTATGCACATGCATACGATATCAAAATCCTACTTCATGGAGCTAGACACAAACATTCAGAGAGAAAGATCAGGAGACATGTTTGTAACTCGGCTGCTGCGGCCAAAGTGCTTTAATTCACCAGTTTATCCACGTGCACAACTAGGCATTGTACAAGACATTTTTCACTAGATCGCAATATAGGACAGTGTCTCGATCCAGATCGTCGGTACGTTTGCATTGGTCTGCCCCACGGACAGAAGAGCTACCAACTGTCCATTGCGAGGTACCCGCACCCCGACGCCCCCAAGGTCAATATTATGATCTACACTAGTCTACTCGCACCCGCACTAAGGTGTGTTCAATCTCCAAGGCAACATGGCCTTGACAACAGTCCACCGGACTTTCACAATGCATGATGACTCAATGCATATACCATGTATATTCAACAATAATATACTTTTCATATCATGCCACAATTCGGATAAGATAAGCATAAACACATTCTTGGTCTCACTCATGGACGCACAATAAATATTATTAAGTCCTTTAATAATACATTACACTTTTAGTGTGCATTATGGAATTATGGCTAAATTTCTACATTCTTCTTAATAAGTTTCTCTTTTAGAGAAATTCTCTCACATTATTCATTTAATCATTATTACTTTAATTAAATAAGTCCATCACTAAATTTTAAACCTAATTCTCTTAGAATGATTTAAATTGAGTTATTCAACATTCTTACTTACACTCATGATCTTACTTTAATTAAAATTATTCTAAGTTTTTGGATAAAACTTCATTCTTGGTTCTTTCCATTTTATGAATCCCTAATTAATTTTTAATTATTTAATTAATTAAGTTTCACTTCAAATTAATATTTCTTATGAAATTCTTCTCTAGAGAAATTCTCTTGATTGTTAAGTTCTTTACTTTAAGTTTATTCAAGTTCACTTAGAGAATTATTCTAAGATTTTTCAAGTCTCACACTCTTGTTCTTTAGTTAAGTCAAAATATTCACTTTTAGGTTATCAATTAAATTTCTCTCCATCACCTTATTAGCTACTTATTACTTGATTATTAAATCCCCAAAGTTAACTAAGATTTATATCTTTTGGACCTAAAATGGCCTAGAGGCCGTGGCCTCCCAAGGGTGGTAGCCCTAAATTTTTTTTCAACTCTATTACATTTTATTCACTTGATTAATTATGTTTCCATCTTGGTTACAAAATTTCAATCATAATCCCTCCAATTGGGGGCCATGGCCGTGAGCCTCCATGAGGAAAGCAAGGGACTTTTTATTTCCATTTCATGATTCTAATCCATCCAAATCAAACCAAAGTCATCAATATACATATATAATCAACCAAACATATCAAACAAGATAAAATCAACACATAAGCATAAAAATCAAACATAAAAGAGAGCAACCCTAACTAGGATTTCTCACAAACAACACAAAAATCAAGTCTTTCACTACCAAGAGAGGTTGAAGAGGATCATCTCCCTCTTACCTAAGGGAAGAACAAGAAAAGAAATCTTTTTGCTTACTCCTTGACAATTTCGGCCACACCCTTCAAAATCCTAGAATTTTAACTTCAACCAATCAACACCAATGCTTGAAAAAGAGAAGATAAATGGTCATAAGGATGACTTTGAAAATGAAAATGGAGAAGAGAAGGTGAGAACTAAGAATCTTACCCTAAAGCTTCAAAAACTTGAAGCTTGAAGGAGATGATGAAGATAGAAGCTTTTCAAGAAATCTTCAACTAGAAAGGTGTTTAGAATGTAGTGAAGATTAAGAAAATGTGGTTGCTTGAAATTTTTTGTGATGGTGGAAGGCATGGAGATGGTTGGCCATGTGGTGTGGTGTTAGAGAGAAGGAGGAGAACTTGAGAGAAGAAAAAGGGTAGAGAGAGAAGTTGATAGTAGAAAAGATGATGACTTTTGATTTTTGAAATTAGAATAGGTAACTTAATTAAGTGAAAGTATAATTTTTGGCTCCAAGAAAGGCATGCAGCCGTGTGGTGAGGGGAGGAGAGAGAGAATGTGTAGCTTCCTTGAGAAGCTTGGGAGGAAGTTTCCTTGAAGCTTCCTTGAGGCTTCCTTGAGAAGCTTCGCACGTTTCTCGATAAAATAAAATGTGGTGTGGTTACACAAAGTGAACATTCTAGAATAGATAATTAACACTTTGCTAGAGCTATTATCCAGTGAACAAAAGTTACAATTAATAAAAATAGTATTTATTATCCGTCGGATAATTTTACAATATAGCGATTTTATTTATCAGATAAATCTCGAAAAACATAAATCTCGTAAATTATGCTCGACCTCGGATTTTGTAAGATCCTCCGTCGACGTTTCCACAGTTCAAAGTTTATCAGCCTCAGGGAAAACATTTCGTTTTCCCGGCTCTGCTCAGCACGCACGTAAAATGAGAAATATATTAAAATATTCAATATTTCCGAAAAAATTCTCAAAAATTCTCAAAAATCACAAATATTAAAAACTGACTATTCATCATGAAACAAATAATTTCTAGGGTGTTACACTGACTCTGCTCAGTGTACACATAAAACAAAGAATATATTAAAATATTCGACGTTTCTGGAAAAATCTAGAAAAATTTTCAAAAATCATAAATATTATAAAATGATTATTCATGATGAAACAAATAATTTTTGAGATGTTACAGAGGACACGGTCCGTGTCTGCATCTCAACTGCAGCTATTCGAGGCACAATTCACTTAGCCCAAAAATAACTCCAAGAATCACTAACTAACCAACAAATAACAGTTCAGAAACATCAAAATAACATCATTCAAGTGCTCATATATCATCCAATGCATCAAAACAAAAGTGGGTTTCATACTCATTTTCAAAAACTTAGAGTTTCAAGAACACCATTAAAGCTTGAACCTTTAGCATGTATTCAAAGCATAAAAGCATATATTTTACTCAAGAATCCACAAATCTCAACAAAGTTCATCAAAACTCCATTTTTTCAAGAATGTGAAAGATGAACAAAGTGGGTAAAGCTTTAGAAATCCCCCTACCTTGGTTCCCATAGCTCCATGCTTTTCCATTCTTGATTTTCCTCTTTGGTTCTTGCTTGATCTTCCTTCTCCTTTCTTTCTTTTTCTCCATTTTCAGCTATCTCCCACGTCCTCTCTTTTCTCCATTTTCTATTTCTTTCTCTCAGTTTCAGCAACAGGAGCACATGGGAGAGAGATGAGAGGAAGTGAGAAAAATCTCATTTTTAAAAGATAAAAATTAAGGGCATTTTGGCTTTTCGCTAAACTTCGTATTTGTTAAGAACACTTTGATTTTTCTAAATCAAGTTTTTTAACTTCCATCAACTATAAAATAAATCTTAAGATTTATCTAAATTCTTGTTTCACCATTTTCATAATTTTTCATATCTGCCATTTCTTAATCCGGTAGTAAAACACTTCTACAGTATCCTTAAAAATACTAAACTGGTTCTGTTTGTCCTCAAAATTTAACCACATTCTCTTTCACACATTTGTAACCTATTAATAAAATTTTCCTTATTTATTTCCTTTGATTTAGAATTTATGATATTTTCCTGAGTCAAAATAGTCATTTTGCACATTTTGTGTTGCGACAAAGTGCCTAAATTAACTCAAAATGTCTCGAAAATCAACAAACATGTTAAACAAGTATTATGGTACCTTATGACCATATACAAGTCTAACCTGCTAAAAAGAGAATGTTACAATTCTCCCCTCCTTTTAGAAATTTTATCCCTAAAAGAAAGCATTACAGACTGCGGTATTGAGCGTTTCTGGCTCTACGCGCAGACCCTGTGCTGATGACGGGGAAGAGCCACCGATATCTTTCACCATAAAGGATTACGGTGATATTGTTCGGGATCACGATGATCCACTCGTCATCTTCAAAGTAATATCTAACGCCGAGGTTTGACATATTTTCCTAGAATAAGGCACTATGGACTATGGTATTGAGCGTTTCTAGCTCTACACGCAGGCCTTGTGCTGATGATAAGGAAGAACCACTGATCTCTTTCACTACTAAGGACTACGAAAATATTGTTTGGGATCACGATGATCTACTCGTCATCTCTGGAATAATATCTAACGCTGAGGTTTGACATATTTTCCCAGAATAAGGCACTACAAATTGCGGTATTAAGCGTTTCTAGCTCTAGCACAAGCCTCATGCTGATGATAAAGAAGAATCACCGATCTTTTTCACCATTAAGGACTACGACATTATTGTCCGGGATCACGATGATCCACTTGTCATCCCTGGAATAATATCTAACGCCGAGGTCCGACGTATTTTCGTAGACCAGGGTAACTCAGCAGACATAACGTTTATGGACGCTTTCGAAAAGTTAGAGTTCCCCATGCCTGCCTTAACCCCCTATGAGGGTGAAGTCACCGGGCTCTCTGGAGAGACAGTCACCCCGATGGGCTATTTTGAAATATTCTTGACCTTCGGAGACAATAAAGTCTACAAAATCGTCAAAGTCAGATTTTTGGTCGTGGACTCCCATCTGCATAGAACATTATTTTGGGGCGACCTACCCTGAATGGCATTGCCGCTATAGTGTCCACCGTTCACATGGCCATGAAATTTCTTAACAAGAATAATAACGTGGTCACGGTCAAGGGTGATCAGATCACAACACACAAGTGTTATAATGAGAGCCTGAAGATCTATAAAACTCCCAGGAAAGCAGGAACATGTACGTCTAGCTCGGCCATGGATCAAGTTAACGTCCTTATGACCGAGCTGGATGTCAGAAAAAAAATTCAGGGCACCAGACCCTAGCCAGAAAGATAACTTCTTCCACTCCAACTAGGTGACAAGCCTGACTAAGTCACCAAATAGGCACAAATCTGGAAGACCAGGAGAAATGCCAGCTTATGGAGCTCTTGTAGAAAAACAAAGACCTCTTTGCCTGGATGTCCTCCGACATGCCTGGGCTTGACCCTGCTTTCATCTGTCATCGTTTATCTATTAAACAGGATGCAAAGTTGATCTCCCAAAAGAAATGAAAAGTTTACCCTGAAAAACAGCAGATCATCCCATACAACAAATACGGATGACCTTCTCACAAAGCCCAGAACAAGTTCACTTGTTCCATCAGAAGACCTCGAGTCCACTAGTACTTTGGCACAACATAACCTGCAAGGTTATCACACTTTACCGAGATTCAAGGAATATAAGGTCTGAAGAGGATCAGATATTTCAATATCTATACAAGATGGCAAAACAAGGGAATCCACTTGACCACCCTTTGGGGGTAAGTAGCGCATTCAATGGTTTTAACCCGTGCCCATGTGAGCTGTACCTTAGACAACCAACCAGGAGAATCCACTTGACCACCCTCTAGTGGCAAGCAGCGCAATCAAGGGTCTTAACCTGTGCCCATGTGAGCTGCACCTTAAATGGTCAACCAGGAAGCCACCAATGGGATGAAGGAGTCCCTTAAGTTCCAAGTAAAGAGGGTAACCCACCAAGCCTTTCTCAGCGGGTTGGTTACGAATCGCAAAACCTCAACACTTGGCTAAAACCATCACATGGTTATTGGCAGCATGGATAGTGAAATCCATGCACAAGCTATTACGGTACCCTTCGAGAGTGTCTCGTGCTAGAAAGGTTGCGCAGTAGAAAAATCCCAAGTTAGGAAAAAATTCTCACACTCAACCATACACACTAAAGACCCCGACAAAAGACCACTTATGCCAAGGTCAAGTGGGCTCCTAAACACCGCAATGGTTGGTGATGGACCCTAGACAAGGCTTTACTTATGCCAAGGTCAAGCAGGCTCCTAAACACCCCAATGGTTGGTGATGGACCCCAGACAAGGCTTTACTTATGCCAAGGTCAAGCAAGCTCCTAAACACCCCAATGGTTGGTGATGGACGCCAAAAAAGGCTTTACTTATACCAAAGTCAAGAGGGATCCTAAATGCCCAAATAGTTAGTGACGGACCCCGGACAAATGGTTTCTATACCAAAGTCATGAGGGATCCTAAATACCAAAGTGAATGGTAATGGACCCCGGACAAGGTTTCATCTATACTAGAGTCATGTGGGATCCCAAATACCAAAGCGATTGGTAATAGACCCCAAACAAGGTTTCCCCTCGATCAAAAATATTCCTAAGTCCATAAAATAGTTATGAAAAATAACACAATGTTCATTGGACCTAGTGCAGACCATGGAAAAAGAAGTAAACACGGTAACAATTCTAGTTCATTCTACAGACTCTGGCTACACCCCGGAATGTCCACTTATGGCTAATTGACACATGGATCATGTCCGGACTATGACGCGTCCATAAATGTTATGATTAAATGCCTCTAGAGTAAAGCTCATAATCCTATGGAGAAGCACGGACCACGACTTCAAGTAAAAGCACGAATTTCGTCATCTAGGGACATTGAGACTTGCTACTTCACTATACTGGCAAAGCACCAAGCTAGGAGCAATAGTTTTGGACTGCAATCTGGGACCCTGTCACCTTGGTCAACTCGGCATGTATCCGAATTGAATTCGTCGTTGATACCCTAGAACATAACAACCGAGATCCTTTGAACTACATATGGGGGCAACGTATGGCTCACCTTAGAGGGCTGAATGACAATGTAAGCAGAGCAATCTGACTTAGATTCCGGCCTTACACGTCAACCCTGGAGGAATACTACAACATATCACGGACCTCGACCCTTTCGAAAACATTGTGAGATCTGGTATTAAGTATGACTTGGATCCCTTTGTTCACTGTGTGCTGTGTGTTCCTACTAAACATAGATACCTTGACACTTAGCTGTCCTATCTAAGCACCAAGTTAGGGGGACCTGTTCCGGACTGGGATTTTGGGTTATTAGTCAGGGGCTCCACTAGAATAATACCTAGATATTACTATGCACTATCTTGATGAGTATATTAGCCCATTTATTAGGCATAAATCTCTTAAGTATCCTTGATGGATATGAAAGCTAATTATATCCCACATAAATAGGAAAATTAGTTAAAAGGGGTCACAATCCCTAATGGATTCTAATCCTATATAATTGCATTTAATACATATTGCACTCATCCTAAGACGTTCTTATAAATATCATGTCAGGTTTCAAAAGTATGCATCTCCTCTAATATACAGACTATCTTCATTGAGCATAATCTAACTTGAGCGTCGGAGTGCCTTTTGCAGGTACCCACCCCCTCGCACCACCGCTATCGTAGCTGTGCCACGGAGGAGTTCACCTTCAATCATCAATACGTTCCTATCTTAAGTACCTTCTGAATCTACTTCAGAATAACCTTAAACTAACAACTAAACCTAAGTGCCTACTTCTTGTTTCTTTTTAGGATTAGAGAATACCATACTAGTTCTTCTGTCTCTTTAAATTTTAGTATGAGGGGCTATTAAATATCATTGGCATAGTATTAATGGTAAGACCTTAATTATTTATCTTTGTTTGGTTACATTAGAGATGCAGGCACTAAAGTAGAACAATAGGACACGTTGCCGAAAGGAGGATAGAATATCCAATGTCAGCATCATGCCCAAATCTTAAAGATTAGGACATTGCCAATTGAGCTACAGGCTCGTTGGCTAATAGGACCTTATTTTCCTTTGAATGTGCCAGCCACTTGAGCTTCAATTTTGGTTTTATGTCCACTTGAATACCATTCAAGCTTGGAAACACTAAACTTGAAGCAAAACAAGTGTTGGACTTGTCTTCAGGGATGTTTCATATTGTCTTGGCACTTAACCGCCTCCATATCTGGATTCTTTAATGTCAACTTTCATAAATTAACAAATAGTTGTTTCCACTTATTTTCAACGGGGAATTTTGATGGTATCTTAATAGGTTTAGTATTTAAAGTGAATTGTGAAGTATTTATTAAATATTGAGTTCATAATAAATATTTAAAAATAATTAATAAAATATTTAATAATTCATTTGAAATACTAAATTAAAAAAAAACAAGTACCATTGAAATTCCCTTTCCAATGTCGTATTGTCATCTCATTCAAAGGTGCGTGACTCATTAACTAATTAACTAGGACATTAAAGGATCCCACAATTTTCACAGAGACTTTATCAACATTTTTAATTTGTAGGAGGTAGGTAGTCTAGGAACCTCTTTATTTGTGCTAAACCCAACACTTTCCTTAAGATAAAGATGATCCTACACCTCTTTTAGAGGTGTAGATACTGTACACACACTTTTTAAGGGTATGTGATTGAGAGAGAAAAAGTGAAAAGAAAAAGTAAGTATGATGAATGGTATTAGATGAGGTGTGAAAAGAGGTATATATACTATTTGTGGTAAGAATATCAGAGTTGCTTTCCTTATGACAAGAAAGTTTCAGATTGGAGATAGTAATGGCACGATGATCTTGTTCCAAGAATGTTGTCAAATCAAATTGAGCCATTCACTTATTTATAGAAAATTAAACTTTTCAAATTGAAAATTAGAGTGTATATATAGGGAATACATCAATTTACAATAATGTAAATTAAAATCACTCTTATATTATTAAATAATTTTTTTACAAAATTTATTATTAAATTGAAAATTTTTATCAAATAAATTATATCTATAAATTTTTTATATTAATTCAAAAAATTTTAATATTTCATTGACATACATCAAGATTAACGTAATATATACTTTTAAAATATATGAAAATAAGAACCACTTGATTATATTCTTATTGATGTTTAATTTTTTCAAGATTTGATACAAATGATTAAGATGATGAATATTTATAATTTAACGATTGGATCGATAAAAACCATATTTTTTAAAAAATTATTAAGTGGTGTAAATATGTCAAGTGTGTATATATAGGGGACATATCTAGTGAGAGAAGTTTTTATTGTGAGAGGGTGAGACGAGTAAATCTTGATCATATAACCATACATGGATGATCGAGATTAAAAGTTACTTGAAGGTCATGTGACCACTTAAAAAAGTCACATGCATTTATGTTCTAATTTTGACCATTCATGAAAGATCCAATGGTCAAGATTCACTCCTCTAACCTCTCATAATAAATATTCCTCTCACTTAAGTAAGATCCTATATATATATATATATATATATATATATATATATATATATATATATATATATATGGGAGGAAAACTATTTACACTTAATGTAAGTAAAAAGACTTACACATAATCTCTTATTATTAAATTTATTTTAATTTAATGGTTTTAAATCATTTAATTAAATGATGAGAGAGAATAATAAACACTCACATTAAAAAGGAGAGAAAATAATGAAATGTGATTTTAATGAAGAAATAAATTTTAGTTATTAAGTCTATTTATTAACTTAAAAATGATATAATATTGAATATTGTGAACACCTAGTTTTGTCTGGAGTATTTTTATAAAACAAAAAAGAGGTTCATCTTTCACTTAGTAGCCCATTAACCCATAACCCATGATCTAATCCATTAACCTATAATCCAACCCGTTAACCCACGACCCATATACCCGCACTTATCCTAAACAAACCCCATCAGTTATCCTAACCCTTCATCCTAAACAAACCTATCCTAAACTAACCATAACTTATCCTAAACAAACTCGTAATCATACTTTAACTTAAACACTTCAACCTAATCCCCTCTTATAAAAACACATAACCCACAAACAGAAAAGACACTCAGAACCTGACTTATTTTTCAGCATTGAAACACACTTCTGCCACTTTTTTTTACTCACGTGACCTTCCCCTTACCTCTGCCAAAGTTCAAATTTCTACCGGCACCATACCACCACTTCATCTTCAACCTCACCTCATCGCCATCATCATTAAAGCCACCATTAAAACCATCATCACACCTCCCATTCACAACCACCATAGCCACCACAAAACAAACCAAACCCCCACCGTGAGATCCTCCATACCCCCACCTCACACATGTAAAAAAAAGGGACCGCAACCACCTCGTACAACCGAACCAGAACCAAATCTTTGCCCAAGCCGTGACTAGCCCCCTTCAATGACCACTATATCGAATCAAACACACCACCACCCAACCAAAAAAAAAAAAACCCATCATCTTCATTCTCCACGCTTTGAACTCGAACCGAGACCGAAGCTCCATCTTCACGCAACCACTGGCCTCACCAGTGCAACCTCTATGTCGCCACCGCTCGAACCATAGCTGAATCGTCGAACTAGATCTGGGCTCTAGCCGTTCTGCCACCGCGCTGTTGCCACCTTCCCGATCCGAGTCACGCACCACGCTAGACCAGACCCGCTCGCTGCCATAGCTCCACCTCTATGCACCTTCATCGTCGTTTCTGCACCTCCATACCTCCTTTGCAACTCATCTTCCAAAAAAGAACCCTTTTGCTTTTTGGTTGGTAAGCTTTATCTTTTTTGTTTTTAAAGTCTGTTAATTTTTTTTTTAAAAATATAAAAGTTTAATAGGCTTATTTAGGGCTAAAAGGGCTGCAAAACCATAATAAAAAAATAAAAAATAAAAAAGGATTAAAAAAAATTGAACTTTTTTTTAATAAAAAAATAAAATGGGTTATCTGAGTTGCGACAGCTCGCTAACCTTTTATAACTTTTGTAATCATCTGAGTTACATCACTTGATGATTTAAAATTATTATTATTATTATTATTATTATTATTATTATTATTATTATTATTATTATTATTATTATTATTTCTTCAATTTTTATAAATCGCTAATTAATAAAAACCCAAAATTTTCTTTTAAAATAAAAATTTTCGCAACAAACTTGATGAGCAATGGGTGACGTCTCTAGTGTGACGCGAGCTTCATCTATTCAATCCTTAATTTGATTAACAATATCAATGACGACTTGTTAATTCAAATTTTTTTAAAAAAAATAAAAATTAAATTTTTTTCTTTAAAAAAAATAATAAAATCAACCAATTCTTTCTTTTTCCTAGATAATTTGAAATAAAAAAATTGTAACAAATTTGATAGTCAGTGGGTGACATCTATAGCGTGACGCAAGTTTCACCTATTCAGACCTTAATTTGATTAATAAAGTCGCGACGACTTGTTAATTCAAATTTTCAAAAATGTTTTTTTAATTAAAATCAATCAATCCACAATTATTTTCTAAAGAACTATGTGACTTTGATTTTCTCATTGCACCCGAGGATACGTAGGAGCGAGACTTTTATTCCATCAAGCCAAAAATTTAATTTTTCATAATTTATTTGTTTATTTCATTTTTTACAAAAGGGGTAAAACAAATATTTTCAAGGATTATTAAGAATTTGCATAATTAACTTAAAGTATCGTCTTAGGATGGATGTGATAGGTGTGCTGTGGGATTAAGTTTTCACGCTTTCCTATACATAACCGACTCTCGAATCCAATTTGGTTTTAAAGACTCTTTTTCTTAGGTTTTTCAATTTTTTCTAATAAAAAATAAAATTGGTGGTGACTCTCTAATTAAATATATTTTAATTTAAGTTGCCATTCCGCCAGACATATGCAGTTTTAAAGCGTGAAAATTCTGGAAAAAAAAATGATGCTCTCGAAAAAGCAAACAAAAGGCAAAGGACAGAGCAAGATAGTACGCCAAAGATCAGAAGATGTTTGGAAGCTGCAAATAAGGAACTAGGGCTCCGAGGGTAGGAAATGTGAATGCTTATGTCTTGAAGCATATCAAATGGGTTTTTGATGATAACAAAGGCAAAGACGAAGATCAAGATCAAAAGATAAAGACTAAGATCAAAAGAGGTATATTAGATATAGGTCTTAGAATATCAATGTAAAATGCCCTTTAAGTATCTCAATGATTCTCAAATGGTTTTTCAAATATCATTTCCAAAATAAGTGTGAAAATTCAAAGCTACACATATTTTTCAAAGAAACATTATTTTCAATCTTAGATTTAACACTCATGAAAGGTTTTATGTTTAATCAAATGTCTTAAGGTGTTAGAAATGGCTTACAAGCTTAATTGGACTTGAAAAATGTGTTCAAAGGCCAAGGTAATCGATTACACATGTTTTGTAATCGATTACAAGCTAAACAGAGAGCTGGTAATCGATTACATGGATCATGTAATCGATTACACACAAGTCAGAGGCCTTGTAATCGATTACACCAGTAATGTAATCGATTACAATAAGCCCATAAAGGCAAGAACACGTTCAAAAAGTCATGTAATCGATTACATGGATATTGTAATCGATTACACAGCAAGACAGAAGTCATGTAATCGATTACATGGATATTGTAATTGATTACAAGCAAGTCAGAAGCCATGTAATCGATTACACCAATAATGTAATCGATTACACAGAGCCCAGAAAGCCAAGAACACGTTGGAACAATAATGCAATCGATTACATTTGTTGTGTAATCGATTGCACGCAATCTGACAGAGTCCAACGGCTATTTTAACTGCATTAAATGCTTGGTTTTATCACCCCCAACGGCTCCTTTCTTCATATAACTTATAAATACTTGCCTTAGGTCTTCATTAAGGGTTGAACTTCAATTTAGAACATCAATCTAACACTTATATACGAGAATCAATCCTGAAAACGTTTTTGCCCTATTTTTTGTGAGAAAACTTGAGATATTCAAAAGGGGCATTGTTAGAGCTTCAATTTGTATTAATCTACTCTTTGAAAGAGTTTCTATCATTCAAACACTTTGCTTATTGTGTAAAGAGGGTGAGGTATCCCTCTAGTGAAAAAGGGTGAGGTATCCCTTGTTGAGAAGAATGTGAGGTATCCTTCAAAGGTGTAAAGAGGGTGGGGTATCCCTCAAAGGTTGTATAGGGTGAGGCATCCCTGTTTTGAGGCTCAAAGCACAAGGGTGAGGTATCCCAAGGTGTTGTTGAGTGCTCCAATCTGTAAAGATTTTCAAGCACCCATTCAAGCTTGAAGTTTAGTAGAAAATCTCGAGTGATTCGCTTGAGGACTGGACGTAGGTCACAAAGGGTGGCTGAACCAGGATAAATCCTTGTGTTTGATTCTCTCAACCCTATCTTTTTACATTTGTGCATTTATTTTATATGCTTGCTTGAATGTTATTCATCTTGGCTTGTTTAATTTGTGAGTGAAGTATTTAATCTCATTTATCTATTCACTTCAATTATCCAATAGCTTCAACGAAAATTGATAAACAAACGTTTTACGAAAGATTTGCGAAAATATTTCATAAACTCAATTCACCCATTCTCTTAAGTTTGAGGCCACTTGGCTAACAGGAAAGAGATAGGGCTCTGGCAGAAAATCAACAATTTAAGGAGTTTCTCGTAATTGCCAAAGCAGCATAGAATAATACTCTTTAGCAAGCAGATAGTATGAGGCAACAAGTGAAGACAATATCAGCAAGATATGAGGATATGATCAGAAATGAGAGGTTACGCACTATTAAGGAGATTGCAAGGTATGAAGCAACACTACGACAAGGGCAGGAGTGTTGGGAATTGTGGTTACATCACGTAGCAAAAAAATTAGGATTCCCACCGAGGATCCATGCGAAAAGCCATAATTTGAGTTTTTAAATTATTTACCTCTTGAAGCGTGATCAAAAGGAAAGACGTGAATCACCAACACCATAATAGAAATGATGTCTCTACGGTATCCACACGAACAGACTCATGAATGTCCAACGTCTGTAAAGAGGAGCCTCATGTCTCTCACACAGTGCTAGCTGCGAAGAGAAGAGAAGAAACATGTCGCTCTCTCATTCACTTTTCTGTAGGTGAGGCTAGGGTTATGAAATTATATCTCTTAGCAGCCCCTTAGCAGTACTATTTATAATAGTGACTGCCTTAAGTGAGTGTGAGCATCAGTAAGGTAAGCTGTGCAACCCTAGACTCATCTGTTATGAGTCTGGCCCATATTTGAATCTGAGTCCAACTTGGATCCATTGCTTCAATTTTAGTCTCCTCTATGTGTGTGACCCTGCAGGTTCTCATTACATTGGAAGTAATATTAAAATCCCATTTTAATATTACAAGCAGTGAGTGGTATCTAGCAACACATCGCTACTACCCAAGTAATAAGAATGTCAGTGATTTGACATAACCTTTCTGTGACTAATGTTTCTGTGTCTTTTAGTCCCTTTGTTAAGATATCTAGATTGAACACAAGGCATGGAATGCGTCACCCTTGTATAGTCCAATCTTTCGTTTCCTAATACTTGAGTAGACTTTGTAACAACAAATAAAATCAATATCTCATATTGACTCATTTGAGCATGGTCATGCATTTCACAGTCTCACTCAATCAGGGGCCCCCGAAGATATCGCTCCTGTTATATAGGAGTGACAAATCCCATCTAGGTCACTCACATCCCTCTGCATGATTTTTGGTATGTCCAATAACCAACTTTATAATCACATTGTTACAGATGACGTTTGATGGTATTAAAACACACAACTCCTCATGTAGGAATCGTAGTGATTTCAGGTCAAAGGACCACAGACACCATTGTCACTATGAGAATCGCTTATGACACTCACGTAACGATCCATGTATCATTCTCATGGTGGGCCAGTCCAATACATCATTACTCTAATATGTACCCATGTGAAGACTTGATATCTCATATCCATGACCAGTGAGATATGGTCATCAGTCTATGCACATACTAGTCTCAATGTATTATTGTTGTCCTAATTAACATTAATACTTGACTAGTGACATTTAAGAATAGAGTTATAACCAAAAGGATCTCACGATCAAGTCATCCACTCGATAACCTATGGCATCAAACTTACTATTCTAAGGACTTTATTATGTTTATAAAAAAAGAACACAATAAATGAAATGCCTCATATATTAAAATAAGCATAATAGAATGTATGTAAATACAGACAAATGTATCAGCCTCAAGGGCATACACCAACAAGGAAGACTTGCAAAAAATGATAGATTAGGCAAGACAACAAGACAAGAACATTAATGGATGGAAAGAAGAAGTCCATTTTTGGAGAGACCAATTCTTAAAACTAGTATGCCTAGCCAACACGACGATCGCAAACATTCCATATTATTTAAAGGTGGCAGATAAGATGGTCGATCCTCTTAAGACTTCGGTAGAGATTAATGACTTCATTGAATATTGCAAGAATCTTATTGGACAAATGAAGCAGATGATCAAGGTGCATTCGTTTGAGAAGGATGAATTAGACTAGACAATGATGTATTTCAAATAGAGTGGAAATTATATTCTCCTCTTAAATGATGATAATGTTTCTTTTTCGATTGAATAAAGTATGCCTTTTTGTTTTTCTAATCCTATGTTTTATTGAAGATCCAATACTTTTGAACGAGACGTTTTAAGTAATGGTTATGACAAATAAACTTTTAAATGAGACGTTCTAAGAAACAGTCATGACAAGTAAAAATCAAAGATACTCACTCAAATTCACTTGGCACAAATTAACAATGGTCCTCTAACAAATCAATAATAATCATGGTTATTTTTAATAAATTGTACTTTGATTATTCACATGAAATTTAGAGCCATTGCGTGACTAAGGAAAGAAGACACTAATCAAACCCTTGTTCACAGCACAAGGACTCAAACAAGGTTACCTGCAGCAATGGCAGCTGAAAATGAAGGTAGGAACCTGAGTATGGAAGTCGATGAGATTAAAGGAAGGATGAATGAAATGACAGAGTCTCAGAGAAGAATGGAGGAAATGTTGTCAGCTATAAGAGAGACCCTCACCTTGATTGGGGCAGCCAGAAGCACAGGAGTGACTGGAGCACATCTGCGCCTGCTAACTATCCCTTCCATGGGGACAAACCCCGAGATCACTACTAAGATGCCTATTGTGGGAAGGACCTTGAATAATGCTTCAGAGGATACTGCTCCTAAGAAAAGATCCCATCCGAAAAAGAAATAATCTGAAGTGAATCATGTCCAACACCAACAGACCTTCGGACCTCGATATCCACCACAATACCCAAGTCATCAACCACCATATAACCCTAACCTTCACTTTCCATACCAAACACCTACACCTACACCTCTTTGTTACCCATCCCACCAAATTGTGTCAACCACAAATAACACCCCAACTTCACAATTCCAAATCAACAATGTCCCCATGCCACAACCATATGAACCAACTCGCCCATCCTATTCCCGATATCCACCTTCACTTCCGCAAAATCACCCAAGCCACCTATAGTCTTAACCAGACTTTCAAAATCAAGGTCATTTCCGTCCCCAAAACCTACCCCATTTCCCAAAATTATCCATTTCAAACACAGATTTATTCCAAAGGTTGTTTGATGTTAACCTCATTTCTGGGAATCTTGTATGTCCCCTGGAACCACCGTTCCTAATATGGTATAACTCGAATTTAACTTACAAATACCATATGGACATCCCAGGGCACTCAATTGAAGATTGTGAATCCTTCAAGATTACAGTAAGGAAGCTAATTGCTTATAGGAAGCTTGACATTGAAGAAGTAGCTAGACCCAATATTGTCAACAACTCTTGAAGTGATTGTCATAAAATAATTAGTGATATTGAACTTATGTTAACTTTCTTGAAGTATTAATGTAATAAATTTGCATAGGTACATTGTTTCCTTTCATTTCCATCACATTGTCTTTCTTGACATTTATTCTATTTCATTTCTTCAAAGTGTCTTCCTTGTATCCAATTCTTGGCAATCCTCAATTTGCTAGATGTCAACAAAGTCTGAATGTGCAAATGTCTTTTGCAAAAAAAAAATGAAGAAAAAAAAAAACAAAGAAGTAATCACTTGGTATGCACTATCTTTTTGTCTCAAAATTAAAGTTTTGAAAATAAACAATCATGATTTGAAAATGAAGACTGGTCATTTTTCTCTATCTTTTACAAAATTTCATCATCTTTATCCCTTGTTACCCCTTTTGAGCTTGAAAATTTCTTCAATAAAACCTGGATAAGGATCACCCCTACATTAGGGGATAGTACAAAACAAAGGTTGATTGTCATGGTGATTATTTTGAAGCATAATAAAAAAGGAAGAAAAGATGAAAGGGGCAAGAAGTAAAAAAAAATGATGAAAAATAAAAAAAAAGATGGGAAAGAAAGAAGAAGGAAAATGAAATGAAATGGGTCATGATAAAGGAAAATGAAAGAAAATGAAATGAAATGGGGAAGAAATAGAGAACAATAAGAGAAATGTGTGCTTGAAAGTGCAAAAGCAGTCGACGAAGTTTAATTTTGGTCAATGATCCTTAGTCTCATTCAACCCTTAAACACTTGTTTAAGCCTTATATCTTTCCTTTCATAACCCCTAGCCTTGACCACGTTACAAGCCTCAAAAAGTCCATTCTGATCAATGAAGGGTTATTGTCATTTCGTTAACTTTAATTTTGAGATAAAGGTTACACTCATCTAAGTATCTAGTTCATTGCTCTTAAAAAAAAAGAAAAGGAAAAGAGAAAAAAAAAACTTACACCAGGGCAAGTTTCTACCATGTTCGAGCTGGCCCTACACTGGGGCATTCTTTTCCCTAGTTCAATTTAACCTACATTAAGGCAAATATTTTGGTCACTAGGACGAGTTCTTGTTCTATTCAATTTAGTCCTAAATTGAGGCAAATTTCTCTTTAGTTCAATTTGGGCCTTACACTAGGACAAGTGTCTACCCTGCTTGATTTGACTCTAAGCTGGGGTAATTTTTCTTTTTCTTGGTTCGATTAACCAACATTAGGATAAATCTTTTGGTCACTAGGGTGAGTTTCAGTCCTATTCAATTCAGTCTTAGACTGGGGCAAATTTTTCTTCAGTTCAATTTGGCTTGATGTAGATGTTCAGCAAAAGAAAATCCTTAGTCATAATGTCTAGTAGGAAACTAAAGGTCGTTCTCATAAAGATCAAACCAATTCATATCGGATCAACACCTCTTTTGAATCTTATACCATCATTTGTGTATTTTTTCGTATATACCCTTTTATGTAGCCAAGCTTGCAAGACCAATCTGAAAGTTGTTCACTCAGTAAGTTCCTTTTCTATTGTACCTTTAAATCCATGTTTGTCTGTTACGTAATGCTTCAGGTAAGGTGAATATGAGTACAACATTATGATTTGACTATCTAATAATAATCCCTTGATGAACAATTTAGACTGAAAAGAACTTAGAAGTTTCAATTAAAAGGAAAAATGATATCCTAAGGGATAATCCATAAGTAAGAGGTATCCGAGCAAAAAAAGAAGAAGCAAAGGATCCCGTTAGACTGAAAACCTGAAAGGGCGGTTTAAGCAAAAGTTGAAGCCAATGAATTGGAATTGCTTAAACTGGGGCAATTTTGGCAACTTTATTTGCATTCGATTGGCCATACTGGGGCAAATTTTCTGAAGGATTAAGGGGAAGATATGTTGAAGGAAATAACAATAGAGACAACATTTGAGTTATCAAGCAGTTACAAGCAATCAGTTGGATGAGGGACAAAGTTAAATACTGGAGTAAAATTTTCTCTCAAGGACTCAGTCAAGCAAGGGTTCGTGATAAGAGATGATCATTTCATTTCTCAAAAGGAGAGTTGGGGATGGAAAACAAGAAAAGAGAAAGAAAAAGAAAAAGAAAGAAAGAAAGGGTGAGTAAGAAGGACCGAAGTTATCAGGTCCAACAGGCAAAAGCATGTGAACAAGGGTTTGATTAGTCAAAGCTTTCCAAAGTCGTCCTTGGTTCAAATGATTTTTTTAAAAAAAATTTAAAAAAAGAAGAAAAATAGAAAAAAAGAGAAAAAAAAGAAAAAAAAAGAAAAAGAAAAAGAAAAGAAAAAGAAAAGAGAAGAAAAAAAAAGAAAAAAGGAGAAAAAGAGAAAAGAGGGAGAGAAAAAAATAAGAGGGAAAAGGAGAGAGAAAAATAAAAAAATAAAAAAAGAAGAGAAAATCTTTTTGGGTCAGGATGCTTATTGCCTTTTAAAATTTATGTACTTTGGGCTGCAGTAGCCCAATGTCTTTTAAATTTCGGGCCATAGTAGCCCATTGTCATTTAAATTTCAGGCCACAGTTGTTCATTGTCTTTTACATTTCGGGCCGCAGTAGCCCATTGTCTTTTAAATTTCGAGCCGCAGTAGCCCATTGTCTTTTAAATTTCGGGATGTAGTTGCCCACTGTCTTTCGGGACTCAGTTGCCCATTGTCTTTTCGGGATGCAGTAGCTCATTGTCATTGTCTTCCGAGACTCAGTAGCCCATTGTCTTCTAAATTTTGGGACACCGAAGCCCACTGTCATTCCATTCATTTTGAGTGCATCAGCTCCTTTCATTTTGAGCGCATCAGCTCTATGCATTTTGAGCGCAACGGCTCCTTGCATTTTAAGTTTTGAGCGCATCGGCTCCTTGCATTTTAAGTTTTTAGGCGCATCGGCTCCTTGTATTTTAAATTTTTGAGCACATCGGCTCCTTGTAATTGTTTTTTAAGCTTTGAGCGCATCGACTCTTTACATTTTAATTTTTAAGCGCATCGCTCTTTGCATTTTTATTCTCACCTTATTCTGTTTTTATTTTTTTTCCTAAACAAAATTTGAGTTTCTGTCTTTACACATTCCTTACTATGATAAAATGAAAAGTTGCGGTTATTCTTTTTACCTAGTAAGAAACAAATAAATAGGGGCAACTGTGAACACCCAATTTTGTTTGGAGTATTTTTGCAAAAGAAAAAAAAAAAGAAGTTCATCTTTCACTTAGTGGCCCATTAACCCATAACCCATGATCCAATCCGTTAACTCATAATCTAACCTGTTAACCCCACGACCCATATACCCGCACTTATCCTAAACAAACCCCATCAATTATCCTAACCCTTAAGTTCATCCTAAATAAACCTATCCTAAACTAACCATAACTTATCCTAAACAAACCACAAGTTAGTCATCGTAAACCCAAAACTCATCCCAAACAAACCCCATCACATATCCTAAATAAACTTCTAATCACACTTTAACTCAAACACTTCAACCTAATCCTCTCTTATAAAAACACATAACCCACACATAGAAAAGACACTCAGAACTTGACTTATTTTTCAGCCTTGAAACACACTTCTGTCCACTTTTTTTTACTCACGTGACCTTCCCCTTACCTCTGCCAAAGTTCAAATTTCTACCGGCACCATACCACCACTTCATCTTCAACCCTCACCTTCGTCACCATCACCATTAAAGTCACCATTAAAACCACCATCACACCTCCAATTCACAACCACCATAGCCACCACAAAACAAACCAAACCCCCACCGTGAGATCCTCCATACCCATCGCTCACCTATAAACAAAAAAAAAAAAAGGACTACGACCACCTCGTACAACCGAACCGAGAACCAGATCTTTGCCCAAGCCGCGACCAGCCCCCTTCAACGACCACCATATCGAATCAAACACACCACCACCCAACCAAAAAAAAAAAACCCATCATCTTCATTCTCCACAGTTCGAACCCGAACCGAGACTGAAGCTCCATCTTCGCGCAACCACCAGCCTCACCAGCGCAACCTTAGTGTCACCACTGCTCGAACCACAGCTGAATCGTCGAACCAAATCCGGGCTCTAACCATTCTGCGATGGCGCTGTCGCCACCTTCCTAATCCGAGTCGCGCACCACGCCAGATCAGACCCGCTCGCTGCCGTAGCTCCACCTTCACGCACCTTCATCTCTTTTTCTGCATCTCCATACCTCCTCTGCAACTCATCTTCCAAAACAGAACCCTTTTGCTTTTTGGTTGGTAAGCTTTATCTTTTATGTTTTTAACGCTTGTTAACTTTTTTTAAAAAAAAATAAAAGTTTAAATGGCTTATTTGGGGTTAAAAGGGCTGCAAAACCATAATAAAAAATGAAAAATAAAAAATAAAAAATAAAAAAGGGATTAAAAAAAAGTTGAACCTTTTTTTAAGAAAAAAATAAAATGGGTTATCTGAGTTGCGACAGCTCGCTAACCTTTTTGTAACTTTTGTAATCATTTGAGTTACGTCGACTTAATGATTTGAATTATTATTATTATTATTATTATTATTATTATTATTATTATTATTATTATTATTATTTTGTCCTCAATTTTTATAAATCGGTAATTGATAAAAATCTAAAAGTTTTCTTTTAAAATAAAAATTTTCGCAATAAACTTGATAAGCAATGGGTGACGTCTCTAGCATGACGCGAGTTTCATCTATTCAATCCTTAATTTAATTAATAAAGTCGCGACGACTTGTTAATTCATTTTTTTAAAAAAAATTAAATTGTTTTCTTTAAAAAAAATAAAATCAACCAATTTCTTTTTTTTTTCTAGATAAATTTAAATATAAAATTGGTAACAAATTTAATAATCAGTGGGTGACGTCTCTAGCGTGACGTGAGCTTCACCTATTCAGACCTTAATTTGATTAACAAAGTCGCGACAACTTGTTAATTTAAATTTTCAAAAATGTTTTTTTAATTAAAATCAACCTACCCACAATTATTTTTTAAAGAGCTACGTGACTTTCATTTCCTCATCACACCTGAGGATACGTAGGAGCGAGACTTTTGTTCCGTTAAGTTAAAAATTTAATTTTTCATAATTTATTTGTTTATTTCATTTTTTACAAAAGGGGTAAAATAAATATTTTCAAGGATTATTAAGAATTTGCATAATTAACTTAAGGTACCGTCTTAGGACGGGTGTGATAGGGGTGCTGTGGGATTAAGTTTCCACTCTTCCCTATACATAACCGACTCCCGAATCCAATTTGGTTTCAAATACTCATTTTTTTAGGTTTTCTAATTTTTCTTAATAAAAAATAAAATTGGTGGCGACTCTCTAATTAAATATATTTTAATTTAAGTTGTCATTCTCGCGATCTTTCGGTCGCAACAAATATAATTTATAATATTTTTTATATATAATGTATTAATTTATTGTATTTTAAAATTAGCTAATAAAAATTAACTATCAACTTTTATACTAAATAAAAATATTTAGTAAACACTGCATACGACATGTTTAAATAAAAATTATCAAAATGATTTGAAATGATTGAATTAAGTATGATAGATAATGTATAATTTATGATTACCTGGAGATCATTTAAAAGTTTGACAAGAGCCTGATGATCTTCTTTTTAGTTGATCATGAAAGGATGCATGACAAATTACCTGATATTTTCAATGGTGATATGCTCAACCCAAGTCTTTCAGTTAGAACTGAAAGTAGAACATATTATTTGAAAGTGTATTTATTTTAATAAATTAAAAAATGAAGAATTTTAGTAAATAAAATGATTCAAACTAATTTGCTCAGAGAGCATTATGCTCTTTTTTTCCCTCGATCATGAACAAATGACAAATAATTAACCTTTTTACTAAATGTTATATTCAACTCCGATCTTTCACTAACACCTAAAAGCAAAACAAATTACATCTTTTATATTTTTTATTAAAAAAATATAAAAATGACCAAATTAAAAAAGAAAGGCATCCAAACCATTTGTTATTGGTGACAACGGAGTTCTGCAAGTGATGGATGAGTTTGGACATGTACTTATAAAATTATCTAACATATTAATATAAGAAGATAATAACTCCAAAGATTTTTAAAATATAATTTTTAAAAATTAGTTATACTTTATTAACTTATAACCAAAAACAAAAAATGTTATAAATTATATTAAATAATTAACTATTTATTATATTTTTGTTTTTATATAATGTATTAATTTATTATATTTTAAAATAAGTTAATAAAAATTAACTATCAACTTTTTATACTAAATAAAAATAACTTATACTAAATAAAAACAAAAATATTATAAATTATTTTTAATATTATATCATTTTTTAAGTTAATAAATATACTTAATAACTAAAATTTATTTTTTTATTAAAATCATATTTCCTTATTCTCTCTCATTTTTAATGTGAGTGTTTATTATTCTCTCTCATCATTTAATTAGATGATTTAGAACCATTAGATTAAAATAAATTTAATAGTAAGAAATTGTGTGTAAGTTTTTTTACTTATACTAGGTGTAAGTGGATCTCCTCCCTATATATATAAAACAACAAAAACCTTTTCATACTAGATAAAGTCAGTTAAATGGATCTAATGACGCTATTAAATTCTATCATAATTTATGTGATAATAACTTAACTTTTATATTTTTTTTTTTATAAAAAATAGATATTATTATATTTCATTATATTTGATTTCAGTGCTCAACCTCTTTTCGTAATGCGATGGTGACAACGATTGGATGTGCTTTGTTTTTATAATTAGAATGCTTATTTTAAATAATTGTTTATTAAGGAATTTATGTTGTTCTATAATTAATAAATAATTTAATATCTACATCACTTGAAGATAAAACTTTATATAAGTCTTGCTAAAATTAATTGAACTAGATTTATTTTGAGAAACTAAATTAACTTATACTTTAAAATAAATTTTTGATTAGATATATATGTATTGCTCTATGTTATATAATGATCTGATATTTAAATCATATGGGAATACAAACTTGACATTAAAACATATTAATATCTGTATTCGCTGGCAAAGATTTTACAATAAGATTTTATATTTTCTTGAAGGAGGATGCGTCAAAATGACTGTTTAAAATATCTATTAACTAATAACTAAAAATTATTATTCACCAATTAATTAATTTTTTGTTTAACATATTTTTTTTTACTAATTTACTAGCTTAATTATTTTTTATTAATTATCATAAGATTTTAGTCTTTGTGAAACTGAAAAGCTTCTTACGCGCAGCATAACGACTCAGAAAGATTATTTTCGAAAAGCATTTCTCTAAGAGGTTATATCTCTCAATCATAAAATAGATTTGTGTAACATAAGTTATATTGTGATATAGTTTTCCTCCCAAAACGACATCGCTTCTGTCCTCTCTTAATAGTGAGCAAAAACAAGTTTATTATTCTATCATTAATGCGGTTGAATAAAACATATGCAGGATGTATATTTTTTGTATATAGTTATGTAGGGAGATGACAGACATTTATGTCGAAAACATTGAATAATTATATCTTTTATTGATTTACATATTGACTTATTTCTTATGAACAAATGAAAGATCTTATTCTTTGTGAAATTCAAAGGCTTCTTAGGACTAATGGAATTAGTGAAAAGATATTATCTTCCAAGGACTTTTTCACAAGGTGATATCTCTTAATCATATTAACACACATCTTATGATCGGGAAGTTTCCATTCAATTTTATTATTCTTTCATCAATGTTATTAAAACAACCGCTTGAGGTTTATCTTTTGTATATAACTAGCACAATACCCGTGCGATTCACGGGTTACTCTTTGTATAAATAACTAATAGTACAAGAGGTTAGCTAACTCAATTAGTAAAGACCAGTTGATTGTTAGGTCTTGACATCAAATCTAGTCTTCATCCTCCTCTTTTTTTTTTTTTATGTGTGTGTAAAAACACATACTCCTTATTGAAATGTATAACATTTCCCAATCAATAACTCTGGAAAAAAAAAACTACTTTAATAAGTACCAAGAAAAAGAAATGACTGTATAAAAAAATTCATCTAAAAATAAGTAATAATCTAACCTACAGATTCATTTAATAAGCTAGTAATTAGAAAGATTAAGTAATTAAAAGATTGTACACCAATAATTGGAAATAAACAATAGCATAGAAATAAGGATTTAATTTATATGCACTGTCAAGAGTAAACTTTTTTATACCATTAATTAAAAATATATTATCACATCATTAAAAGTATTTAACTCTCATAATAATCACTTTAAAGTTATACATATGATAATGTATAATTGATTGATTGTATACAATATTTTATACAATCAATGTATGGAAAATTATACTAAAAAAGTATAACATATAAAATATAGAACAAATAATTCAATAATTCAATGTTATTTTGGTAATTTAAATAATTTTATATTAAATTTTAAAATACCCGCAAATACTCATGTGTAACCAACCACCTATCTCATAGG
Source organism: Ormosia semicastrata (assembly GCA_029884595.1). Taxonomy (NCBI): domain Eukaryota; kingdom Viridiplantae; phylum Streptophyta; class Magnoliopsida; order Fabales; family Fabaceae; genus Ormosia; species Ormosia semicastrata. The sequence goes on from JAQQTO010000062.1 coordinate 408,753, forward strand.
GATCATAATTAGGTACCAGCAATAGGGACAAGGAAAGCATTACCCGACCTCTCCATCCCCTTGACATCCGTAACTTGAAACATGTAAATAATGTAAATAAGAAAATAAAAAGAAGAATAAGATTAGTAATATAACAAATAAGATTTTTTATTGAGTGAGGATTTAGTTAAAGAAACCATTTTCTATAGATAGAATTTACTTTTAGTAAATTTAGTGGATGTTAAAATTTATTTTACTGCTAGAAAATTTTGATTTTGGTGAATTTTAAAATTTTTTAAATACCTGTGAAGATCCATGTGTACTTGCATTCCCCGTATAGATCATAAATAGATATTTGTAATGGGGATGGATAAAGCATTACTCGGCCCACCTCCCGTGTTATATGAGAACATGTAAATAATGCATAAAGAAAAATAAAAATAAAAATAAAACTAACAATGTAGTCAATAAGATTTTTTTAATGAGTTTTCATTAAAAGAAATTATTGTTGGTGGATAAAATTTAGTTTTAGAAAATTGAGTGGATGTTAACATTTATTTTATTATGTTTTTTGGGTGAATTATAAAATTTTATATTGCATTATTAATTACCTACGAATATCGATAAGTACCTGTCTCCCTCACAAAGATTATAAATGGGTACTTGCGATTGGGAGAATCAATATCTGTCATACCCCCTCTCGTTAATTGGGGACATGTAAATAATGTGAATAGGAAAATTAAAATAAGAATATGATTACTTATGTAGCTAATAATTAATATGATTTTTTATTTATTAAGTTTTAATTCAAAGAAACTACTTTGTTGGATAGAATTTAACTTTGGTAAATTCAGTAGATGTTAACATTATATATTTATTGTTGTGTATTTGTTTTTGGTAAATTTTAAAATTTTATAGTGAATTATTAAATATTTACATATACTTATAAGTATCTAACTTCCCCATATGAATCATAAGTGGGTACATGCAATTCGAATGGAGGAATCACTATCCGCCCTCACTCTATTGACATTTCTATACAGGAGTATGCAAATAACTCTTTTTTTATATGAAAATATATAAATAATAACGTAGATAAGAAAAAAAGTTATTTTCTTAAAAAATAAAATAGAGAAGAGGAGGTTTTGGTGGGAAGTTTTTTTCTGTCTAGATGACACGTCGATGGATTGAGGGTTCCTTTTTATATATAGTAACTAGCATTGTACCCGTGTGATTGCACAGGCTACTCTTTTGCTTAAATTACTTTAATAATAATTTATTTATTTAAAAATAAATACTAATATAACATGTTGGTTCATTAAATAAGCTAGTAATTAGAAGAATAAAGTAATTAAAAGGTTGTATGTCACAATGTCTCTCTCGGCACAAAGCAATGCGGAGCGATAAATTCTTACAAATGAATACAATAATGAAAAGGAGTCATCACTAACTAATTTATCCATTAAGAGTGAAAGGTTTTATCGGATACCTAAAAGATGATATGCATTTTAGAGTTTAGGTTCGGGAGTTGATTATGGATAAGAAAGATATTAGCACCCTACGCTATCCGTTCCAAGAACGGTTACATATTTAATCTAGTGTTATCCTTTAAAATTATTTAAATTAGTCCTTTATTGTTTATTTGTAAAAATATTTTATTTTTATTTTATTTTAATATGTCCCACTTTGTTAAGCACATTATTAATAATGATAAATGACTTTAACAGAGAATGAGTAGTTAAACAGTCATTGCTCTATGGAACAAATTTAAATCTCGTAATATATAATATGAAAGTGGTGAATTAATGCTTACATATTTTATTAAAAATATTTCAAAAAAAGAAAGATGACCATACAAAATTGTATTTATTTGCTTCAAGAAAATATTTCTTCTTTTAAGTGAATGGCCAAATAAATCTCATTTCAAAAGACTTTAATTTAAGAAAATATATTTTTTTTTTGTGAAATGAGACTTTTGAGGTGATTTTTTTTTTAAAAAAAGGTTTTCATAGGAGCTTTAATCCACCACAATCAAAATTTTAGGAATTTGTAAATTTGTCTACATTCATTTTTTATTTTATTTTATTAAAAAAATTCTTGGGAAATTAGATCAAACTAACTCACTTGGCGAGTACTACAAAACAATCAAGATTTAGCTACGGACAAATCTGTCACTAATGAGGAAAAATTCATCGCTAACTCACATTTAGCGATGGAGTTAGTGATGGATTTCGTTGTCGCTAAAGTCAATGCTAGATTGCTTCACACTAAACTTTTAGCGATGGAAATGACTCCGTCGCTAAATCTAGCAACGAATTTTTCCCTCACAAATTCATTGCTAAATTTGTGCCATATCAACACACACGATTGTTCCCCAATTGCATTTAGCAAGAGATTTATCTATCGCTATCCGTCACTAAATTTATATCACATCATCACCTCAAACATCATCAGTTTAAATTTAGCAAGGGTCTAATCCGTCTCTATGTTTTTTTTGTGAGACATCTAACCTCTGTTTATTGCTTATTGTAGATCTATTTAATTGCTCATAAATTAAATATAGTAAAAATACTACTAAACATAAAATAATATCTATAATTAATTGCGTAGCATCAAATATATATTAACATAACTCAAAGTATCATTTCAAGCAAATAGTTTGAAACTATCTACATTATATCAAAAAATACTGGCAACATAGCACAAAATGCTATACATAGACCTACACAAGTTTTGTGTCTTCCTAAGCAAAAGTTAAGTCTAAAAGTGTCTATGTAGAAGTTAATATTCATGGGGTGGATGAACTAAGACCATTTGGTGATGTTTGTGTAAGATTCTCTCTCTAAAAAGTACTTGAAAGTAGCCTAACAGTAGTTTGCACCTCTTGTTGTACCACCTCTTGAACCATTGCTCTCACATCCCCTAGTCTTTTCTCAATCTCAGGTTGGACAGCTTCTTCAAACTCAAGTGTGTTAGAATAATGATGTGTGGAAGCATTATAAGTACAAGCTCTAAAATTTAGTGGGCAAATCATATATGATTGAGATCCTAGGCCATAAATTCTGCCTTTCTTTGGCCCACCAACAGCTTCAACCCAAAGTGATAACTCTTCTTGATGATCTAAGCCATGTTTTGTTGTTATATCATTTTCACTCCTCTCAAATGTGTCACTTTCTATTGTATCATCTTCCACCCCATCATTGTTTTCATTAGATGTGTCACCAACACGCTCTTGGAGTTTTCTCTTTTTAAGTACTTTATAATTTTCTTGAAAATATGATATAAGAGTTAGTTCATGCATAAAAAATAAGTCGCTCATAGAGAGAGAGAAATGAAGACATTACAATCAAACTGATTCATCGACTCAACACTACTATTTGACTAAGCCAATATTGGGATAGTTTGCTAATTATTAATGCTAATTTATAGGACTATTTGAAATGTGAAATGTTGCTAGCTAAGCATAATTCGTATGTAGAAGTAGTAGCTTTGGCTAGGTTGCATAAGCTAAAACATCTATCTCTACAACAAGTTGCTAAAAATTTAAAGTCTAGATATGTTGGTGTTTTTGGACAAAAAAATGGGCCTAAATTCAATTATAAGACACTACAAAAGTTAATTGTTGCTGATACTGTGGCATCATTTTATCATCTGAGGGTGATAGTTGATCAACAGGTTCCACAAGGTGAAACTCTACCTATAGGCATCATAAAGGTGCATAGACAGTATGAGGAAGTACTCAGGGAACCTAATTTATTGCTACCTAACCGAACTGTGAACCACTACATACACATGGTGACAGGGCCTAAACTAGTTAGTGTCATACCTTATAGATACCTTTATTTTCAGAAAAATAAGATTGAGAAACAAGTAGCTATAATGCTCAAAACAATGGTCATAAAGGAGAATCAAAACTCTTTTTCTAGTCTCGTACTTATTGTTAAGAAAAAAGATGGTGCATGGCAATTTTGTATTAATTATAGAGCACTTCATTCCGTCACTGTGAAGGACAAATTCCCCATTCTCACCATTGACAAGCTTATGTTCTAGAACTATATGCAGTCACCCAAGTTGTGAGCAAGTGGAGATATTATCTACTAGCTTTTAAAAGGAAATGGCAGACAAAGAGAAAATCAGAAGGCAAACCATATGATAATCCCAACATAGTTACTGGGGCTAATGTGCAAGTGGGTCTCAAATTGTGTTTATTGCTATAACATTTTAAACAACTTTATATGCTACATAGGTTTAATGTTTAATGTTCTTTAAATATGCTACATAGGTTTGTTGGGAAAAATTTGCAAGGTACTTAAGGTTGAGCTCAAGGAAGTGAAACTCATAGAGGGATACTATGTGATGGACCCTATAAAAGCAGTTGAAATGGCGGATGAGAACACCATCTTTGTTGCAGCTATGACAAAAGTAGCTTAAAACATTCAATTACAACTATGACAGTTATTCTTATGCTCGGGTTTGACACATAAGATGGATATAAACTAATAGCGGCAAGTGAAAAAAAATAAGATCCAAGTTTTAAATTTGTAGCAAAGGTAGCAGGAAAAGTAGGGAAGGTTCCTACAGATCGCAGACTAGATTTAAGATTCAAGAATAAACAAGGGACCAATCATTTGCCCAAATAAGACATCTACTCAAATTTATATAGATAATCATGCAGACTAGATATAATTTCCTACCAGAAACTTTCAATGTCAATCATAGCAAGTGGAGAACAACACAAACTAAAACCAATTGGAATGAAGAAATGGAAAGGAATTTAACAAGAGGATGTTACCAAGTGGCCTCAATACTCAGGAGGGGGGTGAATTGAGTATGAAAACTAAGTTCGCAAATCTTTCGCAAATCGTTTGATAAACAATTTTCATTGAAGTTAATTGATGATTAGAGATGATTGGATATAAGAGATAAACACTTTCACTTATAAATGCAATAGCCAAAGGTACCAATATTCAAGCAATTCAATAAAATAGTACTTAATGTAAAGAGAAGGGTTTAGAGAAAACAAACACAATGATTTATCCTGGTTCGATCACCAATCCACTTGTGATCTACGTCCAGTCCTCAAGCAACCGCTAGAGATTTTTCACTATTTATTCAAGCTTTAATAGGTGCTTGATGACCTTTACAACCTTGAGCACTCAACACTTTGGGATACCTCACCCTTGGAGCTTGAGTCTCTTCAACTAAGGGATACCTCACCCTTTACACTTTTGGAGGGATGCCTCACCCTCTTTACAAAGCAATATAGATTGATTGAATAAAGCTCTCACTAGAGTAGATGATTACAAATTGAAGCTCTAATATGCTCTCAAAGATTATCCCACGTTTTTACAAAAAACAGAGCAAGAATGGATTTGATGATTGATTCACGTTTGGAAGTATTGGTAATCAGTTTTTGGTTCAAGGTCAACCTCAAATGAAGACCCAACATTGGTATTTATAAGTTTCTCAATAAATGGAGCCGTTGGAGGGTTTTAGCTATGCATTTAATGCATTTAATATAGCCGTTGGACGTTGTCAGGGTGCGTGTAATCTATTACACAACAAATGTAATCAATTACATTATTGTTCCAACGTGTTCTTGGCTTTCTGGGCTCTGTGTAATTGATTACATTATTGGTGTAATCGATTACATGGCTTCTGACTTGCTTGTAATCGATTACAATATCCATGTAATCGATTACATGACTTTTGACTTGCTGTGTAATCGATTACAATATCCATGTAATCGATTACATGACTCTTTGAACGTGTTCTTGCCTTTCTGGGCTTATTATAATCGATTACATTACTTGTGTAATCGATTACATGGCCTCTGACTTGCTTGTAATCGATTACATTGCTTATGTAATCGATTACAAGGCCTCTGTTTGCTGTGTAATCGATTACAAACATTATGTAATCGATTACATTGGCCTTTGAACACATTTTTCAAGTCCAATAAAGCTTGTAAGCCATTTCTAACACCTTAAGACAATTGATTAAACATAAATCCTTTTAAGAGTGTTAGATTTAAGATAGAAACTCAAGTTTCTTGAAAACCATGTTTAACTTTGAAATTTCCCACTTATTTTGAAATGATATATTGAAAAACCATTTGAGAAATCTTGAGAGCATTTAACATTAATGTTCTACGTCTTATAACTAAATAAACCTCTTGACTTCTTTCTTTGATCTTAATTTTTCCTTTTGCGCTTGATCTTCACTTTTGCACTTGATCTTCACTTTTGTCTTTGTTATCATCAAAAACTATTTGACATGCTTTGGGGACATAAGCATTCACATTCTCCCCCTTTTTGATGATGACAAACTGATCATAGGAAAAAGAAAGAGTTTTTGCATTTGTATATAATAGACATTTAGGCGCAATGCTCCCCCGGAGTTTATGCATGATATTGAGTTAGATTTTGCATATACAAAGCTTAAGAGCTCAAAAGCTCAATAACTCCCCCGTACTCATGCAACCTTAATTACTCATGAAACCTTAATTAGATTTCATTTCATTTTTCCTTATTCTCTCCCCCGTTGGCATTATAAAAAAGATATAAGCATTTAAAGAAAAAAAGACAGCATGACAGGTATATTTCATGATTTCCCAAATTTTGCCAGAACAAGAAATCCAAAGAGATTAATCAGTCCAATTAATTTTTCAAAAAAGCCAAACATTCAAAGAATAGAAGCAAACCTGAAGCAAGTTCATATATGATTAATCAGCATGTACAAAGTAACTTATCACAACCAGTATAGCCAATAACCAAGAACACCAGAAATGTATACCAATGTTATATAACTGAGTCAAAACAAAAAAAAAATACAAGGTAGTCATCAAAAACATCAGGGCAATGGGCCATGATCACTATCAGTAGCCTCGCTGTCATTGTCTGGATCCGCAGCAATGTCTCCTAGGTCAACGTTATCATCGCTGGGCTCAAGATCGTCGTCAGAGTCTAGAAGCTCCTCATTATCAGCAGGGACGCTAGATGGACCAGCAAAGGACAGGGGAACCGGAGAGGCAGAGGATGTGGGAGGTGCAGCAGCACTCGGAGGAATAGGAGATCCACCCAGGAGGGATCGAATGGAGGCAAGCTCCTGATCTGAGTAGTCCATCCTCAGCTCAAGGTGATTTATCTTGTGCTCTAAGTGATCCATGTAGGTGTCTATAGTAGCGCTCAGGTTTCGCATCTCTTGGAGTAGGAGGTCAAGTGTAGCTAGAGCTGGAGCAGGAGCAGGGGCAGGATGCTGAGCCTCTTCATCATCGTCACTATCCGGATCATGATGGATATGACCAAATGTGCCATGAGCAATGTAATGTCACCTATCATCCAATTTGTAGAGCTGGAGCTTCTTCAAGGTATGCAAGCTAATGGATTGTGGTCCTTTCGAGCTGGTGTCCTTGGACTCCTCAGCCAGGGAAATGCGACAGTGCTCTAGGATGGTTGTTACCAACATAGCAAATGGAAGAGCAGAGTTCTTCTTTTTCTTTACATCCAACATATGCTCTATAATGTAGTAACCCCAATTAATTGGCCGCCCTGTGGTCATTGCCCATAAGGACACCACATCATCCTTAAGAACCTGGGAGTAATTCCCTCCCCTAGGAATCAATCCTCTGACCAAAAGGTAGTGGAGAACCCTGTTCTCCATAGTTAGGCCAGTGGCCATGATTCTCCTTTTAGGATCACTGGGGGGTAGTAACCAGTCCTAATCAATTAGAGAAGAGCAGCCTTATTCTCAAACTCATGCCCCCAAATATTGGCATTCCCACAGAAGTTGGCTCCATCAGGAGTGAGCTTTGTTGGCCTATACCACTCAGCCATAGTTATCTTATTTATTGCTTTTTCACTTCAGAGATCAAGCAATTGTCCTCAAATTTCAGATTTGCATAAAAGACTCTCACTAGGTTTGGGTAGATAGCCTTCTCTATACTCAGGAAACCCAGCAAGCCTAAATTTTCTATGGTTCTAAAGCTCTCCAAAGATTCACTCTCGTAGAAGGTGATGATGGGAAGATACCTCGGAGAAATGATCTTGCGTAGCTGGAAGTTCTTCCGGAACAACTCAGCTCTCTTCATTGTGGAGAAGTGGCGCGTGAGGTCCAGGCCAGAGATGTTGCGTGAAGCTCCACTAGAGGACCCTCCAATGGCAGCCCCTGTTCTTGGATGCTTTGAGCGATGAGAGGATTCAGCCATGTGATGAGAAGGAGTAGAGTGGGATGAGTGGTAAGTATTTAGGGATGAGTGAGGAGAGAGAGAGGGACGAGGTTAGGGCAGAGGAGTGGGGATGGGGTTCGTGAGAGGTGATGGGGAGATTTGGGTGAGGGATGTGAGGGGATTTGAGATGGGTTGTGGGGAGAGGAGTTTTTCGAGTTAAATGGAGGTGAAATGAAGGATTTTGAGGGAGATTTGAGTGAGAGATGAGAGATTGGGAGGTTTGGGTTACGTGGGAGCAGAGGAGGAAGACGAAGGAGGTGAAAGGTTTCTGAAAAATGAGCTCTGCGCGCGTCAGAAACCTTTTAAAAAACCCTGTGTAATCGATTACATTGGGAGTGTAATTGATTACATGCATTCTAGTTGATATGTAATCGATTACATTTTTGGTGTAATCGATTACCACGCTTCTGGTTGATATGTAATTGATTACATTTTTGGTGTAATCGATTACCACGCTTCTGGGGAACCTTGTAATCGATTACATAGTTGATGTAATCGATTACCTGAGTTCTGAGATGATTGTAATCGATTACATGCTTGTGTAATCGATTACAAAGGCATTGTAATCGATTACCAGCACACTTTAACTCAGATTTTGCATCCCAATTAGCATAGAATCAATTTTAATCCATTCAAATCAGTTCCAAAGCAACTTAGATCAATTCAGATCATCATGCAAACATATAATCTAATCATATTATGATTCAACTTACATAATTGTTCAAAATTACTATTTTTACCAAGAATTTCACCCTTTTTGGTGAAATTTTGAGGTTGTTGAGTTGCTTGTGACTCTTGGATATAAGGGAGCACCTGCAAAATAACTTAGGAGAAATTTTCGACACTCAAGTCAGTATTGGATTCAAATATGATGAAAAATTCAGAGAATATGCAGCAATGTGGCATAATTATGCAGAAAAACACAAGTTTATGCATTAGTTTTAGGATTATGCAGCAAATAGTTAATTTATGCATGATTGATCCAATATACCAAGTTCATTTCTTATATAGAAAAATGCTTCTTTTGCTAGGAGTTTAGTAAAAATGTCAGCTAGTTGCTTAGTGGTTTCTACAAATTCAAGCATATAATCACCCTTTTGAACATGGTCTCTAATGAAATGATGTCTTATTTCAATATGTTTAGTCCTAGAATGCAAAATGGGATTTTTGGACAAATTGATTGCACTAGTATTGTCACATCTTATGGGGATGTGATCAAGTTCAAGACCATAGCCCAAGAGTTGTTGTTTCATCCAAAGGGTTTGAGAACAACAACTCCCAGCTGCAACATATTCAGCTTCAGCTGTAGACAATGTCACACTATTTTGCTTCTTGCTATGCTAAGAAACTAGTGAGCTTCCAAGCAAGTGGCATGTCCCACTAGTGCTCTTTCTATCCATTTTGCATCCAGCAAAATCAGAATCGGAATACCCAATAAGACTACAAGAGACACCTTTAGGGTACCATAAATCCATTTGTGATGTGCCTATTAGATATTTCATTATTCTTTTAACAACACTTAGGTGTGATTCTTTAGGATTAGCTTGATATCTAGCACACATGCATACACTAAACATTATATCAGGCCTACTTGCAGTGAGATAAAGGAGTGAGCCAATTATACCTCTATATTTCGTAATTTCTACTGATTTACCTCCTTCATCCTTGTCCAAATAGCAAGAGGTGCCCATAGGAGTAGCCATATGCTTGGCATTGTCCATTCCAAACTTCTTGAGCAGCTCCTTGCAATACTTGAATTGGCTTATGAACGTTTCTTCTCTTATTTTCTTGATTTGGAGACCAAGGAAGAAGTTGAGCTCACCCATCATGGGCATTTCAAACTCACTTTGCATAATAATTGAGAATTCTTTACAAAGAGAGTTGTTAGTAACTCTAAATATAATGTCATCAACATAGATTTGAACTAGAAGTATGTTATGCATTTTATGTTTTATGAAAAGGGTAGTGTCGACTTTGTCTCTAGAAAAACCTTTTTCTAAAAGAAATTTGCTCAACCTTTCATACCAAGCTCTAGGAGCTTGTTTCAAGCCATACAAGGCCTTTTTTAGTTTAAAAATATGGTTGGGTAATTCAAAATCTTAAAAACTAGGAGGTTGTTCCACATACACCTCTTCTTGTATAAAACCATTTAAAAAGGCACTTTTGACGTCCATTTGATAAAGTTTGAAATCCATGATGCAAGCATATGCAAGTAACATTCTAATGGCCTCTAATTTAGCTACAGGAGCATAAGTTTCTTCATACTCTATGCCTTCTTCTTGGTTATATCCCTTAGCTACAAGCCTAGCTTTATTTCTTATTATTAAGCCCGTTTCATCAAGTTTGTTCCTAAAGACCCATTTGGTGCCAATTATAGGATGATCATTGGACCTTGGAACTAATTCCCAAACTTGATTTCTATTAAATTGCTTTAGTTCTTCTTGCATGGCCAAGATCCAATGCTCATCATTAATGGCCTCATTTATGTCTTTAGGTTCAACTTGAGAGACAAAGGCTAGGTGATTACATGCATTTCTAAGTGAGTTTCGAGTGATTACCCTTTTTGATACATCACCAATCACCTTGTCGAGAGGGTGATATCTTGAAGTCCTCCATTCCTTAGGTAGGTCCTAGTTTTCTGAATCTTTTTGCCATGAGTGATCAAGGAGTCTCTCTTCTTGCTTCTTGGACTCTTTCTCTTGATTTTTCAAGTGCGTTTTTGCCAAGATTTCTGCAATATCATCAACAAGATCCTTTCTCGGCTCATTTGGGTTAGTTTCATCAAATACAACATGTATGGACTCTTCTATGGTCATAGTTCGTTTATTATAGACTCTATAGGCCTTACTATGTATAGAATAGCTAATGAATATTCCCTAATCAGATTTTGCATCAAACTTCCCTAAGTTATCTTTTCCATTATTCAAAACAAAGCATTTACATCCAAAGACATGAAAATATGACACATTTGGCTTCCTTCCTTTGTACAATTCATATGGGGTTTTCTTTAAAATTGGCCTTATTAGGGCTCTATTCATAACATAACAAGCGGTGTTGACCGCATCCGCCCAAAAGTACTTAGGAAGGTTGGCTTCATTGAGTATAGTTCTTGCCATTTCCTCTAAAGATCGATTTTTCCTTTCTACAACACCATTTTGTTGTGGTGTTCTAGGGGCAGAAAAATTATGCTCAATGCCATGTTCATCACAAAAAATTTCAAATTCATGATTTTCAAATTCACCACCATGATCACTTCTTATGGATGCAATACAAAAACCTTTTTCGTTTTGGATAACTTTGGCAAGCTTTTTAAATGATTGAAAGCATCATTTTTGTGGGCCAAGAATAATATCCATGTAAACCTAGAAAAATCATCAATAATCACTAATGCATAGTAATTCTCACCAAAGCTTATAGTTCTAGAAGGACCAAAAAGATCCATGTGTAAAAGTTGTAAAGGTCTAGAAGTTGAAACCATGTTTTTAGCTTTAAAAGAGACCTTTACTTGTTTTTCCTTTTGACATGCATCACAAAGTTTGTCTTTTTCAAATTTGAGTTTTGGAAGACTAATTACTAGTTCTTTAGAAACCAATTTGTTTAAGTGATCCATGTGAATGTGAGTAATTCTTCTATGCCATAACTATGAATCATTTTCTTTACTCATAAAGCATTTAGCATCATTTGAGGAGATATCATCAAGACTAATCATATATATATTATTGACTCTATGACCAACAAACTTAACTTGCTTATCATCATTTCCCTCAATTATGCAACAAGAAGAATCAAATATAACTCTATTGCCTTTATCACACAATTGATAATGCTAAGCAAATTATGTTTAAGTCCTTCAACAAGCAAAACATTATTAATAGATGATGAAGGGATCTTACCAACTTTGCCAATTCTAAGAATATTTCCTTTGTTGTTATCACCATATGTGACATGACCATGTTTCTTGTGTGTAAGGGAGGAGAACTTGGAGCCATCATTGGTCATGTGCTTGGAGTAACCACTATCAAGATACCAACTTGAGCTCTTGATCTTCAAGCACACCTACAACACATATTCAAGTTTTAACCTTTGGTACCTAAATTGTCTTGGGTCCTTGTGTGTTAGAGTTAGGCATGGTGCCTTTAGGAACCCAAACTCTTTTTATTCCAACTTTAGTGTTTATGTTCTTTCTAACATTGCAAGTTGATGCACTATGCCCTTTCTTACCACAGTGAAAACATTTAACAAAGGGACTACTTGAAGTATTTGAGGAAACAAAGAAGTTCTTATAAGATTTTTGATGGTTGTTTGGATTAAATCCTAAACCAGCTTTTTGAAACACACATTTTTGTTTCCCTAACAACACATTCAAGTTGTCTCTTTCAAAAGTGAATTTTACAAGAGTGTTGTTCAAGTCTTCAATTTCTTTTTCAAATACTTTGCATGATGAACAAGGTAATGATATGGATGTGTTATCATGTGAGGAACATGTCATGCATAGTGAATTAGCATCAATAAGTCCTAAGGTCTCATTTTCAATCTTAAGCTCATTTATCTCCTTACTTAAGATAGAAACTTTGTTTACTAATAAGGAAATTGTTTTGTTAGAGGACAAAACCATTTTTGTGAGCCTTAAGGATTCATCATGCAATTCTTGAAAGGCATCTTGCAATTCATCATATGAAGGTAGAGATTCTGAGTTAGAAGAAGTTACCTCGGTGTCGCTCTCTTCACTTTCTTCTCCTTGAGCCATGAGACAAAGATGAACTTCTTCATCCTCTGAATTGTCAGAGGAGCTTAAGTCATTGTCCTCCTAAGCTATGTATGCTCTCCTTCCTTTCTTTTCTTTAGAGGGCCTTTTCTCAAACTTCTCCGTCTTCTTGAGATACATAGGGCACTCCATTTTCATGTGCCCCGATTTTTCACATTCATAGCATTTTGGAGGAGTGGAGGATCCTTCTCCTTTGTGATACACTTTCTTTTGAGGAAATGGTGGTCTTCTTTGAAATCCCTTTTTCTTTAGGAATCTTCTAAATTTTCTCACAAGGAGACTAAGATTCTCCTCACTTAGCTCAACACTTTCAGCATCCCCTTCACCATCTTTATCATCATCTTCAATTGTAGAGGAGGTGGCTTTGAGTATGATTCTCTTCTTCTTTTTGTCATGCTCTTCATTTTGATTGAGCCTATTTAGTTCCAGCTCATGTTCTTGAAGCTTTCCAAATAAGGTGGCTAGAGACATTGTTGATAAGTCTCTTGATTCCACAATCGCCATTACTTTGGGTTGCTAATTCCTGCTTAGACATCTCAAGACTTTGTTAATAAGATCCTCATTAGGAAATGTCTTTCCCAATGAGATAATATGATTAACAATATGAGTAAACCTCTTTTACATATCTTGAATACTCTTACCTTGGTTCATTCTAAACAATTCGTATTCATGAGTAAGAGTGTTTATTCGAGATCGCTTTACCTCACTAGTACCTTCATGAGTTACTTGTAGGGTATCCCACATTTCTTTTGCGGTTTTGCAATTTGACACCCTAAAGAATTCATCATATCCCAAGGATGTGGTGATGATATTCTTGGCCCTCAAATTGTATTGAACCTTTTTTTTATCATCATCGGTCCATTCATTTCTAGGTGTATTGATTTTTATACCATCTTTAGTTTGTGTTGGAACAAAAGCACCATTTTCAACGGTGTCCCACACATCTAAATCAATAGCTTCAATGAAAATTTTTATCCTTTCTTTCCAATAGACATAACCATCCCTATTGAAATAAGGAGGTCTGTTTATAGAAGAACCTTCATTTGAAAAATCATTTGAAGCCATCACTTCTCTTGAAGCTACTAAGCTCTTTATACAAGAGTCTAGCTTTGATACCACTTGTTACCAAGTGTCCTCAATACTCAAGAGGGGGTGAACTGAGTATGAAAACTAAGTTCGCAAATCTTTCGCAAATCGTTTGATAAATAATTTTCGTTGAAGATAATTGATGATTAGAGATGATTGGATATAAGAGATAAACACTTTCACTTATAAATGCAATAGCCAAAGGTACCAATAGTCAAGCAATTCAATAAAATAGTACTTAATGTAAAGAGAAGGGTTTAGAGAAAATAAACACAATGATTTATCCTGGTTCGATCACCAATCCACTTGTGATCTACGTCCAGTCCTCAAGCAACCGCTAGAGATTTTCCACTATTTCTTCAAGTTTTAATAGGTGCTTGATGACCTTTACAACCTTAAGTACTCAACACTTTGGGATACCTCACCCTTGGAGCTTAAGTCTCTTCAACTAAGGGATACCTCACCCTTTACACTTTTGGAGGGATGCCTCACCCTCTTTACAAAGCAATATAGATTGATTGAATGAAGCTCTCACTAGAGTAGATGATTACAAATTGAAGCTCTAATATGCTCTCAAAGATTATCCCACGTTTTTACAAAAAATAGAGCAAGAATGGATTTGATGATTGATTCATGTTTGGAAGTATTAGTAATCAGTTTTTGGTTCAAGGTCAACCTCAAATGAAGACCCAACATTGGTATTTATAAGTTTATCAATAAATGGAGCCGTTGGAGGGTTTTAGCCATGCATTTAATGCATTTAATATAGCCATTGGACGTTGTCAGGGTGTGTGTAATCGATTACACAACAAATTTAATCGATTACATTGTTGTTCCAACGTGTTCTTGGCTTTCTAGGCTCTGTGTAATCGATTACATTATTGGTGTAATCGATTACATGGCTTCTGACTTGCTTGTAATCGATTACAATATCCATGTAATCGATTACATGACTTCTGACTTGCTGTGTAATCGATTACAATATCTATGTAATCGATTACATAACTCTTTGAACGTGTTCTTGCCTTTCTGGGCTTATTGTAATCGATTACATTACTTGTGTAATCGATTACATGACCTCTGACTTGCTTGTAATCGATTACATTGCTCATGTAATCGATTACAAGGCCTCTGTTTGCTGTGTAATCGATTACAAACATCATGTAATCGATTACATTAGCCTTTGAACACATTTTTCAGCTCCAATAAAGCTTGTAAGCTATTTCTAACACCTCAAGACAATTGATTAAACATAAATCCTTTTAAGAGTGTTAGATTTAAGATAGAAACTCAAGTTTCTTGAAAACCATGTTTAACTTTGAAATTTTCCACTTATTTTGAAATGATATATTGAAAAATCATTTGAGAAATCTTGAGAGCATTTAACATTAATGTTCTATGTTTTATAACTAAATAAACTTCTTGACTTCTTTCTTTGATCTTGATTTTTCCTTTTGCGCTTGATCTTCACTTTTGCACTTGATCTTCACTTTTATCTTTGTTATCATAAAAAACTATTTGACATGCTTTGGGGACATAAGCATTCACAGAGGACGGGTACATACCATAACAGATTTTGATTTCAAGTTACACCAATCATCATTCTTTTTTGAGTGGTGGGTCAGCATGAACAACTTTGGTGCAGCGGGCTGAACACCCATCTTCTCCACCTATATTAAAAATAAATAAACTTAAGATCATATAAAGTATTTAAATCAATCAAAACACTAACAAGCAAATTTTTTTTATATGCACTAATAAGCAATTTAAAAACACATATATTCATCAAAATATCCTTCTAGTAGTTTTGATCCCCCTGTATGTAAGGATGGCCCATTGTTGTTTGAACTTGATAGTCAATTTTTGGAATTGATTTTTGAAATCTTCTTCACATCTTCTTTTTCCCAATATTGCAAGAGTGTGTTCCAGTGATTTTCAGTAATCCATTTGGGAGGAGTCTTAGAAGCTTTACATTTTTTTTTGCCTTGCTCAAGTGGTCACTTTGTCGCTTTGCACCAATTTGTTCAAATTTGTCTTTAATCTATTCCTCAAGTGTTTGGTCCCAAAAATAAGATCTCTAGAATATGACAAGAAAAAAAGTTAGAATTATTGCATGTTAATGGAAAACTTTACTTATAAGAAGAATAATATGTTAAACTCATCTCAATCAACATTTAACTAATTGAACCACATGTTTCTAGCTTCATTTGGTACTTCACTCCATTTATACCATGGGCCACCAAATGGTTTTTTGAATATCTTTACTATTTGTCGAACATCATTGTGAGGCTTGAACCTAAAGAAAAAAGAAGAACTGCAAAATGATTATAACTTTAATGTTAATACCAAGAATAAGGTAAGCTTACGTTTTTCCATTAAGAGCCAAGTGTCGTAGCCCATTTGTAGCTTAAGATATGGGTGGCAGAGGTGGAAGTACTGGTTGAGAAGGACCCGCAGCTGAAGATATGGGGGCTGGTAGTGTAACACCCCAAAAATTACTTATTTCAAAATATATATTTATTTTATAATATTTGTGATTTTTGTAAATTTTTTTAAAATTATTCGAATTGTTTGATTATTTTAATATATTCCTCAATTTACGTACGCACTGAGCAAGGCTAGGAAAATAATTTATTTTTCTTGAGGCCGAAAAACTTTAGACTGTGGAAACATCGACAGGGGATCTTACTAAACCCGAGGCTAGACACAGTTTACGAAGTTTTCATTTTTTGAGATTTTATTTGATAAATAAAATCGCAGTACGTTTTCTTATCTGTTGGATGATAAATACTATTTTTCCTAACTGTAACTTTTGTCCAATGGATAATAGCTTTAGTAGAGTGTTAGTCATCTTTTCTAGAGAGCACTTTCATGACACCACTAAGATGACATCATCACCATGACATCACCCTTGACTTTTTCGAAAAATGTGTGAAGCTTCTCAAGGAAGCTTTGTATCAAGCTTCTCAAGGAAGTCACTTCTCTCTCTCCTCCCTTGGTGAACCCCACGACTATTGGGGGGAAAAGATGACAAAAAATTTGTCATCTTTTTCACTTACTCATCACTTTTTCATTTCAAACAAAGTTTCACTTTTCATTCTCTCACTTTTCCTTTCTCTCACTTTTTCTCCCATCTCTATTTTTTCTCTACTCTCATGGCCTCAACACCATTGTTGGCCACCCAAGCTTGCTTGCTCAAGCAAATCTAGATTCTTGAATCCTCTCATCATCTTGAAACTTTTCTCTTTGGTGATCATCTCTTGATTCTTCCATCTTCATCATTTTCTGCCAAGCCCTAAAACTTGAAACTTTGAGGTAAAGTTCTTGACTTTCATCTTTTCTCTTCTCATTTTTCGAGATCCTTGGTCACCTTTGTGATCAATGACTCCTCTTTTCAAGCTTTGGTTATTGATTGTGTGAGTTTGACTATCCTAGAGTTTTCTTGGTGGTGGTGGATGAAAATTGCAAGGAGGCATCAAGGAGCTTGCTTTCTTTTGTTATCTCTTTAGGTAAGAGGGAGATCATCCTCTTCAACCTATCATGGTGGTGAGGAACACATTTTTGTGTTGATGGTGAGGAATCCATGTGTGGGTTGCTTACTTTGTTCTGTGATTTTTGGTAATGTTGTCATTGGTTGTGTTGTATGACTTTAATACTTGCTATTGTGTAACTTGAAGGATTGGAATGCTTTGAATGCTTGGATGTGTATATGGAAAGCAAGAGATTCTTACCTTTTTTTGCTTGGAGGTTCACTGCCATGAGGCCATTGATGGGTCTATGATGGAATTTTTGTGCTACTTTGGGACTTAAGAAATCAAGTAATAAGTAATTAATAATGTGATGAGAATTTTAGGTTCCTAGCCCTTGGGAGGTCACGGCCATCTAGGGCACCCATTGACAAAATTTTTGTATTAATTAAAACTTAGGTAATTAGATGATTAGATAATTAATTAGGGATTCATAATATGGAAAGAATAAAGAACAAAACTTTGTGATATAGCCTAGAGTGATTTTTGAACAAAGAAAGAACATGAGTGTGGGTGAAGTTGTGAGGAGCTTAAAATAATTACCTTAAGTGAGTTTGAACTAAAATAAAGGAAAAGACTTATCTAATTAAGAGTAATAAAGGTTGAATGAAAAATAGTAGAGAATTTTCTTAGAGAGGTTTAATAGGAAAAGTATGTTTTCACCCTTGAGATTTGGACAATGACTTATTGTGGGACCAAGGATTGTTGATAATTGATTTGCCTAATGTGGCGTGTAATCATGGACAAGTCATACTATTATTGAACTTCTGTATATACATGTGCATCAAGTCATCATGCATTGTAAAAGGCAGTTGGACTCTGTTTGTAAGGCTGTATGCCTAGGAGATGAATTACACCAACGTGCAGATGCGAATAGACTAGTGTAGGTCACTTGTTGACCTTGGGGGCGTCGGAACGCGGGTATCTCATAATGGATAGTTGATAGCTCCTCTTTGCCATGGGACAGACTGATGCAAATGCACCGACGATCCGGATTGAGACACTGTCCTATATCACGATCTTGTGAAGAGTGCCTTCTATAAGCCATGTTGCGTAATTTATTGATATTGAAAGCCCTTGATTTGAGGTTGACAAGATATAGGCATGTCTCCTTGATCATTCTCTCCGATGTTGTGTCTAACTCCATAGAGTAGGATTTTGGCACTTTGCGCATGTGCATAATCTATCAACATATTTATCTAGCATAAATATATATGATTATGGATCTGTTTATTTTAATGATGTTATGACTATCTGTATTATTAAATTATTTATCAACTGAATATTGATGCTGTTTATTATGTTTGCCATGCTATAAGGCATCCTGCACCATTTCTGGTTCTTTACTGCCATAACTGGTATTGATGTTGGATATCTCACCTCTTTCCTGTATTCTGCTATTATGTTTATATCTATGATTCTTAAAATACCAAGGCGAGGAAGAGCCTAAGTTTCCTGGTTTTGGGGTGAGTTAGTCTTCGCCTTGGCTATAGCATCTCAACGAGGTTTTCTTGGGTGTGCCAGACTGAGGTTCCACGGAGGCGGTGACTCTTGGCATGTCGACTTGAACACTGAGCATTTCGTCTACGTGGGAGATGTGACTATATCTTTGGCTTGGGCTCGCTATGACCTACCTGTCTTCTCTTTTGACGTTTCTGTATGGTTGGAGTTCTACATGCCAATGCTTGAGGTGTGGGGTGACCGTGAGTATACTCCATACAAGGATTCATTCCTATCTTTTGCACGAGCTCCTACTCGTGAATCTGTTGCTCCTATGAGGATTTCCTCTTTTGAGAAGGATCCTATAGAGGAGCCTGAGGAGGATCCAGCTGAGGCTCCTTCTCAGTAGCTGTCGGGGGCATGATACATTTTGTAGTCTTGGTGGCTGTCTGTATAACCTTTTGGGCATATAAAGCTTCTGCTTTCTTTTACTAATTGTTGATGTATTTAATTACTTATGTTATGTATGTAAATATATATATATATATATAGTATGTATCTTTCGAATAAATGCATGGTTTGATCTTCACGTTGAGTTCCACTAAGTTTATGTTTTCCGCTTAGAAAAAAAAAGAATTGCTAAGTTAGGATACTTTATTGATGAACAGGTTAATACTTATAGATAAAACAAACTGCGTCTTAATAGTTTCTTTTGAGTTTCGTATGTTTGGTGTGATGTCCTCCTCTCGAAAAAGGGGGCGTTACACTAGTTTGGTATCAGAGCCCTAGTTTGAGTTTTCTTTTGGGTTTTGTGGTTAGGTCTGTCTTTTTTTGTGCTATGTAATTCTCTGTGTTTTTGTTTCCGAAAGGTTACATCTAAACTTTCCTTGTGTTTTGTTTAGTTGACTCTAGATAAAAGTAATGGCACGTGGTAGAGGAGGATGCGTTAACGTGGAACGCAACAACGAGGCGATGGCTGCAGCTGCTGAAGCTATGCTGCGGATGGCATAAGTTATTGTACAACAGAATCAATGAGCAGTACAACAGCAAGAGGCAAATGCTGATGCCCATAATTTGTCTGAATTCCATCAAAACAATCCTCCACAGTTCAGAGGCGAGTTTGATCCAGAAAAGGCAAGTTTGTGGATTCAAGAGCTGGAAAAGATTTTTGAAGGAATGGGATATATGGACGACCACAAGGTAACTTATGCCACATTTATACTGGTGGGAGATGGTGAAAATTGGTGGAAAGGAACTCAGAGATTGCTACAAGCAAAAGGATAAGAAATTCCATGGGAAGTATTCTGTAATACATTTTTGGAAAAGTATTTTTCGGATAGTGCAAGGCGTGCCAAGGAAATAGAATTCCTTGGGTTACGACAAGGTGGGATGATGGTTAACGAGTATACCACAAAGTTTGAGAGCTTGTCAAAATTCTCACGGCATCTTCAAATCCAGCCTGATGAGGTGTGGAAATGTCATAAGTTTGAAGAAGGTCTTAGGGTTGAATTGAAGAAAGGAGTACTGCCAATGAAAATGAATCAGTTCTCAGCCTTGATGGATATGTGTTGCAGACTTGAAGAGTTAGAACCACCTTGAGAGGTAAGAAGCCGTAACTTTGGACCATCTAGGTTCTAAAGGGGAGGAAACAACAACAACCGGTTTCAGAGGAAGCCCTATTCCCGACCACCGGGAAGTCAAAAACAATCACCTGGTGAAGGCTCTAGTGGAAATTTTGGTGGCCATCGAGTTAGTCAAACTGTGGCATCTTCACCAAAGTGTATGAAATATGGAAAGACCACCCAATAAGGGACTGTACAATCAAAGGGATTATCTGCTTTAGATGTGGAAAGCCTGGACATCTTTCCCGAGATTGCAACTAACCCAAGGCGGAGCCTTTTTTCAACAATGCACGAGTTGCAAAACCTCAGGTAGGAGGCAGAGTTTACACGATCAGTGGAGCGGAAGCCTCCCAATCTGAAGATCTGATAAAGGGAAACGGTACCATAGGAGGTAATATTTTGTTTGTACTGTAAGCTTCGAGAGCGACCCATTCTTTTATTTCTTATGACTGTGTGCGTCGATTAGGTTTACCTATGTCTTCTTTACCTTTTGATTTGAGTGTTTCTATCCCTACTGCCAAACCTGTTGTTACCACCCAAGTTTGTTTGAATTGTCCTTTATCTGTTGAAGGTCAAGTCTTGATTTGATCTGTTTACCTCTTTCTCAAATAGATATAATTTTAAGAATGGATTGGTTATCTTCTAACCATATCCTGTTAGACTGTTCCAATAAAATCATAGTTTTCCTTATGGCTAAAGTTTCTAGATTTTTTACGGCCAATCAAGTTCAAGCTTTCTTGAAAGAAGGAGCTCAGGGATACATGCTATTATCTTCCTTAAAAGTCGAGAGCGAGATTGTAAAATCCTGAAAATTGTTTATTTCATCATAAATAGTCGTCTTAAAATATTTGTAATTTTTGAAAAAATTTGTGGATTTTTTTGAAAAATATTGAATATTTTAATATATTCCTTGTTTTGCAAACGCGTTGAGCGGAGTCGGGAAAATGAAATATTTTTCCCAAGGCTGGTAAACCTTGAATTGTGAAAACGTAGACGGGGGATCTTACTAAACCCGAGGTTGGGCATAGTTTACGAGATTTACATTTTTTGAGATTTTATCTGATAAATAAAATCGTTGTATCGTAAAATTATCCGATGGATAATAAATACTATTTCCATTAACTGTAACTTTTGTCCACTAGATAATAACTCTAGTAGAGTGTTAGTCATCTTTTCTAGAGTATTCACTTTAAGTGACATCATCTTGATGACATCATCATTGACTTTTCAAAAAGGTAAGTTTTGGCTTCTTGAAGAAGCTTTGGAGGAAGCTTCCTAGAAATTTCCTATTGGCTTGTTAGAGAAGCCAATTTTTCTCTTACTCTCTCATTTCTCTAATGCAATGGCCCATTATGGAGCCAAAAGTGAGCTTTTCGATTAAGACTTTATCATTTCTAATTTTAAACCCTAAAAAGTTTACAACACTTTTGCTATTACTTTCTCTCTCTACATTTTCTTCTCTCATTTTTTCTCTCAAGTTTCTTCTCCTTCTCTCTTCCTCTCCTCCATGGCCACACCCCCTTCCATGCCCTCCATGATTACAAAAATTTCAAGTAACCGCATTTTCTTAATCTCCATTACATTCTACACATCTTTCTAGTTGCAATATACTTGAAAAGCTTCCATCTTCATCATCATCTTCAAGCCTCAAAGTTTGAAGCTTTTAGGTAATGTTCTTGATTTCTCATCTTCTCTTCTTTATTTTCGTTTTGATGGTCATCATCATGACCATTTATCCTCTTTTTGTCAAGCCTTGGTGTTAATTTGATGAAGTTGTGATTCCTAGGGTTTTGAAGGTGCTTGACTGAATTCATCAAGGAGCAACAAGGAGATTTCTTTTCTTGTTTCCTCTTAGGTAAGAGGGAGATAATCCTCTTCAACCTATCTTGGTGGTGAGAGACATGATTTTGTGTTGATAGTGAGAAAATCCAAGTTAGGGTTATTCACTTTGTTATTTGGTTCTTGATGCTTGACATTGTTGTTGTTTGATTTAATATGATTTTGCTCATTGTTAATGTATAATGTGATGGATTCTAAATTGTTTGAATGGATGGAAAGCTATGTATAGAAAAATAAGGGCTTTTGCCCTCTTTGTGGAGACTCACGGCCAAATGGCCCTATAGTGAGTTCTTGATGAAACTTTGTGTAACAATTTAGGAATTTGGTTGTTAGTGAGTGATAATTAATGGATTGATGAAAACTTTGGGTCCCTAGTTCATTAGAGGGCTCACGGCCTCTTAGGGAAATGAAGGCAAAAATGTTATGTTAATATGGAAATCTAGTTAAATGGATAATTAGAAATTAATTCGGGATTCATAAAATGGAAAAAACCAAGAATGAGAATTTTATCCTAAAACTTAGAATAATTCTTAATCAAAGGAAGAACATGAGTATAAGTAAGATGTTGAATAACTTAAATTAAAGTTATCTTAATGGAATTAGGTTTAGAATTAAATGATGGACTTGTTTAATTAAAGTAATAAAGATTAGGTGAAAAATGCTAGAGAACTTCCCTAGAGAGAATCTTAATAAGAAGAACGTAGAAATTAAGGTATAATTCCATAATGAACCCTAAAAGTGTAATGTATTATTTAAAGACTTGATAATATTTATTGTGGGTCCATGAGTAAGACCTAGAAGTTGTTAACGTTTAACTTGGCCAAATTGTGGCGTGCTATGGTTAAGGCATATTATTGTTGAATATACATGATTATGCATTGAGTCATCATGCATTGTGAAAGTTCGATGGACTATTGTTAATGCTATATTGCCTAGGAGATTGAATCATACCTAATGCGGGTGCGAATAGACTAATGTAGGTCGTAATGTTGACCTTGGGGGCGTCGGGGTGCGGGTATCTCACAACGGACAATTGGTAGCCCCTCTGGGCCGTGGGACAGACCGATACAGACGCACCGATGATCCGGACCGAGACACTGTCCTATATCGCGATCTTGTGGGAATGTCACTGTATAAAGCCTTGTTGCGCAAAATTATTGATTTTCTGGAAAGCACTTGTTTTAGGCTGACGAGATACTGACATGTCTCCCTGATCATTCTCTCCGATGTTTATGTCTAGCTCCATGGAGTAGGAATTTGGTCCCATTGTGCACGTGCATAGTTTGTCATCATATTCATTTGGCATAAATAAATGTGATTATGAGAATGTCTCATTTAATAATAAGTATGATTACCTACACTATTAAATTGTTTACTATTTGTACCTGGATGCTGCTTATTATGTTTGCTATGTTGTATGGCGTCTTGCGTCATTTCTGTTTCTTACTGCCATAATTGGTAATGATGTTGCATATCTCGCTTCTTGTTTGTACTATTCTGTTCTACGTGAACTTGTTTAAAGACTGTAGAGGGGACGAAGTTGAATCTCCTAGATTTTACTTAGTTTGGTCTCCTGCGTTCAGTGATGGCGTCAAGAAAGGGTTCTATTGGTTTCGTCAGGATTTGTGTTCACCAGGGATGCCAATGCTTGGCGAGTTGACTGGGCTAGCGAATGTATACGGTATGTTGGGGATTTGATCTTGACCGTGAGGAGGACCCGCGATGGAGATCCTATCCTGACTCTCACTACATCAGTGCATCTGGAGTTTGCCTTGCCTATTCGAGAGCTATGGAGTGATCTGCTTCACACCCCTACAGAGGACGAGGATTCTATGGCATCAGCTACTTGGGCACCTGCCCGTGAGACCGTACTCTGTCCTGTCCTTGTGTCTTCAGAATAACTGGGGGAGGATCCCGAGGTGGATCCGATGGAGTGCCCAACTCCTTAGTCGTGGACATTGTCATAGGTAGTTTATGTTTCTTTGGCATTACCTATATAAAGGTCCTTTTGAGTATAACTACATTTTGAAGTTCAACTTGATGTATTTTTTTTGAGCGGTATGAGTAATGCGCCGCGCTAAGTATGTTTTAGGGTAATTATCTAGTCTTATGAGCTATATTTTGAGTATATCTTGTTGAATTATATTTTCATATGATAATATGTATATCTATTCATTCGTGGCTCATATTTTCTTTATATGCACAATAATATAATTTATATAACTTGATTATTTGTATGTTGTGACACTCTAAGAATTTAGTGATCATGGTATGATGACGATTGTGTCGTGGCTAATAAATCATGGGGTGTTACAGAGATGGATGTGAAGACTATTCCGGTAGTCAATGAGTTTCTCAAAATCTTACCTGGTGAGGTACCTGGTTTACCGCCTGAGTGGGAGATAGAGTTTACTATTGATCTTGTAACTGGATCTGGTCTTATTTCCATAGCACCATATAGGACGTCGCCGTCAGAATTAGTTAAGCTCAAGAAGCATTTAGTGGAGCTCTTGGAAAAGTAGTTTATCAGGCCTAGTGTGTCTCCCTGGGGAGCGCCAGTATTGTTGGTCAAGAAAAGAATGGAACTTCATGCTTATGTGTAGATTATTGTCAGCTGAACATGGTCATAATCAAGAACAAGTATCCACTTCCGAGAATAGATGATTTGATGGATCAGCTGAAAGGAGCTTCTATTTTCTCTAAGATCGATCTACATTTAGGCTATCATCAGATTCGAGTAAAGGTAAAGGATATTCCTAAAATGGCTTTTCGTACACGTTACGGACATTATGAGTATCTTATGATGCCATTTAAAGTGACGAATGCACCTGCCATATTCATGGATTACATGAGGATTTTTCATCCTTACCTCGACAGATTTGTCATCATCTTCATCGATGACATTCTGATCTATTCTCAAAATCAGGAGAAACATGTTGAACATCTTAGTATAGTTCTCCAGATTCTAAAGGAGAAGAAGTTGTATACCAAGTTGTCAAAGTGTGAATTATGGCTGGAAGAGGTTAAGGTTTTGGGTCATATAATCTCTAAGGATGGAATTACAGTGGATCCGTCGAAAGTTAAAACAGTTCTGCAGTGGGAAAGGTCGAAGACTGTGATAGAGATCCGTAGCTTCGTGGGATTAGCTGGTTATTATCGAAGATTCATTGTGTTAGTCATGGCAACCCTCACCCAAGAGGGGGGGTGAATTGAGTGATTACAAAATTTTAAAACAACATTAATAAATTATGTATTTTAATATTTTCAATCAACACATGCAGCAGAATAAGTCTAACTATTGTAGATTACTCAAAAAATAACTTGGGTTATAGGATAAATTAAGCAAATAAATTAAATATCAAATTTAACTCAAACATATATAATTAAAATACTTGAAAAGCAATTTTCTTTAAAGCTATTTATCGATTGAAAAGAACGAATAGAGAAGATAGAAAAATACACTTATAAATGAACAACCCACACAGAAAGTATTCAAGCAAATATATGAAATTAAAATATAAATATAAAGGTGTTTAAGTTTAGAAGAGTAAACACAGAATTTATCCTGGTTCAACCACCAACTACTTGTGGCCTACGTCTAGTCCTCAAGTAAATCACCTGAGATTTTCCACTATCACTTCAAGCTTGAACAGGTGCTTGAAACCTTTACAAAATAGAGCACTCACCACACCTTGGGATACCTCACCCTCTTTACAATAAAACATAATATAGAAGAAGAGAAACTCTCACTAGAGTAGATGATACAATTTGAAGCTCTCTAAGGATATCTCAAATTTTGGCAAAAAAGAGCACATAAATTTGGTAAAATATGTATCACAAAATAACGCAAGAAAGAATTGTTTCATATAATTGGGTGTTGCTAAAAGATGAACCAAAAACATGTATTTATAGAGTTCTAAGAAAAAGAGTCATTGGGTATCATTTAATATCACATTAAAGCCTCTGAAAATAGTCGTTGCATGTTTCCTGGGTTGTGTTATTCGAATAACAATATTGTTATTCGAATAAAACATCAAAAACATGTTCTGCAACGTTTTCTGGGTCGTGTTATTCGAATAACACATTTGTTATTTGAATAAACCTTTAAAACCACGTTTTCTGGGGTGTGTTATTCGAATAACACATCCTTTATTCGAATAAACTACTTTGGTTTCGAAAACTGACTTTAAATTGTCATAACTTCTTCATTTCTTATCCGTTTAAAGCAAATAACCACTCATTGGAAAGATATTTGAGTCTATTTTCAAATGAAAAATTTCAAAAGAAAACTCAAAGTATTTTGAAATATATGATCAAAAGAGTAACTAAAAGTCAGTTTTACAAAACTCAAACTTGGTTATTTTTCATAAATTTGAACTACCACCATAAATAACTTTTCAAAACTTATTTGTTGGGTATTTTAGCATAGGAAAACTATTTGTAAAAACATATTTGAGATATCCATAAGGCTTCTTACATAAAGACCCTAAGTCCTATAAGTTATACCATTTAATCTTCCTTTGGACTTGGTCTTTGACATGAATTTGATGTTATCAATACCTTCATGAAATAGGCATTCACATTCTCCTTGTGTTGAGTTTAATAGAGATCTTTTACTTTCTTGTTGCAATACTCACTCTTAGTACTTGGATTATCCTACAAAGTATTGCATAGTTAGTCCAGAATCATAATTCAATATCTTCATATGCATGATTCATAAATGTATAACTCTAGATAGTTTAACATACATATAAGACTTTCATAGATACATCCAAATAAGATATTTATCAATTACTAATGGATATGCTTTATATAGGATTCAACAAAGAACATATGCAAAGTGTTCTTTTTGTCTTGTATTTGTCATCATCAAAACTTAACATATTAAACTATTTGGGGCAAACTTATTTCTACAATCTCCCCCTTTTTGATGATGACAAATTACCAAAGAAAAATATATTGAGCAATATACAAGAATGAATATTTATGTAAGCATATCAAACAATAAACACAAGAACATATTTTTCTTTTCAATTTTCACTCCCCCTATTTGACATCAACAAAAAGGCTTAGAAAGGTAAAAAATATTTTCTCCCCCTTATTGATTCTATATATGATTCAAGAATAAAGAGATGAAATAAACATGTTTTTTAAGATATAGAAGATTATTCATGCAATGCTTGTCATATTTTTGTATGCCAACATTTAACATATGATAGCAATAAAACACTTTATGTATTCAAACAAGGATGTAAGGCAAAAGATATAAACAACTTAAGAGCTAGGTTCCCCCTCGTTGAAACACAAGATGGATAAGGTGAAATATGTATGCTACGATCATGTAAGCACAATACCTTAAAGAAAAGTAAGGCAAAAGATTTTTATTCTTAATCCATCAATCAAAAATATTTTAAAAACTTCTCCCCCTTTCAAAAAGAATTTTACAAGAGCACATTATATTTTCAAAAGTATTTTAGAAGGGTAGAGATGTTTTATATTAAAAAAAAACACACATTCATTAAGACAGATCAATCCAAGTCAAAAGAACATAAGTACATCTCTTTAATGAAATATGCTATAGGGATCAAAGCATGTATAGAACTAATATCACCCATCCTAAATGCAATGACAAATTAGCAAGTTAATATCCAATTAGGCACTTTGTCAATGCTAAGCATACTTCTCATGTAAGGAAAGCATCGAATCATTTTAAAATTAATTTATCAACAAGTATCATACAATTCATAACATATAGAATACCACAAAAGCTAAGGGATAGAGATACTCATTAAGTCAAATAAAGAGTGATGCTCCTTATTTATTAGTCCTTTAACTCTGAGCTTTCTTCCTTTGAATTCTCCATTCCATTGCACTAGAAGAAAATCTTTTTTCTTTTTCTTATTCTTCCTCTTCATTTGAATTCCATTCAACTTTTCTCATTTCCACATATGCTTGTATGTAAAAATTTGATGGCTATATTTGAAACACATAGAGAGACTTGCAAAGCTAACTTTAAAAGTATTCTAAAACATAAGTTAACATCAAATATCATGTAAGCACATTTATAAGCGTAATTTAGATTAATATATAATATAAAGCATGTATCACATTATTAACTATGCAATATTAGTTCTAATAAGAATGCATGAAGCATATATGCACTTGAATCCAAAAAAAATAGTTTAAGCATTTTAAGGCATAATTCAAGTTTATCAAGAAACATATTATCATCATCAAAACTTATTTAGACATTTTTAGGCAAATAATGATTATGTAAGACATGTAAAGGCATAAAAATAACTATTTATTTCTCCAAATATTACATGATATTAAATTAAAAGTATAAATAAGGATAAGAGATTGATATCACCAAAAGTGTACTCTTTGAGTTTTTGTAGGTGACTCCAACTTCTAAGCTTCAAGTTTTCATAAGGGAATAGAGATTCTTTGCACCCCTTTCAAAAGTTGAATCCTTTTACTATCCTCAAGTTGAATAAACTTATTCCATTTAAATGCTTGCTTGAGGAAGTTGTCGCCCTACAATTCAAAGTAGTTTCTTCGGTATCCATCAATTTTGGATCCATAAAGATTAGTCATTATGCCAAACTCATAAGCAAATAAGCGTTCAAAATAATAAAATAACAAATGAGTTCACAAGGGCAAAAGATATTTCATTTCATTAATTAATTTAGCTAAGTACATATAAACATCAAAAGAATAGCTAATTACATTTGGTTAAGTATTTACATTTTACCTACATATCATTAAATGCATATTTTCAGTCAAAACAAACAAAGAAAAGTGTACAAAGGAGATGGAGAGGTGCGTTTGGGCAGAGGGTGTACGCAAAAGAAGAGAGAAACAGACGTGAAAAGGTGAGAGCGTAGTGGGCATATTTATAGGCCCGTGTTTATTCGAATAACGTGTGAGTTTTTCAAATAAAACGTGGTAAACCGATGGCTTTGTCTGCCATATGTTATTCAAATAGCTCTAAGGTTATTCGAATAACTAGCTCTGTAACTTGGCTATCTGCCAAGGATTTATTCGAATAACCTTCTAGTTATTCGAATAACCAAAATAGAATAAATGCCTTGATAAAGCATTTATTCGAATAAGGTGTGAATTATTCGAATAAGGTAGAGATGTGGAAATACAAGATTAATAGATCCACTTCAGGTTTATTCGAATAAGTCACTGTTTATTCAAATAAATCATGAAGACAAAGGCACATGCATCACATATTTTCGAATAACAGTAAAGTTATTCGAATGAGACAAATATGAAAAAATAAAACTATGGTTGCTTGTCTCAATTTATTCGAATAAATTAAGGTTTATTTGAATAAAACTAATATGCAACACATCTTTTTCAACAGTTGATGGTGTTTATTTGAATAACCACAAGTTTATTCGAATAAACCTATTAGAAAAACATTTATAGGCATATACAGGGATACAATTAGAGAGAAAGAAACATACCCAAAGATGAGATACCTGCAAAACAAGTTTTGGTATACCTCCAACGCTCAAGTCGGTAATAATTAAAGAGCAAATGATAAAGCAATAAACATAAGTATTCAATTATATATATGATTGATCAAAAATTTAAGCTCAAGGATATTATCATCAGACATGTCATTTCAAACAAGGAGCATACTTTATCTAGCATGTAGAAATATTTTTAAGATATAAAGTTAGAAAAGCATAAAATACATTTCCACTTATAAAAAAAATTGCAAGTCCAAGCTTCTTGGAAACAAGGAAAAGAACTTGAAATTATTTCTGGTCTTTGTACTTAAAGCAGCCACTTTCAAGATGTCAAAATCAGCTTTTGACCTTCAAGCATACCTACAACACACTTTAATTTTTTTTTTTTTATACTTTTGGTACCCAAATTTTCTTGGGTCCTTGTGTGTTAATTTTTTACTATTAATCCATTATGCTCTCATAAAGATCAATTTTTTTTTCATAAAATGTAAACTGAGCACAATAAATTAAATAATCAATTACCATTAAGAATATACTAATAGCATGCTTATTTTCATGATATATAGACAATTTAAAGCTTAGAAAGCATACATAGTCATAGAATACCCTATTAACAAGAAACACACAGGACAGTGAGCAAATGGTGTAACAGGAATATAATCATGTGCTATATTTAATATTTAATTTTTACCAAGTACACATGATTCAATCAATCACTTAAGGCCTACAAGGAATATACCCTTCCTTCTTTGACCAAAACTTATACCATTGGGTTTTAGAAGCATTCTTCTTGATAATTCCTCTTTCTTTTGACCAATTTGTCCATCCTTTTGAGAAATTTTCTACAAAATTGAAACACTAGGAGGACATTTTGGTACCCACTTCATTTTGGATCCTTGAATGTTAGTAATAGGGCTTTTAAGATTTTTAGAAACTCATACCATACAATTTCTCATATAGGGATTTCTTCTATAATTTCATAAATGAAAAATATGTCCTGGATGACCATAAAAATTACAAACAATTGAATTTAATGATAGCTTGGTCTTTTGAATATCATTTTTGAAAAACTTAAGCCTTTTCTTGTTATTACATTCTATGTTATTTTTGCCACAAGCTTTACTTAGATTTCCATATGGAATAACATTAATTTTATTTTCATTAACAAGCATAGAATATAAGCAATTAGCATAATTAGCTTTAGAAAATTTGAAAGATAAGTCCTCAACTTGAATTTCTAAACTAATACATTTTTCACAAGAAGATGAGGTTTCATATTTCAAAGGCATTTCCTCATTAAGAAAAGCATATTCATTTTTCAAAGTCTCAATTTCATTTTCAATAGAGGAAATGTTTTTAAAATAAGATAAGTTTTTCTTTTCTAAAAACAATAAGTCATCGTATAATTCATCATATGCACATTGTAGCTCATCATAGGAAAGACCATAAAAAAGATAAGTATCATTTACCTCAAGGTCCTTTGGAGTCAAGTGAGAGGTTGTCTCAATTTCTTGCATCAATGACTCTTCATAGGAGTCATCATCCTCATTCTTTCCTATCAAAGCTTCAAGCGTATATACCATTTGATTTTGCTTTGCCACCTCTTCAAATTGAACATAATTGTGAGGATATTTTTCATAATAAGATTCCTTCATTGGCTTTTGCTCTTCTTGCTTTCTATATACAACTTTATGTGGAAATAAGTTTGCCACAAATGGTTTAATATGTTAAGTTTTGATGATGACAAATACAAGACAAAAAGAATGATGCTTATGCTTAATAGATGTGCTTTATAGATAACAAATGCATCACAAAAGAATATTGATCATGTTACATAAATGTGCTTAATGAGATATATTGTATCATGCATGATTATGTACTTTATCTAGTTATATTTCACTTAATAATCATGCAATGAGATATATGTAACATTCATCATATAATATATCCAATAATATTTTATATGAGTTATAAATGAATTAATATTGGATATGTCTATGAAAGTCTTGTATGCATGTTAGACTAACTAGAGTTATACATTTATGAATCATGCATATGAAGATATTGAGTTATGAATTTGGACTAACTATGTTTGGTTAAGTGAGCAATACTTTGTAGGATAGTCCAAGTACCAAGAGTGAGCATTGCAACAAGAAAGTAAAAGATCACAACTATGCTCAACTCAAGGAGAATGAAAATGAAAAGATATTCCAAGCATTTGCAAGTCTTGAAGAGAAGATTTTGTTTGGAAGCTTGGATTACATCTAGAAGTGATGGTAGTAAAAGATCTAGTCCAACATCTTCAAGAATAGCTTATAGGAATTAGATCTTGTGTAAAGGTAAATGAGGATCACATTAAGCTCAAACAAGTTTTAAATATCTTTAAAAGTATTTCTAAAATGTTTAAATGCCCAACAAACTATTTTTGGAAAGCTAGTCATGGTGGTAGTTCATTTATATGAAAAATAGCAAAGTTTGTGTTTTGTAAAACTAACCTTTAGTTACTCTTTTGATCATATCTTTTAAAATACTTTAAGTTTTGCTCTAAAACTTATTTTATATGAAGATAGACTCAAAGATCTTTCCAATGAGTAGTCATTCGCTTAAAACGGATAAGAAACAAAGAAGTTATGACCATTTAAAGTCAGTTTTCAAAACCAGAGTGGTTTATTAGAATAAGAGATGTGTTATTCGAATAACACACCTCTGAAAACTTCCCAGAACGTATTTTTAAAGGCTTATTCGAATAACAAATGCGTTATTCGAATAACACAAACTCAGAAAAAGTTCCAGAACGTGTTTTTGATGATTTATTCGAATAACCAAAGTGTTATTCGAATAACCAAAGTGTTATTCGAATAACAAAGTTGCAAAAAACAGTGATATCAGTGGATTTATTCAAATAACAAATGTGTTATTCAAATAACACAATATTTATTTGAATAACAGTGTTCTTATTTGAATAACACTTGCCCAGAAAACATTCTCAACGGCTATAAACAACTAGTTTTCATAATAATTCATTTCCAAACTTTACTCAACGGCTCTAAATATTATTGAGCTATAAATATAAGTGTTTGGGCATCAAAGAAAAGTTGGAGAACAATATAAAAATTACTTTTGAGCATTAAATTCGTTTTTCACTCTTTATTTCTCCAAAACTCTGTTTTGAGCCATAAGTGTGTGAATCCTTGATACCCATAGTACTTCAATTTGTATTATCTACTCTTTGAAAGAATTTCTATCATTTACATCTTTGTATGAACTATAAAGAGAGGATGAGGTATCCCTCTAGAGAAAAGGGTGAGGTATCCCTTGAGGGTGAGGCATCCCTCAAAAGTTTTAAAGGGTGAGGTATCCCTATTTGAGGCTCAAGCACAAGGGTGAGGCATCCCAAGGTGTGTTGAGTGCTCTTAATTGTAAAGGTTGTCAAGCACCTATTGAAGCTTGAAGACATAGTGAAAAATCTCGGGTGATTCACTTGAGGACTGGACGTAGGCCATAAGTGGTTGGTGGCTGAACTAGGATAAATCCTAGTGTTTGCTATTCTTAACTCTATCTCATTATATTTGTGCTTTTAACTATATATGCTTGAGTTAAATTTGATACCTAGCTTATTTGCATGATTTATCCCATAACTTAAGTTATATTTTAGTAATCCTTAATAATTGTGTATTTGCTGTGCATGTTCCGCTGCACTTATTAATTGAGTTATTCAAAATGCATAATTTGTCAAAATTGCATTAAAATCAGTCATCACCCAATTCACCCCCCCTCTTGGGTAATGGTTGCCATGGCTAACAAGTGGTATCAGAGCTTCGTGCTCTGGTAAAAGCATAACCGCTTGGAGTTAAAGATCCTTGTTTGTTTGGCAACCATTAAAAGCTTTTCAAATGGAAGGTTTTGAAATTAATAAACCACCATTCTTTGATAGTGTGAATTTGGTTTATTGGAAAGCTAGAATGGAAATTTATATGCAATCTATTGATATTAATTTGTGGGATATTGTGCTTGATGGATTTACTTACAAATCAAAACAAACTTGGAATGCCTATGAAAAGAAATGCTTTTCTTTTAATATTAGAGCTATGCAAATTTTGAGAAGTGGTTTAAATGATGATGCTTATGCTAAAATTAAGTATTGTTCTAGTGCTAAAAATATATGGGATGCTCTTGATTCTATCTATCTTGTTAATAATGATTTTGTGTATAAAGTTATATAGAGAGAGCAAGAAGAGCAAAATCCTCTCGAGGAAGACAACATTGAAAAATGTCCTCAAGAACATGTTCAAAGCAAGAAAATGAGCTCAATGTCTCTTGGTGATGATGGTGCTTAATTTGAAGAAGAGGCAAAGCAAAACAAAATTGATGAGGAATATGGTGATTCCCTTAAAGAGCCAAATATGCAAGAAATGGAGACTACTTCATATATGGCTAAAAAGGACATTGAGGTAAACAATGCTAAACTATATTATAGTTCCTTCTATTATGAGCTACAGTGTGTATATGATGAATTGTATGATGGTTTAGCAAATTTAAAAAATAAAAATTTATCTTGTTTGAAAAACATTTCCTCCATTGAAAATAAAATTGAGATTTTGAAAAATGAATATGCTTTTCTTGATGAGGAAATGCCTTTAAAATGTGAAACCTCAACTTCTTGTGAAAAATGTATTAATTTAGAAAATCAAGTTGAGAACTTATATTGTGAATTTGTCAAAGCTAATGATTCTAATTGTTTACATTCCATGATTGTGAATAAGAATAAAATTGATGTTATTGCACATGGAAATTCAAGTAAGGCTTGTGGCAAAAATAACATAGAATGTAATAACAACCAAAGGCTCAAGTTTTTCAAAAATGATCTTCAAAGGACCAAGCCATCATTAAATTCACTTATTTGTAATTTTTGTGGTCATCTAGGACATATTTCTCATTTATGCAATTATAGAAGAAATTCTTATATGAGAAATAATATGGTATGGGTTCCTAAAGATCTTAAATGCCCTAGTACTAATATTCAAGGACCTAATATGAAGTGGGTACCAAAATGTCCTCCTAGCGTTTCAATTATGCAGAAAACTTTTCAAAAGGATGGACAAATTGGTCAAGTGAAGAAGGAATCATCAAGGGGAATGCTTCCAAAGCCCATTGGTAAAATTTTTGATCAAAGAAGAAAGATGACTTCAACCAAAACTTCTCAAGTACAAAATGTGAAATTTGGAAAATTCAAAACATCAAAAGAGAAGCAATGAGTAAGGAAAAGAGCTTCCTTGATCAACAAGGTCAAGGTATCAAAAGTTTTTACCTCTCATGAACATTCACTTGTAAAGTCAATAAATTTGAGGTATATTCCTTATAGGCCTTAAGTGATTAATAGAATCATGTGCTCTTGGAAAAATCGAATATTTTGTTTAGCACATGATTATGTTTATTCTTGTTGTACCATAGCTCATTAATTTATTTTATATCTTGGTACATGAGTTTACCCAGGTATGCTTGCTATGATTTGAATTGTCTATATATCATGAAAGTAAGCTTGGTTTTGGTTATATGCTTAATGGTAATTCATTATTTAATTTGTTTTGCTTTATTTACATACCATGGAAAATTGATCCTTTACTAATTGATGCGTAAAACTGTTTTTCATCAAATGATTTAATCGAATAAGAAGCCCATTATTCGAATAAAGCCTTACAGTAATGCCTCATTAATATTCTAAAATGTAAGCATTATTCGAATAAGGATCCCCTTATTCGAATATCACTTCGCAGAAAGTGGTGCAACAATCTGATATCAATTGGTTATTCGAATAACCAACTAGTTATTCGAATAAGATATGACAGAGGCTAAAAATATTTTCTTGTTATTCGAATAACAAGTTATGTTATTCGAATAAAGCCTTCCAGAGGCTTTTAGGAAAATCGTGTTATTCGAATAACACATTATGTTATTCGAATAACAATACTTTTATTCGAATAAGGCTTGGCAAAAGCTGAGTTTAGCTGTCTCTGTTCTGTCCTATTGTTTTGAATGCTTATTTGCCTATGATTTTAGCATAATGACTAACCTTTATGGATCCAAAATTGATGGATACCAAAGAAAGTACTTTGAATTGTGTTGTAGGGTGACTATTAGCTCAAGCATGCATTGAAATGAAGTGAAGCTATGCCACTTAAGGTTAAAATTTGAAATGGTCCAAGTTCTCCAAGAGTAATGAAAACACAAAAGAATGACATGGAGAACCACAACATTCTCAAGGAGCCTTGAGGCATAGAAGTTGGAGTCACCTATAAAAACTCAAAGAGTACACTTTTGGTGACATTAATCTCTTATCTTTATTTATGTTTTAAATTGAATATCATGTGATATTTGGATAAGTAGAAAGTTATTTTTATGCCTTAACATGCTAGATATGCATATAAAAATTCAGATGCTCATAAGTCATTCTAATCCTTTCTCTTTGATGTCTAATTGTCTTACATACTCCCTTAGAGATTGGAAAGTAAAATGTTATACGTTCTCTTGTTTGAAATTGCTTGATATGTTCCTATGTTGAAAATAAGAAGTAAATGTTTTCAAAAGTTATAATTCCATAGTTTTTCAATTCTTGCATTACAATAAGAGACTTTTTTATTCTTAATTGACATATGTGCACACTAGAACTCTTTACTTGATATTACATGCCTTACATGATCAATGTTTGCTACAAAATACTTATTTATGTTTTGATGATGATCAAGCTTTTCTTGATAAACTTGAATCTTGCTTTGAAAATGCTTAAATTATGTTTGTGGATTCAAGTGCATATGTGCTTCATGCATTCTTGTTAGAACTAGCATTGCATGGTTAATAATGTGGTACATGTTTTACATTATATATTAATCTAAATTATGCTTGTAAATGAGATTCAATGATATTTGATGATAGCTTATGATTTAGAGAACTTTTGAAGTTAGCTTTGCAAGTGTCTCTATGTGCTTTAAGTATAGCCATCAAATATTAAAGTGTCAAGCATATGTGGATAAATGAGAAGAGTTGAATGAAAAGGGACATAAGGATACTTTCTTCAAGTGCAATAGAATGAAATACTCAATGGAAGAAAGTACAAACTCAAAGGACCTATAAATGAAGAACATTCTAAAGGAGCATCACTTTCTATCTAACCCAATAAGTATCTCTATCCCTAAACTATTGTGGTATTCTATATGCTATGGATTATATGATACTTGTTAATAAATTGATCTTAAAAGATTAGATGATTTCTTTACATGAGAAGTATGCTTAGCATTGACAAAGTGCTTAATTGGATATTAACTTGCTAATTTTGTCATTGCATATAGGGTGGATGATATTAGTTCTATACATGCTTTGTCCTATAGCATATTTCATCAAGGTGAATGTTTGATATATATGATTCTCTTGATCTATGATTTTTTAGTGGTATAACACCTATGAGAATCATGCTCTTCTTTTGAAAAGATTTTCTTGGTTAATTAAAAAGTTTTTTTAAGGCAAAATCTCCTATCATATTTGAAAGAAGCTTTTAAAGTTTCATATCCTTGAGAATCCTTTGAAATTGTTTTAAGACCTTAAAAGTATTATCATCTCCTAATTGTCTTGAAAATTTGAAAATCATTCGATTTGTGCTATAAATATAGTACTCTCTTAATTGCTTTGAAATGTTTATTAAATCTTGAGAGAATATTCAAGAAAGTTTTTCAAATAAATCTTTTGAAATGTTCTATAGAGATTAATCTTCATACTTCTAAAGATAAGTCTTGTTCTTCAAAAGTGTTTTATCTTTTCAAGGCTCTTGTTCAATGTGAAAAAGAGGAGATGTACTTTCAAATACTCTTTTGACTTGGATTTGATCACTCTCAAGGAATATGTGGTTTCAATATAAATCTCTTCTACCATTTTAAAATGCTTTTGAAAATGTAATGTGTTATTATAAAATTCTTTTTGAAAGAGGGAGAAGTTTTAAAATGATTTTTGATTGATGGATTAAGAATATGTATATTTGCCTTGTTTTTATTTATGGTAATGTGCTTATAGGGTCTTGGCATACATGTTTCCCTTTATCTATCTTGCGCTTCAATAAGGGAGAGATTATCTTGTTTATCTTACATATCTTTCCTCCATGTCCTTGTTGATTAAAAATATATGCATGACTATGTTAAATTATTATATTTTGATAACATGCATATTTTGAGGGGGAGCCTACCTCTTAAATTGGTGCTTATATCTTTTGGCTTACATCCTTACTTGACATGAAGTGTTTTATTGTTAATACTATCAATATGTCAATAAAGATCATCTTTTATTCTCATTCCCTCTATTAATGAAAGAAGGTAAACATTCTTAAACTTCATATCTTTTGATTCTTTCATTAAGAAAAGATTGATATGTGGCAAGTTATATGATCTTTCATTTTAAAAATCTTAATTCCATGATCTTACATGAATATTTTGTATCTTTTATTAAGTGATATCAAGTGGTACTTATTTATGATGTGGTATGCAAGATATTATATGTTAGACATAATTTCTTAAGCTTATTACTATTATATGCTAAATGTTGAAGTACCAAAATATGACAAGTATTGCATGAATAATTTTTTATATCTTGAAAGCATACTTATTTCATTTCTCTATTCTTGAATCATGTGTAGAATTAAAGAAGAGGAGATAATTATGTTTTGAATAACTTAAAGAAGTTTTTGGTTTTGATGATCCTACTCGTTTTTGACAATGTGAGTTTTATCTATAGGGGGAGAGAAAAATATCACATTTCCTTCCTAAGCCTTTTTGTTGATGTCAAATAGGGGGAGAGAAAATCGGAAAGAAAAATATGTGCTTGTACTTATTATTTGATATGCTTACATGAATATCTATCTTTGTATATTGTTAAACATATTTTTTCTTTGGTGATTTGTCATCATCAAAAAGGGAGAGATTGTGAAAATAAGTTTGCCTTAAATGGTTTAATATGTTAAGTTTTGATGATGACAAATACAAGACAAAAAGAATGATGCTTATGCTTAATAGATGTGCTTTATAGATAACAAATGCATCACAAAAGAATATTGATCATGTTACATAAATGTGCTTAATGAGATATATTGTATCATGCATGATTATGTACTTTATCTAGTTATATTTCACTTAATAATCATGCAATGAGATATATGTAACATTCATCATATAATATATCCAATAATATTTTATATGAGTTATAAATGAATTAATATTAGATATGTCTATAAAAGTCTTGTATGCATGTTAGACTAACTAGAGTTATACATTTATGAATCACGCATATGAAGATATTGAGTTATGAATTTGGACTAACTATGTTTGGTTAAGTGAGCAATACTTTGTAGGATAGTCCAAGTATCAAGAGTGAGCATTGCAACAAGAAAGTAAAAAATCACAACTATGCTCAACTCAAGGAGAATGAAAATGAAAAGATGTTCCAAGCATTTGCAAGTCTTGAAGAGAGGATTTTGTTTGGAAGCTTGGATTACATCAAGAAGTGATGGTGACAAAAGATCTAGTCCAACATCTTCAAGAATAGCTTATAGGACTTAGATCTTGTGTAAAGGTAAATAAGGATCACATTAAGCTCAAACAAGTTTTAAACATCTTTAAAAGTGTTTCTAAAATGTTTAAACGCCCAACAAACTATTTTTGGAAAGCTAGTCATGGTGGTAGTTCATTTATATGAAAAATAGCAAAGTTTGTATTTTGCAAAACTGACCTTTGGTTACTCTTTTGATTATATCTTTTAAAATACTTTGAATTTTGTTCTGAAACTTATTTTATATGAAAATAGACTCAAATATCTTTCCAATGAGTAGTCATTCGCTTAAAATGGATAAGAAACGAAGAAGTTATGACCATTTAAAGTCAGTTTTCAAAACCAGAGTGGTTTATTCAAATAAGAGATGTGTTATTCGAATAACACACCTCTGAAAACTTCCCAGAACGTATTTTTAAAGGCTTATTCGAATAAAAAAATGTGTTATTCGAATAACACAACTCAGAAAAAGTTCCAGAACGTGTTTTTGATGATTT
Source organism: Ormosia semicastrata (assembly GCA_029884595.1). Classification (NCBI taxonomy): domain Eukaryota; kingdom Viridiplantae; phylum Streptophyta; class Magnoliopsida; order Fabales; family Fabaceae; genus Ormosia; species Ormosia semicastrata. The sequence goes on from JAQQTO010000062.1 coordinate 448,804, forward strand.
ATTCGAATAACCAAAGTGTTATTCGAATAACATAAGTCTTATTCGAATAACAAAGTTGCAGAAAACAGTGATATCAGTGGATTTATTCAAATAACAAATGTGTTATTCGAATAATAGTGTTCTTATTTGAATAACACTTGCCCAAAAAACATTCTCAACGGCTATAAATGGCTAGTTTTCATAATAATTCATTTCCAAACTTTACCCAATGGCTCTAAATATTATTGGGCTATAAATATAAGTATTTGGGCATCAAAGAAAAGTTGGAGAACAATATGAAAATTACTCTTGAGCATTAAATTTGTTTTTCACTCTCTATTTCTCCAAAACTCTGTTTTGAGCCATAAGTGTGTGAATCCTTGATACCCATAGTGCTTCAATTTGTATTATCTACTCTTTGAGAGAGTTTCTATCATTTACATCTTTGTATAAACTATAAAGAGAGGGTGAGGTATCCCTCTAGAGAAAAGGGTGAGGTACCCCTTGAGGGTGAGGCATCCCTCAAAAGTTGTAAAGGGTGAGGTATCCCTATTTGAGGCTCAAGCATAAGGGTGAGGCATCCCAAGGTGTGTTGAGTGCTCTTAATTGTAAAGGTTGTCAAGCACCTATTGAAGCTTGAAAACATAGTGGAAAATCTTGGGTGATTCACTTGAGGACTGGACGTAGGCCACAAGTGGTTGGTGGCTGAACCAGGATAAATCCTAGTGTTCGCTATTCTCAACTCTATCTCTTTATATTTGTGCTTTTAACTATATACGCTTGAGTTAAATTTGATACCTAGCTTATTTGCATGATTTATCCTATAACTCAAGTTATATTTGAGTAATCCTTAATAATTGTGCATTTGCTATGCATGTTCCACTGCACTTATTAATTGAGTTATTCAAAATGCATAATTTGTCAAAATTGCATTAAAATCAGTCATCACCCAATTCACCCCCCTCTTGGGTAATGGTTGCCATGGCTAACACTTTATACACAAAATCATTGTTAGCAAGATAAAGAGCATTAAGAGTGTCCAAAATTTCTTTATCACTAGAACAACTTTTAATTTTACCATAAGCATCATCATTCAAACTACTTCTCAAAATTTACATAGCTCTAATGTTCAAAGAAAAGCATTTCTTGTCATAGGCATTCGAAATTTGTTTTGCTTTGTAAATAAATCCATTTAGCACAATATCCCACAAATCCAAATCAATAGATTGTATATAAAACTCTATTCTACCTTTCCAATAAACAAATGCACACAATCAAATAATGATGGTTTATCAATTTCAAAACCTTCCATTTTGAAAAACTTTCAAGGTTGCCAACAAACAAGGATCTTTAACTCTAAGTAGTTAAGCTTTCACTAGAGTACGAAGCTCTGATACTACTTGTTAGTCATGACAACCATCACCCAAGAGAGGGAGTGAATTGGGTGATTACAAAATTTTAAAATAACATTAATAAATTACGTATTTTAATATTTTCAATTAACACATGCAGCGGAATAAGTCTAACTATTGTAGATTACTCAAAAAATAACTTGGGTTATAGGATAAATTAAGCAAATAAATTAAATATCAAATTTAACTCAAACATATATAATTAAAATACTTGAAAAGTAATTTTCTTTAAAGCTATTTATCGATTAAAAAGAACGAATAGAGAAGATAGAAAAATGCACTTGTAAATGAACAAGCCACACAGAAAGTATTCAAGCAAATATATGAAATTAAAACATAAATATAAAGGAGTTTGAGTTTAGAAGAGCAAACATAGAATTTATCCTAGTTCAGCTACCAACTACTTGTGGCCTACATCCAGTCCTCAAGTAAATCACCTGAGATTTTCCACTATCACTTCAAGATTGAACAAGTGCTTAAAACCTTTACAAAATAGAGCACTCACCACACCTTGGGATACGTCACCCTTTGTGCTTGAGTCTCGATAATCAGGGATACCTCACCCTCTTTACAATAAAACAGAATATAGAAGAAGAGAAACTCTCACTAGAGTAGATGATACAATTTGAAGCTCTATGAAGCTCTCTAAGGATATCTCAAAATTTGACGAAAAAAAGCACATAAATTTGGTAAAATATGTATCACAAAATAAAGCAAGAAAGTGTTATTTCAGATAAATGGGTGTTGCTAAAAGATGACCCAAAAATATGTATTTATAGAGTTCTGAGAAAAAGAGTCGTTGGGTATCATTTAATATCACATTAAAGCCTCTGAAAATAGTCGTTGCGTGTTTCTTGGGTCGTGTTATTCGAATAACAATATTGTTATTCAAATAAAACATCAAAAACATGTTCTGCAACGTTTTCTGGGTCGTGTTATTCGAATAACACATTTGTTATTCGAATAAACCTTTAAAAACACGTTTTCTGGAGTGTGTTATTCGAATAACACATCCTTTATTCAAATAAACTACTCTGGTTTCAAAAACTGATTTTAAATGGTCATAACTTCTTCATTTCTTATCTGTTTAAAGTAAATGACCACTCAATAGAAAGATATTTGAGTCCATTTTCAAATGAAATAATTTCAGAAGAAAACTCAAAGTATTTTGAAATATATGATTAAAAAAGTAACCAAAGGTCAGTTTTGTAAAACTCAAACTTGACTATTTTTCATGAATTTGAACTACCAACATAAATAACATTTCAAAACTTGTTTGTTGGGTATTTTAGCATAGGAAAACCATTTGTAAAAACATATTTGAGATATCCATAAGGTTTCTTACATAAAGACCCTAAGTCCTATAAGCTATACCATTTAATCTTCCTTTGGACTTGGTCTTTGACATTATTTTGATGTTATCAACACCTTCATGAAATAGGGATTCACATTCTCCTTATGTTGAGCTTAATAAAGATGTTTTGTTTTCTTGTTGCAATGCTCACTCTTGGTACTTGGACTATCCTACAAAGTATTGCTCACTTAAACAAGCATAGTTAGTCCAGAATCATAATTCAATATCTTCATATGCATGATTCATAAATGTATAACTCTAGTTAGTTTAACATACATATAAGACTTTTATAGATACATCCAAATAAGATATTTATCAATTACTAATAGATATGCTCTATATAGGATGCAACAAAGAACATATGCAAAGTGTTCTTTTTGTCTTGTATTTGTCATCATCAAAACTTAGCATATTAAACCATTTGGGGCAAACTTATTTCCACACATTGAAAGATTTTCTAAGATAGCAGGACCTCTCACTCAACTTATGAGAAAGAACCAAGCCTTTGTATGGACCGATGATTGTGAAGAGAGCTTCCAGGAATTGAAGAGATGACTAACTACTTCACCAGTTTTGGTTCTACCTAATCCCAATGAACCCTTTGAAGTGTATTGTAATGCTTCACGTCAAGGATTAAGATGCGTGCTCATGCGAAATAGGAAAGTGGTGGCTTATGCTTCAAGGCAGTTGAGAGTACATGAAAAGAATTATCCTACGCATGACCTGGAGTTAGCAGCTGTGTTGTTTGCTTTGAAAATATGGAGACATTTTCTGTACGGAGCAACGTTCAATGTCTACAACAATCATAAGAGTCTGAAGTACCTGTTCGACCAAAAGAAGCTGAACATGAGGCAAAAGAGGTGGTTAGAATTTTTGAAAGGCTACGATTTTTAACTCCAGTATCATCCTAGAAAAGCAAATGTGGTGGCAGACGCTTTAAGTAGGAATATGCTGAGTATCTCTGCTATGATGATCAAGGAAAAGGAATTAATAGAACAATTCTGGAATATGTGGATGTCCATGGAGATGACACTGGGGAAGATTTATTTGAATATGGTTACCCTCTCAAGTGATTTGATAGAAGAAATCAGAGAAAAAAAGAAAGATAACGAGTTTCTGCAAAATGAGAAGGAGCTAATGAAGCAAGACATTGTGTCAACAGTTCAGGAAAGACATGATGGTACTCTAAGGTTCAAAGGCAGGGTTTGTGTGCCTAGTGATCCGGAGCTGAGGAAATTAATTCTTGATGAAGCCCACACGAGCCAGTTAAGTATACACCCAGGAATGACCAAAATGTACCAAGATCTAAAGCGATTATTCTGGTGGCACGGAATGAAGAATGACGTTGCCAAGTACGTGTCGTCTTGTCTAGTTTGTCAAAGAGCCAAGGTTGAACATTAGAGACCTTCAGGAATGTTACAACCTCTAGCTATTCTCGAATGAAAATGGGATAGCATCGCGATGGATTTTGTGGTTAGATTACCGAAGACTCGAAAAGGTTACGACTCAATATGGGTAATTGTAGATCGGCTTATGAAGTCTGTGCACTTCTTACCGATCAACATAAGGTATTCGATGGAGAGGTTAGCTCAAGTGTATATTAGCAAGATTGTTAGACTTCATGGTATGCCTTCCAGTATTATTTCCGATAGAGATCCGAGGTTCATATCAAGGTTTTGGATGAGTCTTCAAGAAGCAATGGGAATGAAACTTCATTTGAGTTCTGCTTATCATCCTTAAACAGATGGTCAAATAGAAAGGACGATCCAATCACTGGAAGATCTACTGTGATGTTGTACTCTAAAACAGTCTAGAAATTAGGATGAAGTTTTGCCTTTAATAGAGTTCACCTACAATAACAGTTTTCACTCAAGCATAGGGATGGCACCCTATGAGGCTCTATATGGACGACGGTGCAGAACACCTTTGTGTTGGTACCAAGATGGAGAGCATCTTACGATCAGACTTGATCTTATGCAATAAACAATGGAGAAGGTTAAGATGATTCAAGAAAAGATGCGGACGACTCAGAGTAGACAAAAGAGCTATACGGATAGAAGAAGAAAACCTCTTGAGTTTAAAGAAGGCGAGCATGTATTTTTGAAAGTCACACCCACGACTGGGGTCGGCTAAGTTCTTAAATCTAGAAAACTTACTCCTAAATTCATTGGACCTTATCAAATTCTTCGACGGATAGGTCCAATAGTCTACCAAATAACTTTACCACCTTTTCTTTCTAACCTTCACAATGTTTTTCATGTATTGCAATTACGAAAATACATTCCTGATCCAAACCATGTCATAGCATCGGATACAATACAATTAAAAGAAAATTTGACTTATGAGACACTTCCTATACAGATTAAGGATATGAGAGTGAAGCAACTCAGAGGAAGAATATTCCATTGGTGAAAGTGATTTGGAATGACATAACCAGAGATGCGACGTGGGAGTTAAAGGACAAGATGAAGGAACAACATCTACATCTATTTTGAGGTATGAAAATTTTGAGGACGAAATTTCTTTTTAGAAGGGGAGAGTTTGTAACACCCTGACAATTACTTATTTCAAAATATATATTTATTTTATAATATTTGTGATTTTTGTAATTTTTTTAAAATTATTCAAATTTTCCAATAGCCTTCCAAATAGCTTTATCACATTTTCTTTCTAACCTTCACAATGTTTTTCATATATTGCAATTGCGAAAATACATTCCTGATCCAAACCATGTCATAGCATCGGATACAGTACAATTAAAAGAAAATTTGACTTATAAGACACTTCCTATAAAGATTAAGGATAGGAGAGTGAAGCAACTCAGAGGAAGAAGATTCCATTGGTGAAAGTGATTTGGAATGACATAACCGGAGATGCGACATGGGAGTTAAAGGACAAGATGAAGGAACAACATCCACATCTATTTTGAGGTATGAAAATTTTGAGGACGAAATTTCTTTTTAGAAAGGGAGAGTTGTAACACCCTGACAATTACATATCTCAAAATATATATTTATTTTATAATATTTGTGATTTTTGTGAATTTTTTTAAAATTATTCGAATTGTTTGATTATTTTAATATATTCTTCAATTTGCGTATGCACTGAGCAAGGCTGGGAAAATAATATATTTTTCTTAAGGTCGAAAAACTTTGGATTGTGGAAACATCGACGGGGGATCTTACTAAACCCGAGGCCAGACACAGTTTACGAAGTTTTCATTTTTTGAGATTTTATCTGATAAATAAAATCGCAGTACGTTTTATTATATGTTGGACGATAAATACTATTTTTGCTAACTATAACTTTTGTCCAATAGATAATAGCTTTAGTAAAGTGTTAGTCATCTTTTCTAGAGAGCACTTTCATGACATCACCAAGATGACATCATCACCATGACATCACCCTTGACTTTTTCAAAAAGTGTGTGAAGCTTCTCAAGGAAGCTTTGTATCAAGCTTCTCAAGGAAGTCACTTCTCTCTCTCCTCCCTTGGTGAACCCCACAGCTATTGTGGGGAAAAGATGACCAAAAATTTGTCATCTTTTTCATTTACCCGTCACTTTTTCATTTCAAACAAAGTTTCACTTTTCATTCTCTCATTTTTTCCTTTCTCTCACTTTTTCTCTCATCTCCATTTTCTCTCCACTCTCACGGCCTCAACACCATTGTTGGCCACCCAAGCTTGCTTGCTTAAGCAAATATAGATTCTTGAATCCTCTCATCATCTTGAAGCTTTTCTCTTTGGTGATCATCTCTTGATTCTTCCATCTTCATCACTTTCTACTAAGTCCTAAAACTTGAGGCTTTGAGGTAAAGTTCTTGACTTTCATCTTTTCTCTTCTCATTTTCGTGATCCTTGGTCACCTTTGTGATCAAGGACTCCTCTTTTCAAGCTTTAGTTGTTGATTGTATGAGTTTGACTATCCTAAGGTTTTCTTGGTGGTGGTGGACGAAAATTGCAAAGAGACATCAAGGAACTTGCTTTCTTTTGTTGTCTCTTTAGGTAAGAGGGAGATCATCCTCTTCAACCTATCATGGTGGTGAGGAACATGTTTTTGTGTTGATGGTGAAGAATCCATGTATGGGTTGCTCACTTTGTCCTGTGATTTTTTGGTAATGTTGCAATTGGTTGTGTTGTATGACTTTAATACTTGCTATTGTGTAACTTGATGGATTGGAATACTTTGAATGATTGGATGTGTATATGGAAAGCAAGGGATTCTTACCCCTTTTTGCTTGGAGGTTCACAACCATAAGGCCATTGATAGGTCTATGATGGAATTTTTGCGCTACTTTAGGACTTAAGAAATCAAGTAATAAGTAATTAATAATGTGATGAGAATTTTAGGTTCCTAGACCTTGGGAGGTCACGGCCATCTAGGGCACCCATTGACAAAATTTTTGTATTAATTAAAACTTAGGTAATTAGGTGATTAGGTAATTAATTAGGGATTCATAATATGGAAAGAATAAAGAGCAAAAATTTATCCTATAGCCTAGAGTGATTTTTGGATAAAGAAAGAACATAAGTGTGGGTGAGGTTGTGAGGAGTTTAAAATAATTACCTTAAGTGAGTTTGAACTAAAACAAAGGAAAGGACTTATCTAATTAAGAGTAATAAAGGTTGAATGAAAAATAATAGAGAATTTCCCTAGAAGGATTTAATAAGAAAAGTATGTTTTCACCCTTGAGATTTGGACAATGACTTGTTGTGGGTCCATAAGTGGGACCAAGGAATATTGATAATTGATTGGGTCTAATGTGGTGTGTAATCATGGACAAGTCATACTATTATTGAATATCTGTATATATATGTGCATCGAGTCATCATGCATTGTGAAAGTCCGTTGGACTCTATTTGTAAGGCTGTATGCCTAGGAGATGAGTCACACCTACGTGAGGGTGCGAATAGACTAGTGTAGGTCACTTGTTGACCTTGGGGGGCATCTGTGGATAGTTGGTAGTTCCTCTGTGCTGTGGGACTGACCGATGCAAATGCACCGACAATCCAGACTGAGACACTGTCCTATATCGTGATCTTATGAAGAATGCCTTGTTGATATTGAAAGCACTTGATTTGAGCCTGACGAGATATAGACATGTCTCCTTGATCATTTTCTCCGATGTTGTGTCTAGCTCCATGGAGTAAGATTTTGGCACTTTGTGCATGTGCATAATCTGTCAACATATTTATCTGTCATCAATATATATGATTATGGAACTGTTTATTTTAATAATGTTATGACTATCTGTGCTATTAAATTGTTTATCAACTGAATCTTGATGTTGTTTATTATGTTTACCATATTGTAAGGCGTCCTGCGCCATTTCTGGTTCTTTACTGCCATAACTGTGTGATTACCATGCAACACTGAGTTTTGATGATAATAAATATGGAGATGATGAGATGATGAAAAGATCAAGTCCAAGGCGTTCAAGCTTAGCTTTAGGACTTAGGATCTTTATTGTACAGAGCTTTCATAGGATATCTCAGTGTTTTAGTCAAAAGATCTAAAAACATGTTTTCTCACAAACCAAATTAAAGTTCTTAAATTTATCAAAAAGTTTGTGAAAATTAGAAACCACCTATTCTGTTTTCTAAAGGTGTTTATAACGTTTTCAAACAGAAGCATTCGAATAAACTTAAAATCATTCGAATATTGTCCTCTGAAAAAGTCTCTTCAAAAGTGGTTTTTGATAAGGTATTCGAATACTCCTCTGAGGCATTCGAATACAACGTGTTTTTATAGAGGTATTCGAATACCATGTAAGGCATTCGAATACACCCTTTCAAAAGGCTTTAATAAACGTGTTTTCAGCTAAAGGCATTCGAATACCGTGATATGGTATTCGAATAACGTGGGTCTGTTTTGTTGTTTTATACACTGATATAAAAGGTATTCGAATACCTTATAACGGCATTCGAATACTTCAAGTTTAAACCGTTTTTATATATATATATATATCAGTGGTATTCGAATACCACAATATTGTATTCGAATATCCCACGTTTTTCAGCTTCTGTTTTTGAAATTGATACGCAATGGATTTATGCATTAATTAGGTAATCAATTTTTCCAATGAATTTTTCTGATCAGAGGCTCTATAAATAGAGACCTCCCTCACGGCTGTAAAAGCACGAATCCTTATTTCTTATTTTCTGAACTGTGCTAAAATACTGTTTGCATACTTCCTCTCTTTTTCTCTCTCGTACTCTTTTGGTAAAATTTCGAGATATTGTTAGAGAGCTCTATAGTGCTTCAATTTGTATTACTTACTCTGAGTGAGAGTTTCTCTTCATCTATTTCCTGATATTTTGTATCGAGGGTGAGGTATCCCTCAAGGTTTGTATAAGGGTGAGGTATCCCTACAGGCTGAGACTTTAGCACAAGGGTATAGTATCCCTGTGTGTGAAAAGAGCTCTATTTTGTAACAGTAGCAAGCACCTATTGAAGCTTGTATACTTAGTGAAAAATCTCGGCTTTCGAGGATTGGACGTAGACCACAAGTGGGTTAGTGGTCGAATCAGGATAAATACTGTGCCTGCTTCTCTTTTCCCTAATCTCTTTATTTTAAGCAATTTATTTTATTGCACATTTATTTTACGCTGTTCTTTATTGTTTATTCTCTTCTTCTCATTCTTTCTGTGCATTTATTTATTAAGCTTTTGATATTTGTTTTAATTAAAAAGAGTTTGCGAAAAAGTTTTTATACTCAATTCACCCCCCTCTTGAGTACTGGAAGCCACTTGGTAACAAGTGGTATCAGAGCTAGACTCTTGTATAAAGAGCTTAGCAGCTTCAAGAGTATATGGCTTCTTCAAATGGTTTTTCGAAGGATCCTCCATAAACCGACCACCCTTTTTCAATGGGGATGGTTACGCATATTGGAAGGAAAGAATGAAAATCTTCATCGAAGCTATTGATCTAGATGTTTGGGACGCATTGTCGAAAAGCGGCGCTTTTATACCCACACATGAGATTCGATGGTGTAAGGACCGAAACACCACGAAATAAATGGTCGATGAAGACAAAATAAAAGTTCAATTTAATTTAAAAGCCAAAAATATTATTATTACTACTTTGCTTTGGGATATGATGAGTTTTTTAGAATTTCAAATTGTAAAGCGCTAAAGAAATGTGGGATACTTTGCAAGTTACCCATGAGGGTACTAGCGAAGTTAAGAAATCGAGAATCAATTCTCTAACTCGTGAATATGAACTATTCAGAATGAACCAAGGAGAAAGCATTCAGGAAATGCAAAAGAGGTTCACCCACATAGTTAATCATCTTGCATCTTTAGGCAAAAGCTTTTCTAATGAAGATTTAATTAACAAAGTGCTGAGATGTCTTAACAGGATTTGGCAACCCAAAGTGACAACAATATCAGAATCGAGGGACTTGTCCACAATGACCCTAGCTACTCTCTTTGGAAAACTTCATGAGCACGAACTCGAACTGAGCAGACTAAGTCAAAGCGAAGAAAACGATAAAAAGAAAAAGGGAATAGCTCTCAAAGCCACTTCCTCATTAATCGAAAATGATGATGAAGAAAATGAAGAAAACTCAGAGAACATTGAGGTAAGTGAAGAAATTTAAGTTTACTAGTTAAAAAGTTTGGTAAATTTCTCAGGAAAAAGGGAACGCAAAGAAGACCTCCCTTCCCTCCTAAAAGGACACACTTCAAAGGCGAAGGAACTTCATCGACTCCAACTTGCTATGAATGTGGCAAACTTGGTCACATGAAAATGGAGTGCCTAGTCTATCAAAAGAAGAAGGAAAAATTTGAAAAGAAACCCTTCAAGGAAAGAAAATGGAGAAAAGCCTACATAGCGTGGGATGAAAACGACATGGACTCAACTGACAGATTCGGATAGCGAAGAAGCTCAACTGTGTCTCATGGCAAAAGGAGATGAAGAAGAAAGCGAAAACGAGGTACGTTCTAATACTTTATTACCTTCTTACGATGAGTTACAAGATGCCTTTGAGGAACTACATGAAGAATCTTTAAAACTCACAAAAATTATTTCCTCATCTAAGAAAACAATTTCTTCTTTAGAAAATCAAATTCTTGTTTTAAACAAAGAAATAAAAGAATTGAAAATTGAAAATGAAACTTTTGGAATCATTGATGCATGCACAAATCATCCTTCATATTCTTCTACTTCTTCATCTTGTTCTTCATGTCATATACTTGAAAAAGAAAACGAAGACCTAAAGAACACTCTTTCTAAATTTACTTTTGGAAAGGATAATTTAAATATTTTATTAGGAAGACAAAGAGTGGTTTTTCAAAAAGGCGGGATAGGTTATAACCCGAAAAATCAACAAAAACTCTATAAAAATTTCTTTGTGCATTCTAGTGTTTCAAGTAGTCCTTTTATAAAATGTTTTTATTGTGGAAGAAAAGGACATAGTGCTTCAACATGTAATGCGAGGAAAAATATAAGTACAAAAGGTGGAACAAAAATGGTTTGGGTTCCCAAGGGTACTTTACCCAAAACTGACACACAAGGACCCAAGAAAGTTTGGGTACCAAAAGTTAAAAACTAAACTTGTGTTGTAGGTGTGCTTGAAATCCAAGAGTTCAAGTTGGTATCTTGATAGCGGTGCTCCAAGCACATGACCTGGGGATGACTCAAAGTTCACGCACTTATTCCCAAGAATCATGGACACGTCACTTATGGCGATAATAACAAGGGTAAAATTCTTGGAATCGGCAAAGTCGGTAAGAACCCTAACTCTTCCATTGAAAATGTGTTGCTTGTTGAAGGCTTGAAACACAACTTACTTAGTATTAGCCAATTATGTGATAAAGGAAATAAAGTCATATTTGATTCAAACTGTTGCATAATTGAAGATAAAAATGACAAGCATGTTAAATTCATTGGTCATAGAGTAAACAACATCTATATGATTAGTCTTGATGATTTATCTTCAAATGATGCGAAATGTCTTTTGAGTAAGAATGATAATTCATGGTTATGGCATAGGAGAATTGCACACATTCACATGGATCACTTAAAGAAGTTGGTCTCTAAAGAGCTAGTAATTAGACTACCCAAGCTTAATTTTATAAAAGATAAATTATATGATGCATGTCAAAAGGGTAAACAAATAAAGGTCTCTTTTAAAGCGAAAAATATAGTTTCTACCACTAGACCTTTACAACTTTTGCACATGGATCTATTTGGACCTTCTAGAACTATGAGCTTTGGTGGGAATTACTATGCTTTAGTGATTGTGGATGATTTTTCTAGGTTTACATGGACTTTATTTCTTGCAAATAAAAATGATGCATTTCTAGCTTTTAAAAGACTTGCCAAAGTTATTCAAAATGAAAAAGGTTTTCAAATATCCTCTATAAGAAGTGACCACGGTGGCGAATTTGAAAACAATGTTTTTGAAAATTACTGTGATGAACATGGCATTAATCATAATTTCTCTGCCCCTAGAACTCCGCAACAAAACGGAGTTGTAGAAAGGAAAAACCGTTCTTTAGAAGAAATGGCGAGAACTATGCTTAATGAGGCTGCCTTTCTTAAATACTTACGGGCGAGATCTTTGTAAGTACTGACTTGTTATGTAATGAATAGGACTCTTATAAGGCCTATTTTAAAGAAAACCCCATATGAGTTGTATAAGGGAAGAAAGTCAAATGTCTCACATTTTCATGTTTTTGGTTGCAAATGTTTTGTTTTAAACAATGGAAAAGATAACTTAGGCAAGTTTGATGCTAAGTCTGATGAAGGTATATTTCTTGGCTATTCAAATCATAGTAAAGCTTTTCGCATTTAAAATAAAAGAACTATGACTATTGAAGAATCTATACATGTTGCATTTGATGAAACTGACCCAAGTGGATTGAGAAAGGATCTTGTTGTTGATGATGTTGCAGAAATCTTGGCGGAAACACATCTGGACAGTAAAGAAAAGGAAATCAAGGAAAAAGAGGATGAACTAAGACAAGAGGATTCGCAAGCTTTGGAACTTCCTAAAGAATGGCGAACTTCAAAATATCACTCCCTTGATCAAATTATCGGTGATGTTTCTAAAGGTATAAGTACTCGTAACTCCCTTAGAAATACCTGTAATCACTTAGCTTTTGTTTCTCAAATTGAACCTAAGGATTTAATTGAAGCTTTTGATGATGAACATTGGATCCTAGCTATGCATGAGGAATTAAATCAATTTGAAAGAAATCAAGTTTGGGAATTAGTTGTTAGACCTAATAATCACCCTATAATTGGAACTAAATGGGTTTTTAGAAACAAACTTGATGAAAATGGGTTAATAACTAGAAACAAAGCTAGCTGGTGCTAAAGGGTATAATCAAGAAGAAGGAATAGATTATGAAGAAACCTATGCACCTGTAGCTAGATTAGAAGCTATTAGAATGCTACTTGTTTATGCTTGCATCATGGATTTCAAATTATATCAAATGGATGTTAAGAGTGCTTTTCTGAATGGTTTTATTCAAGAGGAGGTATATGTTGAACAACCTCCAAGTTTTGAAAATCATGAACTACCCAACCATGTTTTTAAACTTAAAAAGGCTTTATATGGTTTAAAGCAAGCTCCTAGAGCTTGGTATGAAAGGTTGAGCAAGTTTCTTTTGGAAAATGGTTTTTCGAGAGGAAAAGTCGATACTACTCTTTTTATTAAAAATAAAAAGCATGACATTCTTCTTGTGCAAGTATATATGGATGATATTATTTTCGGTGCTACTAATTAATCCCTTTGCAAAGAATTTGCTAAGTCAATGCAGAATGAATTTGAAATGTCAATGATGGGAGAATTAAATTTCTTCCTTGGACTTCAAATCAAATAAACAAACGAAGGGACTTTCATAAGTCAAACAAAATACTGCAAGGAATTGCTGAAAAGATTTGAAATGGAAAACGCTAAACATATGGCCACTCCAATGGGCACGTCTTGCTATTTGGACAAAGATGAAGGAGGTAAATCAGTAGAAATAATGAAATATAGAGGTATAATTGGTTCTCTCCTTTATCTTACTGCTAGTAGGCCAGATATAATGTTTAGTGTATGCATATGTGCTAGATATCAAGCAAACCCTAAGGAATCTCACTTAAGTGCTGTCAAACGAATAATGAAATACCTAGTAGGCACTTCACAAATGGGCTTATGGTATCCTAAGGGTGCCTCTTGTAGCCTAATAGGCTATTCTGACTCTAACTTTGCTGGGTGCAAATTAGACAGAAAAAGTACTAGTGGGACATGCCACTTGCTTGGTAGTTCTTTAGTTTCTTGGCATAGTAAGAAACAAAACAGTGTGGCTTTGTCTACCGTGAAGGCTGAATATGTTGCAGTCGGGAGTTGCTGCGCTCAAATCCTTTGGATGAAGCAACAACTCTTAGACTACGGTCTTCAGCTTGATCACATCCCTATAAGATGTGATAACACTAGTGCAATAAATATCTCTAAGAATCCTATACTGCATTCTAGAACAAAGCATATAGAGATAAGACACCACTTTATCAGAGATCACGTTCAAAAAGGGGATTGCATTCTTGAATTTGTTGAAACATCTAAGCAACTTGTAGATATTTTCACTAAACCCCTAGCAAAAGAAGCATTTTATTATATAAGAGGAGAATTAGGCATAATTGATCAATCCAACATTTAAATGCTTGCTATTTGCTTAAATTTATGTTTGATCCTTCTTAAATTATTACTGATTTGAGCGTCGGAGTTTTCTCAAATCCTTTTTGCAGGAACTTCATCAACAGGTATGCGATTATCTTTCAAAAATTACATTTTCTGAACATTTATAAGTGTTTTTCCTGTTTAGCTATTCGAATACTTCCATAGGATATTCGAATACTCCTCTGTTATATGAGAAAATCTACGCTTTTATGTTTGGGGCATTCGAATACCTTAAAGGGTTATTCGAATACCCAGACGTCTCCTGTCTCTGTTTCTCTCAGACGTATTCGAATACCAGCATGTAGTATTCGAATACCTGCTCCCTTAGCCTGCTCCTCTGTCTCTGGAATATTCGAATACCTTCAGTCAGTCTCTGGAGTATTCGAATACTCCGTGTGCATTCGAATTCCTTTAAAAGGATTCGAATACCCTCGTGTGGCAGCCAAGCTTTTTCTGGTGTTTTATTCGAATACCAGGTGTGGTATTCGAATACCTCCTGTCTGGTGACCGCGTCTGTTGGGCTCTCCTATTCGTATACCCTCCTCTCTCCTTTAAATACCCCTTTTCCCCACGTATCCGAATACACCTCTCTTGTCTATACCCACTCTTCAAACCTTTGGTTTTCCCTCCTTCTGTAACCACCCTCTCTCACGGTCTCTACACTTCCTCCTCTCCTCTCCTCCATGGCCTCATCCTCCTCTCGCTCTAAGCGTCCTCGTACGAAGACGGCTCCGTGCAACAACCCTTTGGACCTTCGCAGGCTTTCCTCTAATGAGCAACAGCTCGGGCGCTTCATTACACACTTTCGAGAGCGCAACTTGGTGCATCCTAAATACCTTGACTTGGGATTCTTCGAGAGAGAAGGTGGCTTTGACTTTCTCAACTGGCTAAGCCACCAAGGCGTTCTTCGCTTCTGCTCCTTCTCTGCTCCGTTGTATCCCGACCTCGTCAAAATGTTTTACTGCAATCTGAAGATCGAAGGTCAGGAACTGCACTCCAGTATCTGCGATCAAAACATCGTGATCACACCCGGCGATTGGGTTCAGATGTTTGGCTTACCGTCCACTGGCCACTTTGCTGACGAAGATTCACTCCTCCAACTCTTCGACAAGAACCAAGCTATTGAGGATGTTCTTCGCCCCGGGTTGGCTTTACCTTCGACTCAAAAAGGAGTCAAAGGGGGCATGATGAAGAGTCAGGACAGGCTCCTCCACTATGCCTATGCCCACATTCTCGCTCCTAGAGGTGGGAACTACGCCTACATGAGTGAAGACGACGTGTTTATGCTATGGATTCTCAAGCAAGGCCATCAGATCAACTGGCCCGTCTTCATTATGAAGCACATGATGAGGGCACGAGGTAAAGAGCGATGTGAACTTCCCTACGGCGTAATCATCTCTGCCTTCTTAGGCAAGTATCCACACCTTCTGGAAACCGAGCGCGCGACCCCGCTAACCCATCATCACGTCTTTGGTTCCTTTACTCTCAACAAAATGAAGATGATCAGGACTGATGAAGGATGGGTGTTCCCAGTGGAAGTTGATGATGAAGACAACGACCCTGCTGCCCCCCGCCGCTCCCGGCCTGCTCGATGTTCCGCTCCTGTCACGAATGAGCAACTGGCTACCCCTGTTGGATAACAGGAACTACATGGAAAACACCTTCACTATTCTGTTTGACAGAATCGCTGGTGTTGAACGTGAACAGGCTGCCCTTCGAGCCTTGCTGTCTGGCAATGACCCTGCCTCTCCACCTCCACCACCTGATGCCTACTTCTAGGGGTTGCTTAGCCTTAGGACCAGTCACTTATGTTCTGTTTTTAGCTGCTTATTGTATTGCTGCCCTTTAATTACTTTTGTACCTGTGCTTGCCACTTTCATTTAATAAAATGAGTACTTTCCTTGTCATTTATATATGCTTTATTAGTTGAGTATATCCTTTTTGATCATGTCAAAAGGGGGAGAGAAATCAGAAAAGACAGGATTAACACTGGCTCTTAGATTCCAAAAGCAAGGGGGAGTTTATGCTTGTTATTTATATGAACTAATGCTTTTCTCACTGTTAGTTTGTCATCATCAAAAAGGGAGAGAATGTGATTACCATGCAACACTGAGTTTTGATGATAACAAATATCGAGATGATGAGATGATGAGATGATGAAAAGATCAAGTCCAAGGCGTTCAAGCTTAGCTTTAGGACTTAGGATCTTTATTGTACAGAGCTTTCATAGGATATCTCAGTGTTTTAGTCAAAAGATCTAAAAACATGTTTTCTCACAAACCAAATTAAAGTTCTTAAATTTATCAAAATGTTTGTGAAAATTAGAAACCACCTATTCTGTTTTCTAAAGGTGTTTATAACATTTTCAAACAGAAGCATTCGAATAAACTTAAAATCATTCGAATACTGTCCTCTGAAAAAGTCTCTTGAAACGTGGTTTTTAATAAGGTATTCGAATACTCCTCTGAGGCATTCGAATACAACGTGTTTTTATAGAGGTATTCGAATACCATGTAAGGCATTCGAATACACCCTTTCAAAAGGCTTTAATAAACGTGTTTTCAGCTAAAGGCATTCGAATACCGTGATATGGTATTCGAATAACGTGGGTCTGTTTTGTTGTTTTATACACTGATATAAAAGGTATTCGAATACCTTATAACGGCATTCGAATACTTCAAGTTTAAACCATTTTTATATATATATATCAGTGGTATTCGAATACCACAGTATTGTATTCGAATATCCCATGTTTTTCAGCTTCTGTTTTTGAAATTGATACGCAACGGATTTATGCATTAATTAGGTAATCAATTTCTCTAGCGAATTTTTCTGATCAGAGGTTCTATAAATAGAGACCTCCCTCACGGTGCAAAAGCACGAATCCTTATTTCTTATTTTTACGAAGCGTGCTAAAATACTTGTTTGCATACTTCCTCTCTTTTTCTCTCTGTACTCTTTTGGTAAAATTTCGAGATATTGTTAGAGAGCTCTATAGTGCTTCAATTTGTATTACTTACTCGAGTGAGAGTTTTCTTCATCTATTTCCGATATTTTGTATCGAGGGTGAGGTATCCCTCAAGGTTTGTATAAGGGTGAGGTATCCTGCATGGTGAGACTTTAGCACAAGGGTATAGTGTCCCTGTGTGTGAAAAAGCTCTATTTTGTAACGGTAGCAAGCACCTATTGAAGCTTGTATACTTAGTGAAAAATCTCGGCTTTCGAGGACCGGACGTAGACCACAAGTGGGTTAGTGGTCGAACCAGGATAAATACTGTGCTTGCTTCTCTTTTCCCTAATCTCTTTATTTTAAGCAATTTATTTTATTACACATTTATTTTACGCTGTTCTTTATTGTTTATTCTCTTCTTCTCATTCTTTCTGTGCATTTATTTATTAAGCTTTTGATATTTGTTTTAATTAAAAAGAGTTTGCGAAAAAAAGTTTATACTCAATTCACCCCCCTTCTTGAGTACTGGAAGCCACTTGGTAACAAACTGGTATTGATGTTGGATATCTTACCTCTTTCATGTATTCTGCTATTCTGTTTATATCTATGATTCTTAAAAGACCGAGGTGAGGAAGAGCCTGAGTTTCCTAGTTTTGGGGCGAGTTAGTCTTCTGCTTGGCTATGGCTTCCCGGTGAGGTTTTCTTTAGTGTGCTAGACTGAGGTTCCACGAAGGCGGTGACTCTTGGCACGTCGACTTGAACACCAAGCGGTTCGTCTATGTGGGAGATGTGACTATATCTTTGGCTTGGGGTCACTATGACCCACCTGTATTCTCTTTTGACGTTTCTGTATGGTTGGAGTTC
Organism: Ormosia semicastrata; assembly: GCA_029884595.1. Classification (NCBI taxonomy): domain Eukaryota; kingdom Viridiplantae; phylum Streptophyta; class Magnoliopsida; order Fabales; family Fabaceae; genus Ormosia; species Ormosia semicastrata. The sequence continues at coordinate 467,035 of JAQQTO010000062.1, forward strand.
TATATGCCGATGCGTGAGGTGTGGGGTGACCGTGAGTATACTCCACACGAGGATTCATTCCTATCTTCTGCACAAGCTCCTGCTCGTGAATCTGTTGCTCCTTTGAGGATTTCCTCTTCTGAGGAGGAGCCTGAGGAGGATCCAGTTGAGGCTCTTTCTCAGTAGCTGTTGGGGGGCATGATACATTTTGTAGTCTTAGTGGCTGTCTGTATAACCTTTTGGGCATGTAAAGCTTCTGCATTTTTTTGCTAACTATTGATGTATTTAATTACTTATGTTATGTATGTGTGTGTGTGTGTGTGTATATATATATATATAGTATGTATCTTTTGTATAAATGTATAGTTTGGTCTTCATGTTGAGTTCTGCTAAGTTTATGTTTTCCGCTTACAAAAAAAAAAGAATTGTTAAGTTAGGATACTTTATTGATGAACAGGTTAAGACCTATAGATAAAATAAATCGGGTCTTAATAGCTTCTTTTGAGTTTCGTATGTTTGGTGTGACATCCTCCTCCCAAAAAAGGGAGCGTTACAGGTAGTGGAGAAAGATTTGCATTGGTAGCTCCACCTTTACCTCGAGAACTCACTCCTTTACAATTAATATTTGGCATTTCTATAGTAATCACCCAATAAATGAATGAAACAGCCACCAAAATCACACACTTTTATAATATATAGAGGAATAAAGTAAGAATTAAGAAACAAATCACAAATTATATTTGTATACAAAAGCAATCAAAATAACTTAAAACTACAACATAAATCACTCAATCAAATGATTACAATAGTCTTAAAGCCAATAAAAATACAAATCCAAAAAACATTAGATTTCTTCATCAACGTCATATTGAGTGTCTTAATCATCATCAATGGAATCATACTCTACACTCTCTTCCTTTTAATCATCTTCAGAGAATGACTCAAAGTCAGATTCTTCAATATCTTGTACTTCCTCTTCCTCACCATTAACATTGCACAACATATCAAGTTCATCATTTAATATCAATTCAAGTGAAATAGACATCTCATCCTCTTAGTAAGCCAAATCTGGAGACTCAATCATGCTTCTAGCTTTAATATTGCACACAACCCACCAATCAATTCTATCTTTTTTTCTGCTAGGATACTCTAAGAAGTACACTTGTTGAAATTTATGAGCTAGCATGAATGACTTATACTTCAAAAATCTTCTTTTATGATTAATATCAACCAGACTATAATGTTTGTGCACCTACCATCCTCAATTTATAGTGGGATCAAACCATTCACACTTGAACTATACAATAGTAGTTCTTTTAGTGGTTTAGTTAGGGTACTCTAATTGTATAATATCAACTAGCAATCTATAATAATTGCTTTCAAAATCTTCACCAGAGGAAATGGTCCCTTTTATTAACACATCACTATTCATAGTTGATTTATTTGTGCCATGGCTAATTGTGTGAAACCTATAACCATTTACACAATATTGAGGCCATGTGTGCTCCTCCCTAAACGAACCCTATGCTAAATCCTTTATACGATGATCAGTGACACCATTTGCTGAATCAAAAACCTAGTAAGAAATTTGCAATTGATTGGGTGTCAAATTAATTAGAAAATATTAATATGATAATCGTGTAATTGATTATAAGAAACTTACATATGACTTGAACCAAGTTGTAAATTCACTATTTATCTTAGCCTCTATTATTTCATTGGAAACATCATGTGAACTCTTCTTCACTTCTTCTTCAAAGATCCTACATTGCAATTACTCAAGTGATAAGATATTAAAGTTATGACTACTTAAGCCATTAGGTTTTATAATGTTAAACTTACTCAATAAATGGTTCAATCTCTTGATAATTCAAGAGAACATAAAGTGGTTGCTACAATTAATTCAACATATGACAAATATCGTTTTTGCTCCTTTCCAGCTAGGCGTCTTGGATGGGTGAAAAATATTAAAGCATCCATTTGGTGCATCAACCCATCTGCCATCATCATGTAGACAAACTTTATTTAGCTTGGTTTGGATGTGAGGCTATGATAATAAGAATAGAAGGCTGAAGTTTCTTTAATGAGATATGCTTCACAAATTGAACTTTCTACATGTGCCTTATTCATAACCTTCAAATTACGTAAAAACCTATATTAAGAAATGTTTCACAAGTTATTGCCATTGTCAAATTTAGCCATTATTATTTTGCTAAAGATTAAGAACTTTACCGTTCAAATGGATAGATCCAGCGATATTGAACTGGACCACCAACTATTGCTGCATATGGTAAATGGATTGACAAATGCTCAATATAGTCAAAAATCCTGGAGGAAAATTTTTCTCTAATTTGTACAATGTTACCACAATGTTCATTTTCAATTTTTTCAGACGTTCTACTTGTAGCACATTTGAGCATAAATCTTTAAAAAATAAACTTATCTCAGTCAAGGTATTCCAAATTAGTTCGGGTAACAAGTCCTTGAATGTAATTGGCATCAACTGTTAGCCATGGCAAGCATTACCCAAGAGGGGGTGAATTGGGTAATTACAAATTTTAATATAACTTTGACAAATTATACATTTTGAATAACTCAATTAATAAATGCAGTGGAATAAGTCTAATAAATGTACAACTATTGAGGATTACTCAAATTCAACTTAGGATATATGATGAACTAAGTGAATAAGCTAGATATCAAGTTATAAAAATCAAAACATCAAGATATGCAATAGATAAATATATTTCACCAAATATTGAATTTAAAGAGTGTAGGGAAGAGAGAATCAAACTCAAGAATTTATCTTGATTCAGCCACCAACCACTTGTGGCCTGCATCCAGTCCCCAAGCTTAACTTGAGATTTTCTTCACTATCTCCTAGACTTCACGGGTGCTAGGAAAACTTTTGTACATACAAGAACACTCCTCACACTTTGGGATACCTCACCCTTGTGCTAGAGCCTCCAATTCTTCAAGCTTCACAGGTGCTTGATGACCTTTATAATGAAGAGCACTCACAACACCTTTGGGATACTTCACCCTTTGTGTTTGAGTCTCACTATAAGGGATACCTCACCATTTCTCTCTTTGAGTATACCTCACCCTTTTTACAATGATTTCAATATGAAGAGAAAGAATAGAAACTCTCACAAGAGTGGATATACAACTTGAAGAACAAAGTATGGATAATAAGAAAACTCTCTCAAGAGTGGATAATACAAGTTGAAGCTCAATGGGTATAAAGGATTCACACTTTAAAGCTCAAAATATGATTTTGATAATTCAAGGATCAATTCTAGTGTTCTTGAGGTGTATAAGCTTCATACAACACTTATATATAGAGCCCAAGTGATGAAATAGTCATTGGTAGTGTTTTATAATGATTTTCTATGAAAACTAGCCGTTTATAGCAGTTAGAAACGTTCCTGGGCACTTGGTAATCGATTACAAGCTTCATGTAATCGATTACAAGCTTTTTGGGCACTTTGTAATCGATTACACACTTCCTGTAATCGATTACACGGTTTCTGTCAATGTTGTAATCGATTACATGGCCTGTGTAATTGATTACAGTATTTTCTGATTTTAAAAACTGACTTTAAAATGTCATAACTTCTTCATTTCTTATCCGATTAAAGCGAATGACCACTCATTGGAAAAATCTTTGAGTCTATTTTCATATGAAAGAAGTTTCAGAGCAAAAATTAAAGTATTTTGATAGATATGATCAAAATAGTAACCAAAGGTCAGATTTTCAAAACTCAAACTTTAATTGGTCATAACTTTTTTTGTTTCCTATCCGTTTAAAGCAAATGACCACTCATTGGAAAAATATTTGAGTTTATTTTCATATGAAATAAGTTTCAAAACAAAACTCAAAATAATTTGAAAGTTATGAATAAAAGAGTAACTAAATGTCAGTTTTATAAAATACAAACTTGACTAATTTTTACAGATTTGAAATATTACCATAACTAGCTTTGCAAAACAGTTTGTTGGGTATTTAAACATTTTAGAAACACTTATAAATATGTTTAAAACTTGTTTGAGCTTAGTATGATTCCTTTTTACCTTTACACAAGATCTAAGTCCTATAAGCTATTCTTGAAGAAGCTTGGGACTTAATCTTTGCACTTTCAATCCTTTGGCTTCTTGATGTAATCCAAGCTTCCGAAATTTTCTTCTCTTCATGTCTTGCACAAGCTTGAAACATCGTTATTATTTTCATCCTTATTGAGTTGAGCATAGTTGTGATCTTTTTACTTTCTTGTTGCAATGCTCACTCTTGGTACTTGGACTATCTTACAAAGTATTGCTCACTTAACCAAACATAGTTAGTCCAAATTCATAACTCAATATCTTCATATGCATGATTCATAAATGTATAACTCTAGTTAGTCTAATATGCATACAAGACTTTCATAGATATATCAAATATTAATTCATTTATAACTCATATAAAATATTATTGGATATATCTATATGCATAATTATTAAGTGAAATATAATAGATAAAATACATAATGCATGATACAATATATCTCATTAAGCAAATTTATGTAACATGATCAACATTATTTTGTGATGCATTTGTCATTTATTAAGCACAACTATAAAGCATAAGTATCATTCTTTTTGTTTTGTATTTGTCATCATTAAAACTTAACATAATAAACCATTGGGGCAAACCTATTTCCACAATCTCCCCCTTTTTTATGATGACAAATCACTAAAGAAAAATATGTTGAACAATGTAAAATAATAGATTCATGTAAGCATATCAAACAGTTAAGCACAAGAACATATTTTTCTTTCCAATTTTCTCTCTCCCTATTTGACATCAACAAAAAGGCTTAGGAAGGAAATATAATATTTTCTCCCCCTATAGATAAAACTCATGTTGTCAAGAAGGGTAAGATCTTCTCAATGAAAGAATCAAAAGATATGAAGTTTAAGAAAGTTTACCTTCTTTTATTGATAGAGGGAAAGACAATAAGAGATGATTTTTGCTGACATGTTGATAGTATTAACAATAAAGCACTTCATGTCAAATAAAGATGTAAGTCAAGGGATATAAACAACAATTTAAGAACTAGGTTTCCCCTCAAAATATGCATATTATCAAAATATTAAACATAATAATTTAACATAGTTATGCATATATTTATAATCAACAAGGAGATGGAAGAAATATATGTAAGATAAGCAAGATAAGCTCCTCCTTATTAAAGCACAAGATAGATAAAGGGAAATATGCATGCCAAAATCATGTAAGCATATTACCATAAAGAAAAGCAAGGCAAAGATACATATTCTTAATCCATCAATCACAAACCATTTTAAAAACTTCTCCCCCTTTCAAAAAGAATCTTACAGGAGCACATTATATTTTCAAAAGCATTTTAGAAAGGTAGAGAGGTTTAATATTAAAGCCATATATTCCTTGAGAATGATCAAACCCAAGTTAAAAGAACATATGAAAGTAAATCTCATCTCTTTTTCATTGAACAAGAGTCTTGAGAAAATAAAATACTTTGAAGAACAAGGTTTATCTTTTGAAGTATCAAGATGAGCTCTATAGAACATTTCAAAAGATCTATTTGAAAACTTTCTTAAGCATTCTCTCAAGATTTAATAAAACTTTTCAAAGCAAAAGAAGAGAATACTACATTTATAGCACAAATCAAATGATTTCCAAATTTTCAAGACAAATATGAGCTAAAAAAAACTTTCAAGTTCTTAAGACAAGTTCAAAAGATTCTCAAGGATATGGAACTTGAAAAGCTTATTTCAAATTTGATAAGAGATTTTACTTTAAAAAAAAACTTTTTAGTTAAGCCATAAGCTCTTTTTGAAACAAGAGCATAATTTCCTTAGGTGTTATACCACTAAGAAACCATAGATCAAGAGAATCATAGATATCAAACATTCACCATGATGAAATATATTATAGGGATCAAAGCATGTATAAAACTAATATCATCCACCCTATATGCAATGACAAAAATAGCAAGCTAATATCCAATTAGGCACTTTGTCAATGCTAAGCATACTTCTCATGTAAGGAAAATATCTAATAATTTAAGATCAAATTATCAACAAGTATCATACAACACATAGCATATAAAATACCATAATAACTTAGGGATAGTGATACTTATTGAGAGAGTGATGCTTCGTTTAGAATGTTCTTCATTTATTGGATCTTTGAGTTTGAGCTTTCTTCTATTGAGTATTCCATTCTATTGCTCTTGAAAAAAGTCTCCTTATGTCCTTCTTCATTCAACTCTTCTCATTTATCCATATATGCTTGACACTTTAATATTTGATGGCTATACTTGAAGCACATAGAGATACTTGCAAAGCTAACTTTAAAAGTTCTCTAAATCATAGGTTAGCATCAAATATCATTTAAACTCATTTACAAGTATAATTTAGGTGATATATAATATAAAGCATGTATCACATTATCAACCATGCAATATTAATTCTAACAAGAATGCATGAAGCACATATGCACTTGAATCCACAAACATGATTTAAGCATTTTAAGGCATGATTCAAGTTTATCAAGAAATACATGATCAATATCAAAACTTATATAAGCATTTTGGGGCAAACAATGATCATGTAAGGCATGTAATATCAAGTAAAGAATTTTAATATGCATACATGTCAATCAAGAACAAAAAAAAATCCCTTATTGTAACGAAAGAATTGAAAAACCACGGAATTATAACTTTTGAAACCATTTACATCTTGTTTTCAAGATTTAAACTTATCAAACAAGAAGACATATACCATTTTACTTTCCAATCTCCAAGTGAGTATACAAGACAAGTAGGTGTAACACCCCAAATTCTAGACTATGTTACAGAACTGACAGAATTACACTATTTGTGTTTTCTGTGCACTATAAAAATAATTTGATTATTCCGATACTATTTTTGATTTTTTGTGTGATTTGCTCCAGGTCAGGAAAGTAATAATTTTCGGGCCAGGGAAATTCTTATCTAATTTATTTAGAGACGGGGGATCTTACTTAACCCGAATCTGAGTAACACAGAAAAGAATCTCTTAATTTTTAGAATTTATCTGTAAAATAATTCTATTTTACTGATAAATATATGTTGCTTTATGCATAGCTGTTATTGCTATGAATTATTTGACCTAGTATAGTTTAATTTGCCATTATAATCAACCGACCAAAAACTAAATATAAGTCACCCAAATTCGACATATTTTTCCAAAACCTCGTTATATTCTAAAAGAAAGCATTTGTCCAGTTTAGAAAGCATTTGGCCAGGAATCCCAATCCGACCAGAACCGACCAAAGTTTTGGAAATCCCAATCCGACCGAAATTCTGGAATCCTAACCTGATCGAAGTTCCACAAGATTTTCCCTAACGGTTTTCATTTCAAGTCTATTTTTGACAAGCCTATTTCGACAATCAAGTCTATTTTTGACAAGCCTATTTCGACAAACAAAACTATAATTTTATGAATACATTCTTGTCGATACTGATCCGGTCTCTCTCAAGTATTATAGGGATCTAAAAGATAAATCTCATGTAACTCATTCGACAATCCAAGATTTTTGAAGGTCTTGATACCGACAGAATTTGGACAAGATCCAAACACTTGAAGAAATTTTCCTAACATTTTGATCCCATCGGATTTAATTACTGAATGTAAGCATAAGTTAAGTAATGAGCTGAATTCGACACCTTCAGAGCATTTCTCGACAACATCAACCAGGTAGTTCGACAGAACCCAAAATACCTCAAAATCGAATGAAGTTGATTCTCAGTTTTTGAATCAGAAATCAAAGATTTTGGCTGTTATTGCTATTTCTTTCGACCAAGACCATTTATTCCGACAAAGACCATCTCTTCCGACCAAGATTATCTATTTCGACCAAGGTTTGTCTTTTCCGACAAAGACTATCTATTCAAAACATGGAAGACGTCCTCAGATTCGACAAAATGGTGAACGTTGCTGTTAGCAGAGAATCAGTCAATAAAAGTGAATCTGGTTCTCCTTTTCTCTCAATCTTGTCGGACGATTCTGCAAATTAAAAATGAAGATGACAGATATGTAATCGACCTAACTGATGATAAATAGTACTACTATTCGTTGTCGAACACGACTTTATGTCAAAAGTTGCTCATGGTTGGACCAACATTTTTCATCAAATTAGACCTTCTAAAATAATGCCATATCCGTCGAATTTGAACTTCTGTTCAAATTTGTAAAATTTGATCTTCTGACTATTTGGTACCATGTTAAAATTCGTCGAGTAAAAATGTTAAAATCTGTCGAGTGAAGATGCTCATGTCCGTTGAGTTAGAATGTCAATTTCTGTCGAGTGAGGATACCAATGTCCATCGAATTAGAATGATAATGTTCATCGAGTTATGATGCTAATGACAGTCGAATAAGAATTTCTGACCAGTTAGTAGAGAAACTTCTCTAATGTCAAAATCCGTCGAAATAGAATTTTGACCATATAGTACTTTCGTCGATTCGACACTTGGAAGATTTCTCTAACGTTGACATCCATATATTGAATTAGGATTTCTGTTAACCTTTTTGTATATTCGACAGTTTTGACCTTTGTTCGACAGAATTTTCATCTGACAGAACTTAGCTTTTAGCCATTCTGGGAAAATAATGTTTCTCCCATTTTACATCATTTTGCCATGTTAATTTTTGTCAAATAATTGCCCTTGAAACTCACCGCCATGCAGCAGCTTGGAGGAGGTTCTACATGATTCTTGAACAATCCAAAAGCCTTGAAAGTCAAGTGAATGACGTAAGCCATGTGGAATAGCAGGTGCACTCAACATAGGATATTTTACTTCAAGTAAATCCTAAAATTTTTCCTGTACTTATCCCACGGCAACCGCCTCATAATTTCACTCTCATAAATTACATTTTCTCTCACATCAAAAAGTATCCATCTTTTTCTCTCAAATTCCACGAACCTGAACATCATTTTTCTTCCTTTTCTCTCCATTGGTTCGGCCAAGCATCCTACGAACACCATCACTCATCTATAATTTTTATTCTCATAATTTCCTAAAGCTAAACACCATTTGAAACACTTCCCATTTAGAAAGTTTTCCCAAAATCCCACTCTAAGTGCTTCAAAATTCCATTTCTATCTTACTTCCTTGGAGGTAAACTTTGATTTCTATGGTTTAAATTCATGTTTATGATTTTCTGAACCATGTTTGTTCCATGGTTTATTATTATTGAGCTTTGTTTGTGATTTTACTAATTGTTTTAAAATTGTTAGGAATTGTTGTGGCTTGTACGAAAACAAGAAGAAGGAGAGGAGTTTGAAAAGCTTGTCTTCAAGAGGTAAGAGGGAGATTTTACCTCACCAACCATGTTTTGGTGGTGTAGGGATGGTTGTGTATGGTGGAAAACCCATAAGGGTTTATTCACTTATTGTTTGATGTCTCTTTGTTTGTGATTTTGGTGTTTATGGTTTCATAATTATGTTTGTATGTGTGATGTTATGTTGATTGTTTTGATGTATGTTTGTATGTATGAAATTGAATGCATGAAAATGTATGAGTGAAGTAAGATGTGAATAACATGTGAAAACGAATTTATGAGAGCTCCAAAGAGCTTGATGGCTCACGGCCTTAATATGAAAAAGAGGACCAAAGTCCTGAAAATGAGAGATTCAATTGAAAATGAAGGATATAAATGAAAAAGAAATGAATTTGAACAAGTTTGAAGGTTGTGGAAAAATAATCAGATATAATTAAACTGATGAATTAAGATGAGAACTGAGAGATTTAAATGAATTTGGGACAAATTTGAGTATAGCAAAGTAAAATGATTTTTAGGAAAATGAATTATTATCAATATGATTTTTAGAGGGGTAAAATAGTAATTTTTGTTTTTAAAAGGAGCCATACTATAATTATGATTTTAGAGGGGCAATATTGTATTTTTTATTTTTTAAAAGGAGCCATACTGTAATTATGAATTTGATGAGGGACTATTTTGAAAATATGAATTTGATGAGGGACTATTTTGGAAATATGAAATTGATGAGGGACTATATTGGAAATATAAATTTTATGAAGGACTGTTGTGAAAATATTATTTAAATGAGGATTATAATGCAAATATTATGTTTTGAGGGGTTATTATGCAAATATGAAAAATGAAGTTGAATTTTGGTGTTAAATGAGGAAAATAGTATTTTTGATTTAAAACGTGTAAAAAAATATTTTACGCGATTGAGAGACGATGAAAAATTGATATGTGATTTGAAAATGCGACAGAACTGTTACGCAATTGAGAAAATGCAAAAAATATGGTTTCGCGATGAAATTACAGTAATGACACTGTTGGGCCAATATGAGGACCCCGAACTTGAGATAAAGAAAATTTAATTGAGAATATGATAGAATGAATTGAACTAAGAATGGTGCATTTGTATATGCATTGAAAAGGTCCGATGGACTGGATAAGGCTATTTGCCTAGGAAGGAGAGAATACACCTCCTGAGTGGGTGCGATATGCGTAGTGTAGGTCTTTCGTTGACCTTGGGGGCATTGGGGTGCGGGTTGCCTACAATGTGCAGTTGGTAGCTCTTCTGTACGTGGGTTAGACCGATATAACACACTAATGATCCGGACCGAGACACTATCCGTAATCAAGATTTGATAAAGACTGGTGCATATGCTAGATGTGCAAAGAAATTGAGCACGTGGTCCGAGGCATGTAGTGCAGACAGATCTTTACGATCACTCTTTCCGATCTGAGTTGTAGCTCCATGGAGTAGGAAATTGAGTCTAGGTGAATGTGTAGAGATACTGAGAGTATTATCATAATTATTGTTTATGATAATTGAATTATTGAACAATTGAATGTCGATAAGGATATGATCGTAATTATGACTTATTGTATGAATTATGATGATAAATGATATTGTTGGCATAAGTGTAATTATGTATAATGTGTTGATATGAGATATGATATGTGTTAGATAAATGATATCGGTGACATAATTGTAATAATGTATGATGTGTTGGTATGAGAATTTGTATGTGTTTATCTTCATTGCTACCATACTGGTATTGGCGTAGGTGATCTCACCTCTTTGTATGTTTATTCTGTATTGTATTTATAATTTTAAAGACGTTGAGCGAGAACTTGAGCAAGAAGCTGAGAAGGAGCAGATTCCTGTAGAAGTAGAGTTCTAAAGAGATGGAGATGCTGAGTTTTCTGAGGGTATATGAGGACCAAAGGCGTAGCGCGTCGTTCTTGTTGGAAAACGTATTTATCATATAGACAGTGTTAGGGAACTTACTACCGTACACCTAGTACGATTAGTGTAGTGTCGTCTATGCGGACACCTGTCCGTAGGACTTCGCGTCAAGTCGAACTTCTATCTTCGAGGAAGTCTGAAGAGGACCCGTCTGAAGGTTCTCATTGTGTAGTAACACTTGGGCAGTATGTTAGTTTAAATTAAAGCTTAAATATTTTGAGAGCCTAGTTTGTAAATATTAAAATATGACAGTACTATGATTTGTATATATATATGATGTATATTATTTATGATGTTGTTGTAATGTTTTATTTTCTGCTAGGTTTATCTTACTATCATCAAGAAATTTTACAACTCGTATTTATATTACAAGCACATTTTCTAATGAAAGGGTAATTTGGTATTTGAGTAACATGAAGTGTGGCACCCTAAGGTGGGTGTTATAGTAGGCATCAAAGAGAAAGGATTAAAACTGCTCATGAGCATGTGAATTTTAATATTTAAACAAAGAGAATTGATCACAAGCTCAAGACTAAAGATATTACCATAACGTGTCATTCTAAGCAAGATGTGTGCATATCTAGCATGTTAGCATATGTAAAGACACTTTTAAAATATAATGCTAGAAATGCACAATTTAAGGCATGTTAAGGCATAAAACAATATCTACTTATCCAAATATTACATGATATTCAAATTAAAGCATAAGTAAGGATAAAAGATTAATATCACCAAAAGTGTACTCTTTGAGTTTTTGTAAGTGACTCCAACTTCTATGCCTCAAGGCCCCTTGAGAATGTTGTGGTTCTCCATGTCTTTCTTTTTATGTTTTTCACCACTTTTGGAGAACTTGGACCATTTTAAGTTTTCCCAACCTCAAGTAGCATGGTTGTATTTCACTTCATTTGCATGCTTGAGCTAATGATCACCCTACAACACAATTCAAAGTAATTTCTTTGGTATCCACCAATTTTGGATCTATAAGGGTTAGTCATTAATTATTAATCCATTATGCTCTCATAAAAAATTAATTTTTTAATAGTATGTAAATTAAGCACAACAAATTAAACAATCAATTACCATTAAGCACATAACCAAAAGCAAGCTTACTTTCATGATATATAGACAATTTAAATCATAGCAAGCATACCTAGGCATTGTAGAATCTCATGTACCAAGATATAAACAAATTAATGAGCTATGGTATAACAAGAATTAATATAATCATGTGCTAAATGAAATATTCATATTTTATCAAGTGCACATGATTCTATCATTTACCTACGGCTTACAAGGAATATACCTCATATTCATTGTCTTTTTAAGTGAATGTACATAAGAGGTAAAAACATTTGATACCTTGGCCTTGGTAATCAAGGAAACTCTTTTCTTTACCCATTGCTTCTCTTTTGGTGTTTTAACCTTTGCAAGTTCCACATTTTGTACTTGAGAAACTTTGGTTGAAGTCATCTTCCTTCTTTGATCAAAACTTCTACCAATGGGCTTTGGAAGCATTCCCCTTGATAATTCTTTTTTCACTTGACCAATTTGTCCATCCTTTTGAGAAGTTTTCTACATAATTGAAACACTAGGAGGACATTTTGGTACCCACTTCATCTTGGGTCCTTCAATGTTAGTACTAGGGCATTTAGGATCTTTAGGAACCCATTTCATATTAATTCTCATATAAGAATTTCTTCTATAATTGCATAAAATATGTCCTAGATGACCACAAAAGTTGCAAACAAGTGAATTCAATGATGACTTGGTCCTTTGAAGATCATTTTTGAAAAACTTGAGCCTTTGGTTGTTATTACATTCTAAACTATTTTTGCCATAAGCCTTGCTTGAATTTTCATGTGGAATAATATCAATTTCATTCTTACTAACACACATGGATAGTAAGCAAATAGAATTATTAGCTTTGGCAAATTTAGAAGATAAGTCCTCAACTTGATTTTCTAAATTAATATATTTTTCACAAGAAGTTGAGGTTTCACATTTTAAAGGCATTTCCTTATCAAGAAAAGCATATTCATTTTTCAAGATATCAATTTCATTTTCAATGGAGGAAATATTTTCCAAATAAGATGAGTTTTTCTTTTCTAAAAGCAACAAACCATCATGCAATTCATCATATGCACATTTTAGCTCATCATAGGAAGGACTATCATATGGTTTAACATTATTTACCTCAAGGTCCTTTTTAGCCATATATGAAGTAGTCTCAATTTCTAGCATATTTGGCTCTTTAAGGGAATCATCATTTTCCTCATCAATTTTGTTTTACTTTGCCTCTTCTTCAAATTGAGCATCATCATCACCAAGAGACATTGAGCTCATTTTCTTGCTTTGAACATGTTTTTGAGGACATTTTTCAATGTTGTCTTCCTCTAGAGGATTTTGCTCTTCTTGCTCTCTAATACAACTTTGTACACAAAATCATTATTAGCAAGATAGATAGAATCAAGAGCATCCCATATATCTTTAGCACTAGAGCAATTCTTAATTATAGTATAAGCATTATCATTTAAACTACTTCTCAAAATTTGCATAGCTCTAATGTTCAAAGAAAGGTATTTCTTTTCATAGGCATTCCAAGTTTGTTTCGATTTGTAAGTAAATCCATCAAGCACAATATCCCACAAATCAATATCAATAGATTACATATAAATTTCCATTCTAACTTTTCAATAAACAAAATTCACACCATCAAAGAATGGTGTTTTATTAATTTCAAAACCTTCCATTTGAAAAGCTTTTAATGGTTGCCAAACAAATAAGGATCTTTAACTCCAAGCAGTTAAACTTTTACTAGAGCACGAATCTCTAATACCACTTGATAGCTATGACAAGCATTACCCAAGAAGGGGGTGAATTGGGTAATTATAAATTTTAATACAACTTTACCAAATTATGCATTTGGAATAACTCAATTAATAAATGCAGTGGAATAAGTCTAATAAATGTACAACTATTGAGGATTACTTAAATACAACTTAGGATATATGATAAACTAAGTGAATAAGCTAGATATCAAGTTATAATAATCAAAACATCAAGATATACAATAGATAAATATATTTCACCAAATATTGAATTTAAAGAGTGTAGGAAAGAGAGAATCAAACTCAAGAATTTATCCTGATTCAGCCACCAACCACTTGTGGCCTACATCCAGTCCCTAAGCTTAACTTGAGATTTTCTTCACTATCTCCTAGACTTCACGGGTGCTAGGAAAACTTTTGTACATACAAGAACACTCCTCACACTTTGGGATACCTCACCCTTGTGCTAGAGCCTCCAATTCTTCAAGCTTCACAAGTGCTTGATGACTTTTACAATGAAGAGCACTCACAATACCTTTGAGATACCTCACCCTTTGTGTTTGAGTCTCACTATAAAGGATATCTCATCATTTTCTCTCTTGAGGTATACCTCACCCTCTTACAATGATTTCAAGATGAAGAGAAAGAATAGAAACTCTCACAAGAGTGGATATACAACTTGAAGAACAAAGTATGGATAATAAGAAAACTCTCTCAAGAGTGTATAATACAAGTTGAAGCTCAATGGGCATAAAGGATTCACACTTTAAAGCTCAAAATATGATTTTGATAATTCAAGGATCAATTCAAGTGTTCTTGAGGTGTATAAGCTTCATACAACACTTATATCTAGAGCTCAAGTGATAAAATAGCCATTGGTAGTGTTTTATAATGATTTTCTATGAAAACTAGCCGTTTATAGCCGTTAGAAACGTTCCTGGGCACTTGGTAATCGATTACAAGCTTCATGTAATCGATTACAAGCTTTCTGGACACTTTGTAATCGATTACACACTTCCTATAATCGATTACACGGTTTCTGTCAATGTTGTAATCGATTACATGGCCTGTGTAATCGATTACAGCATTTTCTGGTTTTGAAAACTGACTTTAAAAGGTCATAACTTCTTCATTTCTTATCCGATTAAAGCGAATGACCACTCATTGGAAAGATCTTTGAGTCTATTTTCATATGAAAGAAGTTTCAGAGCAAAAATCAAAGTATTTGAAAGATATGATTAAAATAGTAACTAAAGGTCAGATTTTCAGAACTCAAATTTTAATTGGTCATAACGTTTTCGTTTCCTATCCGTTTAAAGCAAATGACCACTCATTGGAAAGATATTTGAGTGTATTTTCATATGAAATAAGTTTCAAAACAAAACTCAAAGTAATTTGAAAGTTATGAACAAAAGAGTAACTAAATGTCAGTTTTACAAAACACAAACTTGACTAATTTTCACAGATTTGAAATATTACCATAACTAGCTTTCCAAAACAGTTTGTTGGGTATTTAAACATTTTAGAAACACTTATAAATATGTTTAAAACTTGTTTGAGCTTAATGTGATTCCTTTTTACCTTTACACAAGATCTAAGTCCTATAAGCTATTCTTGAAGAACCTTGGGACTTAATCTTTGCACTTTCAATCCTTTGGCTTCTTGATGTAATCCAAGCTTCTGAAATTTTCTTCTCTTCATGTCTTGCACAAGCTTGGAACATCGTTATTATTTTCATCTTTCTTGAGTTGAGCATAGTTGTGATATTTTTACTTTCTTGTTGCAATGCTCACTCTTGGTACTTGGACTATCCTACAAAGTATTGCTCACTTAACCAAACATAGTTAGTCCAAATTCATAACTCAATATCTTCATATGCATGATTCATAAATGTATAACTCTAGTTAGTCTAACATGCATACAAGACTTTCATTGACATATCCAATATTAATTCATTTATAACTCATATAAAATATTATTGGATATATTATATGATGAATGTTACATATATCTCATTGCATGATTATTAAGTGAAATATAACTAGATAAAATACATAATCATGCATGATACAATATATCTCATTAAGCAAATTTATGTAACATGATCAACATTATTTTGTGATGCATTTGTCATTTATTAAGCACAACTATAAAGTATAAGCATCATTTTTTTTGTTTTATATTTGTCATCATCAAAACTTAACATATTAAACCATTGAGGCAAACCTATTTCCACATCAACCTCTCCATGAACACATGACAATCATGGCTTTTCATCCTAGATAGCTTGTAATCTTGCATATCAACATAATTAGACATATTTGAAGCATAACCATCAGGGAGCCTTAAGTGTTTGACCCACTCACACACCAATTTGTGTTGTTCCTTTGATAATGTGTATGCTGATTTTGGCTTCACAATTTTACCATCATTGTGAACCTTTAATTTAAGATAGGGACAATTGCAATACAATGGTAAATCTTTCTTAGATTTTAAGTTGTCCTTCGTCTTTCCTTTGATATCCATCACAGTGTTGAATATATTATCAAACACATTCTTTTCAATATGCATCACATCAAGATTATGTCGAATGAGGTTCGTATGCCAATAAGGCAAGTCCCAAAATATACTTTGTTTGGTCCATTTACCTATAAACTTTGCTCTACTAGTCTTCTCCATAATCTTAGGTAAGCCACGTACTTATTGCCACACTTCATCACTCGATGACATTGGTGGAGGATTGGACTTTTCAAACTTACCTTTGTAAAATGACTTCTTATCCTTACAAAAAGAATGATCACATGGTAAAAACTGACGATGATAATAAAAGAACGTTGGCTTTTGTCCTTCCTTCAAGTAAAATGTCTTGCTTAACTCCATACAATAAGGGCATGACAAAACACCATGTGTGCTCAAGCCAGATAGCATACCGTAAGTAGAGAAGTCATTTATAGTCCATATAAGTGCAGCCCGTAGTTGAAAATTTTGCTTCTTAAAGAAATTGTAAGTTTCCATATCAACTTCCCACAAAACTATTGACTCTTCTATTAAAGGTTGTAAGTACATGTCAATATTTTGCCCAGGATTTTTTGGCGCTGGAATCAGAAGAATTAAGAACATGTAAGGTGTATCCATACACATTTCTAGAGGGAGATTGTATAATGTCAAAATTACTGGCCAACAAGAATAAGGGTGTGCCATATGCCCATAAGGACTAAATCTATTAGCTGAAAGAGCTAACCTAACATTTCGAGGCTCGTTATAAAAGGACGGATGGTGTAATATCATAATACAGATATCTAGATATATCCCAGATATACAGAGATATGTAAAGATAAACAGTATTAGAGACGTCACTTCTATATACTACATACTAACATATATTCATAATCACAACTGAGTTATTATAGAAAGCCTTGAGATATTGCGGAAAAACTTAAACTCAAATATATATATACAACACTTACCATAAAAGGGCATATTGTAATACATACTACTTAAAACATACAAAGCAAATATAAACTTACACATAAGATTTGTCTACTAAAGCATATAAAAACTATACTAGTCTTCATGTTTCATCTTCTTTTCCTTAACAATGTCTTTACCTGGATTTACATGGAAGAACAACTAGGGTGAGAATTAAAATTCTCAATAAAAGCAATTCCAATACCAACTAGCCATAACATTGTATAACAAATATAACAATTGCTATAACTACAAACATAGGAGATTCTTCCACTAATTTCATAAGTGCACACTACTATATAGTGTGGTCTAAACCGATAGCTTACATACTGTTAGATATAAACAATTGTCCATACAATTATAAATACCAATAGTAACAAATAATGCCCATATAACTATCTGTAAATGCAATGAGGATGATATGCAATATGATTATGCTTAAGAAAGATCCTAAAGATATGTTCGTGCAATGTTTTGTTTTGAAATACATGCAAGAGTTTATTTTGAAAACTAAGAAGTTCATTAGGAACTGGTTCAGTATATTATCTCGTGGTGAATAGAGGGAAAGCTCATCCTCACATCACACGTATCCTGACATGCTAAGAAGTTTGGCTTTCATCTTTCCTCAAAGAGGCTTTCGGATTTCTTGTTTATCTCCTTTGACCTTGGCACTATCAAAATATCAGGTTTATGTCATTCCTCAATTGAGTCTATCAGACACCCTTCAATCTCTCTTGGCCTCTATGAATGGACATCAAAGGATACTCATTAAGATCAATACTACAAGACCATTTCCATAGACATACATACAATCATTCTTACATACTTAGGTCATCTAAGATCTAGGTATATTTTACTAGGAAATTCTGACTTCTCATGTTTACCCCCTTGTAGACAGGAAACTGGAATTTCCACACTACATGCAACCCTAGCACTTAGTTAGGAATACTTATTCCCTTATAAACTTCTTGACTCCTTTCCTTCTTGACTAAATGACCTCATATCATATAAGTCACATTAAAAGGTAGACAATGACAACTTATCCTAGTTTGCTTATATCTAACACCCCTCATCATCATATATCTAGTGAAGCTAAGCAACAATAAGTTACCATAGGTGATAGATACGTATCTATAGCAAACTATTACTCTTGGTTGCACTAAGGTTCCCACAGCTTTCACATACAAGCTAGATCAACTAACTAGTGTCTGAAAAGCATAGTGTTATGTTTACCTCTTACATAAACACCACCTTAACTTTCCTATAGAATCAATGCATCCTAGTGAAAGAGCCTATCTTAGTTAATGCTTCATTCAACCTTACTTAAGGAAATAAATGAGCATTTCTGTAGAACTTTGCATACTTAATGAATGTGAGAAGCTTACTAGTCAACATGCATCCTTTTGTGTTTTCTACAATGTACAAGGTCCCATTTAACTAGAGACTTAGTATATAACACCCCTCTTTAGAACTAAATACACAACCTTATCTCCACTCAAGTGAATCTAACTCAAAGTGGTTCTTACTTACAACTATTTGTTGCTTAAGGTTCTAGGTACCTTCCAAAGGTAATCCACTACTCTTGGATATCCTAAGGCTCATACCTTCCTTATCCTTACTAGAGTGAACTGATCTATCGATTATTTCCATACCTTAAATGCCTTGTGATTAATTTAATTGGATTCTATATGTGCTTAATTGTTAGCATTTAGTTAAGTTTCTAATATAAAGTTTAATCAGATGCTTATTATGAAACTTTGCTTAAACGTGCTTATTAGCATTGATAATTGAATTATGTCTTTCAGGAGATCTATGTGTGATGGAGTCCATTAGCCTCAAACTAGGCCTACTATCCACTTGAAGAAAGAGCTAAAGATTCAAGGAGATCAACATCACCTCTTGAAGCAATGAAAGAAAAGTATTTGTAAAGAATCTGGGCTGAAAATGAAGGAATCAAATTATAGGGCCCGTGTCAAATTACAGGGCCTGAGCCATGTCAAATTACAGGGCCCGCGTCAAATTACAGGGCATGGGCCGTGTCCTTCTCTGACTTGTGAAATACATGGAATTGTGCTAACAGAAAGAAACAGGGTCTAGGCTGTGTCATATGACACGGCCCGTGTCGTCGTCCTAGAAAGTTAAATTCGAATTCTATTGAGAAATTAGGTATCTAAAGCTATAAATAGGAATGCTTAGGGTCTCAGAAAAGGGACGTCTGGGCTGGGACCAGCCAAGTGGCTGAAGAGGATTCAAAGAACAAGAGAGAGGAAGATTCGATCAAAGATTGGAGTCTCGGGTTCGAGCAATCAGAGATAAATCAACCTTGACCTTTGGAAACTAGTTTGATCTTCAGTTTTCTTTTGCACTTTCATTCTGAACTATGTTTTTCTTCTATTTTTCTTGTGATTTTGAATTTGCCATGTGTGGCTAAACTTTTTATTTAGTTAAGGGAAGATGAAACCTTAGTTTTGATTATGTGAATCCTCCGTATTCCTTTATATTCAATACAGTTATGCTCTTATTCATATGTTTCTGTTCTTAATTCGGTATAAAAGTTTTTATACTCTTTGCTATTTTCGAAAATGGTAAAACTAGAATTGCTATGTGCGGTTGCGGTGGCATGACTAGTGAGACATATGATCTAAGTAATTTAATCCCAGTGCGTGATTGGACCTTAGTGTGATTGATTTTCTAATTCTTAATGCAATCATTAGGTAGGTGTAAGAGCGGTTGCTTTACAAATGACTAATGGTTAGGGTTTGATTTGAGCGATTGCTAAATTAAGCGAAACTTAAGGAAAATAGGGGATTTATCTCATAATTACATGAGAACATAATTGATCATGTTGGTATAAAGAGTATGTAAGTTAGCACAATCATATAAATCTAGTGGTGGATTCCATCTCTTAACTAATATCTTTAATTTGGTAATTCAATTTGTGTTTACTGTTTTTGTTTTAAGTTTAATTTCTATTTTTAATTTTAATTAACAAAATCCCCTTTTTACTTTTTACTATTTATTGTTCATTAGAGTTTAATTTAGGAATTAGATTGATAGTGTCAATTGAATTGGCTTTTTGTGGATCGACCCTTGCTTACTACAACTGATTGTAAGGTTTTTATATTTTTGGTGGAACTTGGCAACTATTTTTAATATTAATTTTTAATTGTATTCCACACCACACCATGAACCCTACAATTCATCCTAGTATACTCATCTTCATTGCACCATCTCATCACATCTTAAGTGATATCTAATGCAACATTAGGCTGCCTAAGGTGCTATGTCCTTACCTAAGGCAATCTTTCGCTTTTGAATGCTCAAAGGCCTTATACTTTCTCATACTTACTAGGTGATAGTTCCTCTCTTGAAATATTCTTATTTGTGTCCTCACACACTTTAGGAAACATATACTAATGATCATCACATCTAGTCCATAGCTTCAAAACATCATTACTAACATTTTTAGCCTATCTGGTGCTAACGCTGCGGCACGACGTCTTCACGCTGTGGCACGTGTTGCAAAACCGAACTCACGCTGCGGCATAACTTCCTCACGTCGTGGCACTCAAGCCAGTTCATCTTCACGCCACGGCACAATGTCTCTCACGCTGCAGCACACATGACAGAACCCAAGTTCTGCAGAACCGTGGCACTGTTCCATGGTTCAAATCTCACTTCCAATCATCTAAAATTGATTTCTTGGTGATTTCTAACACTCATCTATACCGCTAAACTTGTTGTAACTCAAATACAATCTATAGATTCGCTTAGGCAAAGATCTAGGTCCAAATCACATTATTCCAACCATTGTCCAATTCTTAAATCTATGGATCCTATTGGTTGATCTTAAGCCATAAATGACTATCTTACACTTACTAAATTTAAACTAACTTAACATAATCCTTGGAATCAAGAATCAAGCCAAGAACTTGGATTTGGCTCTCCAAACCCCTATTTTTACTCAAAAACCCCAAACTTCATTCAATGAGAATCAAGAGAAGAATGATGAATGGAGACCCCTTACCTCTTGATTGGATGATCAATCTTCAAGTTTTGATCCTTGATCTTGATCTTCCTTTTCTCTTTCCCCTTCTTCTTCTTTCCTTTTCTCTCTTCTCTTCGTTTTCTTCTTCTTCTCTGTTTCTCAATTTCTCTTCTCAGCTGAGAGAAAGGAAATAAGAAGGAAAACAACTTAAGTTCCTGTGCTGGAACTCATATATGCTAAGGACACCTATATTATACTAATTCAAGTTTTCCAGCTTCCAATAACTTTAAAATAAATCATGAGATTCATCTAATTGTTTCACCTATATTTTCTTTTTTCATATCTGCTAGTAGTCAATTCGGCATTAAAAGTACAATCAGTATGCCTTAAAAAACCAAACTAACTCAGATTCTTGTTAAACTTTAACTGCATCTTATTTCACTTATTTATGACTTAAAAATAAACTCTCTATGTTTATTTCCCTCAACTTAGCAACTTATGCTATTATCTGAGTCATTTTAAGCTACTTTTCAACTTCTGTGTTATAACTAAGTGCTTGAACGAACTCAGCTTGTCACAAAACTTCACTAGCATGTTAAGCAAGTTATATGCTACCTTTTATAACCATATACAAGTCTAACATGTTACTAAGGATATTACATATGGCACTCATTAAACCACTTCCATGCCTCTCCATCGCAAGGATGACTCATCACCCCCCGATTCCCAACTAGTTATTTTGTGCTATGTCATGTGTTCAGTAGTCTTTGCTGACATGTATAATCTCTTCAATCTTAGTGTAAGAGGAAAGTAATGTAAAACCTTAAAAGGTATGTCATTTTGCTTCATATCACCATTTACATTCGGTTTATAACGAGGATGACCACACACTGAGGTCTCTTCTTTTTCTTTGTTTCCACCTTAGTATAGCATACAACCATTCATGCATACATGTATCTTATGCCCTAATCCAAGTTTTTTAACTATTTGTTTGGTCATATAAAAATCATCGGGCAACTTCACATCCTGTGGCAATAACTTCTTCATTAATTGTAAAATGTGATTAAATCAATTCTCACTCATGTTAAACTCAGACTTGATGTTTAACATCCTTGACATTGCTGACAACAGAGTGTGTGTTCTACAACCATTATATAATGGCTCTTTTGCTGCTTTCAACGTCTCATAAAATTGCTTAACATCTTGATTAGGAGGCTCTTCATCATTTCTATCAAAATCAACATTGAAACTTGGTCCAATAGCTTCCAAAACCATTGATTTATTGGTTCATTATCGACCATTGACTCAAGATGAATACTAACATCATGCTCAAGACTATCAATAGGCACATAAGGCTCCCTGTGTGAGATCCATTCGTAGTATTCAGGAACAAACCCAAACTTGTAAAGGTGATGCTTCACAGTCTCAGTATCAACAAACTATCCATTATCACACCTTGAACAAGGAGACCTTATCTTTCCATTAGACACAAAATTTTCTTGACTTGATGCAAATGACAAAAAACTTGTCTATGCCTCTTATAAATTCATCTGTCAACCCTTTTCAATTTAGCGCTAGTCTATTATACACCCAATATCAATCAACCCTCATGATTTCTATATTATGAAGAAAAATATGCATTAGAAAATAAGTATTGACTACATCTTAGAATGTTAAACTCTGAGTTTATATAAATTAGTATTAGCCATGTGTATAAAAAGTGTGTATAAAGAGTCATGTATCTTAATTCTTAATTATGCAATATGCCATCTATATATAGATTGCCCACCTAAACATCTAGCTAGATGTATAATTATACTTGGTCTTAATTAATTACAATTTATTTTTGCTGAATTATCATAATTACAATTAACAATCAAGGAAAATAGGCTATGCATTTCAAAACCCTCTCCAAGGGGATTAAACCTAAAAACTAATATATATCCTGTTTTCAAATCAATGAAAACAAATTGTGCTAATAAAATTTTAGGCAAAAACTGCCTTCATCCTTCAAACAATAGGATGCTATGACAATATACTCCATTGACTTAATAGGTAACAGAAAATGCAACACCCCCATTAGCACCATTCATAAACAAACATAAAATTAGGTACCAAAGCATATAACAAATGTGAACTCAAAACAACACTCTACCCATAAAACAAAAATATGTTAAGTGAAATATAATGTCAATAAAAGAAATATAAAACAAATTTTAGTAACTTGTTAACCCTCCAACTAAACTAAATTAAGCAATTAATATCAGCAACAACATTGAACCAAAAATGTGATTAGGAGGTTCCTGATAGAAGAGAACAATTTTGCCGCCCCCACTAAGTCAGTCAATGCAGTGGTGTTAGACTTTGCATGCTTTAACAAGCATACTACAATGCAACAAAAAAATAACAAAATCCATCAACAAAAAAATCATAACAACATTTATCAAAATAATCAAAATCACAAGGAAAAAAAAATCAACAAGGCCACCCCCATGTCCTCCACCAACAGCTTCACGTATGGTGGTATGACCAGACCCAACTCATTCGAGTCTAGCACAAAATCCGCCCCCTCGCACACTGTCACGACCACCCCCATGTCCTCCACCAACAGCTTCATGTTTATGAACTGTGACGCCTCCATAGGCTACCCTAAGACTTAGAAACCTGAGTTCCACCCTTGCCACCACTGCTTCTAACACCGAGTTCCACCCACAGTGACTTAGAAACCCACCCACGACCCAGTGACTCAGATTCGCCATCTGGGGTGCCCAATCCCTCACCACAATTTCCATTTTGCTTTAACCCGATTCTCAAACACATCCGACACTAACCCGTACCCTTTCTCAGTAACTTCAGTTGTTAAAGCCCCCTTCACCACCCAAATGAATCCAAAGAGATAGATAGATAGAGAGAGAGAGAGAGAGAGAGAAGGGACAAACCTGATGAGTGAGAGTAAGAGATACGAGCTGTGAGAGATACGGTGAGTGGACGATGAGCCCATACGTTAGCTACGGCATAAGGGTGAATAGAAGCAAGAGGGAGAGGGTGAACAGTGAGTGAGAGTGTGTTAGGGAATGAAGTGGGGATGAAATTTAGGGATACAATATGGGAGATTTGGGACAAATTTTAGACGAGGGTGAACAATGAGTGAGAGTGTGCTGGGGAATGAAGTGAGCTCAGTGAATGAGGGTGAGTTTGTGAATAAATTTTTATTTTTAAAATATTTATAATTTATAATTTATTTTTAACTTTTAGAAAATTTATTAAAAAAGTAAAAAAAAAGGAATGAAATAGCGCGAAAGTTCTAGTGTGATAAAAGAGTTTGCGATGGATTAGCGAGGGTGAAGCCCTCACAAAATTTACCTATGGCCCAATCTGTCGCTAATCCTTTGCTAAAATACAAATTTCTACACTTGCGACGAAGATTTTTTTTTCTCAAATTCCATTGCTAAAGCATGATATTAGCTAGGGATATGGTATCCATCGCAAAATCTGACGCTAAATCATAATTTTCTTGTAGTTAGATGTAAGAAAAATATTTTTTTATTTATTAAAAAAATAGATCATGTCAGCTCACTTGGTGAGATCCATTAGCATAACTGACAGTAGTTCTATGAGTCAATACTTGTGCATATTTTTACATTTTTGATTAGTGAGAGAACAATTACAACAAGGTGACGAACCAAATAGATAATCAAGAAGAGAATATGGGTGGAATACCTAAATAAGAAATAAAGATTTTGAAAGGTAAAAGAATGAAGCTTTGAGCCCTTGTTTGCCTTTTCCTCCCACAACCAAAACGCTCTATAATCCCCACTCTCTCTGTATCTTTTTTTAAAATTGTGTTATTTTCAGAAAAAAAAAGTGTTATTTTTTTTAAAAGAAAAAAAGTGTGTTGTTTCTTTGAAAAGAAAAAAAGTGTGTTCAAGTGCCTTTATTGCTTTCTTATTTATAGATCAATTGATGCCTCAATTAATTTAGCCACCAAATCTTTTCCAATTTCCCCTCATTTATTGCTTGTAAATCAAAAAGTTATCTCAGGTGATTTGAAATTTAATTTAATGACACTAAAAATGTTAACATGTATCTTCTTATTTCCTATTCGGGTTAAAAATTAAAACACTTTAAATCAGGAACAAATCAAGATTTGAAGACGTTTTACTACTAAAAATTTAGCACGTATCTAGTCTACAAATTGTTAACCATTCTTGTTAACCTTTTAGTTGTTAAAATCCAAATTGAATATTTTTAAATTAATATTGAGATTTAATTAAGATTTTTATCTTCAAATTTCTTGTAATATCCCACCAAAAATTGCATTTAAATATGTCAATTATTATTTTATTTTTGACAAAAATTAATGTATTTTTTCCCTTTTTTCAGTCATTGGTCTTGGACTCCTCTCTTTATTATTTTTCTAATCAATTGGGCTTAGACTTTATTAACCCAAAAAAAAATTACAAGGTCCAAAAATTACTTTGGCAAATTTAGGTATCAACATTGTTCACCAACAATTGCAAAAGGACAATAGCATAAAAAAAAGAGAATTTAACTTATATGTTATAAAAGTTTTTTCACATCATTAACTAATTATATATTGTCACATCACTAAAAGTATTTGACTCTCACAATAATTATTTCAAAATGCATGCATATGATAATATATGTTTGGTTGATAGCATAAACAATACAACACTGACAATATATGAAAATGAAACTCGAAATAATAACACATATCAAATATACAACAAATATTTCAATATTATTTTAGGGCTTTTTAAGATTTTATATTAAATTAATATATTTTTGCGGATACTAATGGGTACCCACCTCTGCTGCAGGGATCATAAATAAGTATTTGCAATGCAGATTGGGGAAGCACTACTTGCCCCGTTCACAATCCCATCTTGAAACATATAAGCTATGTACATAAAAAAAAAAAAGCAAAATAAGATTAGCAAAGTAGTGAATAAGATTTTTTTGTCGATTGAGTTTTTAGAAAAAAAAAACTGTCTTCAGCAAATAAAATTTGGCTTTAACATATTTGGTTGATGTTAAAATTTATATTATTATTATCTTTTCATTTGGTGAATTATAATTTTTTTAATTTAATTATTAAATATTGGGATAAAGACAGGAGAAACACTACTTATTGTGACCCCGCCTTTTTAACTTTTCTATTTGAGAAAATGTAAATAATGTAAATAAAAAAATATAAATAAAAATAAGATTAGTAATGTATCTAATAAAATTTTTCATTCTTTGAGTTTTGATCAAAAGAACCTATCTTCGAGAGATAGAATTTAACTTTAACAAATTTGATAAATGTTGAATTTTTTTTCAATATTTTCTTTTGGTGATTTATAATATTTTATGGTTACTCATGCATACCTATAGCTATCTACCTTGTGATTGGAAGTGGAAAAGTACCACTCATTTCCCACCTTTGGAAATGGAAAAGTACCACTCGTTCCACCTTCTTGATATTTCTAAAGGGAATATGTAAATTATTATAATGCAGATAAGAAAAAATAAACTATAAAAAAAAAATAGGAGATTTAGGCGGGAAATTTTTTTTGCCAGTGGATGACATGTGACATGGGGTGGGGTCCCTTTTCATATATTATTATATGTTAAATTTTAAATTACTCCTTTGGTACCTACAATTTTGTTTATTTTTCAAATATGTTACTATTATTTAAAATTTTTTAATGAAGTTTCTATACTTTTAAAAAATTTTAAATAGGATCCCCACTGATTAACAACTATTGGACTCTATTAATTGATATTTTAAAAGCCATTCCATGTTACTCTAATAGGTTTAAGGAACTTAATTACAAAAAATTATAATTAGTAAGGACGTCATTGATAACTTAGTTAAAATATGCAGACCTATTTACAAATTTTTAAAAGTATATGAACCTAAATAAAAAATTTTAAACTGTAAGGACTTATTAAATTGTTGGCAACAATTTTTTTTTAAATTTTTTTTTCATTATTCAATCATGTTTGACAAAATTAATTTTAACTTTTGAACGAAATTATAAAATTGAATGTATTACAAAAGTTTTTTTTCATAATGTTAAAGATTGAATCTTATAATTTTAAATTATAAATTATTTCTTACATTTTAAGATATAAATATTATTTTATCTTCAATCAAATAATTTTTTTAATTATTTTATACTTATTTTAATAATTTAATGTATAAAAATGACTCTTTTTTATACCATCTAAACTAAATAAATTAACTTAAAATCACTTTTCAATTAATATATCTAAATATAAAACTAATTTTATTATAATAATTATAACAAATAACAATAATTGATTATACATAAATTAATTATTAAAATAATCAAATTTTTACAATTGTTCCCTAACACCCATTTAATATTTTTACTTATACAACTTTGTTGATTTAGATACATATAATGTTTAAATTTACACATTTTATAAATTTTAGATTGGTCTAATCTTGACTCATTCATTAGTCCGATAATGACTAGACATATATCAGATAAAAAAACTATTAAAATATTTATTTCAAAATATTTAATTTTTAATTTTATATTATTTATATAATTTTTATTTATAACATTTTCTCATGCATCGCCCTGATATATATATATATATATATATATATATATATATATATATATATATATATATATATATATATATATATATATATATATATATATATGAAGAGGATAAATTTTTATTTTAAGTTTTTTTTTTACATCTATTTTTAACCGTTAGTTTTACTTTCATCTAATGTTTAAAATTATTTCATTAAAAGTAACTATTAGATGCAAGTGAAACTAACGGTTGAAAATGAATGTAAGAGAAAAAAAATTTACACTAATATAAGTTGATCCTCCCTCTATATATATATATGTTAATAATGGTAAAATTAACGGATGGGTGTACTATTTGCATTATAAATAACAATCCAACAATGTGAGCGTTAGTTAATATGAAGTTCAACGTATATTTACTGTAATTAATTGGATTAGTTTCCATATTGGCTTATTACTTTGTTTATTTAATAATAAGGCTGACTCTAAATTTTAATTGCCTTTCCATTGTTTGATATTTGCTAATACACATAAGGTACTCCATTTGTTCCTTTTTATCTATTTATATACAAAATTTATTTTATTTCAATTTATCTGTCATATTATAGATTGAAGGATACATTAATTAAAATTTTTCTACTTTATCTCACCTATTATTGTTAACTGTAAATTTAATAACTATATATATTCATTAATTTTTTACGTTTTTTTACACATATTTAATGAAATTAGAGTTGATAATTTAGTTATATCAATTTAGATTTTATTGAATTAAAAATTATTTAATAATATTCTTAATTATTAGATAACAACCTTAAAAGACATATAAAAAAGAAACTAATGCCGTAATAACTTGGTCTTTTCCTTTCTACGCCCTTCCATTTCCTACGTATTAACACATGCCGTTCTTTTTCCTTTCTCCCTTAATAAACCAAACATATATTCCGTCATACGTACACGTACTCTACCTATAGGTATACGTATTTTGTTTAAGCTTGTCCATAGAGCTGACAAAATGGGTCAACCCGCCCCGACCCGTCCCGCCCCGACCCGCCTCAACCAGCTAAAATGCGGGGGGAGGTGTGTTGACTCGTTTTAAAAAATGGGTTGGAAGAGCCGACCCACCCCGCTTTAAGGCGGGTTGGCGGGTTGGTCCGCATAAAAGATAAAATGAAAAAAAGTAGATGAGTTGACGGGTCAATCGACTTAACTCACCTAAAAATAAAAAAAAATTATATAAAAAATCAATAAATACTATAAAAAATAATAAATAATAATAGTAAAAAATTACAAACCACATATCTAAAATATATTTTTAAAATAATCTAATTAAATATTCAAACATAAATTATATAACATTAAAGAGTTTTTATTTATAGTATTACTTATCATTTTTAAAAATAAAAAAAAGAGTCAACCCGTCGGGCCAACCCGTCCCCGCCCCGCTTAACCCGTGGGTTAAGCGGGGCAGGTTATGCGGGTTGAAAAAAAAAATATAGGTTCAATCCTTGAACCCAACCTGCAAAAAAATGACTGGTTGGCAGGTTAACCCAATGAGTTGAACCCGTTTTGCCAGCTCTACAGTTGTCCATAGTTGTCACTTATTAGGTGAAAGATTTGGTTTACTAAGGCATAATATTACATAATATTTATTACGGTCGCGCTATATGTCCAACGAAAAGACTCCAACGTATGTTCACCGTATACTGCATTACCGTATTTTTATGACTCGACCCTTTTCGTTCATTTCCTCCCTTTCTCCTTTTCGTTCCCTCCGTTTCTCATTTTTTCTTTCATCTCTGTTGCAACGTATGTCCCTTTCTTTCTCCTCTCTTTGTTTTCAGTTTCACATCTTTAGCTACTCTCGTCCTCTCTCTCTTCTCATTTGTACAAATTCAGCTTCTTCGACACAACTATCATTCTCAAAATAAAACTCAATCCTGCTGTTGTCTTCTCTGTGGCCGTTGTCTTCTCCATGGCTGTTATCTTCTTCATGGCCGATGTCTTCTGCGTTGCCGTTGGCTTCTCCTTGAGTCTTCCCTGCAAGTTCGTACGGTCAAACTAAAACGCCTGGTAAAAATCCCTCTTTCTTCGTTGCTCAGATGTTTGTTGTGGTTCATTTGATTATGTCTGTTATTAATGTTAGATTCGTACATTTGCTTGAAAAATTCATGTAATTACTGTGTATTTAGTTGTGTTCTTAGTGTTAGATAGGTAGGTCTGTGGAATTAACTAAAACAATTAAGTTTTTGCACTTATGCAATGTTTGTTGTTTCAAATGTGTACATGTAGTCAAAGCAACTGAGAAGATATGTTCTTCAACATTAGCAATATTGTAAACATAATTTTTTTTTACCATCTTTGTATGGGAAAATAGCAGCCGTTAAGTATTTAAATTCAGTTGGTGGCAGATAAATGGTTCCTCGTGAAGGGTTCTTACCTCCTAGAGTGTGGAAATGAAATAATTATAGATAGTTCTCTTTGCATCCTTAATTTTTAGTTAATCTAAACATCAGTTCCCAGTAGTGGGGACAAATTAGTTAGAAATGAAGTATTAATTGAAGTTGACATATGTAGTGTTATTTTTAACACGTTAGGAGTAAATGATCAGGATACAATGGAAAAAGTGGGGAATCTCATTACTTGGTGAGATCCAATATAACTGGCTAATACATTTGAAAAAAGTGGTTAATATGTACATGTTTCTGGTTAATAATCTAAACCTCAATTCCCAGTAGTGGGGGCAAACTAGTTAGAAATGAAGTATTAGTTAGAGTTGACTTGTGTAGTGTTGTTTTTAATACGTTGAGAGTAAATGGTCAAGATACGATAGAAAAAGTAGTGAATCTCATTACTTGATGAGATCCAATATAGCTGGTTAATACATTTGAAAAAAGTGATTAATATGTACATGTTTCTGGTTAATCTAAACCTCAGTTCCTAGTAGTGGGGGCAAACTAGTTAGAAATGAAGTACTAGTTTGAGTTGATATGTGTAATGTTAGTTTTGACAAGTTGGGAGTAAATGGTCAGGATACCATGGAAAAAATGGTGGATCTCATTACTTAGTGAGTTCCAATATAACTGGTTAATACATTAGGAAAAAATAGTTAATATGTACATGTTTCTAGTTAATGTAAACATCAGTTCCCAGTAGTGGGGGTAAACATCAGTTCTTATTCGAATGGGTCTCTGTCCTCATTATCTATTTCCATTTGTTTGTTTACTTTTCATTGCTCTTTCTTAATTTTTAATAATGAAACTAGATGTTGGTGAAATATGAAATATGATTGTAATATGACAATAAATACTTGATAATTTATAGGTGTGTGTAGCAACTCAAAACTGAAGTTGATGGAGAGTTCAAATAATCTCAATACATCTGAGGCTATTGATAATGTGGAAGAAGCATGTGAAGGTGACTTCATTATGAGTGATGCCTTGGATGGCGAGTTTGAAAGTTATGAGTCAAAACGAGGGATGTTGTTTCCATCAGAAGAGGATGTTAAGGAATTTTATAGGAAAGATGCTTACAAAAAGGGGTTTGGTATTGTAAATAGAACTTAAAAAAAAGGAGATGATGACAAGGTAAATTATATTATGCTAGCTTGTTTAAGACAGGAAAAACATGTGTCAACAATACCAAACACTTTGAAGACACTTCTAACTAGAAGGACAAATTGTGAAGCAAAAATTACAGTCAATAAGATGGGAGATGGACGATGGTTCATCAAGACAGCTATACTTGAACACTCTCATGAACTTAGCCTGACGAAGGCGAGAATGTTGAAAGTTAACAAGAATCTCAGCATGCACGTGAAGAGAACAATCCAAGTGAATGATGATGCAGGGGTGAGAATACATAAGACAGTCCAGTCTCTTACTTGTGAGGTGGGTGGGTACGAGAACTTATCATTTAATGAGCAAGATGCTAAAAATTATGTCGACAAGGAAAGACGTAGAATTGGCAATGAAGGTAATGGGAAGGCTTTGAAGAATTATTTTACGAGAATGCAAGAGGAGAATAGTAATTTTTTTTACGATATAGATATTGATGATGATTTTCATGTGTAAAATGTATTTTGGGCTGATGCTAGAAGTAGAGCCACATATGAGTCATTTGGAGATGTTGTGACTTTTGACACAACATATTTGACAAATAAATATGACATGCCATTTGCTGCTTTTATCGATGTGAATTATCACGTCTAATCAGTTTTGCTTGGATGTGGTCTAATTTCAGCTTAAGACACAGAGTCTTTTGTGTGGCTATCTGAATCATGGCTTTGTTGCATGTCAGGTAAGGCACCTGTTGGTATTATCACGGACTAATGCAGGGCCATGCAAAATGCTATTGAGATAGTCTTTCCAACTACTCGATATAGGTGGTGCCTATGGCATATAATGAAAAAAATCACTGAGAAGTTGAAAGGTTACATTGAATATAACAATATCAAGAATGTAATGAAAGTAGTTGTTTATGATACCTTAACAGTGGAAGATTTTGAAGAAAAATGGTCTGCCTTCATTCGAGAATTTGAACTAGAAGATAATAATTAGTTAAGTGGTTTGTACATGGAGCGGCATAGATGGTGCCAATATTTTTAAAGAAATATTTCTAGGCAGAGATGTCAACGACACAACGCAGTGAGAGCTTACATGCTTTCTTTGACGGATATACCAATTCAAAAACAAGCTTGTAGTAATTTGTGAAGCAGTATGATAATATTCTAAGAAACAAGGCAGAAAAAGAATTTCAGATAGATTTCAAATCAATGGACTCGACAATTCAATGTGGGTCAAACTCACCCATTGAAAGGCTATTTCAATCTGACTACACCCATGCAAAGTTTGGTGAGGTCTAATATGATTTCAGAGGAAGAATAGATTGTTTTGCATCCTTTAAGCATGTGGAGGGAATGCTTTGTACTTACCATGTGAGGGCAGATATGGTGGTTGGTGATGTGTGGATAAAATACACACATCTTGTGCTTGATTTGAGGTGGATTTAAGTGTGCTTTGATTGATATATGTTGAAATTTATATCACTTTTAATCTAATTATCCTTGGTATCTTATGATTGGTCTTTCTCTATGTTTTTAGGTCCAAAAGAGGTGTTTTGACATGGCTCTATGAAGCTTTGGATAAATTCATTACAATAGAGTTGAGCTCGGAATTTATATGACTAAGATTCGTAGAGTTTTTGACCTTTGCACGATAAAATGAGCATAACTTGAGATACAGAAATTGAAACGAGGTAATTTTGGTGGCATTGGAAAGTCAAGAAAAAGATATACAACTTTCATGAAGATCACTTCTCCAAAAAATGACATTTTAAGTGATTAAAGAGTTAGACACAATCATGTCGAATATAAAAAATGCTTATGTCAAGCTCACAGGGCCTTGTCTAACTTCAATGAAGCTTCTGTGTGGGAGACACGACCGTGTCTCTTGGAAACAACGCCGTGTGACCCATGAATGTGCAAATTATGCTGTTTTTAAAGCTCACACGGCCGTGTCGAAGGGAGACATGACCGTGTGAGTCCCTTCGATACGAAAAAAGGGAAATTTTGCCCCCAAATCATTATAAATGGAGCAAAAACACTAAACAAAAGGGGACTTTTGGCTAGAAACTTGTGTGATGGCAGGTTTTGAGAGGAGAAGTGCAAGGATTCAAAGGTGAAGGCTTGCAAGGCAAGATCAAGAGTCATTGAAGATCAACAATTGAAGTCTTTTCCCTCATCTAGATCTTCTCCATCTACATCTTCTCCATCTTCTCTTTTTGTTTTGGAATCATGGTTGTTTCTTTAACCTTTGTTCTTGTTTGTGCTATAATTGCCATGAGCGGCTAAACCCCTTTTCTAGGATTAGGATGAAACTCTCTATTTTCCTATTATGAATTGTTAATTTGATCATTTGTTAATGAAATTATTGTTATTGATTCATTCTTGGTATGCTTAATGCTTGTGATATGTTGCGCGCCATATTTACATGATCTTAGGCTTTAGGTGAAGGATCGAAAGATGAAATCTAATTACTTGATAATCCAAGAATTGAACTTAGGAATTGAGACCTAGATATAAACTTAAATCCTTCGAGGGGTAAACGATTGTCATGAATCTTAATGAGTTGGAACTTGGATTGATTGCCATGAGAATGAGGTTAGTGAAGTTTTAGCACGTTTTTAGTACCAATAAATTGGGCTTTACATAATTTAGGATAAATCGCCTTCAAGAACATAATTGAACATTAACAAAGATAGAATTACAATTTATCATAGAGGGTGGTGTAGTGAATTCTGAATCCTAGAGCTTTAAATCCTGTTAAATCTCATCTTTTTTTAGTTTCAATTGTTTACATTATTGCTTTGCTTTTCGTATTAATTTTAATTGAACCTTCTCTATCGATTTTATTTGCTTAAACAAACAAAATTGCCGTAAGAGTTAGTAATTAACCGATCCTCATGGGAACGATCTTTATTTTACTACTTGTACAATCAGTGCACTTGCAGAAAATCCACAACAGTTGGAGGGTTAGCAAAGCATGCTATTTTTTAGGTGTTATTTACTTGTGACAGTGATGTGTGAGGATATAGTGATTAAAATTTCAAGATAAAAATCAGTTGTTAGACCCACCAGAAAATAAAAACCTTACAACTAGTTGTAGTTAGTGAGGGTCGATCCACAGAGAACTAATTCAATCAACACTATCAAATAATTCCTAATTTAAACTCTGATTAACAATAAACAGTAAATAGGGGGTTTAGAGTTTTGATAAACAATGAACAAATTCAAAAATAATAACAATAAATAAACTAAAATCAACAATATAAGAAAATTAGTTAAGTGATTGAATTCACCACTAGATTTATATGATGATGTAAATCCACATATCCTTTTATTCCAACATGCTCAATTATATTTTTATGCAATTGTGAGAGTAAATCTCTGTTTTTCTTATGTGCTGGCCAATTCAGCAACTGCTCAAATCAACTCCTGATCATTGATTAGTCATAAAGCAACCGCTCTTACAACTATCCAATAATTGCATTAAGTTTTAGAAAACCAATTACACTAAGATCCAATCACACACCGGGATTAAATTACTTAGAACATATATTTCTCTAGATCTATTACTGCAACCGTGCATAATAAACCCAGATCTACCACTTTTATAACTGGCAAATAGCACAAAGATAATTATACCCACATGAACATCATATATTCCGCTAGATCTACTACCGCAACCGCGTATAATAAACCCAGATCTACCACTTTTAAAGTGGGAACAAGTACAAAAACCTTCATACCAACAATAGATTCAGAAATATATGAATAAAAACATAACTGTATTGAAATAATCAAATATGCAAGATTCACAACATCAATACTAGTGGTTTCATCACCCCCTTAACCAAGGGAGGTTTAGTTACACATAACTAGAAGGAAATCATAAGAAAAACTGAAAGAGATCAACATAAGAAACAAAGTACAGAAGAAAAACTAAATAGCAAACGCGTTTCTGAGGATTGAGGATGATGGATCTCTGATTGCTCGAACCCGAGACTCCAATCTTTGATCCAAGACTCCCCTCTCCTTCTCCAAGGAGTTGCAACTGCTCTCCTAGGTCAGAACTCCCTTCAAAACGTGCCAAGAATGTCAATATATAGGCCTCCAACACAAACTTCTCGTAGAAGTTTCAATAATTGAGTTTCTGACACAAATACACGGTCGTGCATGCATACACAGCCTAGGCTGTGTATGACACTGCCTGGAGGATCAAAATTTAATATTTTAATTAAAAAAGTCAAAGGAGTACACGGCCTAGGCCGTGTACTCTCACATGGCCGTGTATTTTTTTACGCAGCCTAGGCCCTGTAATCTGATGCAGGCCCTGTAATTTGACTCAAGTCTTGTAATCTAACTTCCAAGCACAATATGACCCATTAGACCTCCGAATCTGGAAAAATGTTCAACATGAAAGTTGTAAATTTGGATCTTAACTATCAACCATCAAAATTTCAACCCATTTGACAACTTGTAGCTCAAGCTATGTCATGAACAGTACGTATAGGTCATGCTATCAGGATCAACACCCTAGTTCTTGATTCAACTCCAATTTGAATTATCCAAATGTGTGATTGGGCCTTTGAGGTCTTCATGGAAGTAATAGAGAATTATCTTAACTTTCCTATAAGACCAAAATCACATCAATCAGATATTTGAAACTCAAATTATAGCTAGTTTACTGAACACTGTCAAAGAGATAAATTAAGGCTAATTCATGCAATAATTCCTTCAATGATCCAATTAGGCTCAATATCATAAAATGTGTCAAAACCAACTTAATTAAACCTAATTGAACCTTAAGAAGCCCAGTGACTGAAAAGCATAATTCAATTATGAGTGCTAATGAACACATTTAAGCAAAATTTCATAGTAATGTTCCAATTAGGGTTTGATATCAGAAACTAAGCTAAATGATGACAATTAAGCACAAATGGAGTTCAATGAATCAATTATAAGGCGATTAAAATATAGGAATAATCAACAGATCAGACAGTCATGATGTTATTTGCAACTGCTTACTGTTTGAGTTTAAAGGAATTATGTGCAGACATTCACTTTGTGTTCTTGGTAATGAAATGGTTCAAGAAGTGCCGTCAAAGTATATTTTACGAAGATGGAGCAAAAACATAAGATGGAGACACGTTTACATAAAGAGCAGTTATGATGTGACTTTGTTGAAGCCATAAATGCAAAGGTTTGATAAATTATGCAAGCATTTTTATGAGGTGGCTGAATATGCTACAGAGTTTGAGGATGTCACAGATGCTCTCCACCATGGACTATGTGAATATAAAAGCAAGATGTAGTCGATGGCTGCATCTAAGCAAACTGGTAGAACAACATGCAAGGGTGATGACCTTCAAAGGAAGTTGAATGAGGGCATTGAGATTGCTAAAACTGGCATTCGCAGTCCATTACGTGTAATGCGTAAAGGACAACCCCCAAGCAATAGAAAATTATCTAAAGTTGATTAAGTAGTCTACAAATTTAGAAAGAGAAAGGACCAGCGTCATCAAACTTTGACAATTGAAGTATGTAGATATGAATTTGTTAATTATTATTGTATGGAATGCTTTGATTCTATACATGTTTTATTCTGAAAACGTAAACTAAAAAAGGTCCTTTTATGTGAACTGGCGCAATAAGTAGGTATGATATACATAATCTAAATCATGAGTTGAACATAATTCATTCTTACTAAATTGTTGACCCATCCTCTTGATTTCATGCAATATGGATCTGCAATGGTAAGGAACTGACCGTAGAGTCTAACCACCGCCCTACACCAAACCTAAAACAAATTGTTTAAAGACAATCACAGAGCAAACCGATTAAATATCCACTGAGATTCATTGGCAACATAGAATGGAAGAGACAAGGAGGAATAAAAAGAAAAGAAACAATTACAAATAGTTTTAAGCAACCTAGACAATAGTGTACTTCATCGCAAGAATTAAGGGAATGAGACTTACTTGAACATCAACTTCTACCTAGTTTCCCACTCTAAGTAATAATTTCAATTGGACATGCTTCACTAATATTTGTGGTCAATGTTGTTTGTGAACAAAAGAGTTTATGATTACTTTTTTGCTATAACTCTTATCTATATTACTTTTTTGTTAAACTCCTAATTTGATATAAAACCATGCAAAGCATAAAAGTTATATAAGCATTTATATTTGCCTAATGTTGAAATTGTACAAGATGCAAATGACAAATGTTAGCCTAAGTAAAATAAGTATTATATTTATCAAGCATGCCATGTTGGTAGTTCAAAAGCTTACTTGGAATTATGGTCCTCTTTTTTAAGCACTCTAGTGCAGTAGGTAAAAAGCCTTGTGACCAGATTTGCTTTCTTAGCACTCTGGTCACACACTGGACTACCCGCAAGATAACTTTGTGGTGGAGACACTGTCTTCTTATTCTTTTGCAGTTCAGTGTAAGGAGTTCAGGTGCATTTGCCTTGTACACGCTTCCTGGGCTAAGCCTTAACCCGAGTGCAAATGTTGGAGTTAGGGTTGTCTGTGACTGAGTTCGGGTGTGTATCAAAGTAGCCAATAGGTGCACCTGAAGGGATGCCATATGCAGGCGGTTGTTGGTCGCTCGGCTCATCATTTTAACTGAATCTGTAGAAAGGAATGCTCACGTGATTCAATGATTAAGTACCTTGGTCACACACTAGACTGCCTACATAATAACTTGAAGGTGGAGGCACTGAACAGTGTAATAATAACTATTTCAGTATGCTCACTTCCATCTCCATAATAGAAATCATTTTCTTCATTTGCACGTTCTCAACAATCACCCGAGAAATATCACTAGCAAGGTCCTCCACATCAAATGGCCTCGGCCGCTGATGTCCAACACCATGTTGCTGCTCCTGTGTGAATGCATCCCTAACTATATCAATCTGATGCTCTTCCCTTAATGCAACCAGATCTTCAGTTACCTAGATGTCAATAACCAAAAGATATGTAGTTAACGAGTATGGTGAAGGTGGACTACTACAGTTAAATATTAGAGATTTTTTTATACAAAATCATTTTTATACAAATGTCGAAGCAATACACACACCATTTAAAAGTTGTACGTTACCTTGTTTTTTTTAACTGTCGTGCACACTTTCTCCTCCCTCCCCCTAAACATGTGCCAGTTCAAGTAACGTGGGAAGGATTGAGCAGTTATCACAGTTGATGTGGGGCACAATGACAGGTGATGAAAAGCCCAAACCTTGTAGAAAATCACATGTTTGGTATCAAAATGATGCAACAGGAAAAGAATAGAAAAAAAACTACAATATTGCATGAAACAATTATAACAACCAGGAAGCATAGTAAATAACAAAACATTACCTGCCAAAGTGCAGCACATCCTATTAAATGGATTTGGCAGGTATTCTTACCCTTGTTCACTACATGTGCAACTTGAGTTAGGTCATCCACCAAAAAATTATACACCGCCAAACCCTAACTATAATTATCTAGGGAGTCCAACTCATCCAATAGGTGTGTGAAGGCGGAATGCATATTGACACCTGTAACAGGAAAATAGAACTCCCTAAAAGCAAGTAGGATATAAAGTCGACAAAAGTTAACCACACCATTGTTCCCTATATGATGATACAACTCATAATAAACTATGCCAAGGGTTACATCGCATCCCTTAAATAAGGACAGAGTTCGGCCCACTCCATCATCACGTGGGGTTACTCTTTCCCTTGTAATCTGCAATCTAAGTGCTAAGCACACATCTAATGGACTGAATGGAATAACCCCACCCCTAACTCTAAATCCCCCACCTCTTTCATCCCATCTACACGCTAACTCCCACAACAAGACACAGTTGATTTCTAAATTCTTTGACATATATAACAGTGACTTGAATGGGGTAGACTCAATTCGGGACTTCTGGGCATCCGTTAATGAGCTATTCATGTCAATCAACAACCTCAGTGTACAAATATGTCTCAATCGCACCTTCTGCATTATGAGAACAAATTGGTCAACATATTTGCATAGCCAAACACATATCATAGTTTTTTCTATATTAACCAAGTTGGTTACCTGATTGGTGTTGGACAAATCACACCCCTGTCTTGCCCGTGAGCTGTCCATGGAAGTATTCTGCATATACAGAAGACCAAGTATGAAAGATTCATAAGTACAATAAGATTAAAGCACAAATGAAGAACAAGGTAATCAACTGTATTGATCACAACTGTATTATTGGAAGATTTTTCCAAAACACAAAACTCGCTAATGTCAACCCAACGAATCAACAACACCCAATCAATAAATATATAAGCATTTTTTACTCAAGTCTATTCTTTAATGAACACAGGCTTCCAACACACATATATTTTTCACACCAAATGAACTTAAACAACCAAGCAAACTTGGCAGCTATATCAACAGTCAACCATACTTACAGGATACCAAACTATATCACGCATTACAATTCACTGACTTGGCTTCAAGTGAGTTCAATGATTCAAGAATTAAGCCAAAACAAGGTTGAACCAGCATCACAACTTAAAGACAGAGGCTATAAACTTCATCAATCTACTCCCTAATTTCATTATAAAAGAACTCATAGACATGCACCAACTTTATAATTTTGAACTCATTGTGTCATTTAAAATTCCCTAAACCTAAGGAATAAATTAATGGTTCAAAAAACAAAAAAAGACCAAAGAAAAATACAATCTACCAAATTCATATTCATACAGTGTTCAGACTCAGATTTCAACACTTTTCATACCATGCACATTATCAACAGTGACTCATATGCTTATTATTAACAAACAAATACTAAGTGGTTAAATCTCTATGAGTTTATGGTGAATCCAAAAAGAGTTTCCAATACTTGGTGAATCCAAATTAAGTGGTCAATACATTAGGAATAAGTGGTTAATCTCTATGAGTTTATGGTGAATCCTAAAATGGGGGTAAACTACTTACATATGAATTGCTAGTGGAGTGGAGTTTGGATGCGTAAATTTTTTTGGTTAATATATTAGGATGAATTTATCAATATTGATGATTTTGTGGATAATCTCATTACTTGGTGAATCCAAATTAACTGGTTAATACATTAGGAATAAGTAGTTAATCTCCATGAGTTTCTGGTGAATCCAAATATGAGTTCCCAATAGTGGGTGTAAACTACTTACAAATGAATTACTAGTAGAGTGGAGTTGGGGTGTGTAGTTTTCTAGTTAATATTGTAGGAAGAACTAGTCAGTGTCCATAATTTTGGGGTGAATATCCTTACTTGGTGAATCCAAGTTAACTGATTTGTACATTAGGAAAATGTGATTAAATTATATGAGTTTCTGGTGAATCCAAAATTGAGTTCCCAATAAGGGGGGAGAAACTTGTTACAAATAGATGACTAATTGGAGTTGACATGTGTATTGTTGTGGTTAACACGTTATGGGAGTAAATGGTGAGAATGTCCATGGTTTTCTGGTGAAAATCATTAATTGGTGCATCCAAAATAACTAGTTAATACATTAGGTAAAAGTGGTTAATCTCTATGAGTTTTTGATGAATCCAAAAATGAGTTCCAGTGGTGGGGGTCAATTTGATATTTCTTTGAACTTCAAATACTCTTAAGGCTGTTGGTAAAAATACATAAAGAAAGTAAATACAAAACAATACACCTGGTTTACAAAAAAAAAAGTCATTTATTGCCTATGTATCACAACATATATCTTGGTACATTATCAATAATGAGACATTGCAATAATACATTATTATCATTCACCCTCAAACAATATATACCTCCTCCTCCTCTACATGGAATTACATGCGTTCTATACACATTACATGCATTCTATACACATTAGGATCTGAAATGAATAAGGAGAATACAAGAATTATTTCAAGTCAAGTCCTAACCAGTTTATATATTCTGTCATTCCAAAATATTGAATAGGGAGAAAATTATTTCATTTTTCTTTGTGAGGAATCAGACTGTCAAGGTTAATAGTACTGCATTCCATGCTTGGCTCAATCCATATCCACCACAAACACAAACTAGCATAATTTAGAATAAAAAAAGATACAAAAAATCCAACTCCTCGTGCATTTATTGTCAATTTCAAAGCTAATAAGCATACTATCTAGAATTAATCATACATCAAATTTCAATCCATGAAATAAAAATGGGTCACAACATTAATATATAATCTCATTCAAAAAGATTCTATATGGTAGAGAGAATGAGAGAGGGTACCGCTAAAGGCTATGCCAGAGGAGGCATCAACACAGGTCTGGATGACAGAGTTCTCTTAACATGGCTCAGCAACAAAATGCCCTATATGTGGTGACTTGAATGATGCACATTCAACGGTGTGGGACAATGGGTAAAGGGGGAACATAATGGCTGGTAGGTGTGGTGCGTACGGGGTTTTGGGTTTGGGGATTTAGGCAGAGGTTGAGCGTACGGAGCTCTAGGTTTGGGGGTTCGTGGTTTGGGGGTTCCGGGTTCTGGGGGTTTTGGGTTTGAGGATTTGGGCGAGAGGTTGAGCATATTGTACGGTGGCCCTTACCAACTGGATGAAGATGTTTGGGACGGTGTTTAGTGGCTAGAACTAGACGGTGGTGGCTAGAAGCGGATGGTGTTTGGTGGGGGCGGCGGAGAAGGGACGAAGATGGCACCGAGAGTCAGAGAAGACAGGGGAGAAACAAAGAGTGAGAGAAGAAAGAAGAGAAACATTTGAAAGTTGAGTACGGAAGAAAGAAATCAGAATGAGAGGGAACGAAAAGGAGAAAGAAAGGGAACGAAAAGGAGAAAACGAAGGAACGAAATCGAATCTGCAAAATACTCCAACGTGGCATACGGTGGATAGAAGTTGGAGTATTTCGTTGGACATCAAGAGTTTTCATATTTATTAAAGTGGATGGCGGTTGTACCAATACAGGCAACCTGCATTTCATTGGCTCAACGAAATCTTATCAGACACCTGCATACACAAATTGGATTTAGGAAATCTCTGGTACAATTTATCAAATATTTCTGTCGTACACTCATAACGAAATTTGCATTTAAGTGTTACATTTGTATTAACCAGATATGAACATGTATAATTTACCTTGTATTTTAATACAACTTCTATATTTACAGAAACTCTATTATGAAAAAACTGTAAAAGAATATTCCTTGACTACTTATGTTTGTTTTTTTCCATCTGACTACATATTATATTATATAATATCTTCATTTTTATTCACAATTACTGATGTGCAAACTGCATTGCTGGTTGGACCATAATGGACAATCTATGGATTTTATTTTGTTTCTTTATTGTCAATTTTCCGTGACACCATGTCATAAACTTAATAGATAATAATCTTTTGTCTTTTTTAAGAAAAGCGAGATCATCTTTCTTTTTTTTTTGGTCTATTAAAAAGCGTAATCATCTTAAATACTCCCCAGCAGCTGATTTTAATTGTTGATAGTGTTGAAAATAAATTCCTGCAGATTTTGTCACCCATAATCTTCACGCAGTTCTTGGTTGTAGCAATAGTTAATACCGTTTGTATGCTTCACCCAGTTAGGGGTCACGTTCGCTTCATTCTTTCATTAGTGTGAAGAGAGTTTTGATTGTATCCTTCACATCAAACTAAACTCATTCAACTAACCTGCTCTCCTGTTGCCTTTATATATGGCACTTTGCATATGCGCACTCACGCCCTTAGTTTGCTTTATGTCCATTCTCCGCAATCTGTATCAGCCACTGATACTTCCCTATCTCCCTTGCTTTCCACCTCCTTCGCGATGGAGTCATCCCCTGAATATGGAGCTTACGTTAATTTCAGTGGGCGACAGCCAGGCGTATATTATACTCGGGATGACTGCATGGCTCAAGTTTTCGGTTTTGAAGGTTCTGTTTTTAATGGTTACGCCACTATTGAGGAGGCCGTGGCTGTCTGGGACGAGTACCTCAGATCTCTGGGACTGTAACTTGAAGTTGGCTTGTAGGTCGACCAGAGTCATGTCTCAACCGAGGGTGCAATGCAAATCAATAGTACTAGTGGCACAGCCGCACAGTTGGTGTGCGTGTCACAGGTGAGCAGCTGCCCTTCCATTATCACCATTGATTTGGCCATTGGAGGTGCAAGTTCTTCTACCATGCCAAACCAAGTCGAAGGTTGGTATGCTTTTAAAGCTTTTTATGTTTATATATTCCTTCCTTCATGGTTTTCGGCATGCATGGCTCAGTATTGTCCTGGCTCTTCCCATTTCGTATGACTGTCCCTGACCTTACATGCATACTTGGGTTGGGACTCCATCTTTGGTCAGTGGTGGTTGGTCTATTTCAATTCGCTGCCAAATGGTTTTGTCCATAATGCATGGAATAATTGGGTCGTGGGTGCACTCCATCTCCAAGCATCTGTTCATTAACCATGTATATTCAGTTGTGCACTGGAGACCACCCCACATATTCATCTTTAGGCTTTTTTACTAAACTGCCACTGTTAATAAAACTATTTATCAAATTGTCATTTTTTTAACTATTTACCAAATTGTCATTATTTTTTAACTATTTACCAAAATGCCACTCTTTTGAAACTATATACCAAACTGCCACCCTTTTGGCTGACGTGACATTTTTTATTATTTTCTGGCCAATCAGGATGCGCTAGGCGCATCCACGTAGGTTGCGCCAACACGCCTGGCGTAACCTACGTGGATGCGCCAGCCTTCGTGGCGTATCCTGGTTGGCCTGAACATTGAAAGCGCCACCCTTGTTGGCGCAAGCAAGCAGAATAAGCCAACAAGGGTGGCGTAACCCTAGTATATATTCCCACACCCCCTCCCCGTTCGTGCCAT
This sequence comes from Ormosia semicastrata, assembly GCA_029884595.1. Lineage (NCBI taxonomy): Eukaryota > Viridiplantae > Streptophyta > Magnoliopsida > Fabales > Fabaceae > Ormosia > Ormosia semicastrata. The sequence goes on from JAQQTO010000062.1 coordinate 511,586, forward strand.
CCTAAGCATTTCCTAAATTCTCACTATCTCTACAAATTTTTCTCTCTAAACACTGAACTCTGCAATTCTTACGAGAAGTGGTGTCGAATCATTATTTGTGATCAAATTTAGATTGTATTCCTTCACACCGTAAGTATCTCTTTCAATAGTTAAATAGTTTATTTATTATTTATTGATTACTTTTTTAGTAGGTTAGTGTTAATTGTAATTTAATATTATTATACTTTAATATTTTTATTGACTAATGAATAATGAAGTTGTATAATATGTAATCTAAATTATATGGATAATTATTTTATAGGTAATCGAGTAGGATATATATCTTTAACATGACTTACATTAGTAAATGTAGCTTAATTCAAAATATTTGACTTTGGAAAATTTTTTTACATAAATAATCGTATTGAATATTATAGTTGATTGTTAATATATTGAATAAATATATGTAATACATTATTATACATCGTTATAAATATTTTTACCCTAGTATATATGTCTGATTAATATTGTAATTGATGTTTAATATATTAAATAAATGTGTTGAATTGTTATTGTTCAGAATTGGAGTTAACATGACAAAATCGCTAAATGTGCACATTTACTTCAATGGGACAATGTATGATGGTGAAGAGGGTGTCATGTATCGAGGTCCTCCTCCTAGGCCTATTGTGATCACAGCCGACATGACTTTGGATGGGTTGAAAACTAAGATCCATTCAAAGTTGAGGCTTCAAGCAAACCAACATGTGTCCAAAGTTGTCTATCGGTGTCCGCAATGCTTCAATCCGTGGAGATGGGTAGGGCTTCCAATAGAAGACGATGATGATGTAAAGTACATGATAGATTCTTTCTGTCAAACTCCGAACATGGCGTCTATGGAGTTGTATGTGGAGGTAGAAACAAGTGGGCAAGAAGAGCATGCTGAAGCTCCTGGTGAAATTGAAGGTCAAGTTGGTCGGTCTAATCAAGTTGAGTCATGCAATATGATCGTTATTGGTGGTGCAATGGTTGAACCTGATAACCCACTTGTCAGAGATGCAGTATGGGAGTCAAGTGAAGACGAAGAACAAGTAGCCGAGGGCGACGATTGCAGAATCGACATAGAGGCGTAAAACTTTGATGCCGAAGAAAATTTACAGGTTTCATTGGCGATTGCTCCTCAATCCATATTTATGCCTCGGGACCTGAATCCGTGTTTGTGCCACCATGCCCTCAGTTTTCTCAAATTAACTGGGATGCATTGAATAATCCTGATAACTTGCCTGAGTTAGACACTCGTGGGACTTGGAGCATGGGTGATGAATTCTATGTTGGCTTGCAATTTCCATCAAAAGATTCAGTGAAGTTAGCTCTCAAACAATATTCCATTCACAGGCATCAAGAGTACAAGATTGAAGACTCTGATTCACGAAGACTGACTGCCAAATGCCCTAATTTTGACGAAGGTTGTAGTTGGAGACTTAGAGCCATACAAAGCAGGAGGTCGAATACGTGGCAGATTACAAAATATAATGGACCTCATAGTTGCGTAAACCCATCTATGTCATTAGATCACCAGAAGTTGGACTCTCGTTTGATCTGCTCTTGCATTTTGGAGTTAGTCAGAACAAAACCCGATGACCGTATCTTTAATTATTGAACATTCGAAGCCAATTTGGTTACCAAGTTTCATATCGAAAGGCTTGGAAGGGAAAACAAATGGCTATTGTGAATGTGTTTGGGGATTGGGACAAATCTTATGAGGTGTTGCCCGGATGGCTAGCACCATGAAAGAGACATGGAAGGCACACAGTGGTGGAGTTGCAAGATGAGGAATGTTTTGTGAATAACCGACTCGATCGTTCAAAAAGAGTCTTTGTCGTTTATTCGGACATTTAGACCATGTGTGTGGGCTTCCGATATTGTAAGCCCATCATTCAGATTGATGCCACTCATTTGTATGGCAAGTATCGTCATAAGTTGTTGATTACAACAACTCAAGATGGAGACAGAAAACCTCTGCCTATTGCATTTGCCATTGTGGAGGGGGAGACCAAGGATGCTTGGAGTTGGTTCTTAGCCCACCTGAGATTGCATGTAACCCAACAAGAGGGCTTGTGTTTGATCTCTGATCGACATCGAGGCATCTTACAATCAGTGGCAAATGAAAATCTTGGATGGCAGCCTCCGAATGCATATCATGTCTTCTGCATACGGCATATTGGTTCCAATTTTAACTCCAAATTTCAGAACAAGGAGTTGAAAAGATTTTTGATTAACACAGGTACTTTACATTTTCTATTTGTATTCTAATTTTGTAGCTAATAATAATTAGGTTGTAATACTAACCCAAGTTATTCGATGTATCAGGGTATGAACCAATCGCAATAAAGTTTGATGCTAGGCTAGAGAAGCTTAAAGTTACAACGGAGATGGCAAATTGGATTAATAGAATTCCAAAAGAAAAATGGAGCTTGGCGTATGATGGTGGTCGCAGATTCGGTCATATGACTACCAATTTGTCAGAGTGCATTAACGGAGTGTTGAAGGGTAGCAGAAATCTACCTATAACTGCATTGGTTCAATTGACATATACGAAGTTAGTAGAATACTTCGTCAATCGAATGGATGAGGCAAATTCGAAATTGATGACATTTAACCAGGTTTGATATTGTTTTACAATATTAAGTACTATCCGTTAATTAAATGCACACGTGCATCTATTTATGGTTTGATATTGTTGTTCCTATTAATTTAACCAGATCTGGAGTGATGACTTATTGAAGCACTGGAGAGCAAACCTGGCAAAGGCCAGTTCACACTAAGTTCGTCGGTACAATAGAGAGAACACAAGGTTCATGGTTGAAGAGGCTTTTAATCTTGTAACACAACAGGGTGGACTTTCTTATACTTTGAACCTGGAAGAAAGGCAGTGTGACTGTGGGGTGTTTCAAGCATTGCATTATCCTTGCTCGCATGCGCTTGCTGCGTGTGCTTTAGTGGCAGTTGACCCATTCCAACTTGTTCATATGGTTTACAGGATGGAAAGCATTTATAGGGCCTATGAGGTTGACTTTGAACCGGTCCGGCCTGAACCATGGTCCTGCAGCTCCCGACGCCACTTTGGTGCCACCACGTGCATTGCTTAGATCCAAAGGTCAACCAAAATCAACCCGACTCGGGAATGAGATGGATTGGCGCGAAGCAGGGCCAGGACAGACGTGTACAAGATGCCATCAACGTGGACATAATTTCGTACTTGCCGTGTCGGTGGATCGAGTTCATTGGGGGATGATGGAGCGGGGCCATCGACTGCGCCCATCTAGTTGATCCCGGACCTATTTTCATTTTTCAGAATCTTGTATTAGGAATGATGTGTATTTACGAGTTGTATTGTTTTGTATCACTAATCTATGCAGTTGTATTCCAATACTATTCTCCTATATATATATGTTAGTTGATTCTCAGTGTTATCTTCATTTCTTCCATATTGCATTGCTTGTATAGTTATCATATAGTTATATCATATTTTATTATAATAATAATAATAGAATCATACTAATTGTTGTTATTGTTTGGCATACAGCTGACAGATGGCATTCCGTGTAAACCCCGGACCAGAGGACGGCTCGATTTTGGAGTTGCAGGACTATCATATTTCCCAACATATATGGCAGGGACATGAGGACCGACACTGCGTGTTAGACGTGCTCGAAGACGAAACATATGGACCCCCCCGCTCCGATTATTCCTTATCTTCAGGCCGTGGTTTTTGGGAGTTGCCCACATGGGTTATTGCGTATTGATCACTCCCGATCTCTGCGTTGGTTGAGAGATGGCGCCCAGAGACGCATACATTTCATATGCCACGGGGAGTGCACCATTACGTTGGAGGATATCGGAATCAATCGGGTCTTCCCATTGAAGCCACCGGTCTTACGCATAGGGATGATTGGCTCAGTTTGTGTGCTCAGTTGTTAGGGATTGATGACACTCCCTCGCTCATAGCTGGGGCACGCATTGACATGACATACCTGTGGCAGCCGAGTGTTACTGCAGTCCTTGAGGACGATGATGATGAGTACGTGCAACAGCGTGCACGACATTACATACTTCGCTTGCTTGGTGGTTTCTTATGCCCCGATCATTCGGGTAAGCTCGTGCACTTGATGTTCCTCCCATTATTGGAGGACTTTGCTGTTGCCGGGACGTATAGCTGGGGGTCTGCAGTTTTGGCGTACTCAGTATAGAGAGAGCTGTGTAAAGCTACGGACTATGACGCACGCGAGATCGGAAGTGCATGCATCTTATTGCAGTACTGGGCATGGTACAGATTCCCCCGGCTTGCCCCTTCACTAGCTGACCATGATGAGCCTGATGTGTTTTACGATGCTGGTCGTGGTCAATTACGTCCTTTAGGATGGGAGTAAGTTTCTATTTCATTTCATATTTTTACATTACTTCCATGACATACTTTGTTAATATTTTTACTTACGTTTGCAATACTTTCATTTACCAAATAGGTGGCGCAAACATAAAGTATTGAGTGATACTGTAATTGGCGTCCTTACATATTATCGTCAGTTCTTCGATCAGTTGAAGAACGATGAGGTATGTCTTCGTTTACATTCTTTTAAGATTTTTACTTATGCATATGCTGTGTTAATGTTTTGTGCATATCTTTTTTTTAGTTTATATGACAACCATACACGGATGAGCATGTGGCAACATTGCCACCTTTTTGTGTGGCAGGTAGGGACATTGCACTGGCAGTGGTCCCTCTCATATGTTTCCACATTGTTGAGTGGCACCAGCCAGACCGCTTCATGCGCCAGTTTGGTCTTGATCAGCCCATTCCACGGAGACCGCTCCAGCCAGACAAATTACACTCGGTTACATTGGCAGATAGGCATGATGAGGATTGGCCAGCTACACATGCTGTTTATATAGCCACCTGGGATAGTCGTAGGGAGAAGGTTTTTAGGGGAGTCCCATTGGTCGCACCCCTCAGTTCGCGTTCTGAGTACATGCGTTGGTATAAAAGAATTACCAGACGCTGGATTGCTTCTACAAACGCATCTATTGGGAATGCGGTAAGCTCTTTACTAATTCGTTAGTGACTATATGTATTTTGTATTCAGTATAATGACATAAATTATATATGTTTATTAGGCAGACATTGCAGAGTATTTGCTCAGTTCAACTATCGACACTGTCGCTCGAGAGTCGCTACACAAATCCTACACTCATTGAGGGAGCATGACCGCATTACGATGGAACAGCTGCGTCCAGCTCCACCAGCAGATGACATTTCAGGGCCGCCCGAGGAGTCGAGCCAACAAGGAACGCGGCGTAGACGGAGGAGAGGATTGGTGAGCACTCGGACACGACTTCGACATCCCTAGGAGTCCAGCTCTACTACCCAGCATACGACTCAGCCGCCTACCGCCTACCGCTGCTACATACCCCCACTCAGTCTCCTACTACTGCTACGTACCCCCTACTCAGCCACCACCTGCATATTACCCACCATACCCTTACTCACCGTATCCATACCCGCCACCGAGTTACCCCTCATATCCTTACCCACCACAAGGTTACCCACCATATCCTTACCCACCACCAGGTTACCCACCATACCCATCACAGCCAGGTCCCTCTTCCGAACCATCTCACAGGCCAGAATATCTTATTGTGAGTTTGGTACCCTAATTAGATTACACTATATATGCTTTTCGCACTGTTTTAGATTTTATTAAAGATTGTGGTAACTGGTTGCATTAAACAGGATCATTGGCTTTTGGGGAGATCCAACATTTAGGGAAAACTCTGTCGAAATTTTTACTAATTCGAATTACTAAAAATTTGGGAGGGGGATTATTGGGCACGGAATCCTACTCACTATCATCTGAATCCTACTCAAAAAAATTCATTTAAAAACTTTTTTAGGACTAATAAGCTTTTTTATGAAGTATTTAATGCCCATATCATCAATACAAACTTTTCTTATGATTTGACTAATAATAAAAGGAAAGTCATCGAAGATTGTTTTAAGGATTATATTAACCAAGTATAAGTATAACCTATAAGTGATACGTCTCTTCTACAGGATATACCATTTAATTTTTATGATATGTTGTTTGAAATATTTGTGTAAAAATAAATAAATATATTCAATAACTTCAATAATAAGATATGTACGTACATTTGATTAGATTATTTTTACATTTATTAAAAATCATACATAAAGACAAAATTAAAAGCAAATAATTAATACCTCAATCGTTTTTAAATTGAATAATAAATTGAAACAAAAATTTTTAAAAATTAACAAAAAAGAAACATATGTGTTATGTAATTAATAATTCTTCATAATAACTAAAACAATATTAAATATTACCAACATATTAAATTTGTCACTTTTTTAATTTTATATTATATATTTTATTTCCGTAATTAGTATGGATTTATTAATAAACGTTTACAAAATTTTATTAAATAATTTAAATAATTTATATAAATTTAAAGGCTTACGCCAACAAGGATGGCGCTTTCGGTGTCAGGCCAACCAGATCGCCAGTAGGTGGCGCGATCCACGTAGGTTACGCCAGACGTGTTGGCGCAACCTACGTGGATGCGCCAGCCTACGTGGCGCATCCTGGTTGGCCAGAAAATAATAAAAAATGCCACGTCAGCCAAAAGGGTGGCAGTTTGGTATATAGTTTCAAAAGAGTGGCATTTTGGTAAATAGTTAAAAAAATGGCAATTTGGTAAATAGTTAAAAAAATGGCAATTTGATAAATAGTTTTACTAACAGTGGCAGTTTAGTAAAAAAGCCTTCATCCTTATCCTAATATTTTTTTGCATGATAGCCACATAATAAAATATTTGGTGTCTTCGCAGCTATACAGGGGCAGGGTGAATTTGGTTCAAGTGGGGGCAATATTCACCTAAGTCAATTACCCAGGCATAATGGCAATGTGCATGACTTTGTTCCATGCTTTGACCCCAAGGGTTTTCTTATCATGATTGTTCTGAATGAGTTTCAAAGAATCACCTGAATAAGGTTGAAGAATGTAATTTTTCTGATGCACAGTGGTTGCGATGGTAGTACGAGAGGTGGGTACTTACAAAAGACACTCTGAAATTAAATCGTGCACAAGGTGGATAGCATTTAGAATTATATGCATACCTTTGCGACCTTGTGCAGAATTTATAGGAGCGCCTTGGTATATATGAATCATATTTAAATCTGTATTAAATGTTAATTGAGACAAAAATCCAGTAAGATTGTTATATCTTATAACTGTCTCCTCTATTTATGAGAGATATAATTAATTTCCCTATCTGTGAGGGGTTCTGGTAGAGATTTACTTCTCATAAATATGAATATTTACTTATCTAATATTACTCATAAATATCTGGGATTCAATCCTAACGGACTGGGTTGCTCATGAACCACTAACCCGAAACTCGATCCAGAACTACAGCTACCCACAGCTTGGCGCTTAGATGTAACAACTAAGTGTTAGGATATATGAGTTCATCAGGAGCAAACAACATGCATGGGACAAAGGAATCCAAGTCATAATTTTGATGTCGGATCTTGTGATGTCTTTAACGAAGGGCTAAAATTCGTGATGAAAAGTAAAAATTAGGATGCCCTCAATGTTGACTAATTTGGTCGGGATCCGATATAGATCACTCTGCCTTAAGTCGATATGCCATTTTCTGCGGTTCGTAATGAATTACCCCCATACCAATTCTAGTTGGAGGACCCATTTAATTTTGAAAATAATTTGAACATTAAACTATAATTTGTATTATAATTTTATCATAATATCATGGTAATAGTCCGTGATTTGGCTTGATATCATTGATAGCTATCAATACTATCAAATTAAATTAATTTATAAATCAATTCACTAAAATACTTATAGTATAAGACACAATTAGGTCGAATCCTTAGATCACTCTAATCAAGCAATCAAATTAAGAGGTTAACAGGGGGAAAAAGGGTTACAAAATTAATTAACAGAAAGTAATTAAAAATTGTAAACATAATTAAGTAAACAACTAATCCAAAGAAATCAACTGATCTTAAATTAATCCATCATTGATCACAAGGAATCCATTTAATTGCTAATTAGATTTTTGGTCTTAGATCATATCAAGAAGCCTTAAGATGATCCATGAATTCTCTACTAGATAAGCATCCAAAAATTAATTAATTAAGGTTAAATAAATTAAGCACTCATATAATCCTAAATTAATTTAAAACTGAGAATTTAACAAGTTTAACAAACAATATCCAAGAATCCTTTGATGCATTATTTAGTCTTCGTAATCCTCATTAAACATGTGGTAATTATGTAATTATCACATCAACATCCAAATCAAATTAAGCAATTTTATTCAGACTTAACAAAATCAAAGAGGAACTTGATTAACAAGTAAAATAGAAACTTAATTAGCAAGTAAAAGATAAACTTGATCAACAAGTAAAAGATAAACTTGTTTAGCAATTAAATGTAAAACAATCAAAACAAGATCTCAGAATTAAACATTAAGATTGTCAATCCCTAGGATTGATTTAAAAGGGTCTAGCCCTCCATAGATAGAAGGAAAAAACATAAAATAAAGAAAACTAGAGAGAAAGGAGAAGAAGAAAGATGAAGAGAGGAAGTGCAAGTAAGAGCAGCTAGGAGAAAATTAGGATTGAGTTTCGTGGTTGCAGTTGCTGCTTAAATAATTATCTCTAAAATTAAAAATCTAAGTTTGCCCTTAACTTAGGGTTAATCCTCTTCCTTTTAATTTTAATTGGATACCTAATTCGCAAATTTTGGGCTTAAGATGAGAAAGTTATGATCAACACATTTTTAATAGCTCTCCGAACCCATTAGCTAACTTCAAAGGGTTAAAACACCATCAAAATGTCACCTTTTTTACAAGTAGTCTTCATAAGAAGTGAAGATATATATCTTATCTTTTTAAGTGCCACTGCTTTCAAGTCCAAATTACACCTACATCCTAAATTATATGGCCAAAATTTTTCACATCATTTAGGTTCTAGCGACAACATCTCTATTCTGATTTCATAGCCTAATCCAACCTACTAAATATCAGATTTGGCCCAGCTCTTCATCAAAGTTGTAGATCTCTCTCTCAACTTTCCTACAAGGTAAAATTCATAATTTTATATTTTTAGAACTCAAGTTATTTTCAAAACACAGAAACAATGTAAAATTCTCATTAATGCTGAAAAATACAATTCAGCCTAATTTAAACCCAAACTTATAAAAATGTGGCTAAAACTAATCAATTAAGCATATAAGAGGTCTAAGAGACTAAATATGAGGGTTAACTAATATATGAAAATTTTGTTTATCAATCATCCTTCCATGTCATGCGTCGTTCCAACTCTGATTTGGTGAGATTTAAGTATTTTTAGCATATCAAGAATTTCGATATAAGTAAGTAGCAAAGTCTCACTTTGCTACTTCACAGAAAAAACCAAAAGAAAGAAAAGAAGGAAAAGAGAGAAAAGAGAAGAGGGAAACCAAAGAAAGAAAGAAAGAAGAGAAGGGGGAGAAGGAAGAAAGGAAAAAGGGGAAAGCCAAAGATCAAGCTTGAAGATCAATTTGCCTACAAGATGTAGGGGTTATTGACCTTCAATTTCATCTTTTTTCCTAAACCATTTCATGGTTGAGGTTAGGCTCTTATGTGGGAAAAATAGGTTTTTAAAGAGTAATTTTTTTTTCTTTGCTTGAATCTCAGTTTCAATGATTGGAATTGGTTATTTCAGCTATTTGGAATCAAGATTAGTGAGTTTTGTCAATAGACAAAGCTAGAAAGATGATTAGATAAAGTTTATGATAATAGGAAGTATGTATGTGATTTTGATCATTAACACAAGATTAAGTGAACCAATAGGTTGTAAAAGTGTTACCACATTTTTAGAGGTTGTTAGTGGTGTTAGAAATCACCTAAAAATCATTTTTGGTGGATTGGATCACTTCCTAGTTCCAATGGACTAGTGGCAACAATCTGCAGAATTCTGTAAATTTGTTATTATTCGGGGAGCGCTTAGGTGCTCAAAAAGCAGAGAGTGATGCGTGCAGCAGGGCATTGGGCGCTCAGGAACATAGTGTAGAGCATTTAGGCGCACGTCGCACAGCAGAATAGAGCTATGCCCTGTCCAGTAAGCCTTCAAGCGCTTGGTTAGGAGCGCTCAGGCCGCAGGAAGTGCTCAAGCACTTAGGAAGGAGGCGCTCAAGCGCCCAAACACTAGAATCCTTTTTTCTTGATGTTTTGAGTTACCCTACTTGTTATGATCCCTTTCATATGCCTTGTAGAGTATGTATTCATACTAATATGGGTATTTCTTAGATAAAAAGACCATAAGGCATACAAGGGAAAGTAAAGGAAAGGTTATGCATCCATTAAGTATGGATTGCCATAAATGGAAGTTCAATTCTTGAGTGATAAAGTGTTGCTTAGGTGCACTTGAGAAGTGATGAGAAAGTGAGAAACAATGATACAGGCTAGTTGGCAAGAATTGAGTGCCATAGTGCCTAGTTGGTAAAAGTGAAAGGCCATAGTGCATGAAAGCTCTCATAGAGCTAAGGTAGAGCTAGTAATGCAAGAATAGAAAGAGTACTAAGTCTAATTGACATTAGTTAAATGTCGTAGTGCATGAAACATTCTCATAGAGCTGAGGTAGAGTTAATAATGCAAAGATGGACTTAGTATAGAGTTACGTGGTGATTATGTTAGAGTTAGACATAATACCACATTTTCACACACACACATCACATTTCTCACATACTTGCTATTCCTAGAGTTGAGATAATGGAGGCATCCACTTAGTTTTTAGTGGACTTGTCCACTTATTTTATAGTAGACTATTTGGTAGGCTACTTGGTAGGCTATAGGAGGTTACATGATTTGATAATAGACTCCCTCCCTACTTGGTAGGCTATAGGAGGTTACATGATATTGTATCAAATTCCCTCCCTACCTAGAGGAATAGTTAAGTTTCACTACATTGCATCCACATTATCATACACTTTTCTTTGAGCATAATCATACATCATTTCATCATTGCATTATTTAATACTTGCTATGATTGGAATTTGTGTGCCTGTTGTGTTTGTGTTGTATTTACTTTCGGTGACAACTGTATGGGCAGTCTTGCTTGATGGCTTCAAATTATTGTATGGGCAGTTATTTGATATCATTGCTTGTTTTAGTTAAAGTTAAGTTTTAGATTACATTTTGAATATTGTATAGAGTTGAGGTATATTGAGAAATGTAAATCCAGGTGGAAGCTCTTCAAAAGGTAAGAAGAAAAAGTATGAAGACTAAAGTAATAGTTTTTATGCTTTAGTAGTAAAGCTTGTATTTGTTTACACTGCTTTTACAAAAAGTTTATATATACAATGAGCCCTTTTGAGGCAAAGATGTATGTGTATAACTTTTAGTTTTTGCAAGGCTCTCCATTATTATTTGTTTAAATGATATGGATTAGTATATTGATTAAGTTAGAAGTAGCATAACTAATATTGTTTATCCAGGTGTATGCTTGATGTAACACCCTCCGAAGGGAATTACATTTCAGACTAACTCTTTTTATTTTAAAACTTTACCCAAGTCATAAATAAGATTTAATATTATAAAAATACGGGCTTTAAATTTTTTTTTTCGCAGATAGCATAAACTTAACAGAACATAAATAAATACAAGATATAGGAACTAAATAATACACACCATATATATATACATAGTTTATTGAAAACAGAAGTACATAATACTTATATACCAAAAGGACATAATTACAACTTATCAAAACAAACTTAAATTGACCCAAGTTCATTACACCTAAGGGGATGGTCTTCCACTGGATCCTCCCCCGGATCCTCCTCAGAATCCTCACTAGAAAAATTCCCTAGTCGAGGAATGTCTTGACGAAAGGGAGTCTGAGCAAAAGATATCTCGGAATCCTCCCTAGGAGAATAGTGAAGATCACCCCACAAATCCCTTATAGGCATATGAAACTCTAGATAAACTGTAGCAGAAAAAGAAAAAGAAGTAATCTCGTGGCGGGTTGTACTCAAAGATAGAGTAATATCTCCATAATACTCTATTCGCTCCGTATCCAAATGGACACGCCAGGCATCAGTGCCTCCAAGAAACTGCACTCTAACATAACCTAACAGATCTCTCCTTGTCGCCATCATAATCTTCATAGAGCATAAACATAAAACAGAATAGACATAACAAGACCATAAAGAGATGAGATCCCCTACATCACATACTAGTGTGGCAGCAAGAAACAGTAATAGCAATAAAGCCACGTAGTATAAAGTTAATAATTATAGTCATGACATTTATCAACAGATAATTCAATATATATATATATATATATATATATATATATATATATATATATATATATATATATATATATCACAACAACATGTCCAATGACTATGCAAATGCACAATGAACCGACCCCTACTCCATGGACCTAAAACCAAACATCGGAAAGAATGATCGGGAGATATGTCTATATATCGTCAGCCCCAAATCAAGTGCTTCAAATATAACAGTGTATGCATCATGACTTATACAAGACATTCTTCACCGGATCTGGAAGGAATAGTATCTCGTTGAGATCATCGGTGTGTTTGCAACAGTCACCACGGCATAGTAGAGCTACTAACTGCCACTTGTGAGATATTCGCGCCCCGACGCCTCCCAGGTCATTCATAGACCTTCATTACGCAATTTGTAACTGCACAAAGGTATAATTCAATCTCCTAGGTATACAGCCTTAACAACCAAGTCATCACGACTTTTACTTTCACAATGTATGATAAAATGACTTAATACATCAACAATCAATATCTATGTAAATTCCACAAAAACAAGCCACCATTGGGCTTAGGTCATCAACTGACGTCTCCGGGTCCAATACGTTGACCCGACAGTAAAACTACTATTTTTCTCAAGTGTGAAGCATTTTCACTGTTTTATCACAAATGCATAACACTTTCTGTTATGTCACCAAACTGCATAACATTTTTTGTCATTTTTCAATCGCATAAACATTTTAAAACATTTTCTCAATCGCGTAACTCAAAAACTAATGTTTTTAAATTGCATAAGGTTTTGTCAATACTTTTCAATCACATAAAACATCTTAAGCTTACTTTCTTACCAAATCTCCTTTGAGTGATATTTCCTAACGTTTTTCATAAAAACTCTACTATTTTAATTAAATCAAGATATTTCAAAAATCATTTTCCATTACTTTTACTAAAAACTCACTTAAACAAAATACTTTAAATTTCAAATCATCCTTCAAAACTTATTTCCATTATCAAGACCGAAAATCAATTCTTTTTAAATAATAAAACTTTGTTCATCTTCTTTTTAACTTGTGAATCCTTAAATCCTATTCTAGTCCCCTAATCATCTAAGTTCTCAATTAATAAAACATTTTTACCTTGGATACCCTATTCTAGGCTAAATGGCTATGAGCCATGAGTAAACTTTGGAATCAAAAAGCTTACTTTTCACATATGATTAAAAGCATATAAAGCATTTCAATCATCAATTCATGCAATAGCAATTTCATGTATATCAAAGAAATCATATAATCACATATAGTCAAATAAATATAAATCACAAAATACACATAACCAAGTGAATAAATCCTCATATGAATTTTTCACTAACAAAACACAAATTTTGTTTCTCACCACCAAGATGGTTGATGAGGTTAATCTCCCTCTTACCTTAGATGATGATCAAAACTCCTTGTTGTCTTCTTGAAAAAGCTTCTCCTTCCAAAAAGATCCTTAAAACAAATCAAACATACAATCATCAACATCTAGGGCTTGAAACAAGATGACCATAAATCAAGATTATGATCTAGAACTTGAAAACAAAACTTAGAAATGAAGATAAGGACCTTCACCTAAAACCTTCAAACTTTAAGCTTTGAGAAAGAGATTGAAGATGAATGATTTTGAAGAAACTCATAACATGAGAGTATCTCAAAATGGTGCTTAGATTCAAGAAATGAGGTTCATTTGAATTGATCAAGATTGAGGGGTGAAGGAAAGGTGTTGGCTGTGACTCACAAAGGAGAGAAAAAGAGAGAGTTTTGGTAGTTTGTTTCTAAAAAAAAAGACAAGATAGACTTAAGAGAGATAAGAAACTATTTTGGTCACAAAGCTTCTCCTAGAAGCTCCTTATGGCTGTGGGCCATCAAGGGTGTGGGTGGACAAGCTTCTCCTCCAAGATTGCTTTCCAAGCTTGCTTAGGAAGCTTTCCTCCTATTGGTGCAACACCAAAATGTCAAAGTCACTAAACTTGTCTCCAACAAGCTTCTCTTGGAAGCTTTCTTCCCATTGGGTCAAAAACAAGTGAGTCATAAAAAGAAAAGATAAAAGGTTATGACTAAGTTCATGACTAGTCATCTAACTAGATATTTACCTATAGCTATTACCCAATGGACAAAGGCTATTGCTAGCAAAACTAGTATTTATTGTCCAATGGATAATAAAACGTACCTAGATTTTATCAGTAAGATAAAATCTCAGAAAAAGAAAAATTTTGAAATTCATTCCTGGTTTCGGGTTTAGTAAGCTCCCCCGCCCCCTCGTGAACAGTTAAAATATTTTCGGCCCCGAATTTTTTTTTCTAGCACCGCCTCAAACACACATAAGACCAAAAATAATAAAATAATCAAAATAAAGCAAACAATTCACAAAAATCACAAAAATCATAGAGAAAACACAAATAAAAGGAAAAAGAAATTTCGAGGTGTTACAACTCTTCCCCTCTTAAAAGAATTTCATCCCCGAAATTATCATACCTTAGAACAATTGCTGATATTGCTCCTTCATTATGTCCTCTAATTCCAACATCGCATCTCCAGTCACATCATTCTAGATTACCTTTACTAAGGCAATTTCTTTTCCTTTGAGTTGTTTCACTCTCCTATCTTCGATCTTAACAGGAAGTGTCTCATAAGTTAAGTTTTCTTTTAATTATACTGTATCAGGTGCTATGACATGATTTGGATTAGGAATATATTTTTGCAATTGCAATACATGGAAGACATTATGAAGGTTAAAAAGAAAATGTGGTAAAGCTATCTGATATGCTACCGGACCTATCCAACGAAGAATTTGATATGGTTCGATGAATTTGGGAGTGAGCTTTCTAGATTTAATAACCCGACCAACCCTAGTTGTGGGTATGACTCTAAAAAACACATGATCACCTTCCTTAAACTCAAGGGATCTCATTCTCTTGCCAGCATAACTCTTCTGTCGACTCTGAGTTGTTCGCATCTTTTCCTGGATCACTTTAACTTTTTCTGTTGTTTGTGGTACAACTTTGGGTCCTAATACAAGATTTTCCCCACCCTGGTACTAGCACAAAGGCATTCTACACCTTCATTCATATAAAGTCTCATAGGGTGTCATCCCTATGCTTGAGTGAAAACTATTGTTATAGGTGAATTCTATCAGAGGTAAGAATTTATCCCAACTCCCAATCTGTTCCAAAACACAAGCCCTTAATAGATTTTCAAATGATTCTTCTCTGATTGACCATCTATTTGCGGATGATAAGAAGAACTTAAACAAAGTTTTATCCCTATTGCTTCTTACAGACTCTGCCAAAACCTTGATGTAAATCTTGGGTCACGATAAAAAATAATACTAGAAGGTACACCATGCAGTCTGACAATTTCACCAATATACACCTGAGTCAATCTCTCCATTGAATACTTTATGTTAATGGGTAAGAAATGTGCTGACTTCGTAAGTCGATCAACGATTACCCATATGGAATCATAACCCTTTCGAGTCTCTGGCAGTCCAACCACAAAGTCTATTGTAATGCCATCCCATTTCCATTCTGGAATAGCCGGAGGTTGTAACATTCCTGAAGGTTTTTAATGCTCAACTTTAGCTCTCTGACACACTAGATAAGATGCTACATACTTGGCTACGTCCCTCTTCATTCCTTGCCACTAGTATAACTGTTTCAAATCTTGATACATCTTGGTCGTTCCTGGATGCATGCTCAACTTGTTTTTGTGGGCTTCATGGAGAATCAACCTTCTAAGCTCTAAATCACTTGGTATACAAACTCTATCTTTGAACATCAGAATTCCATTTGGTCTTTCCTTAAATTCTGACACAACGCCTTGTTTCACTAGCTCCCTCTCATCCTGCAAGTATTGATCACTTTTTTTGTTATCTCGAATTTCTTCCATAAATCCATTTGAAATAGTAACCATGTTCAAGCAAAGTCCTTCCGGTGCTGATTCCATAGATAACCGCATATCCCTAAATTGTTCTATCAAATCTCTTTCCTTAATCATCATAGCAGAGACACTAAGTATCTTCCTACTCTAAGCATCTGCTATGATATTCGCTTTTCTGGGATGATACTGAAGTTGGAAATCATAATCTTTCAAAAATTCTAACCACCTTTTTTGCCTCATATTCAACTCTTTCTGGTCAAACAAGTACTTCAAACTCTTATGACCACTAAAAATGTTGAATGTTGCTCCATACAAAAAATATCTCCAGATCTTCAATGCAAACACAACAGCAGCTAACTCCAAATCATGAGTAGGGTAGTTCTTCTTGTGTATTTTCAACTGTCTCGAAGCATATGCTACTAGCTTTCTATTCTACATAAGTACACAGCCTAAATCTTGATGCAAAGCATCACAATATACTTCAAAAGGTTCATTGGGATCAGGTAAAATCAATACTGGGGAAGTAGTCAAACGTCTCTTCAACTCCTAAAAACTCTCTTCACAAGCATCAGTCCATGCAAAAGTTTGATTCTTTCTTATAAGCTGGGTATGAGGTCCTGCTATCTTGAAAAATCTCTCGATAAATCTTCGGTAATAACCAGCTAACCCCACAAAATTACAGATCTCTGTTACAGTCTTCGGTCTTTCCCATTTAAGAATTACTTCAACTTTCAACAGATCCACCGCAATTCCTTCCTTTGAAATTACGTGACCAAAAATTGAACTTCCTTAAACCAAAACTCACACTTTGATAACTTGGCGTACAACTGCTTCTCTTTCAGAATCTGGAGAACCACACTAAGGTGTTCAACATGTTCCTCCTGATTTCGAGAATATATCAGAATGTTGTCAATAAAGACAACGACAAATCTATCTAGATAAGGACGAAAGATCCTATTCATGTAATCCATGAATATTGCAGGAGTGTTCGTTACTCCGAATGACATCACTAGGTATTCATAATGCCCATAGCGAGTCTGAAACACCATCTTGGGAACATCCTTAGCTTTTACACGAATCTGGTGATAACCAGAACATAAATCAATCTTAGAGAAAAAAATGGCTCTCTTCAGTTGATCCATCAAATCATCTATCCTCAAAAGTGGATAGTTATTTTTTTTATCTTGATCTTGTTTAACTGGCGATAATCCAGACATAAGCGAGAAGTTCCATCCTTTTTCTTGACTAACAACACTAGAGCTCCCCATGGTGATACATTAGGTCTTACAAACTACTTTTCCAACAGTTCTTCCAACTGCTTCTTCAGATTAGCTAACTCTGATGGT
Organism: Ormosia semicastrata; assembly: GCA_029884595.1. Lineage (NCBI taxonomy): Eukaryota > Viridiplantae > Streptophyta > Magnoliopsida > Fabales > Fabaceae > Ormosia > Ormosia semicastrata. The sequence continues at coordinate 529,202 of JAQQTO010000062.1, forward strand.
GACATCTGGTATGGTGCCATGGATATAGGACCAAATCCTGATACAAGATTGATAGAAAACTCTATCTCTCGTTCCGGTGGTAGTTAAGGTATATCGTCAGGAAAAACTTTGGGAAGCTCATTGACTACAAGAATAACATTCACATTCACCTCACCCTTGACCTCTAAGAAAAATAGTAACATGTATCCTTGAGTTTCTTCCCCTAAAGAAGCTTCAACTTGGTTAGCCGTCAAAAATCTAGAAATCTCAGTTTTAGGGAACACTAAGGTTTTATTGGAATAATCTAGTAGGATATGGTTAGAAGATAACTAATCCATTCATTATTTGTTGGTAAGTTGCTCTTGCATTTTTCAATCTAAATGACATGACATGGTAACAATAACTTCCCATCTTAGCTATAAACGCTGTCTTGTCCTCGTCGTCCGGGTTCGTGAGAATCTGATTATACCCAGAATAGACGTCCATGAACGAGAGTAGCCAAAATCTTGATAAATTCTCCACCAATTTATCTATGTTGGGAAGTGGATAGGGGTTTTTTAAGTAAGCTTTACTCAAGTCTGTATAGTTGACACACATATGCCACTTCCCATTATACCTTTTAACCAGGACCACGTTAGAGAATCAAGTGGTATAAGAAACTTCTCTGATAAATCCAGCATCTAGGAGTTCTTTTACTTGCTTCTAAATTGCCTCTTGTCTTTTAAGTCTTCCTCTTTCGTTGTGCCACCGACTTCCCATCCTTCATGATGGAAAGTTGGCGGCAAATAAATTCAAGATCTAGTCTCGGCATATTCGCTGATGTCTAGGCGAAGAGATCCTTGTTTATCTCAAGAAATTCAATTAATAAGGATCATTCTTCCAGGCTCAAATGTCCTCCAATCTTTGTTACCTGGTCGGATTGCCACCAAGTTGAAAGGACTAAAGTTCTCCATCAGGTTGAGGGCGCATACCATAGATCTCTTCATGTACATCTAGCTCAGTCAGGAGGACATTGATGTGTCCCATAATGATTGGAACTAAGTTATTACATTGGTCCATGGTCTGTGGCTTCTTAATAACCTTAAGGCTTTTGTTATAACACTTCCTTACTATAGCCTAGTCTCCTTTAACCATAATGACCCTGTTTTACTGGTCGAGAAACTTCATGGCTAAGTAGGGTGTAGATATGACGGCCCTAAAAGCGCTGAGTGAGCAGCAGCCTAGTATGACATTATAAGCCAAAGGGCAATCAACCACGAGAATTTTGATCTTAAATGTCTTGAAAAGAGAATCCTTTCCTCAAGTCAAATAAATTTGACCTTAAATGTCTTGTCTCTAGTGAATCCAATCAACTCTCCAGTATATAGATTAACTCTTTCGTTGATAGTCCCAACTTTCCAAATAGATCTAGGATCTTTTATCCTCTCACACTATTAGGTGTGTTGAACCAAGAGGCTGAGCTTTGATATCAACTGAAGTTAGCAGTAACACAAGAAGGAGATGAATTATGTTCCCTTTTACTTGAAATATCAACCTTCTCACTACTTTCTTAAGTAGTTCAGACTCGGAGGTGACAAGGTTCTAACTTAAGATTATAGGTTATTGAGAAGATTCAAAATATATGAGTAGTTTTGCTGAGAAAGTTCTAAGAATGTTCAAATGGTTGAGATTAGAGAAACTTTCTCACACTAATATAAATAATCAACATTTCTCTTCAAAAATAACGTTTATTGAAAAAGCAACTTATAATTATCAGATTTCCTTCTTTCCAAACCAAAACAACTTAATGGATAAATTATAAAGACCAAATTGATTTATTCAAAATATTCAACTTGTAATGTTTTAGATTATTAATCAAGAGTAGCTTTCAAAATAAAAAGTTTAACCTTATTAAAACTCTTGAGCTTTCAACTAACTTCCTTATCATTTATAGTATCTTAGTTTACTTTAACTTTATAATTTTACACTTGCTAAAAACTTATTGAAGCACCGTGTAAGATCCAAATTAAGAGAGATGAAGGGAAAAGAAGCTTAACACCAATATTTATACTAGTTCACCCCAAAAAATATATGGGGCTACGTCCAGTACTTAGCAACCACTAAGATTTTCCACTATCAAGAGTAATATTTATCAACCAAACCTCTCTAGGCTTCACTACAAGTATTCTTTTATCATAGCCTTTTCAAGCTCAAGCCAAGTATTCTTTTAAGACAACCTCTTCAGGCTCAACAACACAAAGGCTCCAAGTGACTTGTATAGCCTACAAGCTCACTTCCAATACTCAAGCATCAATACAAGGATTTGGGTGTTTGTTACTATTGATTAGCTCTCAAAAACACTCAAGGAGTGGATTAACATAATTTAGAAAAGCTCACAATATACCTAGTACAAGATCTATTTAGATTCAAACAAGTAGGTTAAGATAAGAAAGATGAGAATGTTCAACTATGTGTTCACTATGTTATTGAGGCTTAAGCTTCTAACTTTCAAATCTTCACGGGTAGGATCTCTAATCACTCAAGGAGTGTAATTCTCTTTTAATTCAATAGCCCTTAGCTTCTAAGATGTATAACAAAAGTCTTCTCTCAAATAGAGCATAAAATAGAGTATTAACCCAAATCTGACTTTCTACCTTAATCTGATGTTAATTCATGCAGAAGTTCTAGTTAATCTTCATGGGTATGTCGTATTTATATTAAGGAATGTGTTTCTAGCCTTTCGAAACAAGTCCCAATTGATTCCATGTAGAAACTATCCATTACTATCTATTACAACACTTTCTTGCATGCGTTTGTCATTTTTTCATAGTTGGGAAGGTTGCTGATGCTTAACTTTCTCAACACGAACTTTATGAGCTTCTTTTGGGCTTAGCTTTGACTTTGTTTTGCTAGAATTTTTCATGCTCATCCTTTTGAACTTGATTTCTTCAACGTATAACTTTGAACATCTTTTCTCTTTTAGGCTTTTAATCTTGTTCAAAAAGACTTCAAACAAACTCATCTTGTATTCAAGTTTTCTCAACTTGTAAGCACTTAATCGAAACTTCTATTCTGATGCTTCTCATTTGATGCTAATTATTTTGAGTTTTAGCTTTCACCTTTGGCAAAACAAAAGTATTCTCTTAAAGATGTAAAACAAAAGTCTTCTATCAAAGAGAGCATAAAACAAAGTATGAACCCAAATTTGACTTTCTACCTTAATCTAATGTTAATCCATGCTATAGCTCTAGTTAATCTTCATGGGCAGGTTGTATTTATGCTAGGGAATGTGTTTCTAGTCATTTAGGCCAAGAACCAAGTGATTCATGTAGAAACTAACCATTACTAGCTGTTATAGTACTTTCCCGCATGTGTTTTGTCATTTTCTGATAGTTGGGATGTTTGCTGACACTTAACTTTCTTAGCATGAACTTTCTCAGCTTCTTATAGGCTCAACTTTGACTTTGTTTTGCTAGAATCTTCTATACTTATCCTTTTGAACTTGATTTCTTCAAAGTATGACATTGCATAATTTCTCTCTTTTAGGCTTGTAATCTTGTTGAAAAAGGCTTCAAACAAACTCATCTTGTATTCAAATTTCCTCAGCTTGTAAGCACTTGATCAAAACTTCTATTTTGATGCTTCTTATCTAATGCTAATTATTTTGAGTTTCAACTTTCACCTTTGGAAGCTCAATAATACTTCATCTCGATCATTTTTATTTGCTTTGCTTTCCAGATTGGTCCTTTACTAACTTGGGAAGGGTTCTTCATGACTGCTTTCATCTTGAATGTTCTCAATTAACTTTCTCAAGTCTTCAGTCTTCTCAAGTAGATTTCTTCTCTATTTGTTGATATGAGGTTGACATTGTAGGTTAGAAACCATGCTCTTCTAACATCTTTCATTCTTCAAACATATTCTGAGAGATTTATTTGGTCTTTATGCATCTTGATCTGAACGTTCTCAAGACATTCTCATGGATCAACTTTCTTAGATTCTTCTGAAACTTTTTCACATTGTCTAGGAACTTTCTCATGTTAGCAGGGAATTTTCTGACGAGCAATTTTTTCATTGAACTTTCTCAATTAACTCTCTCATCCAACTTTCTCACAGCTTGAAGAACTTCAATTTTCTCATTCTTTAAAAATACCATCACTTGATTATTCTCTTGATGATACATATGGTATATGTTTTTCTTTAATGATTGTATTGCTCTTGAATTTGGTTTATTGTAACTTATTTTTTCTTTTGAACTTTCTCATAACCTTCTTAGGGTGAATTTCTCATGTTCATCAGGAACTTTTCCAAGACTTGAGCTTTTTCTTAAGTTTGAATTGATCCTCTTATTCTTCTTTAATCACCTAAAATTCTTCTTTTATATAGATTTAGTCCTGCATAGGTTAGAATAACAAAGAAACTCCACAAAGAACATGTTAAATCATTTTAAGCACTAAGAGCAATGATATTCAATTTTCAACATAATTAGTTATCATCAAAACATAATATTCACTACTAAACACAAAAGGGGTTTGAAGCTTACATTGACTAACTTAGATGGACTGTGGGATCACTGTATACATAGGTACTGATGCCTATGCTTATGTTTTGCTTTATCTCTGCTTATATATATGACTGTGACCATGACTATGTATAGATGGAGGCCCAGACGGCTATTATGCTTTATTCTAATTGTATTAATGTAAATTGTTGCCAACGTTAGAGTTCTAACCATGAGGACTCACTTTGAGATAATATTTATGCTCAAAAGTAACTGATTTCCATTACATGTTTATCTAGGGCTTTCGACCCAGCACACCTTGAGAGCTAAAGAACCTAAAACAAGGTTAAAATGGATCACTAATTGCTAAGGTGGCGAGATGGATTGTATAAAAGAACAAATAAAGTTAAAATAAAATATGATTAAAATGAGTAAGAAACGTAAGTAAACTAGTAACTGGAACTTAAAGTTGTACTTGTGGTGAGCTTTATTCTATCTAGTTGCCTTTTTGAGCGTAGGATGGACTATATAAGATTGGGGGCGTCACAGATTGGACATCTGTGGATGGCCCACTTACAATAGGCTCTGATACCATGTTGAATAATTATAGGATTAGAGTTAAGGAAAAAAGAAATCATGTTGAATAATTATAGGATTAGAGTTAAGGAAGAAAGAAAAGAGTAAAATACAACTTTAGGTACTAAACTGAAAAATATTATTAGGATGATGTAGAAGTAATACAATACCACAATCTACCATCCTATATATATTAACAATTAGGTCAAATACTTATACTTCTAATACAAGCTCAAACCCATTAATACTAAGACTAATAACCCTAATGTTTTCTAACAAACTCGTTTTGGCACAATAACTAGGTTACAACTCCAAAGAAGTCATTTCATTGTGAATGTGAAGAGCCCTTGCATTGTCGCCCTTCTGCATGTAGCTGGCAATCAATGTCTTATATATAGTCATATTCGGGGTTAGCAAACGACCTTTCATAATCCTTAGATACTTTTCTGCATCTTCAAGCTTTCCACAATGGCATAAACTCTCAATTATTGATGTGAAAACAGATAATCCAGGAGTCATAGACCTGTACTCCATTTCGTAATATAGCTTGAGAACTTCCTGAATCTCATCCTTTTTGGTATAACCCTTTATCAGATGAGAGTATGTAATATCATTGGCTAAGAACCCTTTATCCAACAACACTGTCAACATTGCATTGGCCTGCTCCACATCCCCCCTCTCACAGAGCTTTTCTACCATCCTATTGAATGACAAACAACTAGGAATTAGCCCAATTCTCAGCATTTTCTCACAAGTACTCAAGCACTCCTCCAATCGTTTCAAATTAGCGCATCCAATGATAAGATGATCAAAAGTCTCACCATATGGCTTCAAGCCCTTTTCTTCCATTTCTTGCATCAAACCATCTGCTTCTTCGATTCTGCCCTCTCCACAGTATGCTTCTATAAATGATGTATAAACAAAAGAATTTGCCTGGAAACCTCTTTTCACCATTTCTTGATACATCTCCCATGCAGAATCCAAATTTCCCAATCTAACTTTGGCATGAACAATTAGAGAGTAGGCAACTGAGTCAGGAATCAAATTCGTTTGCAATAGTCTCTTCAACAATACCACTACCATGCTTTCTTCCATTTGTCCCCTCTCTAAGACTCTGAAAATCCAGCTAGAATTGACAATAACTGAAGGAGAGCTCCTCTTCCCCATAATTCTATCCAATGTATCCACATTTTTCTGCAGCTGCCCATCCTTGCACAACGCATTAATCATGATCCTCAAAGTTACTACATTCGGGTAAGTCCTTTTTCGAATCATATGCCCATAAATATCCCAAACTAGAGCACACTGATCAGATTTCTGTACAACATGAAGCAAAGTATTGAAACTTATGAGACTGATAGAGAACCCGTGTTCCTCCACATAAAGGCAAATGTCGAAAGCAATGTCGGTCATCCTCAGCTTTGCATAAGCCTGTATCAATAAATCAAACACCAGAGGATGAGAAGCAGAAACCTTATAGCTGTCAAGTAGCGAATCCACAACCGAAAATCTCATGTGAGTTTCTTTGTTTTTCTTCAAAATTGATTCGAGCAATGCTCGAGCGTCCGTGAGCAACCTAGCTTTGACCAGAATATGGATTGCTATGCAGTACGACCGAATCCCGTGTTCGAAGTTCTTCCTCTTTGTGGACCAATGGAAGAAACCCAGAGCACCTTTTGCATCGCTGGGATCCTTCAACTCCAACAGCACTCGCTCCACCACTGAATCACTCAACTCAAAGGAACCAAACTTGCTGCTTATGATGTCCCAATTCCATCCCCTTCTAAATGAATTGCATATTGTACTAACGACATCATCCTTTGACACCGTCTGTGTGTGAATGAGATTTAAATAATGCAAGTGAGGTTTGGAAAAACTAACTCTGGTGACGAGTTTGAAGGGTTTGGAACCCATTTGGAGCAGAAAAACCATGGTTCTATGGCCAACAACAGAAGAAAAGCTTCTTTTTTTTTACCCCTTTGCTAAAACTGTGCATTCTTTCTATCTATCAGCCAAGAAATTGTGGGTTCAATTCAAATGGCTTGGAAAATGTATCATGCCTTCCTTCCACAACATCATATCAACGATTTCTTTCACATAATACCATATGAGCCTGGAAAGTGGGTAAATAGCAAACTGGATATGTCCAGAAACGTTTTGGATTATGAGTGGAAGAAGAGAGAAAGGAGAGTAACAAAATACCTTGGCATTTCGCAACAATGGTTGAAACTTGAAAGAGCCTCCACGGTGGGTTTCCGAAGAGAAATCAAATAACCCACCCAGCCCTGACTACTCTGAGGGTAAAGAGTCTAAAGACTCTCTCTCTTTCTCTGCTCACTTGCAGTGCACGTGCAATTGAACTGAATCACAAGACAAAAACAAGTCACATGTTTGCCTTTCAAGTTTCGACACTTCCGAAGCCTCCAACTACTATCGTCTGAGCAACAGCATCGTTCTCATCGACCTCTCTCTTGTTACTCTTTCTCCCAAACTCTATCTATCTTGCTTTTGCCATAAGAACGAGGTGGCTTTGAAAACCTATTTTCTTCTTTTCCCAATTCTACTCACAAAGTCCTCATTGGCACCTAAAAGGTAATGCCCCATTTTTCTCTGCTGCCATTCATGTCTTGTGACTCTTGAATTATGAGATTTTCTTTCGTACTTACTTATGGGCTTTAATAGTTGGAAATTAATATGTAATCAATCTTCCACAATAATCTTGATGGGTTTGTTTGTCTTTGATCCATTCTTTTTTCTTTTTCTTTGTTCTTAAATGGGTTTTCAGTCCATTGGCGCATTGTGCAACGAACCAAGCTTTAGTGGTATTACGGTTCAGTTACTTACCATAGAGAAAACTGGCGTTTTCAGAAATGACTAATAGGTGAATGATCACTCTAGAAATTGTGTTTGGTTCATCTACGCTCGTGGGGTCTATTCATGAGTTTCATTATTTTTTTATTTTTTATATTTTGTCTTTTTGGTTGTTTTTCAGAATTGTATAACGATAAGTAAGTTTGCTAATATTCTGAGTGTATTGCAAGTAAAGGGCTTTATTGTTCATTAGGAAGGTTTTTGAGGAGTAAACTTTGAAAGAATTCAACAAGTTGATTGAAATCTTTGGATATGATTTTTTGGCAAATTGATCTTTACTTGTTTTGGACTATTGGGTTCTAGGCTGCTAGCTAAGTGTTTTTGAGTCTCAATAAAGTGACTGAAATCTTGTGCCTCAGAATGGTTGCTTCTTTTGTGTCAGATGCCATTAGTTGGTTGGATAAGTTAAATTATTTTTCTCATTAAAAATTAAAAGGAAACTTTTAGTAGGAATTTGTATAATTTAGGGAATTAAGGTGCTCCAATGACTCGGTTGAAGTTTTATATATTTCTTCTTTAACTTCCAGAATTTAGGACTCATCTACCATCTAAGCCATAAATTTAGGATTTCTTTATTTTATAATTTTAGTTAAAAACTTCTTGGTGAAAGATTTATTATATTGAATAACCACTTGGACATCCTCTTCTAAGCTTTGATCAATTTGTTGTTAACTGATATGTCCTGTTTCTCTTTTCTCCATTCCCTGCTTAAGCATCACACTTGGACAGGTGAAAAAATCAATAGAATTTTTTCTGTAGTAATTTTTAAGATATTGATTCTAGTTTTCTTATCTAGATTTACAGTCTCTGCTACTATACTGCACTAATTAAAGATGGCGACAGCAACATTTTCTGGAATGCAAATTGCGGTGTCAAGACCATGCATTTCTTCATCACGAAGGTTTGAAGATGCTGGTGCTGTGGTTCTTGGTGTCAAGTCCACGGTGGGATCATGGAATAAACTTGCGAGTGTATGCCATGTTTCATCAATGCAGCCTTTCCAACGAGGCTTTACCTCGTCTTCCATAAAATTTGACAAAATCATTACAAAGGCAATGGCTGAGTCTAGTGAAAGCAAGCCAGTCGCAGGATTACCAATTGATTTGAAAGGTTATTGTTTCTCTTCTCTGAAACTTCTCGTGCATATTTTGTTTTATTTGCATATATGTTTTGATAATGTCCAACTATTGTTCCAAAATTAGGAGAAATGTTATATTGAGACCACTTAAACTTCTCCTTCTCCTATTAACTACAATTATTCCAATGTATATCATGCTGAGAATTGGTGTACAAGTCAGCATACACAATAAAACACATATCCTCCCAACCTCTAAAGAGCTTGTACATGTTTTACTGTATAAAATATTGATAGGTGGTCTTTGCAATTGAGGCCTATGAATATAATACAATAACATATGTATAGCAACCCATGTCTAGATTTATCTCTTTTTATTGATAAATTCAGTAACAACTGTGTGTGTTTTCTTTCATAAACTGTCTCAAATATTTTGGTCTTCTTGTCATAGATTTTGCTGTCCTAGATTTTGATGTCAAGTAGTGCTCTGCTGAAAGTAGTGTTATGTGAAGGTAAAAGGGCTTTTATTGCTGGTGTGGCTGATGATAATGGATATGGTTGGGCAATTGCAAAATCTCTTGCTGCAGCAGGAGCTGAAATTCTTGTTGGCACATGGGTACCTGTAAGTTCTTTATTTGTTTTTTCCTTTTGATAAGAATGGGTACTTGTCTGTCAATATGTTAATCCGTGAGGTTATCTGTCTGCAAACTTTTGTATTTCCCCCCATTTTTTGTAGTCCTTATTTAACGATACAGTTACTAACTGTAAACTTTGTCATTAGGCTCTGAATATTTTTGAGTCCAGCCTACGGCGTGGAAAATTTGATGAATCTCGCATGTATGATGTTTGGTACTGCTATTGATTTTGTTTATTAGGTTATGAGAAATGGATGTACTCTGCTAATAAGAAAACTTCCTTTTCAGATTACCAGATGGTTCATTGATGGAGATTACTAAAGTTTATCCCTTGGATGCAGTTTTTGACAATCCTGAGGATGTACCAGAAGATGTAAGGGAGAAATAATAGTTTTATTACAAAGATGCAAATTACATATATATCATCTTTCATATCCTCATATTCGTTACCTTTTTTTTTTCTGTTTAAAACTCGTACAGATAAAAACAAACAAGCGTTATGCTGGATCAACTAATTGGACAGTTCAGGTAAATTCACTTATTTTTGTATGGTTAGAATGCTCTTTTGGTTGCCAACATGGACAGTGGACACAAGTTTTGATGAGTTTACTTTTGGGACAAAACTGGAATTTACTAGATATTTTTCTTTGGGGGAGGAAGGGGGGATGAAAAAATGTAATTGGATCCTCTTCTGCTAAGATTGATTTCAACAAACTTTTGTTGCCTTTTGTTATGAGGTAAAGAAAGAATGAGCTGAAGCCATGACCGTAACATGGTCAGGCACATGTATATATATTTACAGAGAGGAGACAATACAAGAGTGATTATAGGCAATTAATAGCTAAATAAGGAAACTAAATATCAGCCCAATATTCTAACTTAATGACAGAATATTCTGTCCTAAATAATACCCAAATATCTATCCGTAACACTCCCCCTCAAGATGGAGCATAGATGTCAGTCATGCCCATCTTGTTACACATCTGTGTGACCTTATTTCTAGGCAGGGCTTTGGTGAACACATCAGCTAGTTGTTCTCCAGTTCGAACATGTTTTAATGAGATTAACTTTTGCTGAAGTTTCTCCCGAACAAAATTACAATCAACCTCTATATGTTTGGTGCGCTCATGGAAGACTGGGTTATTAGCAATGTGTATTGCTGCTTGGTTATCATACCATAACTGTATAGGACACGGGCTAGTCATACCAATTTCTCCTAGAAGATGATAAACCCATGTAAGTTCACATGTAACTTGTGTCATTGCTCTGTACTCAGACTCAGCACTAGATTGAGTCACCACACCTTGTTTCTTGCTTTTCCATGCAATTAGATTTCCCCCAACAAAGGCACAGTACCAGTAGTAGATTTCCTATCATTTGGAGAGCCTGCCTAATCAGCATCTGAAAAGGCTTCCACCCTACAATGCCCATGATTTTGGTATCGAATCCCACGCCCAAGTGAACCCTTGAGATACTTCAGGAGGTGAATAACAGCATCCCAATGAGCACTTCTAGGTGAAGACATAAACTGGATAACAATACTGACTGAGAATGCAATATCTAGCCTTGTCACTGTAAGATAATTGAGTTTTCCAACAATTCTCCTATACCTCTCGGGCTCTGTTAATAATTCTCCATCATATGCAGTTAACTTTATGTTTGGCATTAGTGGAGTGTCATACGGCTTTGCTGCCAACAACCCAGTTTCTTCTAACAAGTCAAGAACATATTTTCTTTGAGATAGAAAGATCCCCTTGTTGCTTCTCAGGACTTCAATCCCAAGGAAGTACTTAAGAGCACCCAAGTCTTTTGTTTAGAACTAACTCTGAAGGAAGTTCTTGAGTGCAGGAATTCCCACATCATCATTGCCAGTAATGACGATATCGTCAACAGAGACTACTAGAAGGATGCATCCAGAACTAGTTTGTCTGAAAAATACAGAATGATCATATGCACTCCTTTGTAACCCAAATTTGACGACCACTTCACTAAATCTCCCAAACCAAGCTCTCGGGGATTGTTTGAGCCCATACAAGGATTTACGCAGCCTACACACTGTACCTGACTCCCCCTGAGCAACAAACCCAGGTAGTTGCTCCATATACACTTCCTCTTGAAGATCACCATGCAAGAATGCATTCTTAACATCAAGTTGATGAAGATGCCAACCATTAGAAGCAGCCAAAGAAATAAACAACCGTACGGATGCGAGTTTAGCAACAGGAAAAAAGGTTTCTGAGTAATCCATACCATAGACTTGGGCGTAGCCCTTAGCAACCAATCGTGCTTTTAATCGAGCAATGGAACCATCTAGATGCATTTTAACAGCACCTACTTACAACCAATGGCCTTCTTCCCCGGAGGCAAGGAAACCAAGTCCCATGTGTGATTATGCTCAAGAGCACTCATCTCATCTTCCATGGCAGCATGCCAACCAGAATGAGAGCACGCGTCAGCAACAGTTTTAGGCACAACAACACTGTCTAAAGAGGCAACAAAGCATTTGGAAGAACGGGTCAAGGCATTATACTAGACAAAAGAAGATATGTGGTAATGACAAGACTGTTTACCGTTTTGAAGAGCAATGGGAAGATCAAGGTCAGACAAGGAAGATGCTGGATCTTGAGCCGAAGAACCCATAGGCAGAGGTGGCAAATCAGGGGCAGCGGGAGCAACCAAGTCAAGAGGTCGCGGTTGCCTAGTAAACACCTTTGTGATGGGTGGCCGAGCACGCACTTGTGGGATGGCAGAAGTAACAGTATAGACAAGAAAATCATCTTCAAACTCAATGGCAGAGGGAACAGAAGTAATAGATGAAGATGTAGAGGGACCAGTACTAAAGAAGGGCGTGGATTCAGAGAAGGTAACATTAGCAGACACTAAGGACCGTCCGAGATCAGGAGAGAAGCAACGGTATCCTTTTTGAGATCGAGAGTAACCAAGTAAGATGCATTTCAGGGATTTAGGATCAAGTTTAGAGATGTGAGGACGAACATCCTGAACAAAACAAGTGCAACCAAATATGCGAAGGGGTAAAGGGAACAAGGAATAAGAAGGTAATAAGGTAGAGTAAGGGATCTTACCATTCAAAAAAGTCGAGGGCATATGATTAATTAGATGACATGCTGTAGCAATGGCATTTGCCCAAAAAGCCTTAGGAACTTGCATATGAAACAAAAGTGCTCTAGCTGTTTCTAAGAGATGTTTATTTTTTCCTTCGGTAACCCCATTCTGTTGAGGGGTGAAAACACAGGATGATTGGTGAAGGATGCCATGTTGGGACAAAAAAGCAGTGAAAGGAGCAGAGAAGTATTCTTTAGCATTATCGCTTCTTAAAACACGAATGACAGAATTAACTTGTGTTTTAATTTCAGCATAAAAACCAAAAAAATTGAAAACAACTCAGACCGATGTTTCATGAAAAATAACCAAGTAACTCTTGAAAATTCATCAACAAAAGTCACAAAATAACGAAAACCAGATTTGGAAATAATAGGACAAGGACCCCAAATATCTGAGTGTACAATATCAAATGGGGACACAGCCCGCCTATTTGCTCTAGGGAAATAGGAGGTCCTACGATGCTTAGCTAATTGACAAGACTCACAATCTAAGGTAGACATAGACTTCACATTGGGACAAAGAATCTTCAAAACCATAAGGGAAGGATGACCAAAGCGACAATGAAGTTGATGAAGAGACGAAGCAATCCCACTAGTGCATGCAATAGGACGTGGCACATCATCAATAGGAATATCTAGCACGTACAAACCACCGGATTCACGAACATCTTCTTCGTATCAAGATCTTGAAAAACACAATGACCAAGAAAGGAATAAACGCCACAATTAAGAGATTTCGTAATTTGACTAACAGAAAGAAGATTAAAGGGAATTTTAGGCAAACAAAGAACTGAAGTAAGAGGCATAGAACCAGTAGGCTGGGTAGTACCACGGCCTGTAATATGGGATGTGGAACCATCGGCTAGAGTAACATGAGAAAAATTGGAGGAGGGAATGAAGTCGAATAAGATACCTGTGTTACTAGTCATATGATCGGTGGCCCCGGAATCAATAACCCAACCACGAGGAGCAGTGGAAAGATAAGGTGGCTGTGGAAGGCTTAGCAGGCTGCTGTGAGGCATAAAACTAATGGAGGCGTGAATACTCATCAACTGGAACAGCGACAGTGACTGGGGCTTCCGGTGGAAATGGTGCAAGGGTAGGCAACAATCCTTCATGAGTGGTAGCATTAGCAAACTTAGGAGGAGGAAAGGAGGAGGGCCTGCCATGGAGTTTCCAGCAAGTTCTTTGTATATGACGAGGTTCCCCACAATGATGACAAGTTCGGGAACTAGGTCTGCCTCGTTCACGTCCTCCACCCTAACCACCTCTAGTACCACTCCATCCACCACGAGTATTATTGTGTCGTGAGGTGGAGCTGACTAGGGCAGTAAGTTCCCCTACTGGAGCCTCATTTCCAGCATCTTTACAAATTCGTTAGAGTCGAGAAAAGACATCAGATAGCTTTCTTGGAAGTTCTGAGCCGGTTAGGAACTGGGTGCGACCCACCTCGTACTCAGAATCTAAGCCAGCCAAAAAACACTGCACAATTCTTTCTTCTCGCTGTGCTTGCATCTGTTTGATGTTAGTCGTCAGTGGATACAGAATTTTCATTTCTTCAAACATTCGAGTGACATCAGAGTAGTATTGGAGTAACGGTCTCCCTTTCTGTGCTGCCTGATATAACTCTATTAGCAGCTCATGAACATGGAACAGGTTATGTTTACTAGCATATAAAGATTCAATATAGGACCACAACTCTTTTACCGTACTACAGTCTTGGATATGGTATTCCATGGAGTTTAGAATCTGATTCAGGAGTCTGTCATCATCTTTCATCCACTTGTCTTTGGCACCAGCCTCCTGTGGCGAGTCAGCAGTGAGGTGACTGCCCAGGTCATTACATGAGAGGTGTCGCTAAACAAAGCCCTTCCATAACACATAGTTGGTGTCATTGAGTTTTCGATCAGTAATTCTGGAGTTAGCGGAGATGACCTCAGTGACAACCTTCTTCTCATCTACCATCTTCTGATGTAATCAACCAAAGAACCGAAGTGAACAGACGAGCAAATAGAATGGAGCAGAGGAAGACAACCAAAGAACTGGCGCTGCACCACCGTGCCCAGAGTAGAGGAGGAAACACAGTGCAAGAAGACGCGGCAGCCAGAGAATGAAAATAGCACCTCCGTGCCCAGAACAGACGAGCAACAACAAAACGAAAATGGCACCCAGAGACCGATTCTGACACGGAGACAACACCTGGGTGGTGCAGCGCTGCAACCACGAGACGCCTAGGCTTGCTCGTACACCAGCAATGATCCCGCCTGGATCACCGGGACATCAACCCGCAGCCAAACATCAAGGCTGTGCACCGGAGAGGAAGAAGAAAGAGGGAAGGGGCGGGGAAAAAAAAATTAGCCGATCAGTGGATCAGGAATAGAGAATTGAGGGATAAGAGAGGGGACGAAAGAAAAAAACGGGTTTAAGGATCCTTCAATAACCCAACTTCTTTGATACCATGTTATGAGGTAAAGAAAGAGAATGAGCTGAAGCCATGACCGTAACATGGTCAGGCACATGTATATATATATATATATATATATTTATAGAGAGGAGACAATACAAGAGTGATTATAGGCAATTAATAGCTAAATAAGGAAACTAAATATCAGCCCAATATTCTAACTTAATGACAGAATATTTTGTCCTAAATGATACCCAAATATATATCTGTAACACCTTTATTTTAGTGGGACCAAGGAGCCAATCTGATGTCACATGCTCTATATGAACATCAAGAATCATGGGAGACAGAATCCCTAAAACTCACTCACTGAAGGAAAGCAATTTTCTCCCGTGATTTCATTTCTGTGAAAAAACCGTGAACTAAAAATTTATTTATACTTATTCCTCTTACTTAGTTTTATTATCTTGCTTCTTTTATTTGATTGAAAATGTGAACTTGTAATTTTCTTTGGGAAATTGGATTTCAATGCTAAAGTTTAGCAAGGAATATAAAAGATTACGCTTTTTTAATTTGTTTAATTTTTCCATGTTGCTTTATAGATGTATAACAGTAATGACAATTCCTTAGATGCGAGAGTTGTCCCTTTATTTTTGAGTAAGACTTTTTCTTTTCAGCACTTTAAATTACTTATCTTATTTCTTACATTTTTAACGTTTGTATTATCAAATCTCTCTAAGCTGGAGGATTTTTTTATTATTCTTTGTTTTTGCTGACATAGCCTGCAGCTCTTTTAATGTCATTTTTGCATGGACTTTTGGCAATACATATAAATATATTTCATCAAATTAATTAATATTTGTACAGAATTTTCTTTATACATTAATTTTACAAGCTCAATTTACATATGAATCGTTGCTAGTTAGTAGATGCTTTTTCATTTGGATGGTTAAGCATAAATTACTTTCTCTCTAGGTGTAGAAGAACCTAAGCATTCTAACGAATTATTAAGCTGTATACTGTTTACTTTATGAACTGTTTCTCACACTCTTCTGCCTGACTGGATAAGCCTAGCTTTATAATGCCATTTGTTCATCGTTTTCATTGCAGGAAGTTGCTGAATCTGTTAAGGAAGACTTTGGCAGCATAGACATCCTCGTGCACTCACTTGCCAATGGACCAGAAGTATGGTAAATACAATAATGAAGTTTCTTTTTGTCTTTTGTCTCTGGCTTTAACAGGCATTTAACTCTTTTATAGGTGAGCAGACCATTGTTGGAGACATCTCGGAAAGGATATCTTGCTGCATTGTCTGCATCTAGTTACTCCTATGTTTCTTTACTAAAGCATTTTCTTCCAATCATTAACCCGGGCATGTACCTTATCTTACTGGGCTTCTATTATATTCCTTGTTTTTTGGTTGTCATCGTCTCTTACATTTTATGATTTGTTTGTAGGTGGATCTTCAATCTCTCTAACATACATTGCTTCGGAGAGGATCATTCCTGGGTATGTTGGTTATGCCCTAAAAAGTCCTTGTAGTTCTAAAATTTTCAACTTTAGATTGACAATATTCTTGAACTAACTGATATACAGATACGGTGGTGGCATGAGTTCTGCCAAAGCTGCACTAGAAAGTGATACACGAGTAAGATTTCAAATTTTTTCCCAGGCTAGCACTATCTCACAAGGCTCACATATATGGCTTCTTTTTTTGTTGTTATTTTTTCTCCTTGGCATTTGATGTTAAAAGTTATGTGTCACATTTTATGCTTTTTTAGGTGCTTGCTTTTGAAGCGGGTAGAAAGCGCAAAATTAGAGTCAACACTATATCTGCCGGTATTGATGGCTTCTCTTTATCTAATTTAGTTAACACTTGTCTGATTTCCTCTTCTCTGCATGGGCCCTTATTTGCTTCAATTTCTTAATGTGGAACACATGATGACAAGGGCAAATGGTTTGTTGTGCTTTCTGTATGACATTTTGCATAAAAGTGACTACTCCAAAGAATTTGATCTTTTATCCCATGAATGTGCAAGATTCTATTAAATGATCTAGATATCTTATATTTGTTAAACAAATGACAGGACCTTCTTTGTAAATATATATTTAGCTGGTCATTCAAAATATTTTTTGTTCCTTTTAGTTTGTGTCTTCATAGTACTGCATGGTTGCCTCTACCCTGCTACTTTATAACTACATCTTGGTTGAAGTTAACTTATACCTGCAAGGTTGATTGTTTGCATGTTGGTGAATTTCGTTCTTATAAACTTGTTGGCTCAACCAACTTTTGCCTTTAGGTCCACTTAGAAGCCGTGCTGCAAAAGCAATTGGATTCATTGATATGATGATTGATTATTCATTAGCCAACGCCCCTCTACAGAAAGAACTATCAGCAGGTAATATTTCCCTTAAAAATCTTCCTTATTATGTACCATTTCCATTCTTTTTAATATTTGATTATTTATACAACTGACTTCAAATTTCATGTAACAGAGGAGGTGGGCAATGCAGCTGCCTTCTTAGCATCACCTTTGGCATCGGCCATCACTGGTGCTGTTGTATATGTCGACAATGGTCTGAATGCTATGGGTGTTGGAGTTGACAGCCCAATATTTAAAAACCTTGACATTCCCTAAGATCAGCATTAAGTGTCAGATACTTGCACTTGAAGTGTCACCTGAATTAGCATAGCAATGATGCTGGTTTTCCTTCATTTTTTCCCATCCCCAAATGCGCAACTTCCTCCCATCTCCCCAACTAAGAAAATGCGGCTTCCATAGTTCCACATTGAGTTTTCTGCTTTCCTTTCTCTAGGCTATTATCTTAGTTTTTTCCCATGTGCATCTGAACCTTTCTATCTGTAATGTTCTCAGTAGCGCAAGTCATATGAGTATGAATTTAAGAATGTTTACATTGATCTAATCTCTAATTGGGATATATACATGGGAAACAAAAAGATATGTTTAAACCGATCGCTACGCAATTTTTCAATATCTTATGCAACTGTGTAATGTCTTTGCACCCTTGGGTAGAGGAATTGCCACAAGAATAAAAATCCACATTTTGCATCTGTATTAACATCATTGTTAAAAAGAATGCAAATGAATAGAGGTATTAGCGAACTATTTGGATTTTTGTTCTTTTTCGATTGGAAGAAAGTTAGCAACGGTAAGTGGAGACTAGCTTTTGGTTCTGTCGTAAGGTGAGGCATGTCATATGACTACGAAAATACAATTCATCTTCAAATGACTAATTCTTGTTGGTTTCGGCAGTATTGAGTATAATGCCTCTTTTATCAAGTAAATTACTCGTATTTCTCTTGCATTATAATTTGCTTAAAGCGGATAAATCACTACACTGTTCTGAGAAATTAGGCATTAAAGCAATCTCAAGTATGGCAGGTTGAAGATTTCTTCCCCTACTTAAATGGAATTTCCATGTCAATTGTAGAATATAATTTTATTATTTAATTATACATTGTTACATTATTAAAAGAGTAATTTTGACAATAATTACTTAAAAAGTCAAACTTCTTTTTAATGATTTATCAACTCATTAATTAGTGATAATGTAAATTGACAATGGTAGGGTTGTTGGTTGAGTAAGTTTTGTAGCATTTTTTAACTTGATCTGCTCATTAAAGCAATAGGTTGGATTTAGGAAATTATTTTTTTTAACTCAACCTAACCCGACCTTCTCAAGAGTTAGTTGGATTAGATTGAATTTGTGAGTCCGATATATGTTTAAAAAAATTGAAAAAGGTTGAAATATAAAATAAAAAATTCGTTGCACATAACATGTTTTATATAAATATAACAAGTCACATATTAATTCACATAATCGATCTTATACAAATATAATAGGTCTTAAATAAATTAAATACACAAAATGCATAACAAATTAACAAGTCTTACTAATTTAAATCTGCAATAAACTAAACTAAGCTAATAGGTCTCAATATTCATAAAAAAAAAATTACTCTAATCAATTAAAGTCAATGTCATTACACATACCAAGTGGATTAACATAATCATAGACTTTACTTTCTATTTTCAAGATGTTGCAGTTCTTGAAATAGAAAGTTAGAGATTTAGATTTTTTTTATTTAAGAGACTGGAAATTTGGGAGTGAGTGACTAAAATGGTGATTGGTGAGAACCAGTGTATTGTCTGTTTGTGAGCACTTTTGCCTTTTGTTATACTTCAAAGTGGAATGACGTTATTATACTAGATGAACCTTTTTTTTAGTGATAATTTAGCCATGGTTAAAAATTGTGGCCAAACGATTTTTTAACAGCAACTAAACTATATATTTTTTTAATTTAAGAAAAAAAAACATAAGTAGGTTGGGTACTCATAAGTTAGACGTTTCCAAACTCATTATCCCAATACATAAATTGCGAGTTGAGATATTTTTTAACCTAACTTAATCCATGAACCTGACCTAACTCATATTTTATGAGTTAGATTGAGTTAAAATTAATGAGTACACAGGTTGATTCAACCCGCATGATACCTCGAGACTAGATCAAAATTAATTCATTTTATATTTTATGTCTACTTTTTATAGGAAAAACAAGTAATTTCTGTTTTAGAAACTGATATTACAATAATCAATTGCCGTAGTAAGGTATGGATTGAGAAGTTGTTAAGCCAATCACGAATTGACATGAGATTGACTGCCAAATTACATCTGTGCAAAAAAACAAATGAAAAAGAAGTAAATAAATAAAAACTTTTGTGGCCTCTTGGGATATTGAATGTACTATTGACTTACACTCCTTTAACAAAATGATCAGTGGAAGCTCTGAATCGAGATTTTTGCCGGGGGTCCTCCTTGAACATAAACAAATGTACACTCGGAGCCAGGTTTCAAGACCATGAGCCATTGGGGTAGTTCATACGTGTTCTTCTCCTTTGTTGGAGATAGACCCCATAAAGAGCCTGAGAGATTCTCAATCACCAACTTAAGATCTGAGATTGGCTTTTGGGAAGTGTTCTTGATTACCACCTTGTGACGGTAATAAGTTGATGCGCCAATAGTCCATGAGCTACTAATTGAGTGAAGGAATTCTACTGGGGCCCCTGCAACAGAAGCATACCATTCTTTAGTCAGTGTTTGAATAAAAAGTTGCAAGGTTATGAGACTGCAAGGACTAAATTAAATCTCTGAAATCACCTTCTGATGTTTTCTGTGCTGGTGTTCTATGTGGATTTGTACCTGTCATGTCAACAGATATAAGATTAGTACAGCAATTGCTATAGGAACAAAAAACTTTCAAAATTTTAACAAATTTTAGTTCCTTGGATTTTATCCAAGTTTATCTGCTATGACACTATATTACTCACTTGGTGTTTTTTGCTGGGGCACTGGTGATTCATTGTGGTATTGGTAGGAACCTGTGACAAGCAAGAGAAAAGATTGAGACTTTACAGAGGAAAAGGAAGACAACAGTGAAGATGAGTGCAGAATGCAGATTAAACCCTTTACCTTTATTACCATTTAAACACTGCAGTTTAGCAAAGATGCCTACAAGAGGAGCAGAACCTGAAATTGTAGGCTCAGTTTGTTCATAATTGGATCTGTCATCGGAGAAGTCATCATTTTTGTCAGGGCCTCCCACAAGGCCACCATAGATGACATTAGGATTTGGCTCAGGGCGGCCATACCATTCCTCGAATCCTTGGACGCAGCCAACCACAGAGTGAAGAGCAAAGATTGAAGGAATGGAAGCACCTCTGTGGTGAACATGAAGAGGATATATTGGTCCATATCCAACCAAGTAGCTCATATCCTTTGGGTTTTTTCCAAGAATATAATCAGCCTGTGTCAGCCAAATTTCACAGTTTCAGTTTACTGGATCACAGTTTACGATTACATATGCATGATCAGCCAGGGATATGACCCAATCCAATGAGAAATTCTTACGTAATCCAGTAAAAACATAACACATGACATAGAAAATAAATGCATGCCATCAGATTAAATTTATAATATTAAATAATAAAATTTAAATAAGATCTGGACCATTAAAGAGTATTACTCTCAGAATATATAAGTATTTCTCGAATCCAATGGATACATACTTGTGATTTTGCAAAATTTAGGAGCTCCTGAGGCTGAATTTGTCCATCTGGACAGTTGAGCTGGGCTTTTGCCGCGAAGAGATAGTTAGAGTATACAGCTGAAAGAAATGCAGCAGACGAAGCATATTGCATGTTGTTCCATTCACGCACGTATACTAACCCACCTGATAGGCAGGAAAAAAATTGATTATACTTTTCTCTGAATGGTTCTTTAAGGAAAGTGGGTGTGTTAATGATGAAGTCTATTAGAAAAGGATTTGAAAAATTATTGTTCAATGTTTTACTTTAAACTAGTGATGTTTTATGGCACAAAATGTTAGGTGATAAAAAGTTAACGAAAGTATAAGTCTATTAGAAAAGGTGTTGCGTTGGATGAGTATACATATAAGATAAGATAGGATTAAGAATGAATATATTAGAGAGAAAGTAAGAGTAGTATCTATCGTAAAAAATTTGATAAAATCTTGTCTTAAGTTGTTTAGCTATGTGAGGAGAAAAAGTTTTGTTGTTATTATTGTTGTTCTACTTTAGCAACTAAGTACTAACCTGGAGTTCTCTGGACATTGTAACCATCATTCTTTTGCAAGCAAGCGCAGGCAAAATAATCTGCATTGGCCTGATATTGCTTTAGTGTAGAGGCGTAAGAACCAGCCTTTCCTTCTAATAATACCTGCAAATTGGTTTTGACCATTTATTGCATGTTTTTGTACTATAATTGTTAACACTGCTAGCCACTCCATTGCAATGAAATAATTAACTTTGATGGTGTGGAGAGACAAAAATTGTCCAGCACCTTCTGGATTATAACCAATTGCACATTCCATTTCCATATATACAAATTTCTGTATTGGTGATTACTTCATTATGTTACCTTCAAATCTAGCTGTGATCGTTTCAGATGACAATAATCATTTGCTAACAGGAAAAGATATAGTGGTTACCTTTGATAGTAGGATCTGCACACCAGCATATTTGTTGTCCCAAGAGAACTCTTTCACTGCCCATCCAGTTCCACCCATGTTCACAGCATTGTCCACTACATAATTCAGGTAGTATTCATCATCAGTTGCTTGATGCAACCATGCGGCAGCCCATAACAATTCATCCTTGAATGGAGAAGTTTATTTAGACAAGATTAAGTATACAAATAAGGAAAAGATACAAAATAGAAGAGAGTTTACTCACTGAGTAACCGGAAGAAGTATAGAATTGCTGAGCCCCATATATGGAATCATCATATAGACCTCTGAACCTATCTGCAAATGTGAAGAGCTGCAACAGATAGAAGAAAATCAGTGACAGCTCCATAACATGTAAACTAAAGTAAAAATTTGCTGTATATACAATAACTTAACATTCTATCAATGAAATAATGACAAATTATGTTGTATTTTGAGATCTGTAGTCCTCATTTGAAATCATTTTCACCAGAATATGATTACTCTTTGATCAATTTTAATTTCTTTTAATTTCATGTATCCTTTTATTTTATGTTTTACGAGTAATTTTTTATCAGTTTATATGAGTGTCCACCTGTTTTGCATGAACTAGCAGGAGACTAGAGTAAGAAAAATTGTAGGGCTTGAAGGCTATGGCTGCTGCTGCCAATGCAGCTGCAGTTTCACCAGCAAGATCTGAGCCAGGATGTTCTTCATCAATTTTGTAGGCATTCCTTGAAGTCGTCATGTCTTCAGCGCGCTCCCAGCAGTAGTGATCAGAAGCTCCATCACCCACCTGAAATTTCTCATAGCAAAGCAAATTCTTATTATACCGTAAGCACACCTAGCACTCAACCAGAGCAATAATAGTGTCGAAAAAAGCCACAAATAAATACCATCCAATATATAGTTACATCTGATTTTATTCATATAATTACAAGTAATACTGTCAAATGAAAAAAAAAAAAGGTCTTAAGCAGGAAAATTGTGTATGGAAAGTACTACAATAATTTGGGCATATGAAATTGGTAACCTTACAATAAAACTATTTCTCTGTCTGTTGCATTAGCTTTTTACCTGTCCCCAAAGAATATTAGGCTGAGTATGAGCTTTGATGAAGTAGTCAGTTCCCCACCTAATGGCCCATAAGGTGTTTCCCATTTGGTCTAGGTCTGTGATCTCCTTCCTGAACTCAATGGCCCCCCATGCAAGCATTGTCACACTGAAGGCCATTGGCAGCCCAAATTTCACATGATCTCCTGCATCATAGTATCCTCCCACCAAGTCCACCTGACATCACAAAACCACAAAAAAATGATAAGGCAGAAAAGCCAAGGCCTTAAGTTGATCCAATACTGTAAACTAATACAATATAAACATTGAATCTATTAAACATGGAGACTCACTCCTTGCTGAAATCCATCATTGAGGCCGGAATCACCACGCCACTTGACCAGCTGTTGGAATGGTAATTTGCCTGACCTTTGTGCCTCAAAGAACATCAAGCTCTTGTCAAGGGCATCACCATAGTTGAAACCTGAGGGTACACTTGCCCCTAAGTGCACCATTGCCATGAGAAGCATGCAGAGAGAGATGTTGATGTTCCTCATGATGTTATGTATAAGTTTACCCTAGTGCAAGCATTGCGATACAAGTTAAGTTCTTATATAAGGACAAGAAGAAGAAACAAAAAAGGATTTGAGATTATGTGGTAGCCGTCACGTTGGGTTGACATTTGATAAAGGAGACACTAAGAAGAGCTTCCCACGTTAGGACGTGCAACTGTGTATGCCTGGGGGCAAAGATAAGATGCTTCATCTGTATGAAACTCAAGATATGTCGCTGCACTTTATTTAATCTGAGCAGCATATCATGCATAACTTTCTTTTGACTTTATATTGTCCGTCCACAGGGAACAAGAGACACCCCAAGGGTCGCGTTTCTTTGACTTTGTATAGAAAACTCTTGCCAACCTATATATATGCAGAAACTAGAAAGAGAAGGGTTTATTGGTTTGTTGGGCAACACCTTTTTTTTTGACACAATTTTATGGTATCCTTTGTCACTTTAGTAGTCACAATGGAAACAGATTCTCTTTGTTTTCTTTGTTTGGATAATTCTTATAGAAATTCATCCTTCTTTCAACTCCTTTAATTACTTTTTCGTTAGTTGATTTTACCTCGTTTTTTTTTTTTTTGAATTCCTAAATACTATATTTAGAATAACAAATTTTGGGTTATAAATAAAAATAAATTTTTTTGAAGATATTAAATGGAAATTAATTTTATTTAAAATGAAGTCTTTTGTTTAAAAACTATGAAGAAAGTATATTTGATTTTGAAATGAAATCCTTTATTTAAATTTAAAAAGTTATAAAATAATAATTTATTTTATTTTATTTTATTTTGCAAATTTTTTTAGTTAATTAAATTTATATTTACATATATTAAAAAAATAAAACACTTGTCGAGAGAGACAACTTCAATTCTCCGAATCAAGATTAGTCTCACACCCCCAACCGAAAAGTGTAGAGAAACCTCGTAAAATCTCAAATAATAAAGTTCACTCAAATTTAATCTATTTAAATTGATTTGATTTTTATTTAAACCCAATCAAATCAATAAATTTATAATGAATTGATTTGATCTATAATTTAAATCCAATCAATTAATTTAATTCAAATCAAAGCAAACTATTTTTATCTTTTAACAATTTCAAACACAGTAAAAAGCAATGTTATGGAAACATTTTTAGAGAGATAAAAATACAAATTAACACTATTGGATTGTATATAAATATATGTGAAAACTGTTGATATTTTTTGAAATACTAAAACTTCGTCGATATAACTCTATACAAATTCAAAGAAAAAAATACATTATATTGAAAAAAAATACCTTTAATTTGTGTACTATTGTACATTATTAAAACGGAAAAATCATAACCTTAGTTTCATAAACTCGTGGTATCATGAAACTTAAGTAGTAGTTTTGTAGAAATTTTTTTTAAAAAATTAATTAACATTTTTTTTATTTTAAAAGTGATTTTTTTGACTAAAAAGCCGAGTCTAAAATAACACCCGTTAAGAAACTAAAAAATAACACCCCTACAGCGGAAAAATTCTTATATGCACTGAAAGTGTCAATGGTTTTGTAACCGTCCAAATTTAATTTAATAATATTTAAATTTTAATCAAATGACTTATACGATTATGCGATTTTACATGTGACATTTTTTCACTGGTAGATTGTAGTACTCTTAGACTACACATGTACACCCGTACAGCAGGTGGAGCCAGCCAACTGAGCCAGGTCTAAATAAGAAGGAAGAGCCGAAACAAGTACCACTTGATAAATATGCACCCCACTAGTGACAAGTTTGCCATTGCGTCAGCACTATAGTTTGCTTCCTTAAAACATGGCTCTAATGAACATTTGAAAACATCGACGCCTTGTGGATGATGCCACTGATACAGAGAGTAGCAAAGGCAATTAGGATTACACCCATTCTTCAAGAAGTTTATAGCCACTTGGGAATCAGTTTCGATAATCAGATATTCAATGTAAGTGCTAGGTCAATTCCTTGCAGGTGATTTTGACATTTGACCTGTACAGTAAAGCCTATGGATGGATCCACTTGAAAGAGAGTGGGAACACATACTCCCATTTAGCTTTAGAATTTTTTGACCATCTATGAAAGCCATTTGTTATTTCCACCGCTTTCATATTTCTAATTTTGTCTCTATATGTTTGGTAAATGAATAAATTTATAATGAAGGAAGTTAAAATCCATTTTTTCTATTTTTAGGTATAGTGAATTGCTCACACAATTTTGGATTAGAGATGGTGGCTCACACAATTCTGGACTGGAGATGGTGGTTAAATAAAGTCTTTCCCAAAGTAACAAATATAAGATTTGAACAATTGACATTGTAGATAAAGTTTGTTTTAGATTGCAATCCATTAGTACAACGACCACCTCAAGTAGTTAAATAAAACCACCGAGCGCATTTCTAATAACACCACCTCAAGATGCCATTGTCCTATGATCCTTCACTGACCCATCTATGCTTAGGTTACACCACCCTTGTGGGGTGGGGGGGGGGGGGGAGGGCATCCAATGAACATGTTTAGGAGAAGTGTCATTGATGGCCTTAGAAGTTGAGTAAAAAACACGTAGAGCAAGCTCATATACTATTTATTTTTTTTCCTATTTTTAGCCATGCATGCTAAGAATCATATCATCACTAAAATGTTGTCCTTTAAACACAAGTTTATTTTGACAATATCAGAGTATCGCCATGGTCGAACCAATTAGTCTTAAACAATAAGTTCTATTCTTGCTCCCTCTCCCATTTTGGACAAAGTAGAACATCAACCAACCCTCCAAACTGGTATTAAACAAAGCATTACCCTCATGGATAGAAACCAGAGCAGCCAAACCTAAAAACTAAGGGCCGGTTCTTTTAATACATTAACTATTTATAATATGTGAATACGATATATATCATTTTAAATTGCAGTTGTGGTTCTTTACAATTATAGAAATTACAAATTATGAAATAACTCAATTGATGTAGTTGCAATTGCAATTGCATTACATTTGTAAAGATTACAGTTACAATTATATTTGCACACAGTAATTTAAAACCTTTTATATATATATATATATATATATATATATATATATATGTAGCATTATTATTCACTTTCTTTAGAAGAATTTAATTATTCATTAATTTTGATAATACAAGTTTGTTATATGCTAGAGACCATTGATATAAAGAAGCTGGAGCATCATGTCTAATTCCTATGCCTAGTTTGTTTGGTTACATTTTCTTCTGTGTTGTTTTATATCATCTCAAAAACAAAATTTAGCCAAAGTGTGACCCACATGAAACTTTTTAGTAGCTTTTGTTGGAAATTTAAACTTGATGCATGCATTTAAAAAATTAATATTCATGTATTGGCATATTCATATATTAACACATGCATGTATTTTTAGGTTCTAAGTATCTAGCTATGTATGTTAATAGGAACATCTAATATTTTGGGGATAAGTCCATTGTAAGGATTGTCATCAATAGGTATCTTGTATGCCTATAAATACTTTTTGTGCTTGTGGTTTTCATATAGTAAGTCAAGAGTGAGCCAAGTAAAGCTAAGAGTAAGTTAAGAAAATTCAAGTTAGCCAAGAATATCAATTCAAGTGAGTTTCTTAATAGTGTGATTGCGTTCCTTTCTCTACCATCACCTTCAAAGTGATATCAGAGCCACATAATTTTTTGAAGATGTTTAATTATATTATTCCAGTTCCTAAACTCACAAAAGAGAATTATGATAATTGGTGTGTTCACATGAAGGCGATTATTGGTTCCCAAGATGCATGAGAGATGGATAAGTAAATATGATTAGGCACATCACTTCTAACTTTTAAACATCATACTACCATTATAATAACTAAACACATTAAATATATAAAGTCTTGAGAGGGAATTGTAAACTATACAGATAACTATACATCTGAAAAGAACTACTCTTCATTGACATATCAAGTATAAATAACTAGTATATCAGTATCTGTGTATATACAAACTAAGCCTCTGAGGCATATGTACAATATACACAAGTCAATAGTAAATAGCCTACTCTAAGTCACCAACTTCACTTCCTCTCCTTGGAAGGATCTCAAGTTGGAATTATCATGGAAACAAACAAATAGGTGAGAATTCAAAAAAATCCTCAGTAGTTTAACACATAAAGTGATATTATAATAATTCCAGCTATTTTGAGAATTAAATGAGTAATATAAAATACCATATAGAAAGGTGGCAAGAGCCAAAACTATTCATTTCTCTTCCCGAGACAGAAAATTCAGTTAGTAATATGGTTTAATTCCTTTCAACTAACCTTTTATATCAATTCATCATGATAACATTATATCATAGCAATATCAAGTATATGAGTCACAAAAGAGCTTAACTCATTATCACTTGAACACATACACATCTTCTTTGTGTATCCTTCCATAATACAATTCCATAATCTTCATACACTATTAATGTCTTCACAATGATAGAACAACTGCCCATACAAATTATAATTTATATGCTAATACTTATGTAATGTCATATGCTCATGCCTATGAAATGTCCTATGATAATGCTTACAAAATGTTCTATAATTATGCTTATGAAATGTCATGCCTCTTGCTTATTCTTAAGAATCTGGTTCCTTATATTATCTGAGTAGGGAGGAAAAATGACCTCTTCACATTACCTGGTAGAGAGGGAAAATAACCTCCTCATACTACTGGTAACCCTGCCTAAATGATTGTGCACATCATATAAAGTTAAAATACTTAATGAATAACAAGTATGAATCACTCTCGTTTAAGGTCCATATCATGTATTGTCATGTTTTTAAAGAGCATACACCACATTAATTAATTCATCATTTCATAAGTGTACAAAGTGCTCATTCCTAGGTTAAGTCACTTAACTTAGTGAAAACCTTTGAATCCTATCATTTTGTACCTTATGGAATCTCTAATTTCTTAAAATAAGGTACTACTATTTGAATAACACTTCCTATTATTTGAATAATGAACAACAATTTGAATTTTGGAAGAGTCTATTTGAATAGATCCCTTGGTCTATTTGAATAGCCTTCAAAAAGCCTCATTTTGATGCATTCTGCCAAGGCCTATTCGAATAGATCCCTAATCTATTCAAATAACAGCCACGAAAATCAAATCTGGTGCATTCTGTAATGTTCTTTTCGAATAGCCTCTTAGCCTATTCGAATAGGACAATGTAAAAATGCATTTTGGTGTATCAGAACAGCAAATTTACTGTTTCATTCCATTATCATTTCAACACTCTTACTACAACCATTCATCTATACCATAAACCAAGTAGTAAAGCATTAGAAATCATCAAGTATCAAACAATTGTAGTTGTGCTCATTCATATACATATACCCACACATATCCATGCTAAAGTCTCAACAATCACACCTCTTTATGAATAAAACCAAGATTTCATAGAGTTTTATGAAAGACTTTCATTCAAATCCATTCTTTGCAAATTTTTAAGAAGAAAAGAATGATAAAGCATAGAAAAGAAACACAACAACCCCTACCTCAACTCCTCAAGATGATGGTATGCTATGATTCTTCCTTGGTTACCTTTCCTTTTCCTTCTTCCTCTTCCTTCTTTTCTTTTCTTTCTCTCCCTTATCCTCTTTGCTACAGTTGGATACGTAAGTGAGTGGGAGAAAGTGAGAAAAGATGAAGTTGGAAGTCAAAGATGGTGGAATGGAGGGAAAAGGATAATACCATTTGACTTTGGTAACTTTGTGGAAGTTTTGTATCTCTTAAGGATATTTTAATCTTCCATTAACAAGTTTTTTAACTTTCTTAAGTGTTATAGAAAATTCTAAGACTTCATTTAGTCCTTAAACTCATTTTTCAATAACTTTTTATACACTATTAGTTATCATTTATGCTTTATTACTCTTCCTTAAGTTAAATTAAACCTAAGAAATTAAGCTAATAAGCTTACATGTATCTACCTTAACCTATAATCATTTACGAAAAACTATCTAGTCACCACTTGCTATTTCCACAAATTCTCACAATTTTTCAAGCTACCTGCCTATTTACTTTGGCCTTTAAACACTCATCTTGTGTTATTAAAAATGTCAAACTAACTCTGATAATTCTCCAAAATTTACCACATCATATTCTATTTATTTGTGACCTAGAAATAAATTATTTATATTTTTTCCATCATCTATGCACTTTATACTAGATTCTAAGCTAATATGAGCTATTTTTCACATTCGGCGTTATAGCAACATATCCAAACTAACTCAGAAGGTCACCAGAATTAACAGATAACTCATACTATTGTTAATGAACTTATATAACCATAATTAAGACTAATAGGTTAGGGAGGATGTTATACTAGTTAATTTTGGAGTTCTTCCACCAATCAAGAAGAAGTCTATCTTGTTGAAGTGAAAGAAGATGAAGAGCAACTTTTGTTATTATCAAGCAAAGAAGATGAAAATAAATTTTTATGGTATCTTGATACTAGTGCAAGCAATCATATATATGAGTGGGAACAATGACATATTTACCAATCTTGATGAGAGCCATAGAGACCAAACTGCCTTTGGAGATAATATGAAGGTGCAAATTGGAGCCAAAGGTGATGTTTTAATTCTTATGAAAAATGGAAGTCAATTTTTTTTTCAAGTCTATAGTGTTCCTTCCTTAAAAAGAAATATCTTGAGCTTGGACTAATCCCTGGAGATTGGCTATGATATTCACTTGAAGGATGGTTATTGTACTTTGAGAGATGAAGCTTTGAATTTGGTAGCAAAGGTGCCTATGTCAAAGAATAGAATGTTCTTACTCAATGTAAAGGTTGATCATCTAGGATGCTTGAAGACATATGTCAAAGATGAATAATTCTAAATCCTCCTACACAATCTTCCTACTAATCCTCCTAATTACTAAATGAAGAAAGTGTTGAATGTTTTTTATGTTTCCAAGACATTAAATACATTTAATTTTTTATTAAATACTTTCTTTATTTAGTATTAGAAAGATTATTAGGAGGAATTTTTAAGAAGATATAGCAAAACTCATCAAAGATTCCTCTTGACTTTGGAATATGAGATTTGGTCATCTAAATCTTGGTAGGTTGAACATTTTGTCCAAAAAAATATGGTTAAAGGATTGCTTCTCATTGTTCAACCTAATCAAATATGTGAAGGATGTCTTTTAGGAAAGCAAGAAAACATTTTCTAAAGGAGTCCTATTCAAGAGCAACCAAGCCTCTTCAACTTGTTCATGTGGATATATGTGGACCAATTAAACCATCTTCACATAATAAATATTATTATTTTATTACTTTTGATTGATGATTTCTCTTGCAAGACTTGGGTTTAAAAGTTCAAATGAAGGATGGTAGTCTTAGACTGTGTATAGATTATAGACATTTGAATAAGGTAACTATTAAGAATAAATATTCACTTCCAAGGATAGATGACTTGTTAGACCAGTTGAAAGGAGGTTCGATATTCTCTAAGAAAGACTTAAGGTCAGGATATCATCATATTAGAGTTAAGGTAGAGGACATACCTAATGCTCTATTCTAGTTATAGACATTATAAGTATTTGGTAATGCCCTTTGGATTTACCAATACCCCAGTAATCTTTATGGATTACATGAATAGGATTTTCAGACCTTACTTAGACATGTTTGTAGTGGTCTTCATAGATAATATTCTTTTCTACTCTAGGAACAAGGAAGAACATGAAGAGCATTTGAGGATAGCGTTACAAATCTTGAGAGAAAAGCAGTTGTATGCAAAGTTGGAGAAGTGCGAGTTTTGGTTAAAGGAAGTTAGATTTTTAGGTCATGTGATTAACTAATAAGGAGTAGTAGTTGAACCCAGTAAGGTTGAAGTAATAATGCATTGTTGCAATCATGTGATTATGGATTGCTTTATGAATGTTGCATAGAGAGAATGCGTTAAAATTCCAGTGGTAGTGAGCAGTGGCTGATTTACCTGTTGCAATCTTAATCTTTTGTTATTCATTTTATTCATAGTGAATGTTTAATTACGTAATAATTGAACGTTCTGCCTCGGGAAGAGAAAGGAACAGTTTTTTACTTTTTTCACCTTTCTAAAGTATAAGTTAAGTTTTACAACTAGTTTTCCTCGAAGCAGCTGGAGTTAATATGATGACATATATGTGTATTTTACTACTGAGAATTGTGAATTCTCACCCTATTTGTTGTTTCTATGTTGGTGTTCTACAAATTATGATTAAAAACAGCTGTCAAGTTCCACAAAAAATATAAAACCTTGTAACCAGTTGTAGTTAGCAAGGGTCAATTCACAGAGAACTAATTTAATTAACACAAACTGAATCCTAATTCAAATTATAAAAATAATGAACAGTAAAAAGGGGGGTTTGTTTGTTAAAACTATAAGAAGGAATTAAATTGAAAGTAACAACAGTAAATACGATTTGATTTACCAATTTAAAGAGATTGGTTAAGATATGGAATCCACAATTATATTTACATGATAATGCTAATCTACATACCCTTTATCCCAACATGATCAATTATGTCTCTATGCAATTGTGAGATTAATTCTCTATTTTCCTTAGGTTTTGGTTAATTTAGCAACCGCTCAAATTAAACCCTAATCACTAGTTAATTATAAAGCAACCACTCTTATATCCATCTAATAACAATATTAAGATTTAGAAAACCAATTACACTAAGGTCCAATCACATATCGGGGTTGAATTACTTAGATCATATGTCTCACTAGTCCTACCACCGCAACCGCGTATAGCAATCCTAGTTTTACCACTTTCGAAATTAGAAAAGAGTATAAAAACCTTTATACCGAATTAAGAATAAAAACATATGAATAAAAACATAACTGTATTGAAATAAAGAGGTATGTAGAATTCACAAAATCAAAACTAAGGTTTCATCTTCTCTTAACCAAATAAGAAACTTAGCCGCACATGGCAAAATCAAAATCACAAGAAACACAGAAGAAAAACATCGTCCAGAATAAAAGAAGAGAAGAAAACTAAAGATCAAACTAGTTTCCAAGGATTGAGGTTGATTGATCTTCGATCGCTCGAACCCCAGTCTCTAATCTTTGATCAAATCTCTCTCTTTCTTGTTCTTCGTATTTCCTTTAGTTCCTTGACGGCTTCCAGTCCAGATCCCCTTTTAGGAGCCCTGAGCAATCCTATTTATAGCTTTTGATACTTAACTCCTCAATAAGATTGAAATCTAATTTCCTGATTCGAAGACACGGGTCATGTCTGATGACACAGCCAACCCCGTGTTTGAGTCTATCAACACAATTCCAACAGGATTTGAAGGTAGAGAGGAACACGGCTTACCCCGTGTCTAGGGACACTAGACATGGGCTGTGCTCTCAGGAGCACCCTGAATTGGATCCAATTTTTTATACCAGAGAAGGACACGACTTACCCCGTGTTTGAGGACACGAGCCGTGTTTTTGGTCATGCCCAATGCAGAATCTTATTGAAGTACCAGAGAAGGATATGACCCACCCCATGTCTAAGGACATGGGCAGTGTCACTTAATTTCTTCATATTCAGCTTTGATTCTTCACATGTTCCCTTTTCTCTTTGCTTTTAGGGTTGATATTGATCTCTTTGAGTCTTCATCTCTCTCTCTTTCCTCAAGTGGTTAACAAGCTTGGTTTGAAGCTAATGAACTCCAACACTCAAAGATCTCTTGAAAAACACAATCCAATTATGAGTGCTTGTAACAATAGTTAAGCATAGTTTCACAATAAACATTTGATTAAGCTTTATATCAGAAACTTAGCTAAATGTTAAGAATTAAGCATATATAGAGTTCAATTAGATTAAACATAAGACACTTAAGATTTGGAAATAATCGACTAATCATATGTTAAATACAGGTCGAGACCCTTCCAAGGGGAAAAAGAATAAGCGAATAGAATAGATAGTTTTTATTTGTTTTTGAGCAAAGCTTGTATATTATGATATTTGCTTTAATTTGTATAAGGTTTATGTATTACACTATGCCCTTTGGAGGCTAATGATATACATATATATATATATATATATATATATATATATATATATATATATATATATATATATATATAT
Organism: Ormosia semicastrata; assembly: GCA_029884595.1. Lineage (NCBI taxonomy): Eukaryota > Viridiplantae > Streptophyta > Magnoliopsida > Fabales > Fabaceae > Ormosia > Ormosia semicastrata. The sequence continues at coordinate 563,083 of JAQQTO010000062.1, forward strand.
ATGATCTTTTCTTTCCCTCTTAACTCTTTATAATAACGTGTATGGTTATTATGAAACAATTAAGTTATTTTTAAGTTAGAAGTGACATGACTAATATTGTTTACTATTGTATATTTGGAATATACTAAGGTATTGATATTAGGATGTTGCACTATGCAAACCCTATAATCATTGTGCATTAACCTTAACCACTAAAATTATGTCTTAAAATCTCATTCTCCCTCTATTGAATGTATTCTAATAGGTTTAGGGTCAAATCACCTCTAAATTCACTTATTACCACTTCAAAATCTTACACCAATAAGAATTTAGTTAAGTAACCTCTTGCATGAAATCCTATTGATTAAGTAGTAATCATTACCTTTTATTTTTGATAATAACATATTTTCTATTTGGATGATTAGCTAATATGTATATATGCATTTTATTGGTCATTTTCTATTATCATAAAATAATTCTATTTATTTGTAATAATTATTTACTTAATTAATTTATCTTACATATTAATTAATCACTAATTAACTTATAAACCAATTTATTTAATTATTTATTAATAAGAAAACTAAGTTTATTATATTAATTGTGAAATAATTAAATTATAATTATTCTACTTAATTTTTATTTCTTAAACATGAAAAATTCTAAATTATAAATAATATACCAACTATTTATAATTTTTTGAACTATTTTAATTAATCTTAGGAGTTAACTTGTTTGCTAAGTTACAATTAACAAACACGTACAATAAGAACATGGACGTAAAACTATGCAAACAAGTCAAGTAGTAGTTTATATGCTTTACCAGTTCTATAAACAGGCTAGAAAAGAGGTTGCTACAAGTGACCCCTACATTCTTTAAACCAAATGCCATCACCAGGCATTCATATATTCCTAGGGCCCTGGGCAATGAAATATTGCTTTGTGGATTTCCTCCTCAGCCTAGAAAATCTGGTTATAACAAAAATACCTATCCATAAATGTCAGAATGCCATTGTTGGCTGCTGCATCAACTAACATATTGGCTATTGGCATAACATACTCACCTTTACTCATAGCCAGATTCAAATCACGAAAGTCAATGTATATTCTAACCTGCCTACTTTTCTTTATAACTTGGACAATGTTAGTCAACCAATCAATGTACCTGGCTATTCAGATAAACCTCACCATCATAAGGCGTTCGACTTCCTCTTTGATTTTTGGCATTAATTCTAGGTTGAATCTCCTAGTGGACTGCTTGTGTGGCTTATATCCTTCCTTAATCGACAATCGATGTTCAACTAACTGTCTCAACAAACTAGGCATCTTATGATACTCCCAGGCAAAGCAGTCTTTGTATTGTTTGATAAGCCCAATCAATCAATCTCTGTCATTCTCCACTAGCAAGCCACTTACCCTAGTTGTTCTCGACTTTTAATTTGTTCCTAGATTCACTTTTATTAATGGGTATTTTGCCTCAAAACTAAGAGTCTCCTGGTTTATTGGAGATTCTGACTCTTCCATATTTATGTAACCTATTAGCTGATCATCCTTCTCGGCTTGCCCCCCAAGTGAACTGAGATCGGCAATTTCTAACTTTGACTCAATTGTGAAGAGGGCGGGCTATTGCTGGATGTCTTGGAATGTTCTATTCTGCTAATCCATAAACACCTAACTTAAGAGGCCGTGAGGCGACCTGAACTCTAACTTTGAATCCTTGAGAAGTAAGGTCGCATGATTGTAATGAACCTTCTTCATAATGTTATGGGACTACAATAGGCCTAACTTGAGGAGAATAAAAGATCGATTCAACCATCTTAATCTCAGCTGTAAACAGGTTTCTGGAACTACCTCAACTCTGTCTCCTTCCTAGAACATTAACATTTGCGGCAAAGTCAAGACACACACTGGCTCGTATGTATCTAATCCCTTCCTAGCAATACTGAATAGGTTGGCTTGGCATCAACGACAAAAAATGTTGTATTTGCAGTCTTTGATTCGACAATAATGTCAACTATCAAAACACTCACTACATCTATTGCCTCTCTTGTGAAGTTAGTAATCTTCATATTGGTGGTTAACAAATCAGCCTAAGATTTCCCAAGCTTTTTAAGAGTACTTAGAGGCATTACATTCAACACCGTGCCACCATCCATAAATACTAAGTTGATAGGCCTTTCATTAATGTGAGCCCTAATATATAAAGGCTTCAAATGATTTGTCATATCTTCAATTGACCTCTCAAGTGCCATTATGGTAGGCCTGTCATATGGCTTTAGTTTGGCTAATGTAGCCCATTATGCTCTTCAACAAAAACATCTCCCTCTAAGCTATCTGGTCACTCAACATCAGCCACGAGTTCTATTGGGAGGATGGTAATGATTGAAACATGAGTAGTCTTAGTGTTATTCCTATAATCCAATAAGTCCTCATCTAAGAACTCATCATCATCCCCGTCCACTGGTTCTTCTATTTTAGTTTTCAATGTTCCTCTAACTCTATTATGTTTGCTCCCAAGCACCAAGTCCTTGTTCTCTGATCCTTCAGCTTTGTTTGCCTCTAGCTTTTAAGGTGACTCCACTTCTTCCCTAATGACTATTTTGGTCTCAGCTAACATCCTCAACATCTGTTTCATCTTTTGTGTGGACCACTGGCATTGTCCCCTTCTATTATGCATCTGAGTCAATGGAATAGTCATCTCTTTTTGCTCCTGTTTCGGCACAAGCTTATTTAAGAACCATTGCCTCTTTCTACATCAACTCTTGGTTTGATGGTGCTCTGTGACCCCAGTTGTTCATCATTTCTAGCTATAACATGGAGTGTAGAAATCCCTTTCTAGACATTAAATTATGCAATGGTCTTATTTTCTCTTGGGATTGGTTATTCATCAACAACTGGATACTTCATATGCTTAACCATTCTATTGCTTTTTGGCTACTCCTCCCTAGGCAACTCTAATCTTTCAAAGATGCTCAACTTATGGACAACATAATTCAACTATCTAGGTCTCGCATTCAGATGCCCCCTACCTTCTTAGGTTCTGAGGTTATCCTCGGCTCCCTAATTCCCCATTATTTTTGCACCATCGGTTGCCACCTTCTCTATGGTTGATCAGAGGGTAAGCCTGATGATGACACTATATTGATTGAAACAACCAGGAAAAGGATTGGAATTGATTGTCATCTCAACTACTCCGTTATCAGCTAACTTGAGTCTTCTTTCTTTCAAGGCCTTCTAGATAGCATTATTGGAAACCACACAATTATAGTAGCATGCCTATAAGAGTAGTGCCAATTATAATTTTTCTTATTCTTGAGTTCATCAGCTGAAGGTATCTTACGCCCCTCGGGTAGTTTGATATGTTGATCCTTCAATAGGTAATTGAAAATCTGATCAACTTGGTATGGTGATACTACTAGCGAGTGCTACACTATCAACTACACATTCAGTTGAATAGGAATCTATGACTGCACCAAAGACTGTCTTACCGACTACATATTGATTAGAGGTTCGGAGCCTATGGTTGCACCATCAACTACTCCATCGGCTGGGCTATAGGTTACTACAAATATTGAGGAGTTGTAGACGATTGAATGACTGAGTCACCAAACCAGCATATCTGTAAACTAATTCTAGTGCACCAAGACAACCTATTGTGGTAGTGGTCAAAAACTAGTGGAAGAAGATGAGTTTTCCTTGTTCTGCTAGTTAACCCTTTGCTCTTGCTCTTGAACACTATAAACTTCATTGTGCACCATTGATTTAACATTGTCTGTCAACTATTGAGATATATGATACATCAAGTCATTCAGCCCAATATTAATTTGCTGCCTAATGAAAAAAGTAATCATAACAGTATGTTGCTCATGATGGAAAATCTCTTCAATCACTAGACTAGTTTGAACATAACTCATGGTAGTGGTTGGTTGAGAGGATGACATCCTAAAGGGCTGAGAAGTCATAGTCTGAGGAGAGGACATCTCAACTGACTTTCGTCTACCATTCTTCTTAGGCATAGATTGTGGAAGATCCATATCACATATAGTCTGTCCAGACCTTAAGTGCATATGCCGGCTATAATTGTGACCTGGCAATGGAAACTTCCATATGCTACTTCCCTTGGCCCTACCATGCATGCCAAAAATATGTTTGCGAAATTTACCTAGTTGATTAGTTGAATGGCTCGGTTAATTTGCAACTCTTGATTCCCAATAATCAAGTGATTAATGTCAAGGAAAGGACTCTATTCCTTGACTGTGCACTCTTAGGATGACTATAGAAAACTCCTAGATGGAAAGTAATCAAGCAGCTTCCAAGTGATCGGCTAATGGCAAACAAAGATTTTGTTAAATGTAAAGACAAATGAATAAAATGGCAATAGTAAAGCAATATAATGCTGAAAAGTTAAAATAATGGAAAGTAAGAATGTTGTAAGCCAAAAGGTTGAAGATAAGGAAATAAAGAAAGTGTTGTATTGATCTGCTGGTTTGATTATTGTGTCGTGGGTACAACTAAACTCTCAAAACTATATATATAGAATAAAATTGGAACGTTAATCGGCTTCTACCCTATTTGCCACATTTTCATATTCACAATCCATGTCTAACTTAGTGGCTAACAACATAAGAACCACTGAACATTGCCTTGGCTAATTTTACCCAACATCTGCCTAAGTACAATGAATCTTATCAGCCAATGACTTAACCCATTATCCTATTTTCATGGGAATTGGCTGTTACATTCTCCTTTGTGCCTATCTTTAATCAATTACTTGATAATCACATATTTTATATATTAATAAACCTTCATCTTTAGTCATTTACACTCCTTATGTACTTAATTCCTAGAGGTTGGTCATGTTTTGCAAGTTTGGACTCAAATTGAGCTTAATTGATAATTCCTAACATTGTTGAGGTTTTACACTATTTCTATATTTTGGTCATATCTTGAGTTCTAGATATCTGATAATTATGCATTTTACCTCGTAGGAAAGATGAGAGGAAGCTCTACAACTTTCATGCAGAGCTCAAAGTCTCAATCGGATGTCTAGTGGACCTAATTGGGCCTGGAAGTTCAGACTCAGATTTGGAGAGCATATGGCATTAAAGTGAGCATATCTTGGCAAATTCAAGTCCAAATCAGATGAGACTTAGGCCATTGCATTCCTATAAGGCCCAACTGTGTTTGGGAAGCATAATGAGATACTAGTGGCCAATTTAGGCGGCAGTTTTAATTGTAAAGAATGGGAATCCGAGATCAACCCCACAAGCATCATAATTACACTTCCACCTTCTCTATTTAGATCTAGATCGAGTATTCTGACTTCATTCTGCTCTTACTCTATGTAATTTTGTTTTGCTCTTTTTTTGTCATATTTTTATGAGTTCTTTCCTTCTCATGGAGAGCTAAACACCTTGTAATCAATTCTGGAATCTTGGAGAAATTTTGGTTTGGATTCTAGAGATCTTGTTTTGATTTTGTTTTTCTGATTTGTATTTGGATTCTTCTTCTTCTCCTTTTTTTTCTTAATCTTAATCTAATTAGATCTGGTTTTGAGATTGAGAATTGTGATTGAATTTAGGTTGATTAATTTGATTTAATCATAGAATTAGAAGTTAGGTGCTGAATTGTGCTTATGTTAATTGAATTCGGATCTAAAATTAACATAGATCTAATATGAATTATGCGATTGTGAATTTGTGTATCTATTGTTAATTGAATTCTAGATGATTGTCTAGTATGAATTCTGGATTTAATGCAGAGATTTTGGTTAATTCCAAGTTAATCATTCAAATGTAATTCAAATGTTTGATTTGTGATCTATGATAGAATCCATCAAATTTCAGATAAATTTCTGAATCGATTAAGCTTTTAATTGATTGTTCTTTCATTAATTCTATTATTTTGTATTCTGTTTATCAACTTCTTCCCCCAATCTCGGCTTGATCTGATTAAATTGTAATTAAAGATCCTTGAGAGATGATCCGGTGTTAACTCCTATGCTACAAGCCATAAGTACAAATCGGTTTAATTTTGATTGAGTTCGGTGCTCGCCAAAATTTTGGCGCCATTGTCGGGGATTTGTTGATTGCGATCTAATCATATTAAGTGAACATACTAACTCTTGTTCTTGCCCTTATTAAAAATTAACTCTTGTTCTGTCATTACATTCTGATCATAACTGCTGAATTACATTCTGTTGCATTGCTATTACTGTCACATGAGTTATTACTGTTGTTGATCGTTCTTTTGCTGCCTTTTGTGACAATTGCATTACAAGATCTCATTGTAAGTATCCTTCACTCATTTTGGACATGTTCCTAACTGTCTAACATTGTTTCATATCAGCTAGCACGTTTTCACCATTTTCTGATTTTTACGGGTGTAGGGGCAGACTAATGTTAATTTGACTGTGGAGTTTTGAGTTGAGACTTGGTCCTTAAGGTTTAATCATCATTTTGAGGAAGGTTATCTCTTAGGGATCATCCACTCGAATTTTACCCAAATTCCATCATCTGATAGGAATTTTGAGAGAAGTAGGGATATAACGATAATTTCTGCAATTGTTTTTGTATCTCCGAATAAGCTGATTTTTGGTCAGTTGATAGAAAAAAATTTAAATCACAAAGCTAAATATGCCTTTTAGGCAACTCTAGCTATGCTCTGTTTTCTAAAATTCCATCATTTAGACCATTTTTTTCAATTTTTGAAATATTTTCTTTGCATGATAATTTTCTAAATCAGTGTAGTTTTCATTTTGTGGTGGTCCCATAATTTTTAAAATTCATTTGATATAATTTTTATGTTTTCTAGCCATTTCTGTAGTGTAGATTTGTATGCTTTTGCGTTTTTGACATCCCGACGCCTGTTTAGCCTTGATTGGTTCATGACTAGGTCTAATCCTAATATCTTGCTTGAGTTTGATCCTAAGATTGATAGAACATTGCATAGGTTGATTAGAACTAGTAGGCTAAGTGAAATGATTGCTTCTGAATTTAATTGTGACATTGATTCTGTCATTGCTGAATCTGTCAGTACATCCAAGAGTTCTAGTGATTTTTCAACCATGGCCGATAACACGCTTAATAGGACTCTTAAAGAGCTTGCTGCCCCTGATGTCACTTATCAACCATTATGCATTCAGTATCCTGAAATTGATGTTGATTTTGAGCTAAAGTCTGGCCTAATCCATTTACTTCCTAAGTTTCATGGACTTGCAGGTGAGGATCCCCACAAGCATTTGAAAGAGTTCCATGTTGTGTGCTCAACTATGAGACCTCAACGCATAAATGAATAACACATCAAGCTGAGAGCATTTCCCTTCTCCCTTGCTGATGCAGTCAAGGATTGGCTTTACTATCTTTCACCTGGTTCTGTGACTTGCTGGAATGACATGAAGAGGCTATTTTTAGAGAAGTTTTTTCCTGCCTCCAGAGCTGCTGCCATTAGGAAAGACATATGTGGCATCAGATAGATTTCTGGTGAAATTTTACATGAGTATTGGGAGAGGTTTGAGAAGATGTGTTCAAGTTGTCCACACCACCAAATCAGTGATCAGTTGTTGATCCAATATTTTTATGAAGGACTGATGCCAATAGACAGAAGCATGATTGATGCTGCCAGTGGAGGAGCCTTAGTAGACAAGACCCCTGTTGCTGCAAGAGATCTTATAGCAAACATGGCAGCGACTACTCAACAGTTTGGCATATGAATAATTACCTCAACCAGAGGAGTGAATGAGGTTCAAGTGTCTCATGTAGATCAATAGAGAATGGAACATAAGCTTGATGAGTTGACCTCATTGGTGAGGCAGTTAGCAGTGGAACAACAAACACTTATAAAAATAGCTGCAACTGTATATGGAATCTGTTCTTGTTCATCTCATCCTACAGATGCTTGTCCAACACTTCAGGTGAAAAATTCTACCGCTCAAGCCTTTCCTGTTGCTACAGCAGGAATTTTTTTTGGTATATCCCAATATTAGCAGCCCCAGCAACATAGATATGATCCATTCTCCAACACATACAACCTTGGTTGGAGAGACCATCCGAATTTGAGATATGAAAATACAACACAACAGCAGTACAAGCAATCATTCCAATAGCCATTACAGCAGCAGCAGTTTCAAAATGAAACTGGACCAAGTAGGCAATTCCAACAGCCTATGTAGCAACCCTTCTAGCTACCAGGTCCAACAACCACAAAATCTGAGCCTTCCTTTATGGACTTAGTGAAGCAGATGGCTACAAATAGCATTTAGTTCTAGCAAAGGACAGAGGCTTCCATACAAAATTTAGAGACACATATTGAACAATTAGCCTTTACATTAAGTCAATTGCAGTCCTAAGGTTTTGGGCAGCTTCCCTCCCAAACAGTTCCAAAATTGAAAAAAGATATGCATGCTATTATGTTAAGGTCTGGGAAGTCAGTTCAATCATCACTTGAACCTCAAGTTGCAGCTAGCAAACCATAAGCAGTAGAAGATTCTAAATCTGATTCTGATAAACCAGTGGTTGTTAGTGATGAGCAACAGTCTCCCATAGCTCTACCCTTTTCCCCAGGGAGCTATCCAGTCAAGAAAAGTAGAAGAGGCCAAGAAAAATAAAGATTTGCTTGAGACTTTTAGGAAGGTGGAAGTCAATATTCCACTATTAGATGTAATCAAGCATATACCAAAATATGTCAAATTCTTGAAAGAATTGTGTACTCATAAGAGGAGACTAAAGGGTAATGAGAGAGTTAGCATGGGGCAGAATGTTTCAGCCATCCTCTAGCCAAATATGCCTCCAAAATGCAAGGACCTTGGAACATTCACCATTCCTTACATAATAGGCAGCCAACAATTCACTCACGTAATGTTAGATTTGGGTGCCTCCATTAATGTTATGCCCAAATCCGTCTTTGAATCCTTGCACATTAGAGAGTTGAAGCCTACCGGAATCATTATTCAACTAGAAAATAGGAGCACGACTCATCCATTAGGAGTGCTTGAGGATGTTTTGGTAAGGTTAAATGAGTTAATATTTCCAGCAAATTTTTATATTCTGAACATGGAAGATGAATTTGCATCTAGTCAGCTGCCATTAATTTTAGGTAGACCTTTCTTGAAAACTGTTAAGATTAAGATTGATATGCATGCTGGTACCCTTTCCATGGAGTTTGGTGATAATATAGTTCAATTTAATATCTTTGATGCCATGAAACATCTTTTAGAAGAGCATTCTGTTTTTCCGTTAGATGTCCTTGATATGCTAGTTGATGATGTGCATTTTGATATGCTAGCTGAATTGCCTGAGATTGTGAGATTTCTAGATGGTGTTGCTGTTTCTGCATATGCTATTTTTGATTTCATTGATTCTACTAACTCTGATTTTGATATAGCTACTGTATGTGATTTTGCTACTGATTTTGATCATACTGCTTTTTATGATCAATTTATTATTTTTGCATTTGCTGTTTCTGAATGTGTTGTTTATGATCAATTTCCTACTTCTGATCCTACTTATGTTTTTGATAAGTCTGCTATTCTTAATTGTGGTAAATCTAAATTTTTTGAGATTCTTGCTATTATGAATGGTGAATCTGCATGTTCTACATTACTTTATTTTATGAGATATGATCCTGCTGTTTGGAAAGTTCTGCAACCAGGTTGATACCTTCAATACAGAAACCACCTACCCTTGAGCTTAAGCCTCTGCCTGAGCATTTGAAGTATGCATATTTGGCAGATGATGAGCAGCTTCCGGTTATTGTAGTCAGAAAACTCCATGCTGACCAAGAGGCAAGATTGTTGCAGGTTTTGAGAGCAAATAAGAGGGCCATCAGATGGACATTGGCAGATATTCTTGGCATTAGCCCTTCCACATGCATGCATAGAATTTTACTTGAGGATGAAGCTAAATCAGTGCGATAACCCCAGAGGAGACTGAACCCTCTGATTCTGGATATGGTAAAGAAAGAGGTAACCAAGCTACTGCAAGCTGGTATTATTTACCCCATATATGATAGTACTTGGGTGAGTCTTGCACAGGTTATCCCCAAGAAATTTGGAGTGATAGTTGTGGTTAATTAGAGTAATGAGTTAATCCCTACCAGAGTGCAGAATAGTTGATGAGTTTGCATTGGTTATAGGAGGCTCAACCAGGCCACTCGGAAAGATCACTACCCCTTACCTTTCATTGATCAGATGCTGGATCGATTAGCTGGGAAATCCCATTATTGCTTCCTGGATAGATACACTGGCTACTTTCAGATTCATATTGCACCTGAGGATCAGGAGAAGACCACATTCACCTGCCCTTTCGACATCTTTGCTTACAGGCGGATGCCTTTTGGCCTCTGCAACGCCCTTGGTACCTTCCAGCGGTGCATAGTAAGTATTTTCTCTGACTTTCTAGAAGAGTGCATGGAGGTGTTTATGGATGATTTCACTGTATATGATTCTTCTTTTGATTCTTGTTTGGATAGTTTATCTAGAGTACTGCATCGATGCATTGAAACCAACCTTGTCCTGAATTTTGAGAAATGTCATTTCATGGTCGAATAAGGTATAATTTTGGTTCATGTAATGTCTAGTGAATGTATTGCTGTTGATCCTACAAAAATAGATGTTATTTCCTGTTTATCTTACCCCACATGTGTGCAGGAAGTTTGTTGTTTTCTTGGGCATGTAGGTTTCTACAGGCGCTTTATCAGAGATTTCAGTCAAATAGCCCTTCTGCTATCCAATCTGTTGCAGAAAGATGTGGAGTTCTTATTTGATCATTTAAAGCGAGCTTTGACCAGTACCCCTGTCATTCAGCCACCTGATTGGACACTCCCATTTGAGCTAATGTGTGATGCTTCTAACTATGTTGTGGGAGCTGTCTTGGCACAGAGAGTGGGCAGAGCTTCTCATGTGATATACTATTCTTCACGAACTTTGGATGCTGCTCAAGCAAATTACACAACCACAGAAAAAGAACTTTTAGCTATTGTGTTTGCATTAGACAAGTTTTGATCCTATTTGCTAGGTTCTAAGGTTGTGGTATTTTTTGATCTTGCAGCTCTAAAATTTCTTTTGAAGAAGCTTGAAGCTAAACCACAATTGATTAAGTGGATGCTGCTACTCTAGGAATTTGATGTGGAGATTCGAGATAAGAGTGGAGCGAAAAATTTGGTAGCTGATCACTTGAGCAGAATTGAGAGAGCCTCAGATCCCCTTCCCATTGATGATTCGTTTCCTGATGAGCAGCTTTTATAGCTGCAAGGTAAGGTCACTTCTCCTTGGTTTGTGGATATGGTAAATTACCTAGTTGGTGGTGTTTTCCCTTAATGTTTTACTAGGGCTCAGATTGATAAGTTGAAGAGTGAGTCTAAGTATTATGTGTGGAATGATCCTTATCTTTGGAGATTTGGTATTGATCAAGTCATTAGGAGATGTGCACCTGATAATGAGTTCCATTCTATTCTTAGCTTTTGTCATACACTTGCATGTGACGGTCATTTTGGTCCTCAACGGACTACTAGGAAGGTTTTGGACTCTAGTTTATATTGGCCTACCCTATTCCATGATGCATATTTGTTTTGTAAGTCTTGTGAACAGTGCCAAAGAACAGGAAATATTTCTCGTAGGAATGAGATGCCCCAACAACCCTTGTTGTTTTGTGAGATTTTTTATGTGTGGGGTATTAATTTTATGGGTCCTTTTCCTGTATCATTTAGTTTTGTTTATATTCTGCTTGCTGTGGATTATATATCTAAATGGGTGGAGGATAAGGCCACTCAGACTGATGATTCTTAAGTGGTTGTGGATTTTGTTAGGTCTCACATCTTATGAAGGTTCGACATTCCGAGGGTCATAATTAGTGATCAGGGTTCACACTTTTGCAATCGAAGCATGGAGGCTTTGTTGAAGAAGTATGGAGTCATGCACAAGATTTCTACACCTTACCACCCTTAAACCAATGGGCAAGCCGAGGTCTCTAACAGAGAGATCAAGCAGATACTTCAGAAGACAGTCCAACCAAATAGGAAGGATTGGAGCAAGAGACTTGATGATGCTCTATGGGCTTACAAGACCGCTTATAAGACTCCGATTGGGATGTCTCCTTATCAGATTATTTTTGGCAAAGCATGCCACTTTCCAGTGGAAATTGAGCATCGTGCATTTTGGGCAGTGAAGAGGTGCAACATGGACCTAGACCAAGCAGGCATGGAGAGAAAGCTATAGTTGTAGGAATTAGAGGAGATCCGTTTGGAGGCCTATGAGAGCTCCAAGATTTATAAGGAGAAGACCAAAGCCTTCCATAATAAACTCATTGCTAGAAAGGAATTTCAAATTAGTCAAAAAGTTCTCCTTTATAATTCTCGTCTTAGGTTAATGCCCAAAAAATTAACGTTTAGGTGGGATGGACCATTTGTTGTTACTAATGTTTTTCGTTATAGTGCAGTTGAGCTCTAAGATGTGACAACAAAGAGAATATTCAAGGTCAATGGGCATCGACTTAAGCATTTTCATGAAGATTGTCAAGAGCAAAATATGGAAGTGATGGCTTTGCTCAATGCCATTTACACGGATGAAAAATGAGGGAGACTTTTACCACACTTTTATTTTATTTGCCATGACTACTTTGGTGATTTGCATTATGCATCTTTCCTATGTTTACATTGAGGGCAATGCAAAATTTAAGTGTGGGGGAGGAATTTTAGCATTCTATTTTTGTTTTCAATTTTAATGCTTCTACTGTTTAATTTTCTAGTTCTGTTGTTTCTGTTGTTTTGATGTTTCTGTTCTGTTGTTTATTTTTCTATTATTGTTTCTGTTTTGATTTTGTTTTCTGAGTTTGTTTACTGTAAAAAAAATTAAAAAAAAATGTAAACACAGATCAACCAAAAACAAAAACAAAAACAAAAATAATGCTTTGAAAAAAAAAACTGTCTGCGAATGGATTTTAAGTTGTGTCAAAGTGATGATCAAGTAAAAGGTTCATGGTTTGAATTAGTGGATTGAGTTTGATAGATGCAGACCTTGTGAGTTTTTGAGCATATTGGTGGATTTTAACATTTGCACCATTCTCCTCTTTCTTGTGTGATTTTCATTCATGTCAATTGATCACTGTAGAACTTGCTTTGATTCTTTTTTAGACTACATTTTCACTTGCATGCATAAACATGATTGAGACATTCTTTCTTTTATTAGGTACTTTAGCCAAATAGTCAACCTAGCATTATTTTCCTTTGATTAACCCCTTTGAGCCTACTTGCCTATTCTTTATTTTAGCTCATTATATGCCTTATGTGAAAAACCATGTTTTACCTTACCTTAAGGAATGAAAGAACATTGGTTCATTTTCATTAGAGAAACTCTTAGGCTTGTGGGTAATTAATAGTTCAAGTATTGGGGCTGTACAAATTGGTGTGCAATATGTAAAATGTTTGAAAAAAAAAGTATGTAAATAAATAAATAAAAATAAAGAAAGATAAAAAGGAAAAAATGCAAGAGAGGTTAAATTTTTTTTAAAAAAAAGAGAAAAATTCATATTTGTTACTTGTCATTTGAGTTCCTTCCCAATGCTCTTTTATTCTCTTGGGTGTTTAACTTGCCATATCCATATTATTTTCTTTCCTTACCTAGGCCCCATTACAACCTGGAATAAAGTTCTCTTGATTTTTGTGTACATGTGTTTTAGTAGTGGAGAAGTAGAAAATAAGCAAGTTTATGGTAGTGTAATTTTCATGGATTGAATTGAATGAAATACTTACCCTGTAAACACTTAAGGGATTGAGAGTGTATCCTGTGATGATCTATCATTCTTGATTCATGCTTTTCAAATTGATGATACCTTGCTTGTTCAAATTTAAGATGGAATAAAAGTTACCTCATGAATGCTTTGTTCCCTTAAATCTTTGGTTGTTTTTCTTGCTTATAGATTTTGCATTCTTGAATGTCATTTGAAATTGAGTCTTTTAGAGTTTTTAACTTTTGAGTTTGTTTTGTTTTTCTTTGTTCCCTAGTTGGGTTTTATGTGTTTTGCTTAAGAGTGCAAAAAGATAAGTGTGGAGAAATTTGATAATCACATATTTTATATATTAATAAACCCCCATCTTTAGTCATTTACACTCCTTATGTACTTAATTCCTAGAGCTTGGTTATGTTTTGCAAGTTTGGGCTCAAATTAGGCTTAATTGATAATTCCTAGCATTGTTGAGGTTTTACACTATTTATGTATTTTGACCACATCTTAAGTTCTAAATATCTGATAATTATGCATTTTACCTTGTAGGAAAGATGAGAGGAATTTCTACAACTTTCATGAAGAGCTTAAAGTCTCAATCGGATGTCTAATGGACCTAATTGGGTCTAGAAGTTTTGACTCAGATTTGAGGAGCATATGACATTAAAGTGAGCATATCTTGACAAATTCAAGTCCAAATCAGATGAGACTTGGGTCATTGCATTCCTATAAGGCCCAGCTGTGTTTGGGAAGCATAATGAGACACTAGGGACCAATTTAGGGGGTAGTTTTAGCTGTAAAGAAGGGGAATCCGAGATCAACCCCACAAGCATCATGATTACACTTCCACCTTCTTTATTTAGATCTATATCTAGATCTAGATCAAGCATTCTGACTTCATTCTCCTCTTGCTCTCTGTAATTTCGTTTTACTCTTTTTTTCATATTTTTCTGAGTTCTTTCCTTATCATGGAGGGCTAAACACCTTGTAATCAATTCTGGATCCTTGAAGAAATTTTGGTTTGGATTCTTAAGATCTTGTTCTGATTTTGTTTTTCTGATTTGTATTTGGATTCTTCTTCTTCTCCTTCTTTTTATTAATCTTGATCTGATTAGATCTTGTTTTGAGATTGAGAATTGTGATTGAATTTAGGTTGATTAATCTAGTTTAATCACAGAATTAGAAGTTAGGTGCTGAATTGTGCTTAGGTTAATTGAATTCGGATCTAAAATTAATATAGATCTAACATGAATTATACGATTGTGAATTTGTGTATCTATTATTAATTGAATTCTAGATGATTGTCTAGTATGAATTCTAGATTTAATGCAGAGATTTTGGTTAATTCCAAGTTAACCATTCAAATGCAATTCAAATGTTTGATTTGTGATCTATGATAGAATCCACCAAATTTTGGATAGATTTCTGAATTGATTACGCTTTTAATTGATTGTTCTTTCCTTAATTATATTATTTTGTATTCTGCTTATCAACTTCTTCCCCCTAATCTCAGCTTGATCTGATTAAATTGTAATTAAAAATCCTTAAGAGATGATCTGGTGTTAACTCCTATGCTACAAGCCATAAATACAAATCAGTTTTAATTTTGATTGAGTTCGACGCTCGCCACTACTCTCTTTTAACTGTGCAACATCTTTGCAACCACTTCAACGTCTCCTATTTTTAAGGGGCTATAGTTTTGATTTGGTCAGCCAAATTCTAGCTAATATGTACATGCGGCCTCCAACTAGATCTATAAACTCCAGGTCCAACACATGAACTTGGCCTATTATTTGCTGCCATCATGTAATCTCCTTTAGCCTAGTTCCTCTTAACTACTGAAGGAACCATCATCTAACTTGGCTTGACTTTTTAGCTGACCAAATAATTTTTAGGCGTTAGCAAGTTCATAGAAAACAAGTGGGCCATTGCATATATGTAAATATGAATTGCACCTGATTCTATGGGGCCAATCTTCTAAATTTAAATCTATTTGTCGTTTACTATTTTCTTGCTATCAGTTCCATAGCTTGTATGTGTTGGGAATTGTGGACACATCACACAGTGGAAAAACAAAAAATCCCACCAAGGATCTGCGCAAAAAGAGACCATAATCCGTGTTTTTGAGTTTACCTCTTGAAGTGAGATGAAAAACAAACAATGTGAATCATCAACATTGTAACAGCGACGATGTCTCTGCGGTATCCACACGAACAGACTCACGAACGTCCAATGTACGCAAAAAGGAGTCACACGTCTTTGACACAGTGCTAGCTGCGAAGATAAAAGAAACCTGTCATTCTCTCACTAACTGTTTCTATAGGTGCGGCTAGGGTTCTATTATGCATGCTTTGCAGCCCCTTTAGCAGTACTATTTGTAATGGTGACTGCCTTAAGTGAGTGTGAGCAACAGGGTTAGCTATACAGCCTTTGGACTCATCTGTTATAAGTTAGGCCCACGATGCAATCCGAGTCAAACTTGAATTCTCATTACTCCAATTTAGTCTGCTATATGTGTGTGACCCTACAGGTTCTCATAACATTGGTAGTAATATTAAAATCCCATTTTAATATTACAAGCAGTGAGTTGTATCTATCAACACATCGCTGGTACCTAAGTAATAAGAATGTCAGTGATTTGACATAACATTTTCGTGACTAATATTTTTGTGTAGTTTAGTCTTTTTGTCAAGATATCTAAATTGAACACAAGGCATAGAATGCGTCACCTTTGTATAATTCAATCATTCGTTTCCTGATACTTGAGTAGACTTTGTAACAACAAATGAGATCAATATCTCATATTGACTCATTTGGGCATGGACATGCATTTCGCAGTCTCACTCAAACAAAGAGCCCGAAGATATCGCTCCTGTTATGTAGAAAGGACAAATCTCATCTAGGTCACTCACATCTCTCTGCATAATTCACAGTATGTCCAATAACTAACTTTATAATCACATTGTTATAAATGATGTTTGATGACATTAAAACACACAACTCCTTATGTAGGAATCATAATGATTTCAAGTCAAAGGACCACTACACCATTGTCACTATGAGAATCGCTTATGACATTCATGTAACGATCTATGTGGCGTTCTCATGGCGGGTTAGTCCAGTACATCATTATTCTAATATGTACCTATGTGAAGACTTGATATCTCATATCCATGACCCGTGAGATGTGGTCATTAGTCTACGCACATACTAGTCTCAATGCATTTTTGTTCTTTGAATTAACAATAATATTTGACTAGGGACATTTAAGAATAATGTTCTAATTTTATCCAATAGGATCTCATGGTCAAGTCATCCACTTGATGTCTTATGGCATCAAACTTACTATTTTAAGGACTTATTATGTTTATCATAAATAACACAATAAATTAAATGCCTCATATATTAAAAAATAGCATAATACAATATATGTAAATACTGTCAAAATATATCGGCCTCTAGGGCATACACCAACAACAGTATGACTATCCCGATAGACTAATGAGAACCCCTAATGTTATGATAGTTGGGAAGGTCGCTGTTGTCTGTGGGTATGGAGATGTTAGCAAGGGTTGTGCTTCTACCTTGAAGTAGGCTAGGGCTTGTGTGATTGTGACTAAGATTGATCTTATTTGTGCCTAGCAACATGCCACAGAAGGTCATCATTCATCAAGTTCTGACCCCAGAGGATGTTGTTTTTGAGGCTGACATCTTTATTATCACCGTTGATAACAAGGACACTAACATGGTGTTAGTGTGGAAGAATAATAGAAGAGACACTTTATAATTTTTTATTTCTTATTCAACAAACTCCAAAGTATATAAGATACTTAGAAGTGAAATAGACTTTACACATTCTATAACTCTCCTTAATTAACAATAGTAATTTTCCTTTAACTCATGAAATAAACCATCTTATAACTGCATAACTTCAATGAAATAATTCTCCCTAATGACACACCATAATTCTTCATTACTCATAGAATAACTCTCATAACTTTCATAACTCACAATAGTTACCACATCAAAGGTCACATAATCACCAAAATTCTATTAGCTCCAAATTATTATTTTTAATTAACATTCCCCCTTAATTTGAAGTCTTCTTCTTCATTCCAAGTCTTATTCGCAATTTTCAAAATTCTTCAAACTTGAGAAGCTTAGTAAAAATATCAGTAATTTGATATTGTGTCTTCACATATTTGGGCTCAATCATCTTGTTATCAACATACTCTCTAATAAAATAGAAACTTGTGTTTATGTGCTTGCTTCGATCGTGGTACACCGAATTTTTAGCAAGAGATAGTGCAAACTTGTTATCAATACAAATCTTTGTTGCTTCTTTTTGTGGAAAATAAATTTCTTTCAACAACCTTCTAAGCCATATAGCATGACAAGTGCAAGAAGTTGCTGCCACATACTCAGACTCACAAGTTGAAAGTGTGACAATGGATTATTTTTAAGAACTCCATGAAATAGCACAATCTCCTATAAAGAATACAAAATCGGTAGTGCTTTATCTATCATCAACATGTCCCACAAAATCACTATCACAATATCGCACAAGCTTGAAATAATTAGAAAATGAATAAACTAGCCCAAAATCAATTGTACCTTTTAGGTAACGAAGAATTCTTCAAGCAACTTTCATATAGGTAGGAGTAGGTGATTCCATGTAGCGACTCACTATTCCAGCCGCAAAAAAAAATGTTGGGTCTTGTCGAAGTCAAGTATCTCAAGCTTCCCACAAGGCTTTTGAAAATGGTGGAATCTTCTTTCACTCCATCATCAAACTTTGACAATTTAACTCCACATTCCATAGGTGTGTTCACAGAGTTACAATGAAACATGTTGAACTTTTTCAAAATATCCTTTGCATAGGCTTATTGAGAAATAAAAATCTCATCCTCCATTTGCTTCACCTCTAGGCCTAAATAGTATGACATGAGCTCAATATCGATCATCTCAAATTCATGTGCCAAAGCTTTCTTGAATCCTTCAAACAAAGTAGGATTAGTTCCGATGAAAATAAGATTGTCAACATAAAGACAAACAAGCAAAATATCTCAAATGTCATATGTTTTAACATAAAGAGCATATTCATGAACACATCAAACAAAGTCATTATCTTGAAAATACTTGTCAATACGGCTATTCCACACTCTTGGTGCTTGCTTCAACCCATATAATGCCTTTTTCAATCTCAAGACTTTATCTTCATGCCTTTCTACCACAAAGCCAAATGATTGCTCAACATATACCTCCTCTTCTAGATAGTCATTAAGGAAAACAGACTTTACATCAAGTTGATAAATCCTCAACTTCATTTGAGCCGCTAGAGCAATGATCAAATGAATTTTCTCCATGCGGACAACGGGTACAAACACTTCTTCATAGTCAACTCCATGCTTTTGCTTGTATCCTTTTGCAACGAGTCTTGCTTTATATCTCTCTACATATCCTTTGGCATTCTTCTTTATCTTGAACACCAATTTGACTCCAATTGCCTCATGACCCTTGGAAAGAGATCATAACTCCTAAGTGTTATTCTTTTCAATGGCTTCAATTTCCTCTTGCATAGCTTATCTCCACCTTTTGTCTTTGAAAGCTTCATCAAAGTTTAAAGGTTCACTATTAACAAGAAGGCAAAACAAATCAAAAGGCTCAGTCACATCATATAATTCTTCAATACTTCTCATTTTTCTTGGCCTTTCACTAGAACTTTCTTTAGAAGATGAGGATGCTTCATGAATGGGAGATGGTGATGGAGTCTTTTCTTGGATAGGTTTCATCGTCTCTTGCTCTTCATCTTCAAAGTATGGAAAGAAATCCTAACTTCCTTCTTCTTGTGCTTCCCATCTCCAAGTGGGTTTTTCATCAAACTTCACATCTCGACTCACGACAATCTTGCCACTGCTTGGGTTGTACAACTTGTAGCCTTTGGAATTTGGATCGTAGCCTATAAAAACATGCTTCACACTTCGATCACCTAGCTTGGATATCCCTTGGTCGGGTACATGAACATAAGCAACACTTCCAAAAACTCGCAAATGATTGACACTAGGTTTTGGTCGCACTCTACGCTTCTTGTGGTGTTTGATCCTGCACATTCTTTGTTGAAAAGCGGTTAAGCAAATAAACTGTACAAAAAACAGCTTCGGCCCAAAATTCCTTAGGCATATTTTTGGCTTTTAACATACATCTAGCCATATTAATAATAGTTCTGTTTTTTCTCTCCGCTACACCATTTTGTTGTGGTGATCTAGGAACCGTTAGAAGGCGGCGAATTCCATTTGTTTCACAAATTTTATTAAATTATTTAGATGTAAATTCGCCTCCTTTATCGGATCTTAGAGATTTGATTACATAATCACTCTCTTTTTCTACAAGAGCTTTGAAATTTTTAAAGGCTACAAATACTTTAGATTTTTGTTTTATAAAATAAACCCAAGTCTTCCTACTATAATCATCAATAAAAAGTAAAAATATTTATTTTTACCAAATAAGAAAGGATTGATTAGGCCACACATATTGGTGTGAACAAGTTGCAATGGCTTGGTTGCTTTTGTAGTTGCCTCCTTTGGAAAGCTTTCTTTTGCATGTTTGTTAAGGAGACATGCTTCACATAATTGATTGAGATGGTTAATTAAGGGCATCCATTTCACTATCTTCTTTTCTCCTAAGGCTTTGAGTGTTTCAAAATTCAAGTCACCAAATCGCATATGCCAACACCATGATTCATCTTCAACATTTGTCTTCAAACACTTTGCTTCAACTGTATTGAGATTCAACATGAACATTCTATTTTTGTCATAGACACCTTAGCAACCAAGTTAGCATTATGATATCTAAGCCAAAGATAACGATATTTCATATGAATTTCATATTCCTTCTCAACAAGTTGTCCCAAACTCAAAATATATATATTTTTAATTTGGGTACATAATAAACATTGGTAACTAACTTGTGACCATCATCTTTAAGATAAATTAAAATAGTACATTTGCCTTGAATTTGGACTTTTGAGGTGCCTGCAAATGAAACATTGCCCTTCACTTTCTCATCAAGCTCTACAATTTTTTTTTTTGTAGCCACACATATGATTGCTTGCACCATTGTCAAGATACCATGAGCTCTTGTCATCATTTTCATCATCTTTGAGTGCTAACAATAAGGTTGGCTCTTCACTTCAACCTCTTCTTTGTCCATAAGGTTGACTTTTTCTTCAATACAATTAATACCATAACGACATTTTGATGCATAATGCCCAAATTTATAACAATTGAAACATTTAATATTGGACTTGTCACACCTCCTCTCATTTGTTCTAGGATAATTGCCTCTTCCTCTAATCACTCCTCTTCCACGGCCCCTAGTTGAATGATGGCTTGTCTCTTGATTGTTGGAATTGTCACGATTGCCTCTTTCTCTTCCACCTTGGCCACGACCACGCCATCTTCCTCATCCACGTCCACGTCCTCTTTGACTTTTGTCTTCTCCATCATCTTGTAATGAAACCTTGGCTTTGAGGGCTTTCACCAAAGGCTCATTTTGCCTTTTTAACAATTTTTCTTCTTCAACTAGCATAGCCCCAAGCAACTCATCAATGGTCATGGTGTCTAAATCATTTGAATTCTCAAAAACACAAGTCACATAATCAAACTTTGGAGTCAAAGAACAAATGATCTTATCTTTCACACGATCATCTTCAATGTTTTCACCATACCTTTTCATTTGATTAACATTGGCCAACACCTTTGAGCTATAATCCAAAAAAGTTTCGAATTCCGTCATGTACAAAGCTTCAAACTCACATCTTAAAATTTGAAGTCCCACATTCTTCACATTGTCTGCACCTTAGAGAGACTTTTGTAAAATTCTCCAAGCTTCTTTCGCAGTGGACACATTGCTCACCTTCTTGAACATCAAATCATCCAAACCTTAATGGATTAGGGACAAGGCTTGTTGGTCTTTTTTCTTTGACTTTGCGAATGCTTCCTTCTCATTTTGAGACAAAGTGTTCTCATTTTGTGGCTTAGTGTAGCTACTCTCTACAATCACTCTCTACAATCTCCCAAGCATCTTGTGATCCAAGCAATGTCTTCATGCGACGAGACCAAATTTCATAGTTATATTTTGTAAGACGAGGGAATTGAAATGGAACCATTCCATTATTTGTCATCATTCAAATCTCACTAGCTCTTCATACCTTTTTGTTAGTGTGGAAGAATAACAAAAGAGACACTTTGTAATTTTTTTATTTCTTCTTCAATCAACTCCAAAGTACATATGATACTTATAGAAGTGAAAGAAACCTTACACATTCTATAACTCTCCCTAATTAACAATAATAATTTTCTTTTAACTCATGAAATAAATCATCCTATAACTACATAACTCTAATGAAATAATTCTCCCTAATGATGCACCATAATTCTTCATTACTGATAGAATAACTCTCATAACTTTCATAACTCACAATAGCTACCACATCAAAGGTCACATAACTACCAAAATTTTATTAACTTCAAATTATTATTTTTAATCAACACATGGTTGATCACATGAAGAAAATGAAGAACAATGCTATTGTTTGCAACATGAGTCACTCTGACAATGAAATCAACATGCATGGGCTTGAGACATACCCTGATGTGAAGCGCATCACTATGAAACCTCAAACCGACAGATGGTTTTACTCTGAGACCAACTCGGGAATCATTGTCTTGGCTGAGGGTCGTCAGATGAACTTGGATTGTGCCACAGAGCACCCCAGTTTTGTGATGTCCTGCTCCTCGGCCAGCCTGTTATTGCTCTGCTCGAGTTGTGGAGAGAGAAGACTTCTGGTAAGTATGAGAACAAGGTGTACAGTTTGCTTAAGCATCTTGTTAAGACGGTGGCTGCTCTCCACGTTAGCAAACTTGGACCAAAGCTCAACAAGCTTACGAAAGACGGTCCCTACAAGCCTGCTCACTACAGGTATACCGAGATGATCAACGTATGAAGATTATATTGAGGGAAGAGAAAGACGATTCTATGGGTGGGGTTGACTGTTTCACTTCCCTTTTTCGATATTTCTCATTGAAGTTAAGATTTGTGGTAGGGGAGGGTAAGAGCAAAAAAATCAATTTTTTCTCAGTTAAATGAGACCAAATGGATTTGAACAAGGCTTTGGTCGGGACTCTGTCAGTTATGATTTTGTAGCTATAAATAAGAAAAAAAATGGAATAGAAAATGAATTTAAGAATGCAACTTAGCAAAAGCACTTGGCAAAAGGGCGATGTACCTCAAACAAAACTACAAATTTAAGACCAAATTAAAAAAGAATTTAATTGCGTCGCACATAATTTATCTCGACAAAAGGATAGAATCTAGCATAGTTATTGAAAATTAAGTCGGAGTTTGGATGCAAGAATCCAGAATGATTGAAAAGCAATTAAATTTAATTAAACATGCAATTTCTTAAACCTACAATAAATACATAAAAATAAGATAAAGTTTTAGAAACAAAAAAAAAGTGAAAACTATGCTTAAGGGAAAAACACTGAAATTATGCTTAACAAAATTTGTAAAAATCACCAAGATTATATCTGTTAATATAAACACCGAAATTATGTTGAACAAAATTCATAAAAATCACACGTGGAAAGTTCTTCATGGTGCCCTTGCTGGATTGCCACCTAAGTTGGACTCAGATCGCAATCAAATACTCTCAAGCCCTAGCGTTCCTTCATATGATCAAGTCTCGGAACAACTGTTACGTCTTTTAACTCCTACAATTGTTACTTAATCCCTTGCACCTGTTAAATCATTTGCCTTAGTTTCCTAATCCAGCAACTGAGGCGGACGAGGAGGAGGTTGTGGTGGTACTTGTCCTCGTCCTCGTTGCATTTTTTGCAACAACTTTGGTCACATTGAGGAATGATGCAGAACCAAGGTCAATCAACAATGTACTTTTTGCAAATAAAATTGGTCAAATTGAGGAACAGTGTAGAACAAAGGCCAACCAATAATCTAAAATTATGAAATGTTGCTCGAGTTGTCCTATCTGACTCATTTGATGAGGTTTCTCTCTCTGTCACTAAGTATAATGAGTACCTCCAGCTCAAAGCAGCCATGCAGTCCACTACACATGCCACTCAGCCTGGTAATCTTACAACCTTTCTTTTACAGTCTTCATCTTTGGGACCTTGTATCCTTGATTCTGACACTTCTGATCATATGTCTGGTAACAAATCTCTTTTCTCTCACCTTACCTATACAGATACACTACCTAGTATTACTTTAGCCAATGGTACTCAAACTAAAGTTCAAAGCATTGGTCAAGCTAAATCCCTTCCCACTCTATCTTTAGATTCTATACTGTTTGTACCTGATTGTCCATTTAATTTGATATCTATAAGCAAACTCACTTGTACCCTACCTTATTATGTTATCTTTGCTAATGATACCGTTCTTGTATAGGATCGAGGTACCAGATAAATGATTGGAGTAGGACGTGAGTCTCAAGGCTTGTATCACCTCACTGTTCCAACATCTCTTATTGCTTGTTCTGCCATTGAGTCACCTAAAATCATTCATCAACGCTTAGGACATCCTAGTCTACAGAAATTACATGTTATGGTACGTAGTCTTTCTAAAGTGTCAACACTAGAGTGTGAGTCTTGTCAATTGGGAAAACATGTCTATAGTTCATTTCCTGAAAGAGTCGATAAATGAGCTAATGCTTTTTTTTGCTTTAATCCATTCAGATATTTGGGATCCTAGTCGTGCACTTCTACATTGGGTTATCAATATTGTGTTACTTCTAATGATTTTTCCCATTGTACTTGGTTATTTCTAATGAAAAATCGGTTTGAACTTTTTTTCCATATTTAAAGGTTTTTATTTAGAAATTGAAACTCAATGTGGTACCTCTATTACAGCTTTGCAAAATGACAATGCCCGCGAATATTTTTCTGCCCCATTTCAATCTATTTTGACTTCACAGGACATTTTACATCAATCGTCATGTGCTGATACCCCACAACAGAATGGTGTAGCTGAAAGGAAAAATCGACGCCTAGTCGAAACTGCTCGTACCTTACTCCTTCACTTCAATACACCATTTCATTTTTGGGGCGACACAATCATGACTGCATGTTACCTCATCAACCACATGCCTTTTTCTGTCCTCCAAAATCAGTTGCCCTATTCTTTGTTATTTCCCAACCAAGATATTTATTCTCTTCCTCTTTGTGCTTTTGGTTGTACTTGTTTTGTACATAACCTCACTCCAGGAAAAGATAAATTGGTTGTCAAATCTTTTAAGTGTCTTTTTCTAGGCTACTCTTGATTGCAGAAAGAAAGGTTACCGATGCTACTCTCCAGATCTCAAACGATATGTTGTCTTTGTTAAAGTCACCTTTTCTTAGACCAGTCACTTCTTTCCATCTATCTCTAATGGGTATCATGATCTTAACAGTATGCTCCCAGTTGGTCCTTCACCTGTTTAGGTTAGTCCCACACTTGTCTCGGCTCCTCCCATGATCACATATCAACGAAGACCACGTCCAAACCCTATTCACGCATCCATTGACCCAGTTGATTAGACAGACATTCCTGTTGCTTCAGATCTAGTTTCCAGTCTCCCTTGTGACTCATCTTCTACTCCATCAGACTCGCCGGATCCGCCTCCTGCGCCAGAACTGCCCATAGCATTACACAAATGTACCAAGTTCACTTGTAATCCTAACCCTATGTATGCTTGTCATTTGATTGATCATTGTTTATCACCTTCCTATTATGCCTTTGTGTCCTCTTTGGCTTATGTTTTTATTCTTAAAACTACAGGTGAATCTCTATCTTATCCAGGATAGCGACAGACTATGGTTGACGAAGTGATTGCTTTACACTCTAGTGGTACTTGGGAACTTGTCTCCTTACCTTCTGGTAAAATGATCGTTGGTTGTCGATGGGTCTATACTGTTAAGATAGGACCTGATGGGAAAGTTGACCCCCTTGAAAGCCCGCTTAGTGGCCAAAGGCTACACACAGATCTTTGGCCTTGATTATAGGGATACATTTTCTCCGGTAGCTAAGATTGCTTCTGTTCGCCTCTTTCTTGCCATAGCTTCTATTCATTCCCAGCTCCTTCATCAGCTAGATATCACGAATGCCTTCTTGCATGGTGAATTACAAGAAGAGGTCTATATGCAATAGCCACCAAGATTTATTGCTCACAAAGCACTAGACTTCGCCTGTCGACTACATCGATATCTCTATGGACTTAAACAATCTCCTCACTGGTTTCAGAGATTCAGCTCTGTCATCCAACAATTCGACATGACTCAATGTGCGGCTGATCACTTTGTATTCTTCCAGCTCTCTTCATCTGGCCTTTGTATCTACCATGTTGTTTATGTAGATGACATTGTCCTCATAGGGAATGATGAAACTGGTATCCAACATCTAAAGCAACATTTGTCAAACCATTTTCAGATGAAAGATTTGGGCCCTCTAAAATACTTTTTGGGCATTGAGGTTGCTTAGTCTCATATAAGAGTTGTCATCACGCAAAGACAATATGCGTTAGACATACTTGAAGAAACAAGTATGTTGGATTTTCGCCCTCGTGATACTCCAATGGATCCCAACGTCAAATAGGTCAGGGGAAGCCACTACAAGAACTAGGCAGATATAGACGTCTAGTTGGTAAACTTAACTACCTTACAGTAACTAGATCATATATTACTTTTGCTGTAAGTGTGGTAAGTCAGTTTCTAAATGCTCCTTGTGATAGTCATTGGGATGTCATGGTTCGCATTCTTAAATACATCAAGAGTGCACTAGGAAAATGGTTACTTTATGAAAACAAAGGTAATGCTCAAATTGTTGGCTATTCTGATGTTGATTAGGTGGGTTCACCATCAAATAGAATATCAACCTAGGGTATTGTGTCTTTGTTGGAAGTAATTTAATCTCATGGCGAAGTAAAATGTATAATATAGTTGCTAGATCCAACGCAGAGGCCAAATATTGCGTTATGGCAACATCAACATGTGAACTTACGTGGCTAAAGCAATTGCTTCAACAATTGAAATTAGGAGATGTCAATGAAATGAAACTGATTTATGACAACCAAATGGTATGTATAACAAGCGTAGAACAAAGCGTAGAACATATGACATGTACGCTCTAACTTGAAGGAGAATGCTAGAATAAAGCTCATGTTTCACATGATAAACATGTGAAACATGTGTCATAACTGAGTCTTAATGGTGATTATAAGATATTGTAATTACCACTTCATAAGATTTAGTGTTTATATTTAATTCTTTCATGTATCATTCATGTACCACCATGTATATAAATACTAGTTTATTTGTGTGAAGACACACACAATTCCTCAAATCATCTCTAATTCTATAATATCAACACCCTAGGACACTGCCCAAAATTAAGAATCCAATAAAGATGTACAATTTGTTGGAATATCTTAGATAGCAACTCTTAAGAAGCCACAGCCAGAAAAACAAAGAGAAGTCAAAAGCAAAATCCTAAGAGGCATCCAAAAAGATGCAAGATGCCACTCCAATCAGGTGCATGAAAGGGTTGCTTATAATGTACAGTACCATAAAATTTAGCCTCCTTCTTTTCACCTAGACTTTCACAACATACCAACAAAAGCTGTTCAAACATGGAAAGAACACACATCTTGAGTGAGAGATTTTTGTATAAACTTCGTCCATCCAAATTGCATATAATAAGTCAATAAAATATTGAGACATCATTAATACACTAGCAAACATAATATATTTTTATAATTAATGATTGTCAATACTTTATTGGTTTAGTGTACTCAAGTTGAGTGTACTAAGTTTATACAAGAACCCCTCCACCTTGAGTTTACAGACAATCCCAAAAAGATTGTTCCAAAGTAAAGTGGTCAGCTTTTTTTATATTTAAAAAAAAACCGGAACATAATATCATACATTTAGAGAGAGAGATAGAGAGAGCAGAGAGAGGCCAATAAATACGCAAGAATTCATTTCTATTACTTGAAAACATCAAAAGCACCCATTTATTCGGGCTCGATCCCAAAATATGATATTCAGAGCTTACAAATTGTTGTTTAACTCCTGCAAAAATACTTCAATACAACAGTTTGCCCCCATTGGCGAATGGAAGTTACAGACAATATCCAAATGCTTATAAAAGCAGCAGAGATGCTATGGACGGAAAATTCTGATAGCCTTTGTAACCTGAAGCCGACAAAAGGGACACCTTGATACTGCAGAAGAACATCTACGACACAATACATGACCACAAGGAACTATTGTTATATCAACCTCAGCACTCAGACAAACCCGACAAATCCATGCTGCTTTAGCCGTATCAGCCTCCTTTGTTGCCCTATCAACCTTTTCCTGTACAATTCATTATAAAGTAGCATGTCATTTCAAACTTAAATAAAATTTAACTCCACCAGATACATGCATCACTAAGAATCTAGAAAATCACTTTGTTCAATTATTATTTGTTCAACACACAGTATAAACTGTCCCACAAAGAATTAAACAACTGCTAAACAATACAGATGCAGTTTTCTTTTAATCGATAGTTGGAAGTGTCATATGCTTCCCCCATGTAGTATCTGACTGAATCAACAAATCTGTAGGAACACTGCTGCCAGAAAAACCTTGGGAGGCATTCGGTAAGTGGTTATTCTAATTTCCCAAGTAACAAGAAATCTATAAGATATTTGAGTATGAAATGTAGACAAAAATTCAAATTTTTCATGTTTGATATGTCAACCAATATGGGGTCTTAAACTTTGTCTATATCTCATAAACAAATTATAAATAGGTTTTCAAATATTTAGGAAATTAGAATACCCACTTGCCAAATTCCTCTTCAAAGAGAATATATTAATAGTGTCTTTGGTTTACAGGGTGGGGAAAAATGGAGGAATGGAAGGAAAATTTCAATTGGTCCTGGATTATCAATTGATTTGACGTATGGAATTGAAGCATCCATACCGCTAGAAGATTACAAGATAAAGCAAAAGACAATACATAAATATTTAATCCCTGTCCGTATTACAAATGCACAGATCACTCAGAAATCATAGTACTAAAAATTACAAATCACCTATCAGCAACAGAGAGAGAGAGAAAGAGAGAGATAAACCCAAGTAGTTCTCTTACTTTTATTAAGAAAAGAGAGAGCTACCTATTCAAGCTCTTACAGCTGTACAAAAAAATATAGAAGAATGCTAATACATAAAACTAATATTCTAACATAAGCATCCTATATACCTAACACCTCCCCTCAAGCTGGAGCATATATATCATATGATCCAAGCTTGTTACATATGTAACTAATTCGGGATCCTTCAAGGGATTTTGTGAGGATGTCAACAAGCTGAGCATTCGAGTTGACAAAGGTTGTGGCAATGTCACATGATATGATTTTCACTTTTTATAAAATAACAATCAATCTCAATATGTTTGATTCTTTCATGGAAGACAGGGTTAGAGGCAATATGCAGTGCAGTCTGATTATCACAAACAAGGGTCATCTGTCCAACATCTCCAAATTGAAGTTCTTTGAGCAACTGTTTTAACTAGGCAAGTTCACATTTTGCAGTAGCTATAGCTCTATATTCTACTTCTGCAGTGAATTAGTCAACAACACTCTATTTCTTACTCTTCCAAGAAATCAAGTTACCTCTGATAAACCCACAATATCCTGAAGTAGACCTCCTATCAGAGGGTGAATCGGCCCAATCAGCATCAAAGTAGCTCACTACTTGAGTGTGACCCTTATCTTCATAAAGAAGTGTTGTTAGTCACGTGTGATTCTCCATGATTCTATCTGTTTTTATATTATTTATTTCAGTTATTTGTTTCCTAGTATAGGCTGATTAGGATTTTATTTTTAGTCAACCTTAAAATATTCTGTTTCCATCTTTTAGTAATCCTAGTTTTTACTTTCCTGAAATTATGGAATTTGATTGGCCGATCCCGTATGTGGCCAACATCTATATATTGTACATATCTCCTTCATGAAATAAAGTGATACAAAGAAAAATATGTTACTCTATTTTTCTATATGGTATCAGAGCCCTCTTCTAAGGGCCTGAACTAGGGTTTATGATCCGTTTTGGCACCATGAGTGCTTATCAAACAACATCCCAAACATATCCACCCCTGACAGTCAGTCAAACAGCACCCCTACCCCTGCCATGGCTGCCGATAGCCCTTCGTTCATGATTACAGGACACCGGTTCAACAGGGCCAATTATCTAATATGGTCCCAAAGTGTTATGATGTTTATCTATGGTCGTGGAAAGGAAGACTACCTAACTGGAGATGTTGTTCAACTAGCCAAGTCTGATCCGACATACAAGATATGGAAAGCTGAGAACAACATGGTGATGTCTTGGCTTGTGAATTCCATGACAATGGAGATTGGGGAAACTTATATGCTGTACACCACAACTAAAGAGATCTGGGATGCTGTACGTGCATCTTATTCCAAAATTGACAATACTGTTGCTTTATTCTAGATAAAGGGCATCTTGAGGGATCTGAAATAGGGATATAAGAATGTTACTCAGTACTACAACACCTTAGTGAAGTACTGGAAATAGCTTGACCTCTATGAAGATCATCAATGGACCAACAACACAGATGCAGCCACATATAAGAAGATCGTGGAAAAGGACAAGATTTATAGCTTCCTTTTGGGCCTTAACACAGAGTATGATGCAGCCAGAGGTAGGATCATGGCCACATGCCCATTACCCTCACTTAGAGAAGTGTTTGCTGCAGTACAGTGGGAAGAGAGTAGACAACAACTGACTCATGGGCCACAAAACTCAGAACCAACTTCAGAGCTCTCTGCACTTGCTGTTAGGAGCAACTTTAACTCTGAAAAATAAACCTAGGAGGAATGGTAAACCATGGTGTGACCATTGCAATAGAACAAGTCACACCAAAGAGGGCTGTTGGAAACAACATGGAAAGTCCACTAATTGGAAGCCTCGGCAACCAAGAGAGAATCGTGGACTCATGAGGACTAGCGACCAACTACCTCACTTCAACCTGCCATGTTCAGCAAGGAACAATTGGAGATCATCCAAAAAATGATTAATGCTCACAAGCCAGAAAAACCCACGGGTACTAGTGCAATAGCACAAGCAAGTAATCCTCTGACAGCCTTGCATCCTCAAACTAGAAAAAATTGACTCAGGAGCCTTTGACCACATGTCTGGTAATGCCTCCCTTCTAATTAACTTTGTTCCTAATTCTGAACAACAAGTTGTGAGAATAGCTAATGGTACTCTAGCAGAAGTTAGTGGTACTGGTAGTGTAAAATTGCCAGAGGACTTAGTATTAAAAGATGTTTTACTTGTTCCTCAATTGACATGTAATCTTCTATCTGTCAACAAACTTACCAAAGACTTAAGTGTGTTGCTCACTTTTAGATGATGTTCATTTATACACAGTGATATTTGGGGACTAGCCAGTGTGAAAAACATTAACAGGGCAAGATGGTTTGTCACCTTCATAGATGACCATACTCGGTTAACATGGGTGTATCTCTTACAAGCTAAGTCCAATGTCACACAAGTATTCAACACCTTCCATAAGCTAATCCAGAACCAATTCCAAACTCAAATTCAGACCCTAAGAACTGACAATGCCCGAGACTACTTCAACCTTGAACTTACCTCATACCTACAAAATCATGGAATCCTCCACCAAAGCTCATGCGTCAATACCCCCCAACAAAATAGGGTGGCTGAAAGGAAAAATAAGCACTTATTAGAAGTTGCCAGATCTCTCATCGTTACTTCTAACACTCCTAAGCACTACTAGGGTGAAGCTGTCCTCACCGCCACCACTTTGATTAACAGAATGTCTTCCCGGGTCTTAAAATTCATATCCCCTTATCAAAAACTCTTAGACACCTACCCAAACATACAAATTATGTCCACTCTTCCTCTTAAAATCTTTGGGTGTACCGCGTTTGTTCACAATGATCATGGTGGTAAATTGGACCCCCGTGCAATCAAATGTGTTTTCATTGGATATTCATCTACCCAAAAGGGTTATAAATGTTACTCTCCAACCACCAAATGAATCTACACCACCATGAATGTCATCTTTTTTGAAACCCAACCTTTTTACTCCTAAACATCCATTCAGGCGGAGACACATATACAACACAAGGAACGGATGTTTGGTATCACACCAAAATCTAAAACTAGTGACCAGCATAGCCCTGAAATCAGACCTGAAATCACCCATTCCCTTGAACCAAACACCACCTCTCACCTTAAGCCAACTCAGACCATACATCCTAAAGAGCCTGCACCCATTACTAATGCCTCACAGCAGAAAGAGTTGATAGTGTATACCAGAAGACAGCAAGGTAAGGAGACTACTCTGTAGCAGAGGGTAGAGCAGCATACTTCAAGAGATTTTCAAGATGATGAAGACAGCACTTGTCCTGAGCAAAGTCAGGCCATTTCCCCTATTTCAAGTTCTAAAGAAGAGTTGGATATGCCCATTGCCTTGCGGAAAGGAGTAAGAAACTGTACTAAACATGCAATTAACAACTTTGTTTCCTATGACAAATTATCTCCAAAGTTGCAGGCATTTGTGAATAGTGTGGCTCTTGAGAAAATCCCCAACAACTTCTATGAGGCAGCAAAGAAGGAAGAATGGAGGAATGCCATCAGAGAAGAATTAACTACTCTTGAGAAGAATAAAACATGGGATATAGTAGGTCTTCCACCAAACAAGTCACCTGTAGGATGCAAATGGATTTTCACAGTACAATACAATCCAGATGGAAGCATCAATCGTTACAAGGCTAGACTTGTACCCAAAGGGTTTACACAAACCCATGGAATTGATTACCAGGAAACCTTCGCCCCCGTGGCCAAATTCAACACTATTAAAGTGTTACTCTGTATTGCTGCAAGCTTGGACTAACCTCTTCATCAGTTGGATGTAAAAAATGCATTCCTAAATGGAGACTTGGAGGAAGACGTCTACATGGAGATTCCACAAGGGGTGGAGTATGAAAATGGCTCCAAAAAGGTATGTAAACTTCATAAATCCCTATATGGTCTCAAGCAATCACCAAGGGCTTGGTTTGAAAAATTCACCATTGCAATTAAAGTTCAAGGGTACAAACAATGCCAAACTGATCACACCTTGTTTGTCAAGATAGGACCAGATAAAAAATTAGCAATCTTAATTGTCTATGTAGATGATATAGTAATCACTGGAGACCACATTGATGAAATAGACAGATTAAAGAAGTCTCTAGCAAATGAGTTTGAAGTAAAAGATCCTGGTAGCTTACGGTACTTTCTTGGCATGCAAGTGGCACGAACCAAAGAGGAGGGCATTTCTATTTCTCAAAGGAAATATACACTAGACCTACTTGAAGAAACAAGTATGTTGGGGTGTAAACCTGTAGATACCCCCATGGAAGCTAACTACAAACTGGGTCTCAAACTAGAAAGTTCCCCTGTTGACACTAGGAGATACCAGAGGCTTGTGGGAAAATTAATCTACCTAACTCATACTCGTCCAGACATCAGTTTTCCAGTCAGCATAGTGAGCCAATTCATGAATAAACTGAATGAGGAGCATTTAGAGGCAGTGTACAGAATTCTGAGGTATCTTAAAATGACTCTCGGTAAAGGATTATTTTTCAAAAGGAAATTATAAAGGTGTAGAAGTGTACTCAGACGCAGATTGGGCTGGATCAGTTGTTGACAGAAGATCTACTACAGGTTATTACACATTTGTGTAGGAGAACTTAGTAACTTGGAGGAGTAAAAAACAACCAGTGGTTGCTAGGAGTAGTGCAGAGGCAGAATTCCGTGCTCTAGCTCTTGGAATATGTGAAGGAATGTGGATATTAAGGCTCCTCAAGGAATTAAACTTCAACAACTTGCCAATGAAGGTGTTCTGTGATAACATAGCAACAATAGGGATAGTTAAGAATCCTATTCATCATGACAGGACAAAGCACGTTGAAATTGATAGACACTTCATTAAGGAGAAGATTGATTCAAGCCTTATTGAATTGAATTGTGTCCACTGGTTCGCAAGTTGCAGATGTGCTTACCAAGGCCTTGTCAAGGGTTAAATTTGAAGAATTGAGTTACAAGCTGGGAATGATCAACATCTACTCCCCAGCTTGAGGGGGAGTATTGCTAGTCACGTGTGATTCTCCGTGATTCTTTCCATTTTTATATTATTTATTTCAGTTATTTGTTTCCTAGTATAGGCTGATTAGGATTTTATTTTTAGTCAACCTTAAAATATTCTGTTTCCATCTTTTAGTAATCCTAGTTTTTACTTTCCTGAAATTATGGGATTTGATTGGCCAATCCTGTATGTGGCCAACATCTATAAATTGTACAAATCTCCTTCATGAAATTAAGTGATACAAAGAAAAATACGTTACTCTGTTTTTCTATAAGAAGTCCCTTTCTTGGTGCTCCCTTGATATATCTTATAGAATTCAAACCATAGCATTCCAATGACTTTCACTGGGAGAGTTCGAAAATTGACTAACAATACTCACAGGAAAGGAGATATCAGGTCTAGTCACTATGAGATATCCCCAACAGCCTCTGCATTCCCTACCACCTCGTATATTTGGGTCTATCTGTTTTGTTCAAAATCTCACTCCTAGTCTTGATAAACTTTTCGCCCAATCTATTAAGTGTATTTTTCTTGGTTAAACTCGGTCCCAAAAGAGTTATCGTTGTTTTTCCCCTAATCTCCGACGTTACCTCGTCTCAGCCGATGTTACCTTCTTTGAGTCTGTTCCCTTCTCCCAGTCTCCTTCATCGACTTTTGAGCCTATCTCTGAGGTTTTACCCGACCCCAAACATCAGTGTGAACTAAAATAGACACTCAACTCGATTTCAGACTAATAGACCCCCAGTTAAACATGTGTATAATAGAAAGGGAGAGAGGGGCAATAAGTGGAATTTATCTGAGAGAGTTATGGAAAATAAACAAGCAGTTAGTGGGAGTGGAGAGAGTAAAGAGGAGCAGTAAGAAGCATTTACAACTAGTGGGAGTGGAGAGAATAAAGGGGCAGCAATTAGCATTTACCTAAGGGGGTTATGGCAAATGAATAGGTAGTTAGTGGAGAGAATAAATAAGAAAGTGCAAGAGGGGAGAAAAATATCATTTGGATTGTGGGATACTTGAGGGCTAAGAATTCTTTCTGAGAGGGCATATTCTCTTTCTATCTTTCTGTTTGTTTTTTACTTGTGTAAGGAGGTCTACCTCCATTTCTGTTCTGAGTTTTCAGTGCTATAAGGAGGTGTTTACCTCCATTCGATGTTTCTATTTTATAAAGCTATACATGTACTGTTGGACGGTGGTGTTGGACGGTGGCCTCTGTGGACGGTGTTCCCACGATTTTTAGTGTAGATATTGTTTTTAGTGTTCAATTAATTTGTTGCTTATTTTCTAGGTACTAGTTTTTAATGTATAGCAGTTGCCTCTATATAATCTTCATTATAAACATTTTCTTGGTGATGTGCAATAATATTCAGTGTTCATATTCTTTAAATTCTAATATGGTATCAGAGAAGTTCCAATCCGAGACTGTCTCTGTTTTTCGCTAAGCCTTTTTTCAGTCGTCCTTCATTGCCAACCATACTGTGTTTTTTGGCCTTCATTGCCCTTTCTTTTTTGGCCTTCATCGCCACCCAAACAGAAACCCATTCATACCCAAACAGAAACCCGTAATAGTACCCAAACAAGAACCCTTCATACCCATTCCTTCTTGTTCCATCCAAGTAAGGTCACGAGGTATCTCAGAAGCCTCTAGCCGGCAATTCCTTTGAGCGCCACCGCCAGAGCAGCTTCCACGCGCCGTCACACGAGTCTGCATCTCTCGGCGAGCAACGCCGTTGGTTTTGTTCACCTCGCTGGTGTCCTTTGCTCCTGTTTCTGGGGCCGGAATTCCTGTCCAAGGTTGTTTGGATAGTGGGTTCACCTCCTTTGTTTCGTTCACCTTCTCTGTTTAGCCAAAATTTACGTCTATTATAGTTCTGTCCCTTTGGTAATGTCTGTTTCTCTGCCTTGATTCTGTATTGTCTCTCACAATGTCAATTATGGGTGAGGTTTCCAGTTCCACTTAACCAATGGATGATACTCGATCCCAAACTCCTGGTGAATTGCAGAACATTCAATCTACGTATAGGCTAAATGGGAAGAACTACCTTAAGTGGTCACAACTTGTTCGCACCATATTAAAAGGAAAAGGGAAGCTGAGTCATCTCATAGGTACTGGTCCTCAGCCAAGTGATCCCAAGTTTGAAGCATGGGATGAAGAAGACTCGATGATTATGGCATGGTTGTGGAATTCAATGACTCCGGATATTAGTGATACCTGCATGTTTTTGAACACTGCGAAGGATATATGGGATGCGATTGAGCAAACCTATTCCAAAGCCAGAGATGCTACTCAAGTCTACGAGGTTAAGGTGAAGACGTTGGATGCGAAACTGGGAGACAAGACTGTTACTGAGTATGCCAATCAATTGAAATCTCTGTGGCTGGAGTTAGACCATTATAGAGTGATCAGGACTAAATGTCCTGAGGATGTAGCAGTGCTAAAGGAGTTTATTGAGCAAGACCGCATTTATGACTTCCTTGTTGGGCTGAATCCAGAATTTGATCATGTAAGGATTCAGATTCTTGGCAAATCTACGGTTCCCTCCTTTAACGAGGTTGTGTCTATCATCCGAAGTGAGGGAAGTAGGAGAGAGATGATGCTTGAACCGAAAATCAGCGAAACTTCAGCTATGGTGGCTCGTGGTTCTAACAAGTTAGAAGTAAGGGTGGAGAAAACATTCCCCTTGGAAGGAGAGAAACCATGTCAGTCAAAAAACTAGGATGACTTGTGGTGCACTTACTGTAATAAGCCACAACATACCCGTGAACAGTGTTGGCAACTTCATGGAAAACGTCCAAGCTGAGAATGGGAACAGAAAGGGAAACAGTCACGCAATAGTGGGAAAGTCAATGCTGCGACAGTGTCAGAAAGCCAACTAGCACCTAGCAGTTTCAATTCAGAGGAAATTGAGCGGGTGAGATCACTTCTACACAGCCTTGAAAAGTCCTCAAGTACTTGTTCTTTGACTTATTCAGGTAAGTTACCTTTTTCCATTGGATTCAATGTCTCGGGTACAATTTTTACCAACTCCTGGATTATGGATTCTGGAGCTACAGACCATATGACCAACAACCCCACCATATTTTCCACCTATTCTCCATGCTAAAGTAGTAAAAAAATATCCACAACTGATGGTTCCTTGACCACTATAGCCAGTGTAGGGAATGTCCAACTAAACCCCCTAGTGACCTTAAAAAATGTCCTTCATGTCCCAAAATTGTCCACAAACTTGGTTTCTGTCCAAAAATTAATTAAAGATTTGTCTTGCAATGTGATTTTTTACAATTATCATTGTATTTTTCAGGACAAGGATTTAGGGAAGATGATTGGACGTGCTAGGGAGCAGGATGGTCTCTAGCACCTTGTCAGCTAAACAACACCAAGGGCAAATTTGGACACCCATATTCCTTTAACTCAGAACTTCTTTCCGCCAATAAAGACAAAATCTAGCTTGTTCATCGAATATTTAGTCATCCATCCTTTTCGATTGTTAAAGAGTCTTTTTCCTTCTTTGTTTATGTGAAATGGCCAAACATAAACGTGCCAATTTTCCAATTAAAAATACAAGGAGTTTTGTTCCTTTTTCCCTTATTCACAGTGATGTTTGGGGTCCCTCTTCCATTCCTACTGTCTCTAGGACAAGATGGTTTGTGTCTTTTATTGATGACTGTACACGTTTTACCAGGATTTTTCTGCTGAGACATAAGTCTGATATTAGTACTGTTCTCTCAAATTTTTGTTCCATGATTAAAAATCAATTTGGGGTGGGTATTAAATGATTCAAGACTAATAATGCTAAGGACTACTTAATCAGACTCATATGCATTTTTTTCCAGAAAGAAAGAATAATCCATGAATCATCCTGTGTCCATACCCCACAACAAAATGGGTTAGAAGAACGAAAAAATGGTCATCTTCTTGAAAAAAACCTAGCCCTATTGTTTCAAAGATATGTCCCTAAGTCATTCTGGGGGTAAGCTGTTCTGACAGCTACTCATCTTATAAATCGCTTGCCCACTAAAGTCTTGGAGTTCTAGAGTCCTATGGATGTCCTCTCCACCTTTTATCCTGATCTACACACTTCCAATAATCTTGTACCTAAAATTTTTGGATGTGTATCTTTTGTTCATGTTCATAGTCTAAACCAATGTTGTTAATAGCGGATGGCGGTCCATGGCGGAAAGCCAAAAATCCGCCATACAAAATGGCGGATGGCGGTTGCGGAAAATGGCGAAAGCATGGCTGATTAAAAAAATAAAATATATACGAGAAAAAATACAAAAAAAAAATCTGATAAATATAATAAATAATAAAAACTACCATCATACACCAAGAACAATAAAATTGTAAATATATTCTATCAAATAAAATTCATCAAAAGTATCACAATCAAAAGCTAAAGGGAAAAACATAACGTCATAACTTAGTCATAAACATAATCAAAGTCTTCATAAGTCATAACATAAGCAATTAAGCATAAGGTCACTAGAAAATAAAAACTAACAATACTAACAAGTGACCAAAAAGTGACACAAATCAAGAGTTCAAGACAAGACACAGTCACACAAGTGACAAGAACAAGTTAAAAATCTATTTGTCCCCTCCTCCTCCTCCAGCTCCTCCACATCAACATAATCATCATTGTCGATTGTCAGATAGTGAGGCATATCCCTCAAGTTCTTCTTCTTCCGAATCATCAAAATCAATTTCTTGTAATTCTTCTTCCAACTCCTCATTGTGGTCTTCAAATTCCAATTCTTCGTCGTCTTCAACTTCAACCACTTTCTCTTTTCCTCTTTTGGTTGAAGATGCACTTCTTGAACCTTTCTTGGTCTTGAAACTCTTGCGATTCTTGTGCTTGAACCACTTGTTGGTTCCTTTCTTTTTTAGTTTGACGCCTAGTATATGTTCTAGGCTCTCCAATCCCGAAGCCCTATAAACAGTTTCCCAATTAAGACCATCATCATCCTCAAAAACCCTCTCATTCGCAGCACATCATCATCATCACCATCACCATCACCATCCATCTCTCCAAGTAGCCATTCATTACACTCATCAATATCATCGAGTGAGATTGGGTCAATTTCATCCCTAAGATTGTATCTTCGGTTGAGTGCTTGATTATATTTGACATACACTAAGTCGTGCAATCTTTTATGCTTAAGCCTATTTCTTTTCTTAGAATGAGTCTGCAACATTAAGATAAATAATTAAAAAGTATTAATAATTATAAGAAAGTATTGACTATTATTGAGGATTTGAGGTAGACCAAAATGAAAGCAAATTGATAATTACTTGCTCAAACACACTCCAGTTACGTTCACATCCCGATGCACTGCATGTCAAGCTCAAGATTTTAATAGCTAGTTTCTGCAAATTTGGAGCTGACTGTCCGTACATTCGCCACCATTGAGCTACAAAGCCAAAGATATTTTGTTAAGCAAATGACTTAAATTTTAAAAGTTAGAAGAACTTAGAAGTTACTTAGAAGACTAGAAGTTCTATTCTTAGTTTCTCACCTGGTGCAATGGCTTTCCTCTGTAATATTGCAAATTTATTTCCAAACATACCACTAGCAGCTTTATAAATTGGTAACTCCAAGAGTATCTTCTGTTTCACCTCTTGAGTTGCCACCAACTTCTCGATGCATGCATACAACCCATTTGTAACCTCAAAATCATATTCCATGTCGGGATTGTCATAGAAGAATTCTGGGTTTAAAAAGTGACCAGCTGCATGTAATGGGCGATGAAGCTGGCAAGTCCACCTCTTATCAATGATTTCAAAAACCTCTTTGTATTTGCTTTCATTATTTTTGAAAGACTTGATAATGGCTTCTTTTGCCTTCTCCATTGCTTCATAAATATAACCCATGGCTGGCTTTTTCTCACTATCAACAAGCCGAAGCACTCGAACAAGAGGAGCCATCACTTTGAGTATAAACACCACATTATTCCAAAAAGATGGCATGAGTACAGTTTTTGTTGCTTCCCTCCCCTTAGCCTCCTTAGACAACTTGTTTCTTACCCAATCATCTGAAGTAAACATCCTTCTAAGATTTGCTTTCTCTTTATGAATCCTTTCCAATGATAGAAAGGATGTTGCAAATCGGGTGACTGCATGCCTCACCAATTCCCTCTTGTTTGTAAAGTACCTTAACAAACTCAAGGTACTAGAATGGCTATAGATGAAGCCAACAAGAGAGATTCCCCTTTGAATTGTCTTCTTTATCAAAGGAAGCTTACCAATGTCTTCCAAAATCAAGTCTATGCAATGGGCTGCACAAGGGGTCCAATAAAGATGTGGTCTTTTTCTTCCAACAACTTACCAAGGCTAGAACATAGTTGCTTCCATTGTCCGTTATAACTTGGACAACCTTTTCCTCTCCAATCTCCTCCACAATAGAGTCAAGCAACTCAAATAATTTCTCACCGGTCTTCACAAAGTTAGACCCATCAATAGACTTTATGAACATTGTCCCAGCGGGAGAGTTGACCAAAAAATTGATCAAGCATCTTTGCTTCCTATCAGTCCAAGCATCCGACATAATAGAGCAACCAAAACTTGCCCATTGCTTCTTTTGACCCTTCAACAATTCTTGGGTGTACTCCAACTCCTTGTTGAGAAGTGGAACTCTTATGTCATGATAACTCGGAACTAGCAAATGTGGTCCGAAGCTTCCAATGGCTGCAACCATGTCATGAAAGCTTTGCAATTTGATCATGTTAAATGACAACCCAGCTTGGTACCAAAACCGAGCTATATATTGATGGACTCTAGCCGTAGCTTGTTTATCACATGCCTCTTTGATGCTTGCTTGCCTCAACTTCTCTCTTCTATTTTTTTCAATTGCAATTTCTGGTTTTCTAAAAACAGATCAATAGGGCCCTTCAAATTACCCCTCCTACTAGCAGATGCAGTGCAGGTGCTGTATCTCTAAACCCAAACTCTTCATCCATTGCACGTTCTTCATCACTATCACCATCAAGATCAAGAATATCTCGCATTTGCGCTTTCGACTTTGAATTTCAGCAATTGCTTCACTCTCTCGCTTCCTTTTATCCTTCAAATATCCCCACAACTCTTCTCTAACTTCCTTTGGACATTTAGAGCAAGTTGCAACATTGCCCTTCTTCCCCATTAGATGCTCTTTTGCTCTAGTGATTCCTCCCTTTGTGACTTTACCACAAAAATTGCACACACAGTCATTGGTATCATTTTCAGAAAGCTGGTGGCAATATTTCCACCCAAGGTCTGTCCTATTACTATTAGAGACCTTGAAGTGTTTGAAGAGACTTGACTTTGTCCACGACATGCCATTGTTCTAGGTTAGGTCCTAGAAGTGAAAATAAAAAGAGACTTAGATAGGATCATTGGAAAATATAGTGCAAGCAACTAAAAAGTGTAAAACAGAGAGTTGAGCTTGAGAGTGTAAAATACTAAAACCCAAAATGAAGAGAGGTGAAAAAACCAAAACGAAAAAAAAAAAAAAAGAATGACAGAACAATGAACAAACAGTTCTGAGTTTGAGAACAGAGAACAAATAAATAAAGAAAGAAAGAAGAAGTGAAGAAAGAAGAAAATGGAGGTGAGAAGTGAGAAAGGAGAGACTGGGAGCTAAGAAGGAAAGCCCAAAACAAAAAAAAAAAAAAGAACGAGAATGACAGAACAATGAACAAACAAGTATGAGTTTGAGAATAGAGAACAAAGAAAGAAGGAAAGAAGTGAGGTTGAGAAGTGAGAAGTGAAAACAGAGAGAGACAAAGGGAGCCGAGACAGAAAACCCAAAACGGAAAAAAAAAAAAGAATGAGAATGAGAATGATGTGAACGATGAACAAAAACAAGTATGACCGTATGAGTTTGAGAACGGATAACAAAGAAATAAAGAAAGAAAGAAGAAGTGAAGAAAGAAGAAGTGAGAAATGAGAACGAGAGAGAGAGACAGGGAGCCGAGAAGGGTGTCATTACCTCGCCGGAGAAGGTCGTCGGCCGCCGGAGATGCACAGGTCCCATTTGCTCGGTCGCCGGAGTTGATGGACGAGGGCTGTTGAGAGGGAGTGGGAGGAAGTCTTGAGAGGCGAAGTCGTAAGTGGGAAGTCTGTCGAATGGGTTAGGGATTTATAAAATCCCTAACGTTGAAAACCCGAAAAAGTCCCCAAAAAACGAGGCGTAACCGCTATTTCGGCCTTGAAACGCCACACACCGCCATGGCGCCATGGTCGTGGCGGCCGCCAATCAACAAGGCGGAACCGGGCGAATGGCGGATTCCGAGAATCCCGCCACCGCAATCCGCCATGGCGCCGCCATAGCCGCCATTTGACAACACTGGTCTAAACAAGGGGAAACTTGATACGAAGGCTCTAAAATGTATCTTTATGGGCTATTCTTCGACCCAAAAAGGGTACAAGTGTTATCATCCTCTAACTAGAAAATTCTATGTCTCCAGGGATGTTACATTCAGTGAAGAAGAGTCCTATTTTTCCCATCCTTATCTTCAGGGAGAGAAGTCAATGAAGGAAGATAAGGAAGATTTCTTGCTTGACTTATCCTTACTTCCTGTGTCTAATGGTCCTTCTCATGACCTTCCTGTTATTCCTAATCCTCCTCTTGAAGTCATTGTTGAACCTGTGTCTAAAACCATTCCTGAACCAGTGGCTGAGTCTGCTCTTGAGAATATAAGGTATGGCAAAGGCAAGGTGTTCACAAGAAGGAAGATAGCTGTTCTTGAACCTGTGCAGGCCCAAGAGTCCAACTCAAAGCCTTTGAATGAGGTAATAGTATCTAAACCCTTTATTGCAAGATGAAACTAAATTTCATTTGGATAGTAATGACCAAATTCTTCTTATTGCCATTAGAAAAGGAACCAGAGAGTGCACAAAAAGGCCATTATACCCTCTTTCACACTTCTTGTCCTTTGAGAATTTTTCACCATCCCATAAAGCCTTCCTTATAAGCCTAGATACCATTGCCATCCCTACCACCCTAACCAAGGCCTTGTCCAATGGAAAATGGAAATAAGCCATGAATGAGGAGATGGAGGCATTGGAAAAAAATAAAACCTGGGAGCTAGTGCAGTTACTGGCAGGAAAGAAAAGTGTGGGCTGTAAATGGGTGTATACTGTGAAATATACAACAGATGGATCCATAGAGAGGTATAAGGCACGATTAGTTGCCAAAGGGTATACCCAAACTTATGGAATTGATTACCATGAGACTTTTGCACCAGTTGCAAAGATGAACATAGTTTGGGTATTGTTGGCATTAGCAGCTAATTATGGTTGGGATTTACAGCAGTTTGATGTCAAGAATGCTTTCTTACATGGAGATCTGGAAGAAGTCTACATGGAGGTCCCACCAAGATATGAAAGCAATTTGCATGCCAATACTGTGTGTAGTTGAAAAAGGCCTT
The DNA here is from genome assembly GCA_029884595.1 of Ormosia semicastrata. Classification (NCBI taxonomy): domain Eukaryota; kingdom Viridiplantae; phylum Streptophyta; class Magnoliopsida; order Fabales; family Fabaceae; genus Ormosia; species Ormosia semicastrata. The sequence continues at coordinate 606,404 of JAQQTO010000062.1, forward strand.
ATATGGCCTCAAGCAATCACCGCAAGCGTGGTTTGGAAGGTTTGCTAGAATTATGTTGGCTATGGGGTACAAACAAAGCCAAGGGGATCACACACAGTTTGTTAAACACTCTCCTTCAGAGGGAGTCACAGCTCTCTTGGTGTATGTTGATAACATAATAGTAACAAGAGATGATGCTAAGGAGAAACATATTCTGAGTCAGTACTTAACCAAGGAACTGGAAATTAAAGCATTAGGAAGGTTAAAATACTTTCTTGGAATTGAGGTTGCTCATTCTAGGAAAGGAATATTTATCTCTCAACAAAAGTATGTTATGGATCTCCTAAAAGAAACAGGTCATACAGTATGCAAACCGGCAAGTACTCCTATATATCCCAATATGAAACTTGGACAGGCAGAAGAAGATGCAACAGTTGACAGAGAAATGTATCAGCGTTTGGTGAGAAGACTTATTTATCTATCCCACACACGGTCGGATATTGCACATGCAGTTAGTGTGATTAGTCAATTCATGCACAGTACAAAAGAATCTCATTTGCGAGTAGCATATAGAGTATTATAGTACCTTAAGGGAACACCAGAAAAGGGATTCTATTTAAGAGAAATGGAGGTGTGGTACTCGAGGCATACACTGATGCGGATTATGCTGGATCACTAGTGGACAGAAGATCAACTATAGGATATTGCACTTTTCTTGGTGGAAATCTGGTGACTTAGAGAAGTAAAAAGCAGAATGTGGTAGCACGATCCAGTGCGGATGAAGAATTCTGAGCTATAGATCAAGGGGTGTGTGAGCTACTATGGTTAAAGATTATGCTTGAAGATCTGAAGATCGAATGGGATGGTCTGATGAAACTTTATTTTGATAACAAGTCTGCAATTAGTATTGCTCATAATCTAGTATAGCACGATCGAACAAAGCATATTGAGGTTGACAAACATTTTATCAAAGAAAAACTAGAGAGTGGTTTAATTTGTACACCCTAAGTATCTACACAAAGTCAACTTGCTGATGTACTTGCCAAAGGTTTGAATAGTCCAGCATTTCAAACGATTGTATCCAAGCTGGGAATGGAGAATGCATATTCACCAGCTTGAGGGGGAGTGTTGGACGGTGGCCTCTGTGGACGGTGTTCCCACAATTTTTAGTGTAGATATTGTTTTTAGTGTTCAATTAATTTGTTACTTATTTTCTAGGTACTAGTTTTTAATGTGTGACAACTGCCTCTATATAATCTTCATTGTAAACATTTTCTTAGTGATGTGCAATAATGTTCAGTGTTCATATTCTTCAAATTCTAAGATGTACCCATCATAGACACGACTAGTAAAAGAACTACGGATGTGGTTGCCAAGTTGACAAGATTCACACTCCAAAAAGGACAACTATGACAAACTAGGAACCATCCTCTGAAGTTTGGAAATGCTAGGGTGTTTGAGACGAGCATGAATGAGACTAGGTGACTCTGTGGCTAAACAAACATTGGATGAGGTTGAGAGTGGGTAGAGACTGTGTGAGTCACACCCTGTGCCAATCATCCTTCCCGAGCTCTAATCCTGCACAAGAATAGAGTCTTTAGTGAAAGTAATTGAGTAATCAAGGTTGCAAGTTAGACGGCTAATAGGGAGTAAATTAAAAGGACATCCAGAGACATAAAGGACAGAATCAACAGATAATGAGGGTGAAATATCAGCCTTCCCAATTCCTTTGGCTTGAGTTTGAGAGCCATCAGCTAAGATAACAATGGCAAGGTGTGTTGGATTGGTTATGGTAGAGAAAAGATGCCTGTTACCATAAATATGGTCGGAGAAACCAGAATCAAGAACCCAAGGTGCAAGAGATGGCGACTAGTAGATGCAAGCTAAGGAATTACCTGTGTGTGCAACTAAAGTCATAGATCCAGAGGACTGCCTGGCTTCGAACCATTTCAGGAAGTCTTCATAATCAGGTTGTGATGGTTAACTAGAAGATTCAGAAGCATCAGAAGTACTGGTATGTGCTACATTGGCAATTCGTGCTGGTTTTCCATGCAAAAGCCAACAAAGGTCAATGGTGTGGCCAAGTCAGTGGCAATGATCTCACTTGGGACGAGTGCGATTTCCGTACATCCTCCCCCTCAACTATTACTAGTATGTCCCCGCTTACTGGTTTGAGAGATAAGAGCTGAGGAATCAAGTCTAGAAGTGGAGACTCTAGGAAAAACTTGGGCAGCAGCAGGTCCAGCCACTCTGAGAAGGCTGTGTCAAGGTAGGAACCATAGGGCTCCCTAATATCTGATCACGAACAGTGGAATACTCAGAGGGCAGTCCATAGAGTGCCAAAAGAATGAAGAAGGTGCTCCTCTGTATTCTTTTTCCGCAGAACTAGCTGGAAGTAGGCTCATTGAATTCTTATAGTGCCACTTGAACTTTTCCCAAATAAGTATACACATGGCTGTCGAGTTTTTGGGGAGCAATTAGAGACACAAGGTTTGGGAAAACAGCATACATTCACTGCACATCAATGGTATACAACTGCTTTGCTTGCTGCCACACCTTGTAGGAAGTAGTGTGCGGTCTGAAAATCTGTTTCAAAGAAGGATGAAGGGTTTGTTTTATCAAACTACATAACTGAGCATCAATTTTCTTCCATCTCTCCCTCTATACCTCAGGAACATCTTCAGCTTTCTTAGTCAAGTGTTCAGTGTATCCTTGTCCCTTGAGCCATAGTTCAATATCTGATGCCCAGATGGCATAGTTTGTTCCATCTAGCTTATCACTGCATATGGCAGAGGAGACATAGTTGGTGAAAACAGGAGATTCCACTTTAGAAGTTTCAGTTTTGGAAGTATGATCAGCCTTTGAGAGGGATTCAGTATCAGGAATTGGTTCAGCCATGAGAGGACAGGCAATTTCAGATCTGAAAAATCAACTTCGAACAGGCCGGAAATGAGTTAAACAGGCCGGAAAAAGGGTCAGTAAAGGATCGGAGAAGGCTCCGACGTCTTCTGGACGGAGGAAGGTGTCTCATGCCAGAAAAGAGGAAGTGCGTATTGCGAGTGAAGACCACGTGCACTGAAGAGGGCGGCGCGTGCAGTGGAGCTTTGGCTGTGAGCTGTGTGAGTCTTGCTGGCAGGTCACTTCTGAGACGTTCTGGAGCTGCTGCGTGCCGGAAGACTTAAGGAGAAGTGGTTGGTATGAGTCACAACCTAGTGAAACACCACCAAAAAGTCTCACGGTGGGTGAGGTGAGGTCTTGGGTAAGGTTTTTCTGGGTACTGTTGGCAGTAGGCCAAGCAGTTAAGGAGCTAGGGTTTATCTCCTCCAAGCTCTGGATACCATACAGCAACAGAGAGAGAGAGAGAGAGAGAGAGAAAGAGATAAACCCAAGTTTGAGAGGGAAAATTGTGACTGTCACAGTTCTCTTACTTTTATTAAGAAAAGAGAGAGCTTGCTTTTAAAGGTCTTACAGAGCTGTACGAAAAAATATGAAAGAATGCTAATACATAAAATTAATATACTAACATAAGCATCCTATATATCTAACATCACCAACCTGCTCCAACAGAAGTGCTGCCTGAGATTCTTTAAGATTTTCTTGCAAATTTATTGTTCTCTGAAGTAGAGCCTGCTTTTCCACATCTATATTGATCCCAGCAGTAGAGAGTATTTCATTAACAGCTTGCACCAGTTCTGCTGCAGAAACTTTGCCAGACTGCTCTTTCAAAGGCCGCACCTGTCCACACAGAGAGCCTTCTCATTCAGTTTAAGCACATCAAGACATACAAGCAATTAATAAGATTTCAAATCATAAATTAAACATTCTTTAAGAAATGTTATGTCTAACTAGATATGGAACAGTTAAAGGAAGACAGCCTCATGTTAAAAAGCTAACACTTGAAAAGGATTATATGCTTCCTGTTTCTCTCTCCTTTGCCCCAAATTAAAAAAGTAAAACAAGAAAGAAGTCTTAATTACATGCTTAGGTTTCACCCGATCCAAAACTAAAAAAAAAGAAAAACTATCCACTCATACATGTGCGGATACATATTGTTCATGAGTGTGTGCGCTATTGAAAAGCACAGAAGTTGTCATGAATTTATTGAATTACAACACATGTAATGACTGCAGATTTACGGTAAGAGAAATCCTCTTTTCTACGTAAATGATGAGGAAAAAAAAAAGGTTGGAGAAGTTGAATGCATAGAGCATATCAGAAAAATACTTCTAATTAGTAACAAGTTCAGAGAGCAGAACCTGAGAGCAACTTTCTCCCCTTCCTGAACTCTCTGGCAACTCAACATAAGGCCTGCTACTGCCTACTACAGGGCAATCATCCACCAATGTTTCTTTTAGAGGACTGCTTGCTGATACACTTTTAAAGGAAAACACTTGTGATGAAAGTAAAACCTGTGTAACCCCAGGTGCAACTTCAATCTTAAATCTGTAAAGGGCTTGACCTGCTGAAGGTCTGACATCCTCTGGAACCTTACCATATTTCAGTTTTTCTCCATGTTGAGACCGCCAAGCAACTATTTCACCAGAATAAAAGGGCCTCAATGGATGGAACTGCACAAGACGAGCATCTTGCGGCAATATTTCTTTGCCAACCATATTATTGCTTCCATTTATGGGTTCAACTTCTTTCTTGTCAGAGCAAAGTTTTAAAACATTAATAACTGCAATTTCAGATCCTTCAGGACAAACAAACAAGGATCCAATAGGCAATATGATAGGAGAGCCTGATACCTGGCTGACTACAATAGCAATAAGATCAAAAACGGAAATATAAGTTGGTGGTTCAGCAACTAGAATACAGGATCTCGATTGGTTAATAAAATAAAGAGTTTGATGCGCAGATTCATTCTTCCACTCTGGGATAATGAAATCTTTGGCTGCACGCGTAACATCTACTAAATTGGGCAAGAGCAAAAACCGTGTTTTAAGATGCTTAACAAATTCCAGCTTTTCTGCAGTAGAGTTCAATAAGCATTGTATTTTATCCAATGAAAGGCTACTGAATGCAGGAATGTAACTGCCCATGCTATTAACAACAGTCCATACAGCACTCTGAAGAGACCTGCTCAATAACTTCTGTTTGATGGTCACTAGCGAAACAGACCCCATAGATTCCATAGTCTGTAACTGCTGATTCTCATCTAGTTCCTAAAAGCCCAAACAGAAATTTTCCAGTAAGTAAAAGCCTTATACAGAGAAAAACTTGGTAAAATGAGAAAATTATTAACAGCAAGATAGAAAGATAACTAAAATAGGAAAATGTCTCAAATCATGCTACCTCTATGACAACGTCAGACAATTTTTTGATGCCCAGGACAATACATACTCTCTCAGGAAGATCTGCATGGACAAATCTAATTCTGGAAGTATCAATACATTTGACATATCGAAAACCATAAGCATCAACATAGACACAGGATGCTGAATGAACAAGTCTGCAGCCATCATCAGGAACTATGGCTTCTGATTTCCAGTTAGACCCATCAAATGTGTTCCCTTCGACAATCTGATCACATATAAAATTCAAAATTTCCATCACAGCTCGGAGCTCATTTGGGTTTAGATGCTGATATCCACAAGCTTTCTGAAGATTTAAAAGAAGATCCTTTGCAGAAGAAAGTGTTAGCATGTCCTGAAGTCCCAAGTCTTTTAGAATCTTCACAAATGGGAGATATACAGTAGGAAGTTCAAAAGCAAATGGAGACAAATTAATCATCAAACGAGCAAAAAGAGCATCGGCAGTCACCAGGCGTGTTCCATTTGCAGCAGGCAAAAAGGCCACTCCCCATAGCTCTGCCACATCTGGAAAAGCAGAAGTGATTAGAAATTAATCAAAATGGAGTATATACCATCTTTTATGCTTTTATACACGTAGTTTGGTCACTATATCATCAATTTAAGCAAAAACACTTAACGATGTATAAGAAGAGGTCCACAGACTGCAAGATGAAACCCAGGTGGTCCCTGACTAGTAATTGTATTAATCTATTCAGTGCAGTCACGGACCTATCCTTTCAGTATGGAAATTCAAAGGCAAATGACAAAATATAAGCAAAACTCTTTCTCTGATGAAAGAAGAAATTTTATTAGAAATAGAAGGGAATAAAAGAATACAAGGGAGGTTAAAAAAATAACCCACTAAACAGAGAAAATAAAACACAACACACAGCCTAAGATGCTTAAAAATGAAACAACGCCATCCAATCTCTGCATTTAAGACCAGGAAAGTTCCTTGAAAAGACTAAAAGTAGAGGACCAGATAGATGTCATAAACACAACACTATCCCCAATCATAGGGACCATTTGTGCACTGTTCTTCAACCAAATACACCAAAGAGTAGCATAAATCCCACCTTCCCACTAAGTTTTAGCCTCCTTTCGAAATAGAACTCCAAAAAGATTATTCCATAAGAAAGTAGCAACTGTTCAATGCAAAAAGTGATAACTTCCTGTTTCCCAATTAACCTTCCACATCACACACATATCAGGGGAAATAGCTATGAAAGGTCTACGAATCTGCAGTTTATCATCAGTATTAATCCCATTGCGGACTGCTATCTAAAAAAATTATTTGACCTTCAAAGGAGCTTTACATTTCCAATAGGACTTCTGAAGAAGGAACCTTTCATGGCTGTTAATAATAGAGTATTAAGCATGTGCTAAATGTACTTAGGGGTATTTACATCTCTAGTACTAGTTAGTACTAATTTGTACTGCACACCTATTTACTGTATATAAATACACAACCTAAACCCGTATTGGGTTATGAGATTTTACATGGTATCAAGAGGTTTTAAATTTCTTTTCTCCCTTCTCCCTTTTTTTTTTTCAAAAAAAAAAAATCAGAAACACTTTCAAACCCAAATTAGGATTAGGGCAGCCGTTACTCTGGCTGCCACCTGACTTCCAACCTTCTAGCGGGACACTCGCCAGTGATAGACTGGTCCAACGCCGGTCAAGGAGGGTCGCCGGCATGTTGGTTTCCAATGAAGCACTCCGGCACAACGTTTTAGTCTCTCAACCCGTTCTGATGCTATTTGGGACGTTGTACTTCAATTTTTTGGTGGATTTCCCCTCCTTGGCTTCAGGTCTCTGTTTTGTGGATTTGACTTGTGATTTGTGAGTATGGGTGACGACTCCTCTTAGGCTGTAACTATATCCTCAGGGGGAGGCATTTACAGCCTCAGAGGGAGGCAACCAAGAGCCTTCGAACACTTCTTTGACACAGGTTTTGGCCGAGGTCATCCCCTCTGTTGTAATATATCAGCATTAATATCAGATATGTACAGATACGTTTTTTATTCTTGCTTTTATTAGGACTGATTTTTCTCCCTTATTTTTAGGATAGCAATCAATAGCTTTAGTCTATATATATTGTAACCTTCTCTGTACAGAAATATTCAAGGAATAATATTCATACATTCCAACATTCCTTCTTTCTATATGGTATCAGCAGCCTAGGTCGTTCCTAGGGCTTGCCTTTGTTATTTTTTTTCTTTTGAGCAGCCTTACTGCTGTCTCCTCCTTCCTTTGCAGCCTTATTGCTGTGGTAAAACCACCACCATCCGCCGCCCTTTTTTGCCTCGCCACCACCGCCGGACTGCTTGTCGGCGTGTTTCCGGCCACCACCGAAAAGCCCACCCCAAACCGATCAGCCACGCGCCACCACCGCGCCGCTGCACTGTACTCGCGTGAGAGCCACGCGCCGTTCACCGCGCGACCACCGCCGTTCTGCTCGTCGGCTCCTCCCCGTTCATTTTTGACTATTTTAGGGTCCAACCAGAATGTCTACAGTAGACACCCAGTCCTCCACCATCACTACGCCACCTCCGGTTGTCGTTCCAACGCCTCGGTTGCGTTGCGCAAAGACTGAATCCCCATGATCTTCCAGTTTTACACTCTTCTTATCACCTCAATGGTAAGAATTATCTCCAATGGGCCCAGGTTATTCGCACCACTCTCAAGGGTCGTCGGAAGTTGTTGCACATTGTCAAGGATCCTCCGAAGGCTGATGACCCACAGTTTGGCATTTGGGATGATGAAGATTCTTTGATTATGACTTGGCTATGGAACTCTATGACACCTGATATCAGTAAGAATTGTATGTTTTTTACTTCTGCACGTGAAATTTGGGATAGTTTGAGTCAAACCTATTCTATGAAACAAGATATTGCTGCGTGTTATGAATTAGAAAACACCATTTTTAATACCAAGCAAGGATCTCTTTTTATCACCGATTATTATGGTACTCGAATGGTTTATGGATTGAAATTTGGATCAAAACCAGGATCTCAAGATGAAATGCACTGAGGATTCTGCTACTTTAACCAAGTTTATTGAGCGTGGACGGGTCTTTAAGTTTCTCTTTGGGTTGAATTCTGAGTATGATCCTATTTGGGTTCAGATTTTAGGTAAGGACAAGCTTCCTTCTCTCTCCGAGGTGTTCTACACAGTTAGGGGGGAAGAGAGTCGTCGGGCAGTCATGTTGACTAATGGTAATTCCGGTGATGGTTCTGCTTTTTGGCCACTGGCAAAGGTCCTATTGGTGGGTTATCGTCTGAAAGGTCTGGATCATCTTCTTGGAAGTCGTCCGCCAAACGTGACGAGCGCTGGTGTCCTTTTTGCAAGAAGTCTGGTCACACTAAGGACACTTGTTTTAAACTCCATGGCAGAGATAAGGTTCTTGGTCGCTCTGGGGGTTTTAAAGGCAGTCAACAAAGGCAAGTTAATCAAACAGTGTCCGACTTGGTTATTGAGGGTGAAGAGGTCTCTACACCACCATCTGGGGAGGCAATTCCGGCGCTTAGTAAAGCCGAGTTGGATCGTTTGCGCACTCTCTTGGACTCTATGAGTAAGCCTTCTGGCACTTGTTCTCTAACCATGACTGGTAAGAATTTAAGTTCTTTTCCCTTTAATGTTTCTAGTACTGTATCAGAGGATCTCTAGATTATTGACTCTGGTGCTACTGATCATATGACCCCTCATCCCTCATATTTTTCCACTTACTCTAAATTATCTAGTAAGCATCACATCACGGTTGCTAGTGGATCCCATGTCCCTGTTTTAGGATGTGGTACTATTTCACTTCACCCTTCTTTTCCTTTACATAATGTGCTTCATGTCCCTCATTTGTCTAATAACCTTATTTCTATTCATAAGCTTACCACAGATTTAAACTGTACAGTGACCTTCTTTCCCTCTCATTGCGTGTTTCAGGATCTTACCACGGGGAGGACGATTGGGGTTGCTAAGGAACAAGGAGGGTTATATGTTCTACATCGGCCTCATGGTCGTGCTAGTCCGATGATGTCCACATCCAATCATGCGACAAGTTCCGATTCTGCTGCATCTCAGATATGGCTTCACCACAAACGCCTTGGTCATCCTCCTTTCAGTCTTCTTAGGTCTTTATTTCCGCAATTGTTTACAAATGAGTCTTTTGAGTCTTTTCTTTGTGATGTTTGTCAGTTTGCGAAATACCATTGCACAACTTTTTCTCCAAATAATAATAGAAGTATTGAACCGTTTGATCTTATTCATTTTGATGTGTGGGGACCTTCCTCTAATTCTAATATATCTGGTGCAAAATGGTTTGTTTCATTTATTGATGACTGCACTAGGGTCACATGGATATTTCTTATGAAGGATAAATCTGAAGTGTTTCAAATATTCTTGAATTTCTATCGCATGGTCCAAACCCAGTTTGGAAAATCTATAAAACGGTTACGATCTGATAAGGCAAGGAATATGTGAATCAACATTTCACAAAATTCCTTAAAGAACATGGTGTGTTACATGAGTTAACTTGTGTTGATACTCCCCAACAAAATGGGGTTGCAGAAAGAAAGAACCGTCATCTCCTAGAAATTGCAAGAGCTCTTTTATTCCAAATGTCTGTCCCTAAGTCTTATTGGGGGGAAGCTGTCTTAACTGCCGCATACTTGATAAACAGATTGCCCTCCTGTGTCTTGGATGGTCTTAGTCCTGTGCAAGTCATGACTTCTTTCTTCCCTTCCGTTCCGACCATGAAGAATCTCTGTGTCGTGTCTTTGGTTTGTGTTGCCTTTGTTCATATCCATAGTCAATATCGTGGTAAGTTGGATCCTACTATTTGTCAAATGTATCTTCATAGGGTATGCACCAAACAAAAAGGGTACAAATGTTATCATCCTCAAAGTCGTCGTGTCTATGTCTCCATGGATGTCACTTTTCATGAGTCCGAGTCTTTTCACCTTCGTCCTCAGTTTCAGGGGGAGAGTGGTCAAGAAGCTGAGTCTCTTGAGTCATCTTTTGTTCCTCTTCTGGTTGAATCTATTGAGTCATCTATCCCTCCCCTGATAAAGGATGTGGCATCATCTTCTGGTACTTCAGAGACACCTAAAGAATCAATATCTGTTCCTATAGATCGATACAAGCAGGTGTATTATCGGAAAAAACCCAACCTGGTCCAACAGCAGCTTCAGTCGCCCGAACCAGAGGTAAGCATTCTTGATTTTGAGCCTTTGAATAATTCTTTACATGATATTTGTGAACCTAACCCTGATGACTTGCCAATAGCCTTAAGAAAAGCCAGAAGAACTTATGCAAAATACCCCATATCTCAGTTTGTGGCCACTAAAAACCTATCAGTACAGCATCGGAGTTTTATTTCAGCAATTGATTCTACTAGAGTCCCCACTTCAGTACAAGAAGCATTAATGGATAAGAATTGGGTTCAAGCCATGCATGAAGAAATGAGTGCTTTAAACAAGAAACGAGACATAGGAAATTGTTGAGAAGCCGAAGGACAAAAGGATAGTTGGGTGCGAGATGGATTTACACAGTGAAATATCGGTCTGATGGTACTCTAGACCGGTACAAAGCAAGGCTGGTTGCAAAAGGGTACACTCAGACATATGGGATTGATTATGAGGAAACATTTGCCCCAGTAGCAAAGATGAACACAGTCAGGATCATTCTCTCCTTGGCAGCACACTTTGGATGGGACTTGCACTAATTTGATGTTAAAAATGCTTTTCTCCATGGGAATTTGGAAGAGGAAGTATATATGGACATCCCACCAGGATATGGACCTACCGGTGGAGGGAATATGGTGTGCAAGTTAAGGAAGACATCATATGGACTCAAGCAGTCTCCTCGTGCTTAGTTTGGGAGGTTCACCAATGCTATGGTGTCCTTAGGTTATAGGCAGAGCCAGGGAGATCATACCCTCTTTATAAAACATTCCAAAGAAGGCAAACTTACACTTCTTCTGGTTTATGTTGATGACATGATCATTCTTTGGTGATGATGAGGTTGAGAAAACAGTCCTAAAGAAAAATTAGCTGCACAGTTTGAAATGAAGGACTTGGGGAAGCTGAAGTACTTCCTTGGGATAGAGGTTGCCTATTCCAAACAAGGCATCTTTATTTCCCAAAGGAAATATGTCCTGGATCTTCTTAAGGAAACAGGTAAGTTAAGTTGCAAAACCACAGGGGCACCTATTGAACAAAATCACAGGATTGGAAACAATGAGAGCCCAAGGGTGGATAAGACACAATATTAGAGACTTGTGGGAAAACTGATATATTTGTCTCACACCAGACTAGACATAAGCCTATGCTGTCAGTGTGGTTAGCCAGTTCATGCATGATCCTCATGAGAGACATATGCTAGTTGTGAATAGAATTCTTCAGTATTTGAAGACAAGCCCGGGAAGAGGACTTCTATTTCGGAAAGAACAAACATTGACCATTGAAACCTATACAGATGCAGATTATGCTGGGTCAGTTATCGACAGGCGGTCTACCTCGGTTTCGCATGTTTTAGGAGGAAACTTGGTGACTTGGAGAAGTAAGAAACAGAATGTGGTTGCAAGGTCAAGTGCAGAGGTGAATTTCGAGCTATGGCACAAGGAATTTGTGAATCTGTTATGGATGAGAATCATACTCGATGATCTCAGGATAAAGTATGAAGCTCCTAGAGGTTCTGAGTGTGATAACAAGTCGGCAATCAGCATTGCTCACAACTTGGTTCAACATGATAGGACAAAGCATATAGAGATTGATCGCCATTTTATCAAGGAAAAATTAGATGATGGCCTTATAACTACTGAGTACGTCCCTTGAGCACCAATTAGCGAGATGTCTTCACCAAAGGGCTTCTCACGAAGCGATTTCAAAGTCTTACTTGCAAGCTGGGAATGATTGATATTCACTCACCACTTGAGGGGGAGTGTTGTAATATATCAGCATTAATATTAGATATGTACAGATACGTTTTTTATTCTTGCTTTTATTAGGGCTGATTTTTCTCCCTCATTTTTAGGATAGCAATCAATAGCTTTAGTCTATATATATTGTAACCTTCTCTGTACAGAAATATTCAAGGAATAATATTCATACATTCCAACATTCCTTCTTTCTATACCCTCCAACACGAAAATCACTGATCAAAAGTTGGATGCTGATGGTGTAAATTACACTCAGTGGAAAAAGGCTATTGAAATGTACTTGAAGGGTCATAGTAAGGAAGATCATCTTATTAATTTTAGAGGTGATGCTCTAAAGAAGCTATGATGTGGCACTTAAAGATGTGTTTTGGATTTGAGAGGATAACTTTTGGTTGTATTGACTTATTCATTTGGGATAGGGGATTTTTAGATCCTGGGTTACGCTCATGGTTATTTAGGTGTTGCAACACGGTTACAAGAGATTGGCAATACCTGTTATTGGAATTTGCATATTATTGGAACTTGATCAGTTTATAGCTTGTGTTTTTCTAGTAACATTGGAACCTTAGCATCTTAGGAAATGTTTATCATCTTTTATTATCCTTGTAAATATCATACTGTAATTAATTCTTTGTATATATATAAACCCAATATGCTGAGTAAAATTGACTCGAGCAATTTAGAAATCCTCTCTAAGTTTCTTTGATATTGAAGTTGGTATCAGAGCGGGTTGATCCCACTTCTGATCTCTCAACCCGTACTATTCTCATCATTGTTCACACACGCCGTTTGTCTTGTTTCACGTCACCTTGTTCTAGTTTGTTCAAGTCATTGTTTTTACATGTTTTTTCTTGTTCACGTTCACGATATTGTTCCTCTTGTTTGCATTATTGTTCACGCTGGTACATTGTTCATCATTGATCGTTCACATCTTGTTTAGCCCGTTCCGCTATCAAGGCTGGAACCTCATCCAAAGTCCCCTAATTTGTCAGAGGAAAGGCCCCAGTCATCTTAGACGGCCATTTCCGGCCATCTCTCCAAGCCTCGTCGCCGGAAACCGTCGCACGCCGCCTTTCCATCATCGGAATTCATCATCGCTGGTCCAGTTCTACTCGTCGGACCTCCCTGAGTCTGTTCAAGTGGTCACCTTCTCTATTCGCCCCTGTTTGGATAGTGGGTCCTTGAAGTCTACCTTTGTTCTTATACTGAAAAAGGCGTCTGCTTCCACTGTTCAAGATCTTTTTTTTTAGAGCTTTTGACTATCTCTAAACTTGCTCTCATGGCCTTCGATAAGCCTCAAAAGGGTCTCACTCATTCTATGGCTAGTGTAGTCTACACCGGTAATTCTACGGCTTATCTCATTCATTCTATGTCTGCTGAATCTTGGATTCTAGATTCTGGTGTTTCCGACCACATTGCTAGTAATCCTTCACTTTTCTCAAGATTAGTATCCACCAAAATTCCTCATTCCATCACCATTGCCGATGGTTCAAAGACTAAAGCTACTGGTGTTGGTCAAGCTGCACCTCTTCCATCTCTAACTTTGAACTCTATTCTTTTTATTCCTGGCTGTCCTTTTAACTTAATTTTCATTAGTCAGCTTACTCGCACTCTCAATTGTTCTATAACCTTTTCTGCTAGTTCTTTCCATAAACAAGACTGGAGTACAGGGCAGACGATTGGCACAGGCTTTGAATCACAAGGACTCTTCAAACTCCATCATCTACCATATGTGCTGTTACCGAGTCTCCTAGTCTTCTTCATCGTCGTTTGGGTCATCCAAGTCTGAATAAATTAAAGAAGATGGTTCCTCGTATCTCTCATTTGCAGTCTTTTGAGTGTGAGTCGTGTCAGCTTGGAAAACATGCTCGAGGTAATTTCCCAAGTAAAGTCAATAGTCAGTCTGAATCCTCCTTTTATATTGTTCATTCAGATGTTTGAGGTCCTAGTCGTGTCAGTTCTATTTTAGGATATCGATATTTTGTTACTTTGATTGATGATTACTTAAGATATACTAGGATATTTTTAATGAAAGATCGCTCTAAGTTGTTTAGCATCTTCCAAAATTTTTGCAATGAAATTCATACTCAGTTTGGGTGCATAATTCTTATTTTACGAAATGATAATGCAAAAGAATATTTTTCTGCTCCTTTTAATTCTTTTATGTCTTCTCATGGTATGCTCCATCAATCTAGTTGCCCCTATACTCTACAACAGAATGGTATTGCAGAAAGAAAACATCGTCATCTGCTCGATACTGCCTGTTCTTTGTTATTACAAGCCAATGCACCTTTGAAATTTTGGGAGGATGCTATTCTTACTGCTGGGTACTTAATAAATCGCATATCATCTCCTGTTTTACATAACCAAGTTCCTTATTTCTTCTTGTTTCCTAAGGAACCCATTTATAAAATTCCTCCCCGTGTCTTTGGTTCCACTTGTTTTGTGCATGATCTTTCTCTAGGAAAAGTTAAATTAACTATGCGTGCTGTTAAATGTAATTTCCTTGGGTACTCTCGCCTACAAAAAAGGTATCGGTGTTACTCTCCTACCTCTCATCGCTTTTATATCTCTGCTGATGTTACATTCTTCGAGGAAACACCGTACTATACTACACAGGTTGAATTAGACTCTATATCTCAAGTCTTACCAGCTCCTTACCTGAGGACTCCAGTCTTTGTTCCTCAGTCTTCGAGTCCACCAGAACCAGAAAATTCTTCCCAATAGTCTTCACCTCGTCCTCTCATCACTTATCATCATCGTCCTCGTCCTTCGCCTCCAAAAAATGTCCCTACTCCAGAATCCGGTGATTCATCTCCTGCTTCAGCGTCCACACCTGCTCCGGATTCATCTCCTTCAGACCTCCCGATAGCACTTCGTAAAGGTATCCGTTCTTCTTGTAATCCTCATCCCATTTATAATTTTTTGAGTTATTATCGTTTGTCCACATCCCATTATGCTTTTACATCTGCTTTGTCGTCTATCTCTTTTCCTAAATCTATCCAGGAAGCACTATCCCATCCAGGATGGCGGCAAGCAATGATTGATGAGACGACAACTTTAGAATCTAATCACACATGGACACTTATTCCCCTTCCTCCTGGGAAATCAACAGTTGGTTGTCGGTAGGTTTTCACTATCAAAGTAGGTCCTGATGACAAGGTGGGTTGTTTGAAAGCTCGTCTTGTTGCGAAAGGCTTTACCCAGATTTTTGGTTTTAACTATGGTGATACTTTCTCCCCTATTGCAAAAATGGCCTCTGTTCGACTATTCATATCCATGGCAGCCATGAATCGCTGGCCCTTGTATCAATTGGACATCAAGAATGCATTTTTACATGTTGATCTAGCTGAAGAAGTTTATATGGAGCAACCTCCGGGGTTTGTTGCTCAAGGGGAGTCAAGATTGGTCTGCAAATTACACAAGTCATTGTATGGTCTAAAACAGTCTCCTCGATGTTGGTTTGGACGGTTCAGTACAATTTTACAGCAGTTTGGCATGATCCACAGTGAAGCAGATCACTCTGTGTTTTATACACACTCATCTAACATGTGTATCTATCTAGTTGTCTATGTGAATGATATTGTTATCACAGGGAAATGATCATGAAGGAATTCAAAGACTGAAACAACACTTGTGTCGTCATTTTGAAACTAAAGATTTGGGTCGACTAAGATATTTTCTTGGGATTGAGGTAGCTCAATCAAAGGATGGTATTGCTATCTCACAAAGGAATGCTCTTGACATTTTAGAAGAAACTGGAATGCTAAACTGCAAACCAGTTGATACTCCTATGGACCCGAATGTTAAACTCCTACCAGATCAGGGAGAACCCTTTTCAGATCCAAGAAGGTACCAGAGATTGGTGGGAAAACTTAATTATCTCACTATGACTGGACCAGACATATCTTTTGCTGTTAGCGTTGTAAGCCAATTTCTTAACTTTCCTTGTGTTAATCATTGGGACGCAGTTATTCGGATTTTGAGATATATTAAGGGCTCCCCTAGAAAAGAGTTAGTGTATACAAACAGAGGACATACGAATGTTGTTGCTTATACAGATGTTGTCTGGGGCGGGTCTCCCAGTGATAGAAGATCAACTTCTAGTTATTGTGTTCTTATTGGAGGAAACCTTATCTCATGGAAAAGCAAGAAGCAGAATGTGGTTGTTAGATCGAATGCTGAAGCGGAGCATCGAGCTATGGCTCTCACTACATGTGAACTCATATGGTTAAAACAACTATTGAAAGAGTTGAAGTTTTGCAAAATAGGACCTATGATGTTAATTTGTGATAATCAAGCGCACTTCATATTGCTTCAAATCCGGTCTTCCATGAACGAACCAAACATATAGAGATTGATTGTCATTTCATCCATGAGAACATTGTTTTAAAGGAGATCTCTACTTTGTTTGTAAATTCTAATGACCAACTGGCAGATCTTCTTACCAAATACCTTCGGGGTCCAAGAATAACATACATTTGTGACAAGCTGGATGCTTATGATATATACGCTCCAGCTTGAGGGGAAGTGTTGGAATTTGCATATTATTGGAACTTGATTAGTTTATAGTTTGTGTTTTTCTAGTAACATTGGAACCTTAGCATCCTAGGAAATGTTTATCATCTTTTATTATCCTTGTTGTTACGTTACATAATAATTAATATATACGTTACATAATTAGTGTAATATAATTAGGAGAGATTTATTTCATAATTAGGACAGTTTTGATTAGATGTATAGTTTTATTTCCCTTCATTTTCCTTAATTAAGAGATAGGTAGTCTATATATATTATAGGTAATCATTCTTTGTAATTAATCTGATTGAAATAATATTCAGATTCCTTCTTTTCAAGTTGGTATCAGAGCTCCCGATCCTGGGGGCTCTATTTTCTGCATACATCGCCGCCGCCGTCGTCGGAAAATTTTTTTCAGGCTAGTTTTCTGACGGGACCACCATCGCAAGAATCGCCGTTAGCCGATCTACAAGGCCCACAAAGTCACGTCCCCAACGCACATCACACGTGCCCTCACGCGCGCGTTCAACAGTGCTGCGTTCCGGCGCGTGCAGCCCACGCGCCGCCTTTTCGGCCACCATTTTCGACGCCGGTCACCCAGTCTTGGTCGCCGGCCTCTTCTGCTCCTGTTTCCGGGGCTATTTTGCTATAACTCTGGCTTCTTTTGTGGCTATTTGAAAGCCCGTGCTCCTCCTCCATTCTTGAGCAAGTCGCTGCCATTTCTGCCGTTTCTATGTAATGCCTGAAGACAAGTCAGCTTCTGTTCTTAGTCCCAATGATCTACAGGTGCTGCAAGGCTCATACCGTCTTGATGGGCGCAACTACCTCCAGTGGGCCCAGTTGGTTCGCACTACCCTCAAGGGACGAAAGAAGCTGAGTCATATAGAGGGGGATCCTCTAGCCAAAACAGACCCAAAATATGAAGCCTGGGACGATGAAGACTCTCTTATCATGACCTGGTTATGGCATTCTATGACTCCAGAGATCAGTAGGAACTCTATGTTCTTCTCAACTGCTAAGGAGATTTAGGAGAACCTCAGTCAGATATACTCGATGAAGAAAGATATTGCAGCATGTTATGAGATAGAAAATAAGATCTTCAATACCAAGCAGGGGAGTCTTTCAGTGACAGACTACTATGGGACGTTGAATGGTTTGTGGATTGAGTTAGATCAGTATCAGAATCTGAAAATGACATGCAATGCTGACTCTGCCACACTGACACAATTCATTGAAAGGGTGAGAATTTTCAAATTTCTTTCTGGACTGAACTCTGAGTTTGATCCTATTAGGGTTCAGATTTTGGGCAAAGAAAAACTTCCTTCTCTCTCAGAGATGTTCTACACTATACGGGGAGAAGAAACTCGAAGGTTAGTGATGTTAGAGGGGGGCAGTTGTGTTGATGGTTCAGCCTTGGCTACTGGAAAGGGTCCTATAAAAGGATCCTATTCATCTGGGAAACCTCCCGCAAAGTCTAACCGCGAAGATCGTTGGTGCAGTTATTGTAGGAAAACGGGTCATATTAAGGAGCCATGTTATAAACTTCATGGAAGAGAGAAGGTCCTTGAGCGCATTGGAGGATTCAAAGGTACCTCACAGAGGCGTGCTAATCAAGCAACATCTGACTCAGAAAGTGTAGTAGAAGACCCACCTATCCCACAAGCTGAAAAGGAGGTCCCAGCTCTTAGCAAAGTAGAGCTAGAACGACTGCGGGCTCTTATGGACTCTCATAGTAAGCCATCTAGCTCTTGTTCCCTAACCATGACTGGTAAGAGTTCTAGCTTCTTATCCTTTAATGCTTCTGGTACTGAGGATATCTGGATTATAGATTCTGGTGCTACTGATCATATGAGACCTCATTCCTTTTATTTTTCATCCTATACCACTTTACCTGGTAACCAACACATCACTGTAGCTAATGGTTCTCATACCCCTATTACCGGTTGTGGTAACACTCAACTTCAACCTTCCCTTCATTTAACAAATGTGCTTCATGTTCCCAAACTATCTAATAACCTCTTGTCCATTCATAAAATCACCCAAGACTTAAACTGTGCAGTGACGTTTTTCACTCCCATTGTGTTTTGCAGGATCTTGCCACGGGGAGGACGATTGGAATTGCTAAAGAGCAGGGCGGGTTATACTACTTGCAGCATGAGGAAAATAGAGATTGTACCAAACAAAAGGCACTCACTTCCAATCATCAGACAGGTTCAGAGTCTTGGTCATCCTCCCAAATATGGCTTCAGCACAGGCGTCTTGGTCATCCTCCGTTTAGTGTCCTTAAGTCTTTATTTCCCTTCTTGTTCAAAAAAGTGTCAGTCGAGTCATTTCATTGTGATGTTTGTCAGTTTGCTAAACATCATCGTACAACTTTTCTTCCCAGTAATAATAAAAGTTCTAAACCTTTTGATCTTGTTCATTCGGATGTATGGGGATCTGCATCTATTTGTAATATTTCTGGTGCAAAGTGGTTTGTTTTTTTTATTGATGACTGTACCCGAGTTACCTGGATGTTCCTCATGAAAGATAAGTCTGAAGTTTTCCGATTGTTTGTAAACTTTTACCATATGGTTCAAACACAATTTGGGAACCCGATTAAAAGATTGCGTTCGGATAATGGGAGAGAGTATGTGAACGAAAACCTTTCCAAATTCCTCAAAGATAATGGTGTTGTTCATGAGTTAACCTGTGTGGACACTCCTCAACAGAATAGGGTTGCAGAGAGAAAAAATCGTCATCTCCTTGAGGTTACCAGAGCGTTACTCTTCCAAATGTCTGTTCCTAAGTCTTACTGGGGGGAAGCTGTTCTAACTGCCACTTACTTGATAAATAGGTTACCTTCTCGGGTTCTAGATGGTGTTAGTCCTGTATAGCTCATGACCACATTATATCCTTCTATTCCCATTATGACCAGCCTTCAGAGTCGTGTCTTTGGATGTTCTGTCTTTGTCCATGTTCATAGTCCTCATCAGGGAAAGTTAGATCCTCGAGCTATCAAATGTATCTTCATAGGATATGCCTCAAACAAAAAGGGGTACAAATGTTATCACCCTGAACGTCGTCGTGTCTATATCTCTAAGGATGTCACTTTTCATGAAACACAGTCTTTCTTCACTAGTCCTCAGCTTCAGGGGGAGAGTAGTCTAGAAGCTGAGTTCCTTGAGTTGTCATCTTTTCCTTTGTTGCAGGATTCCACTGATTCCACTCCTACGGAGGATGACAAAGACCCTGAACCAGCATCATTACCAGTGCAGAATAATGAGGACAGACGTTTTGGGGCTCAATATCAGCGAAGACGAAGACAAAACCCGACCTGGTCGAACAGAACTTCAATCGTCCGAACCGGAGGTAAGAACTCATACTCTTGAGGACACCTTAGATGATTTACCAATTGCCTTAAGAAAAGGAAAGAGATCTTGTGCCAAATATCCTATATCCCAATTTGTGTCTACTAAAAACCTTTCTATGCAGCACCAAAGCTTTATTTCAGCTATTGATTCTATCAGAATCCTTACATCAGTACAAGAAGCCTTAAAGGATGAGAACTGGGTTCGAGCCATGAATGAAGAAATGGGTGCTTTGGAAAAGAACGAGACTTGGGAGATTGTAGAGAGACCGAAGGACAAGAAGGCAGTGGGTTGTAGGTGGATATACACAGTTAAATATCAGTATGATGGAACATTGGACCGGTATAAGGCGAGGCTGGATGCAAAGGGATACACCCAAACCTATGGGATCGACTATGAGGAGACATTTGCTCCAGTGGCAAAAATGAATACGGTGAGAATCATCCTCTCCTTGACAGCGCACTTTGGTTGGGAGATGCATCAATTCGATGTTAAAAATGCTTTCCTACATGGAAGTTTGGAGGAGGAAGTATACATGGAGATTCCACCTGGATATGGTGCCACTAATGGTGGGAATAAAGTTTGGAGACTAAAAAAGGCATTGTATGGCCTCAAACAGTCTCCCCGTGCTTGGTTTGGAAAGTTCACTCAGGCTATGGTATCCTTGGGGTACAAACAAAGTCAAGGTATCATACTCTCTTTATAAAACATTCTCAAGATAACAAGCTTACACTGCTTTTGGTCTATGTAGATGATATGATTATTGCAGACAATGATGAGCTTGAAAAACAGACTCTAGGGGAGAGGTTGGCTACTCAATTTGAGATGAAAGATCTCGGGAAGCTAAAATACTTTCTTGGGATTGAGGTTGCCTACTCTAAACAGGGTATCTTTATTTTTCAGAGGAAATATATCCTTGACCTCCTCAGAGAGATTGGTAAGTTGGGCTGCAAGACTACTAGAGCGCCCATAGAGCAAAATCACAGGATTGGGAGTGATGTGGAGAGCCCAAAGGTGGAGAAGGCACAATACCAAAGACTTGTGAGAAAACTCATTTATTTATCTCACACCAGGCCAAATATAGCTTATGCAGTTAGTGTGGTTGGTCAGTTCATGCATGATCCAAGAGAAAGACACTTGCAGGCAGTGAATAGAATTATTCAGTACTTGAAGGCCTCTCCACGAAAGGGACTGCTATTCAAAAAAGAAGAAAATTTATTCATGGAGGTATATACTGATGCTGACTATGCAGGGTCAATTGTTGATAGGAGATCCACCACAGGATATTGCATGTTCTTGGGTGGAAATCTGGTGACTTGGATGAGTAAGAAGCAAAATGTGGTTGCAAGATCAAGTGCAGAAGCAGAATTTAGAGGTATGGCTCAAGGGGTTTGTGAGTTGTTATGGATGAAGATTATTCTCGATGACCTCAAAATAAAATATGAAGCTCCTATTAGATTGTTCTGTGATAATAAGTCCGCTATCAGCATTGCACATAACCCGGTTCATCATGATCGGACAAAGCACATAGAGATAGATCGACATTTCATTAAGGAGAAATTGAACGATGGTCTTATAGCCACCGAGTACATCCCTTCAAGACTTCAGTTGGCAGATATGTTCACCAAGGGACTTCCCACAGAGCAGTTTCAAGATCTTACTTGCAAGTTGGGAATGATAGATATACATTCACCAACTTGAGGGAGAGTGTTACGTATAATTAATATATACGTTACATAATTAGTGTAATATAATTAGGAGAGATTTATTTCATAATTAGGACAGTTTTGATTAGATGTACAGTTTTATTTCCCTTCATTTTCCTTAATTAAGAGATAGGTAGTCTATATATATTATAGGTAATCATTCTTTGTAATTAATCTGATTGAAATAATATTCAGATTCCTTCTTTTCAAGTCTTGTAAATATCATACTATAATTAATTCCTTGTATATATATATATCCAATATGCTGAGTACAATTGACTCAAACAATTCAGAATTTCTCTCTAAGTTTCTTTGATATTCAAGTACCTCCACTCTCTTTTTTCAGGGGCAGATGATTTATCCTTGCTTTATACGAAGACTTAGGATCTCTATCGTGCAAATCAGAAGGACGAGTCTCTTAGTGATTATTATACTGGGTTCAAACGATTATTTAAGGAATTCAACACCTTATTACCTCTTACTTCTGATGTTAAGGTGATGCAAGCCCAACGGGAGCAATTGGTTGTTATGTTCTTCTTGTCGGGGTTGCGTGCTGAGTTTGATGTTGCTTGATCCCAAATTTTGAGAGGTTATAGTTAGCATGTACAGCTGTGTATATAGTTATTGTAGAATGTTCTGTATTAATTACATTCCTTATTTAGATAGGAATTAATAGGAAATCAACTGCAGATTTATTGTGCAGTTGTCCTTCCTAGAATAGGTGTTGTTTATTATGTACAAATACACCTTTGAGATCAATGAAATATTCATTCAGCCATACGTTCAATTTGGTATCAAAGATAAAAAGGAAACTATTCCGCTGCTGCTATTTTTCTCTCGGCTGAACCCTAGCCGCCTTCTTCCTCTGTCTTCTTCTATATCATGGCTGAGGAAACAGAGGCCGTTATTTCTAACAAAAGGACTCCATCCATGGTGACCTTTCACGAAACTTCCTCTCCAACAACTTCCGTTAAGTTGGAAGGTACTAACTATCGTGTTTGGGCACAAATTATGGAGATGCAAATTGCTGGCAGAAGGAAGAAGGGATATCTCACTGGAAGGAAGGTTGCACTTGCAGAAGCTGATGCCACATTTTGTGCACTATGGAATAGCTAAGGCAGTGTGGGATGCAGCCAAGGGGAGCTACCATGATGTCTCGGATTCCTCTCAAGTGTACGAACTGATGAAGAAATTATTTCAATCATGCCAAGGCGGTCGATCTCTTGCAGAGTATTACAACGAGTTGAACTCCATTTTTCTGGAACTTGATTACTGCAGGCCAAATGATATGAAGTGTCCAACTAATATTGAGAAATTAAAGAAACGCATTGGTGAGGATCAGGTTTATATATTTCTTGCAAGTCTTGATCACAATCTGGATCAGGTTAGAGGTCGAATCTTGGCAACCTCCCTTATCCCAAGTCTAGAGGAAGCATACTCGCATGTTCATCGTGAGGCACAAAGACAGGCCACCATGGGATCGGAAGAACATTTTGAGGCCTCTGCACTGGCTATTCAGAAGCATAACCCACGGCCACCTCTCTTTTGCACTCACTGCAACAACACCAGACACACAGTAGATGTTTGCTAGAAAAAGCATGGCTATCCGAAGTGGTTCAAACTAAAACAAGCTGAGAGAAAAAACAAGAAATCTGCTCAGGTTGTTCTTAATGACACTCTTTTATCTACTGCTTCTGCATCTCAGGTCTCCCGTGTGTCTCCTCAAGAAGGTAACTTTGGCTCTGCCTTAATTTCCACTATCTCTAAAACTTCGATTATTGATTCAGGGGCCACTGATCACATGACTAGTAATCCTTCTCTACTTGACACTCTAATACCTTCAGTTGTTAAGTCTGTTCAGGTTGCTAACGGGGCTCCTATGCCTATCTCAGGGGCTGGAAACATCTCGTTTTCTCCTACCCTTCCCATGTCTTCTTTTACTTGCACCTACTCTCTCTAATAATCTTCTTTCAATTAGCAAGATCACTAAACACCTCAATTGTTCTGTGACCTTTCATTCTACCCACTGTGTATTTCAGGACAATCTTACGAAGAGGACGATTGGCATTGGTAAGGAGAGAGGTGGCCTTTACTACTTAGAGGGGACACATGCTCCACGGTCTGAATCTGACCATGCTTTCCAAATAACAAGGGAGGCATCAGATAAAGAAAAAAATTCTTCTATGGCATTGTCGATTGGGTCATCCATCTTTTCCTTATTTGGAGCATTTGTTTCCTAAGTTGTTAACAAATGTTTCAGTCTCTAGTCTACAATGTGAGAAATGTATTTATGCTAAGAATCATCGTGTTAGTTTTAAAATAAGTCTCAATAAAAGTCCTTTTCCTTTTACCTGTATTTTTACAGATGTTTGGGGCCCATTTCCTACCCCATCCCCTTTGGGTCATAGATATTTTGTGTCTTTTATTGATGACTGCACTCGTGTAAGTTGGGTAAACCTGCTGAAATCTAAGGATAAAGTGATACGAATTATTCCTCAAATTTCAAAAATGATTGTCACTCAGTTCAACACGTAGGTTAAGATTTTTCATTTTGATAATGGTCGTGAGTTTGTCAATCAGTCCCTTACTGAATGGTTCAAAGAAAATGGAATTCTTCACCAAACAACATGTACCTACACCCCCCAATAGAACAGCATAGCAGAGCGTAAAAATCGCCACATTTTTCGAAGTGGCAAGAGCTTTATGCTTTACTATGCAGGTTCCAAAACATTTCTGGGCTGATGCTGTTATGACTGTTGCCTATTTTATCAACCATATGCCTACCCGTATCATTAACTATCAAACTCCTTTGCGTAAGTTATCTCATTTTCATTCTATCCCTTCTACTTTGAACCTTTGTCCTAAGATTTTTGGTTGTGCCTGTTATGTTCATATACACTCACATCAAAGAGACAAACTTGATCCACGTGCCCTTAAATGTGTCTTTCATGGTTTTTCTAACTCTCCAAAGGGCTATAGATGCTACCACCCTCCTACTGGAAAATACCATGTTTAAAATCCAACTAAGTGAAGGATTACCAGCTAAGTGATCAGAAGCACCAAAGTCTAAAATCCAGGATCCAACAGACGCAGATTGAGAGAGAGAAACTATAGAATTACCAGTGTGAGCAACGGTGGCCGAAGAAGAAGCCTGTTGAGTGGCTTTAAACTGAAGATACTCCTTATATTCATTGGCAGAAAGTAGGTGATCTTTCTCAGACTCGATCTTGTGCTCAACAACTGGTTCAAGAGACTGAGCTACATTGGCAGTTTTATTCGGAAATCCATGTAGGGAATAGCACCAATCTTGAGTGTGTCCATCCCGCTTACAGTAAGAACAGTGGAGATTACCTCTACCTCCTCTTCCACGACCACCACCTCTACGACCACGACTTCGGCCTCCTTGGTCAGTGGAATTGGAGACAAAAACTGAAGACTCGGATGCTGTTTGAGAATCAAGGGAAGCTGTCGGAGAAGGAACTCGAAGTAAACGATCAATTAGTTCCTCCACCGTAGGAATATTAGGATTTGTCAGAGTATGATTCCAGACAGGTTCAAAGTCTTTGTGGAGGCCATGAAGAACAAATATCATGAGCATGTTATCAAGCTTATCCGACATCTTTTGTGCATCATCATTAACTAGCATCAATTTAATCTCTTCACAAATGGATTGTGCTTTATTCAGATAGGAGGGCAAGTCAAGATTGTGCTTTATTCAGATAGGAGGGCAAGTCAAGACCAATCATTTGCATTATCGCCAAACTATGAATCGTTTCATATAGCCGCTGTATATCATTAGCATAAACAGTTTGAGCCTTCTTCCAAATTTTGCAACATGTCTTGTAAGGACGGAAATGCACCATTAATCTAGGTTCAATAGACTGTCATAACAACGATACAAGCTGATAATCTGATAATCTGCCCGTTGCCACTCATCCTTCTTAGATTCAGCAATGTCAGTAACCTTTTTAGTGAGATGGTCAGACAATCCTTGACCCAGAAACCATATCTCAACAGCATTACGCCAATTCAAATAATTCTTACCATTCAACTTCTCGGTAGTAATGATCGGGGACCCGGAAAACGCAAAAGAGATCAGACCCTTCTTAGTAAAGTCTGCCATGGAAGAAGTTAAGAAGGCAGAAAAACAGAAGCCAAAATGCTGAAACAGAAACCAAACAGTGGTGAACAGGGGATTCAACGCAGACCCAGAAGCCAAACAAGGGAAAAACAGAACCGGGAGGAGACGGCGAGCACAACGGCGAAAGCGGCGGCGTCAACGGCGGCCGGGATGGTGGCGCGTGGATCATACGCGCCGGCGAACGAAAAAGCTGAAGATGGCGCGTGAAAGCACGTGATGGCTGATACGGCGGCGGCTCTCGGACGGCCGGCCGGCCGGTCAGCGGCTTCTGAGATGAACCCCGATGTCACTTTGGGCACCGGACGTCAGTGGGTTGGCGCTGACAGCAGCTGAAACCCAAGAACACAAAACAGGAACGAACCGTACGCTCTGATACCAAGTTAAATTCAAATCTGAATGTATGTCTCTCTGTATTATTGCAAAAAGAAACTACAAAATATATACACTTGACTACAGGCTAGAACATTAATTATCTATGCTAAGTCCTAGAAGTGTAAGTACAATGAATACATAGATACAATGAATAGGACTTCATCGTCCACACCGTCCACTAATTTATGATTATAATCAACACCATGGATGTTCAATTTTGTGAATATGAGTCCTATTTTTCTGGGGATGTATCCTTTGTTCCTCTTCAGGGGGAGCTTAATAGTAAGGAAGAGGAAAGATTATGCGTAGAGGAAAAGAGGTTTTAGAGCTCAGAGAGTCAGGGGGAGCTCTTGATAGTCCTAAATCTATTGAGGCGGAATCTGAACCTACTAAAGAAAGGGTGGATAGACCGGATAACTTGTTCTTCAAACACAGCTATATAAGGAGGAACAAGGATGTTGCTTGAATATCCCCTTCAAGCTCCAATGCCCCTCTCAGGGACACTACCATGCCATCAGATGACTCTTCCGAGACAGATTCTGAGGTACATTTTTCTTTGCCTTCCTTGATCCCAGAAATCCCTATATTGAATCCACAAGTTGAAGATCCAAGTAGGAGATATCCCCTTCGTGAACGGAAAGCACATGATAGGTTGGGTTTCTCGAACTCATCCTCTAATATTGTCTATCCTATCACTTGTTTTGTGTCTCACCATCGTCTGTCCAAACCCCATCTTACCATCAGTTATCCTCTGTATCTGTTCCTAGTCATTTTCAGGAAGCCCTTGAAGATCCAAAGTGGAAATCAGCCATGATAGAGGAAATAAAGGCTCTCCAAAAAAAATCTACTTGGGAGATGGTCGAACTTCCTAGGGATAAGAAGACAATAGGATGTAAATGGGTGTTTTCGGTGAAGTACAAGGCAGATGGAACAATTGACAGGTACAAAGCTAGATTGGTTACCAAGGGATACACCCAAACTTATGGGATTGACTATAAGAGACCTTTGCCCCTGTGGCAAAAATGAATACTGTGAGAGTTATACTATCTCTTGCAGTTAATCTTAATTGGCCATTAAAGCAATTTGATGTGAAGAATGCCTTTCTACATGGTGACCTTTTGGAAGAAGTGTATATGGATCCTCCTCCTGGATTTACACCAAAAGGAAGTAAAGTATGCAAGTTGAAGAAGGCTCTTTATGGTTTGAAATAGTCACCAAGGGCATGGTTTGGCAGATTGAGCTACTCTATGAGACAATATGGCTTCAAGCAAACTATGGCAGATCACACTCTATTTTATAAAAGAGAGGGGGGTGATATTACTTTGCTCATTGTTTACGTTGCTGATATGATAGTCACAGGCAACAACCAGAATAGAATAGAGAAGCTCCAAAACTACTTGTCTAAGGAATTCGAGATGAAGGACTTAGGTGTTTTAAAATACTTCTTGGGCATTGAAGTATCTCGGTCTAAGCATGGACTTTTCGTTTCCTAACGAAAATACGTATTAGATCTCTTGACTGAAACAGGGAACTCAGCTTGTCAACCTGTTGATACACCTATTGAGGTAAATCATGGCTTAAGTATCTATCCTACTCAAACTCCAACAAACAAAGAGAGATACCAGAAGCTGGTGGGAAAACTGATCTATCTAACTCACACTAGACCTGACTTATCATATGCAGTCAATGTCGTGAGTCAATTCATGCACAATCAGAGTGATCGACACATGGGTGTAGTGAACCGTATTTTGGCTTATCTTAAGTCTTCTCCAGGAAAAGGTATAATGTTCTCCAAACAGAATCATCTGGACATAGTGGGTTACACGGATTCAGATTTTGCTGGATCAAGGTTGGATAGAAAGTCTACATCAGGGTATGTATCATTTGTTGGGGGAAATCTAGTGTCATGGAGAAGCAAGAAACAGAATGTGGTGTCACTATCTAGTGCAGAAGCTGAATATCGAGCCCTTCATCATGCAACTACAGAGCTTACCTGGCTGAACATTCTCCTAGGAGAACTCGGGTTTGGTTCAACACAACCTATGACACTCTTCTGTGATAACACAGCAGCTATTAATATTGCAAATAATCCAATACAACATGATCGGACTAAGCATATCGAGTTGGACAGAAACTACATCAAGGATAACCTAGACTCAGGGAAGATAAAGGTTCCCTACATCAAAAGTGCAGATCAACTAGCTGATATGATGACTCATGTTGCTCCTAGTAATCGACTCTATGCAACACTATCCAAGTTGGGCATGTGTGATATCTATGCACCAACTTGAGGGGGAGAGTTAGCATGTACAGCTCTATATATAGTTATTGTAGAATATTCTGTATTAATTACATTCCTTATTTAGATAGGAATTAATAGGATATTAGCTGTCAGATTTATTGCACAGTTGTCCTTCCTAGAATAGGTGCCATTTATTCTATATAAATACACCTTTGAGATCAATGAAATATTCATTCAGCCATACGTTCAATTGTTATGGTAATTTGACATTGAAGGAAGTCTACTCTTGTCTCCTTTGCGTT
Organism: Ormosia semicastrata; assembly: GCA_029884595.1. Classification (NCBI taxonomy): domain Eukaryota; kingdom Viridiplantae; phylum Streptophyta; class Magnoliopsida; order Fabales; family Fabaceae; genus Ormosia; species Ormosia semicastrata. Next base: position 635,242 of record JAQQTO010000062.1, read on the forward strand.
GCTCGTGAGCTTTCTAAGTCCACCCCTATGGCCTCAATCAAAGCATTTGCTTTGATGAGTTCTAGTTCTCGTGGTAGCCAAGGTTGTACTCGTGGGGGACGAGGTGGAGGACGCGATAGTGGGGATTCCCGAGGTGGAGGCAGGTTGGAGATTCTAGGGAACCCCTCATTTGTCACTATTGTAAAGAACCTGAACATATTAAGAAGTACTGCTGGAAACTTCAGCAAAAGAATCAGCAACAACAACAGCGCTTCGCCCATATTGCTACCGATGATGTTGCCCGTTCAAGTAACTCATCTACCAGACCTGTTATGATGACAGTAGAAGAGTTTGCTCAGTATACCCAATTCTAGGCCTCTCGGTCAAACCCACAGTTTTCCTCTGTTGCCTTTGTTGCTTATACAAGTAAATACTACTGCATGTCTATCCTCCCTTTCTCACAACTAGGTCGTTGATTCAGGGGCATCCGACCATATGACTGGCCAAACAGGTACTCTCATGTCTTTCTCTCCTTCTCATTTATCTAGTGTGTTACATTAGCTGATGGATCTGCCGCTCTTGTGGTTGGGAGTGGTACTACGTGTCCTATATCTACCCTTCCTTTCTCTCGCGTCGTGTTTAAATCAATTTCTGTTTAATTTACTTTCTGTTAGTCAGATTACTCATTCTCTAAATTGAGGTGTTTATTTTTTTCCTGATTCTTGTGTCTTTCATAAACTTGGGACAAAGAGGGTGATTGGTAGGGGCCGTGAGTGGAATGGCTTGTAAATCCTTGACTGCCACCCAAATCAAGTGTCGGTGCCCGTTGCCTGTTCCAATGTGGTTGATCCCGCTTGGGTCATCCTTCTCTGCCGTCTTTGAAGAAATTATGTCCTAGTTTGAGTCATTTGTCTATTTTAGAGTGTCGGTCATGTCAATTGGCTAATCATAGGAGTCCTTACCCTTTATGAGTCAATAAGCGGGCTGCGTCCCCATTCGAGCTTGTTCATTCTGATGTCTAGGGCCCTTGTCCCATTACTTCTAACTCTGGTTTTCGGTATTTTGTGATATTTGTAGATGATATTTCAAGGATGACTTGGTTATATTTTATGAAATCTCGTTGTGAGTTATTCTCTATATTTACTGCCTTTTGTTCTGAAATTAAAACTCAATATAGTACTATTGTTCATATTTTGAGGAATGATAAGGCGAAAGAATATTTTTTTCAAGAGTTTTGTTCCTACATGCGTCAGCATGGGATGATTCATCAATCCTCTTGTGTTGTTACCCCCCAACAAAATGGCATTGCTAAGTGCAAAAATAGGCACCTTATGAAAGTTGCTAGAGCTTTGTTATTTCATAAGTCTATCCCTAAGGAGTTTTGGGCTGATGCTGTTTCCACAACTTGTTTCTTGATTAACCGGATGCCATCTTCTATCTTACAGGGTCAAGTTCCTTATTCTACTCTCCATCTATCTCATTCCTTGTTTTCGCTATCCCCTCGTATTTTTGGATGTACATGTTTTGTGCAGGATGTTCAGCCTTAAATCTCCAAGTTACATCCCCGCTCTTTAAAGTGTCTTCCTTGGTTACTCTCGTCACCAAAAAGCACATCAGTGCTTTTCTCCTAACTTAGGCTAGTACCTTTCTTAAAATTTGAAGAATATGAGCATTATATATTGTTACTACTGCTGAATGTTTACAAAGAGATACATATAGAGAGCTATACATTTAAACTAGTCCCAAGAAAACAACCTAATCAAGCCTAGAAAATAAGCAACATTAAAGCACTAAAAACAATGTAAAAACATGAAAAATGTGAGAACAACACAAGGCCTACCGGAAAAAGGGCTAGCAATGAAGGTTGACCGGAAAAATAGAAGGGCTCAGTGGAAAACAGAGACAGTCCTAGATCGGAACTGTTCTGATACCATCTTAAAATTTGAAGAATATGAACACTGTATATTATTACTACTGCTGAATGTTTACAAAGAGATATATATAGGAAGCTGTACATTTAAACTAGCCCTAGAAAACAAACTAATCAAGCCTAGAAAATAAGCAACATTAAAGCAATAAAAACAATGCAAAAACATGAAAAATGTGGGAACAATACAAGAAGCCACCGTCCAACACAGTTTTCCACAACCTTGTTTCCCCTAATGTTACTTTCTTTGAGTCAACTTCATTTTTCACCAAGTCTCCTCTTTCTCCTCCAGTTTTTGAAGAGGCTGAAGAAATTCTTGTCAATAAAGAGGTTTGGCCCCCAAACTTTGAGTTGACTCCACCTTCTATTGCCCTTGTTTCGTCTTCTCCTCCTCAGCCTCCCATTTGACAGGTATTCGTTCGTCGTTCTTGTGATCTACCACCCACCTCAGGTGAAGTAGTGGTGGATGTACCTGGCCCTTGTAATGACTCCCAACCTTCATCTACTTCTTCGTCACAAGATCCGACTCTAGATCTTCCCATTGTCATTCGGAAAGGTAAATGTTCTTGTGTTACTAAACATCCTATTGCTTCTTTTATTCATTATGAGCATCTTTCTCCTACTTCCAAATCTTTCGTTGCTTCTCTTGATGCTGTCACAGTTCCTAAATCTATATCTGAGGCTCTGGCTCATGATGGGTGGCATAAAGCCATGGAAGAGGAAATATTAGCTGTGGAACAAAACCAGACATGGGATCTTGTTCCTCTCCCTTCGGGCAAACATGCTAATGGTTGTAAATGGGTGTACACTGTTAAAGTGAATCCTAATGGGACTGTTGCTCATCTCAAAGCGCGCTTGGTTGCTAAGGGTTATGCTCAGACTTACGGTGTTGATTATTTTGAGAACTTCTCCCCTGTTGCTAAGCTGGCCTTTGTTCGATTACTTATCTCTTTGGCCGCTTCTCATCATTGGCACTTACATCAACTTGATATTAAGAATGTCTTTCTTCATGGTGACTTACAAGAAGAAGTTTACATGGAACAACTGCCTAGCTTCATTGCTCAGGTAGAGTATGAGAAAGTTTGTCAACTCAAACAATCTCTATATGGATTGAAACAATCTCCATGAGCTTGGTTTGGGAGATTGAGTGAAGTAGTCCTTGACTTTGGCCTAAAAAAGAGTAGTTATGATCACTTTGTTTTTTATCAGCAATTTGATAAAGACCCAGGCCGTAGTGATAGAGCCCCAAGCCCAAAAGTGACAAAAGTTTACACTAGAAGAGGTTGTAACAGCAGGCAGTAACTAACTGCTAAGCTTGCCAAGGGGGTGTGGGAAAAGTGAGTGGAAGTCTGTTAGGGTGGTTTATATGCTGAGAGGGGAGGAAAACGTGAGGTAGGCAAGATTTGGGTTGGGCATTGGAGGGACTAGGCACTCTACATTTGCCTAGAATTATCTTCTTCATTCTCTGTACTCTGTTATCTTCTTTTTTTTCCAGAATATACTAAATCTAGTTGTGATATCACACTGATATCACCCAGGAAATTCAATTCATCTTGGTGTTACTTGTTTTTCTGTTATTAAATTTGTTTGGTACCTACCAAAATGGTATAAAAGTTGTTTGTTCTGGGCATTTGGATGGTTAATACCAGAGCAAACATGGAGTCACGATTAGAAACAGTAGAGAGGAGTTTGATGGAAAGTCTAACGAAACAAGACAAGACGGAAGCCAAACTGGACGAGTTGGTGTGCTTGTTCAAAGCGAGAAACAAGGGAGACTCCAGGGGCCGATCGCGGTACAGGAAGCGGTCCTCTCTGCGCAATGAAGAGGATGGCGTGGACAGAGACAAGAGAAGCAAGGTCGGGCCGGAGGGAATGCGGGATTCTTCCTGATGTGACGGAGAAAGGTCTTAGAGTTCAGGGACACATTCATCAGAAAGGAGCCGACCTCCAGAAAGAAATGAAGGAGGTAGGAAGTTAGAGATTCCAGTATTTTTGGGAGAGAATGCGTCTAAACTGGTGGAGCGTTACTTCAAGGTGAACGGAGTGACTAGAAATGAAAGGATGGAATCGGCAATGGTGGCCATGGAAGGGAAAGCACTGAAATGGTATCAATGGTGGGAGGACCAAATGTATAATCCCAGTTGGAACCAATTCAAGGAAGCTGTAATTCGCAGGTTCCAGCTTGGAATTATCCAAAAACCCTTGGAACCTCTGCTGAGCGTCAAGAAAATGCGAACTGTTACGGAGTACGGTGAACAGTTTGAGCTAGCTACAGGGCCAGTAAAGATCGCGGACAACATGGTGATGAAGGGAATCTTTTTGAACTGGTTAAGGGAGGAATTAAAGGCTGAGTTGAAATTGTATGATTTGAACTCCTTGTCCGATCTCATGGACAGAGCTCAGCTAATTGAAGAAAAGAATTGGGCTTTCTAGAAAGGGGGGTCGTTTATGAAAGGAGGAATTCCATTCAAAAAGGTGCAAGGAGAAGGTGGATACAGACCATATGGAGGATCTAAGGGGGGGAAGAGTTACTATCAAACAGCACCGAGAACCAACATCAGTCCAAGGCAACCAACAAAACCTAAACCTCCAGATGGAACGACAGAGGAAAAGAAACACACAGGACCTAGGACGTTATCTCAGGAAGAACTACAGGAGAGGAGCTGATGAACCGTCAACATGTCATATTTTTACGGTTCAATTCCTTGGTTTTTCATATTCTTTTTATTTATTTTTAATGAATTTTGTTTGCAAGTTTTGTTATATTTTTAGTATTGTTTGATTGTGTTTTTATAAGTGTTTTGTGTGTTTTTGTCAGGTAATAATTCATGGAGAAGACTGAATATTGAAAGTAAAAAAAAAAAAAATTGCATCAGTCGCCAGCGCTTGAGCGCTCAGAGTCATAGCGCTTGAGCGCCCGTAGCGCCTGAGCACCCAAGAGTAAGTGACTAGGCGCTTAAGCGCCCGTTGCGTAACAGAACACTTGATTTTTAATAAAATGAGAAAAACTATGTCAAATTCAACACAGACAACACATTGAACACATTACACAGAAAATCCCTAATCTTGAGAGAGTTGTTTTGCGGCAGCAGACCTTGGAGGACGACTTGAAGGAGGAATTGATTCTTGAAGACTTAGAGATCATAATCTCCATTAAAGGGGTTTTGATTTCTCTTTCTTTTTAGTTTCTCTTTTTCTTTGGGTTTTCTTTCTATGGGTTTATATTCTGATATGAGTTTGTTTTTATAGAAAGAAGGAATGTCAGAATGTATGAATATTATTCCTTGAATAATTGTGTACAGGGAAGGTTACAATATATAGGCTAATGCTATTAATTGTTATCCTAAAAATAAGGGAGAAAAATCAGCCCTAATAAAAACAAGAATAAAATCATATCTGTACATATCTAATATTAATGATGATATATTACAACACTCTCCCTCAAGCTGGTGAGTGAATATCTATCATTCCCAGCTTGCAAGTAAGACTGTGAAATCGCTTTGTGGGAAGGCCCTTGGTGAAAACATCTGCTAATTGGTGCTCTGAAGGGACGTACTCTGTAGTTATAAGACCATCATCTAATTTTTCCTTGATAAAATGGCGATCAATCTCTATATGCTTTGTCCGATCATGTTGAACCGGGTTGTGAGTAATGCTGATTGCCGACTTGTTATCACACAATAACCTCATAGGAGCTTCATACTTTATTCTAAGATCATCGAGTATGATTCTCATCCATAACAGTTCATAAATTCCTTGTGCCATAGATCAAAATTCAGCCTCTGCACTTGACCTTGCAACCACATTCTGTTTCTTACTTCTCCAAGTCACCAAATTTCCTCCTAAAAACATGCAGTAACCTGAGGTAGACCGCCTATCGACAACTGACCCGGCATAATCTGCATCTGTATAGGTTTCAATGGTCAATGTTTGTTCTTTCCGAAATAGAAGTCCTCTTCCCGGGCTTGTCTTCAAATACTGGAGAATTCTATTCACAGCTAGCATATGTCTCTCACGAGGATCATGCATGAACTGGCTAACCACACTGACAACATAGGCTATGTCTGGTCTGGTGTGAGATAAATATATCAGTTTTCCCGCAAGTCTCTGATATTGTGCCTTATCCACCTTTGGGCTCTTGATCTGTTATTAATTTCAGCTCTTTTATGTTCTTTGTTTGATCTAATCGAATTCCAAATGTGCTTAATTGTTGACATTTAGCTAAGTTTCTAATTTAGAGTTGTCTTTGGATGTTTATTGTGAAACTATACTTAAATGTGGTTATAAACGTATTGTGATTTTCAGGAGATCTATGAGTAATGGAATCCATTGGTATTGAACTATTGAGAAGAGAGTTAAGAGACTTAAGGGAATTGGTATCAACCCCTAGAAGTAAAGGAAGAAGGGCATTCATGAAGAATCAAAGCTGGATTAGAAGAAAATGATCAACACGGCCCGTGTCAAATGACACGGGGTAAGCCGTGTATTATTCTGAGTTTGAAGACTAGAAGATTTTGAAGAACACGGCCCGTGTCAAATGACACGGGATAGGCCGTGTACTCTCTGACTTCACGAGGAAGAGTCAATTTCAAGCCTTGACCGAGAACACGGCCCGTGTCATATGACACGGGGTGGGCCGTGTTCTTCTCTGACTTTGGAATAGCTGGGAATCTGTCATCAGAATTGGACACGGGTTGGGCCGTGTAACATGACACGGCCCGTGTCATCGACTCAGAAGTTTAATTTCGTGTTTTAATGCTAAATTAGGTTCCCAAACCTATAAATAGGGTTGCTTAGAGTCCCTAGAGAGGTCTGGACAGAGAGAGCCGTCAAGGAAACTGAGAGAAACACGAAGACCAAGAAGGGGAAGGATTCGATTGAGGATTGGAGACTCGGATTCGAGCGATCAAAGATCAATCACTCTCAAGCCTTGGAAACTAGTTTGATCTTTAGTTTTTTTTTTTTCTTTTTTGTTCGAACAATGTTTTCTTTTAATTCTTCTTCTGTTTTTGAATTTGCCATGTGTGGCTAACCTTCTTGATTGGTTAAAGAAGGATGAAACTCTAGTTTTGATTATGTGAATCTTGCATACTTCTTTATATTAATACAATTATGTTTTTATTCATATGTTTCTATTCTTAAATCAATATAAAGGTTTTTATATTCTTGCCAAATTTCGAGAGTGGTAAAACTAGGATTGCTATGCGCGGTTGCGGTGGTATGACTAGTGAGACATGATCTAAGTAATTTAATCCCGGTGTGTGATTAGATCTTAGTGTGATTGGTTTTCTAATTCTTAATGCAATCATTAGGTAGGTGTAAGAGCGGTTGCTTTACAAATAACTAATGGTTAGGGTTTGATTTGAGCGGTTGCTGAATTAATCGAAACTTAAGGAAAACAAGATATTTATCTCACAATTACATAAGAACATAATTGATCATGTTGGTATAAAGAGTATGTAAGTTAGCATAATCATATAAATCTAGTAGTGGATTCCATTTCTTAACCAATATCTTTAACTCGATAATTCAATTTGTGTTTACTGTTTTGGTTTAAGTTTAATTTCTTTTGTTAGTTTTAATTAACAAAACCCCCATTTTAATTTTACTGTTTATTTTTCATCAGAGTTTAATTTAGGAATTGGATTGATAGTGTTAATTGAATTGGTTCTCTGTGGATCGACCATTGCTTACTACAATTGGTTGCAAGGTTTTTATATTTTTTGTGGAACTTGGCAACTGTTTTTGATATTTATTTTTAATCACATTCCACACCACACCAGCTCTCCTCATTGTTTCCAATCCTGTGATTTTGTTCAATAGGTGCCCCTGTGGTTTTGCAACCTAGCTTACCTGTTTCCTTAAGAAGATCCAGGACATATTTCCTTTGGGAAATAAAGATGCCTTGTTTGGAATAGGCAACCTCTATCCCAAGGAAGTACTTCAGCTTCCCCAAGTCCTTCATTTCAAACTGTGCAGCTAGTTTTTCTTTTAGGACCTATTTCTCAACCTCATCATCACCAGCAATGATCATGTCATCAACATAAACCAGAAGAAGTGTAAGCTTGCCTTCTTTGGAATGTTTTATAAAGAGGGTATGATCTCCCTGGCTCTGCCTATAACCTAAGGACACCATAGCATTGGTGAACCTCCCAAACCAAGCACGAGGAGACTGCTTGAGTCCATATAAGGCCTTCCTTAACTTGCATACCATATTCCCTCCACCGGTAGGTCCATATCCTGGTGGGATGTCCATATATACTTCCTCTTCCAAATTCCCATGGAGAAAAGCATTTTTAACATCAAATTGATGCAAGTCCCATCCAAAGTGTGCTGCCAAGGAGAGAATGATTCTGACTGTGTTCATCTTTGCTACTGGGGCAAATGTTTCCTCATAATCAATCCCATATGTCTGAGTGTACCCTTTTGCAACCAGCCTTGCTTTGTACCGGTCTAGAGTACCATCAGACCGATATTTCACTGTGTAAATCCATCTGCACCCAACTATCCTTTTGTCTTTCGGCTTCTCAACAATTTCCCAGGTCTCATTCTTGTTTAAAGCACTCATTTCTTCATGCATGGCTTGAACCCAATTCTTATCCATTAATGCTTCTTGTACTGAAGTGGGGACTCTGGTAGAATCAATTGCTGAAATAAAACTCCGATGCTGTACTGATAGGTTTTTAGTGGACACAAACTGAGATATAGGGTATTTTGCACAAGTTCTTCTGGCTTTTCTTAAGGCTATTGGCAAGTCATCAGGGTTAGGTTCACAAATATCATGTAAAGAACTATTCAAAGGCTCAGAATCAGGAATGCTTACCTCTGGTTCGGACGATTGAAGCTGTTGTTGGACCAGGTTGGGCTTTTTCCGATAATACACCTGCTCGTATCGATCTATAGGAATAGATACTGATTCTTTAGGTGTCTCTGAAGTACCAGAAGATGATGCCACATCCTTTATCAGAGGAGGGACAGATGACTCAATAGATTCAGCCAGAAGAGGAACAAAAGATGACTCAAGAGACTCAGCTTCTTGACCACTCTCCCCCTGAAGCTGAAGACGAAGGTGAAAAGACTCGAATTTATGAAAAGTGACATCCATGGAGACATAGACACGACGACTTTGAGGATGATAACATTTGTACCCCTTTTTGTCTGGTGCATACCCAATGAAGATACATTTGACAGCCCTAGGATCCAACTTACCACGATATTGACTATGGATATGAACAAAAGCAACACAACCAAAGACACGACACAGGAGATTCTTCATGGTAGGAACGGAAGGGAAGAAGGAAGTCATGAGTTGCACAGGACTAAGACCATCCAAGACACGGGAGGGTAATCTGTTTATCAAGTATGCGGCAGTTAAGACAGCTTCCCCCAATAAGACTTAGGGACAGACATTTGGAATAGAAGAGCTCGTGCAATTTCTAGGAGATGACGGTTCTTCCTTTCTGCAACCCCATTTTGTTGGGGGGTATCAACACAAGTTAACTCATGTAACACACCATGTTCTTTATGGAATTTTGTGAAATGTTGATTCACATATTCCTTGCCATTATCAGATCGTAACCTTTTTATAGATTTTCCAAACTGAGTTTGAACCATGCGATAGAAATTCAGGAATATTTGAAACACTTCAGATTTATCTTTCATAAGAAATATCCATGTGACCCTAGTGCAGTCATCAATAAAAGAAACAAACCATTTTGCACCAGATATATTAGAATTAGAGGAAGGTCCCCACACATCAGAATGAATAAGATCAAAAGGTTCAATACTTTTATTATTACTTGGAGAAAAAGTTGTGCGATGGTGTTTCGCAAACTGACAAACATCACAAAGAAAAGACTCAACAGACTCATTTGTAAACAAATGTGGAAATAACGACCTAAGAAGACTGAAAGGAGGATGACCAAGGCGTTTGTGGTGAAGCCATATCTGAGATGCAGCAGAATCTGAACTTGTCGCATGACTGGATGTGGACACCGTCTGACTGGTACTACCATGAGTCCGATGTAGAACATATAACCCTCCCTGTTCCTTAGCAACCTCAATCGTCCTCCCTGTGGTAAGATCCTGAAACACACAATGAGAGGGAAAGAAGGTCACTGTACAGTTTAAATCTTTGGTAAGCTTATGAATAGAAATAAGGTTATTGGACAAATGAGGGACATGAAGCACATTATGTAAAGGAAGGAAAGGTTGAAGTGAAATAGTACCACATCCTGAAATAGGGACATGGGATCCACTAGCAACCGTGATGTGATGCTTACCAGATAATCCAGAGTAAGTGGAAAAATATGAGGGATGAGGGGTCATATGATCAGTAGCACCAGAGTTAATAATCCAGAGATCTTCAGATACAGTACTAGAAACATTAAAGGAAAAAGAACTTAAATTCTTACCAGTCATGGTTAGAGAACAAGTGCCAGAAGGCTTACTCATAGAATCCAAGAGAGTGCAAACGATCCAACTTGGCTTTACTAAGTGTCGGAATTGTCTCCCCAGATGGTGGTGTAGATACCTCTTCACCCTCAAGAACCAAGTCGGACACTGTTTGGTTAACTTGCCATTGTTAACTACCTTTAAAACCCCTAGAACGTCCAAGAACCTTGTCTTTGCCATGGAGTTTAAAACAAGTGTCTTTAGTATGACCAGACTTCTTGCAAAAACGACACCAGCGCTCGTCACACTTGGTGGACGACTTCTAAGAGGATGAACCAGGCCTTTCAGATGATAACTCACCAATAGGACCTTTGCCGGTGACCAAAGCAGAACCATCACTTGAATTACCAGTATTCAACATGACAGCCTAGCGACTCTCTTCCCCCCTAACTGTGTAGAACACCTCGGAGAGAGAAGGAAGCTTGTCCTTACTTAAAATTTGAACCCGAATAGGATCATACTCAGAATTCAACCCAGAGAGAAACTTAAAGACCCGTCCACGCTCAATAAACTTGGTTAAAGTAGCAGAATCCTCAGTGTATTTCATCTTTAAGTCCTAGTTTTGATCAAGCTCAATCCATAAATCATTCAGAGTACCATAATAATCAGTGACAGAAAGAGATCCTTGCTTGGTATTAAAAATTGTGTTTTTTAATTCATAACACGCACCAATATCTTGTTTCATAGAATAGGTTTGACTCAAACTATCCTAAATTTCACGTGCAGAAGTAAAAAACATACAATTCTTACTGATATCTGGTCTCATAGAATTCCATAGCCAAGTCATAATCAAATAATCTTCATCATCCCAAATTCCAAACTGTGGGTCATCAGCCTTCGGAGGATCCCCGACAATGTGTGACAACTTCCGACGACCCTTGAGAGTAGTGCGAATAACCTGGGCCCATTGGAGATAATTCTTACCATTGAGGTGATAAGAAGAGTGTAAAACTGGAAGATCATGGGGATTCAGTGCTGCAACGGCAACCAGAGGCGTCGAAGTGACGGTGGAGGACTGGGTGTCTACTGTAGACATGTCGGTTGGACCCGAAAATAGGCAGAAAAGAACGGGGAGGAGCCGACGAGCAGAACGGCGGTGGTCGCGCGGTGAACGGCGGAGTGGAGGGCGGCGCGTGGCTCTCACGCGCGTACAGTACGGCAGCCCGTGGGCTGCGCGTGGCTGGTCGGTTTGGGGTGGGCTTTTCTGAGGTGGCCGGAAAAACGCCGACCAGCATTCCGGCGGGGCGTGAGGCCAAAAAAACGGCGGCGGCAAGTGGCGGGTGGAGGTTTGAATACTCAGGCAGCAATAAGGCTGCAATAGGAGACAGCAATAAGGCTGCTCAGCGGAAGAAAAAACCAAGGCAAGCCCTAGGAACGACCTAGGTCGCGATACCATATAGAAAGAAAGAATGTCAGAATGTATGAATATTATTCCTTGAATAATTGTGTACAGGGAATGTTACAATATATAGGCTAATGCTATTAATTGCTATCCTAAAACTAAGGGAGAAAAATCAGCCCTAATAAAAATAAGAATAAAATCATATCTGTACATATCTAATATTAATGATGATATATTACAACAATTTTTATTAAACATGAGTAGCTAAACCCATAGCTAGGGTTATGGGGGATCTTGTTTTCCTAATTATTTGGGTTTGATTTCTAATTTGATTAAGGTAATTTCTTTTTGGGTTTATCATATTGCTTGTATTCTTGTCAGAATTTGATCACTTTTGGCATGTGTTAATTCATTGTTTGACCGGTGACCATCCGCATTCAATGAGTGAATCTATATGGTAAGCCTAGGATTAGATTGATGAATGACCAAACATCAATTTTTCCTACCAATGGAATTGACAGTATGTTAGTTCATCTCTTCAATTGAAGCTTAATGCATTCTTGATTAATTCAGCTACATGACCAAATAGGTGAATTAAATTAGGAATAGAATATTGTTTCATCCATGACCATTAGGATTCAATAACAAGTAAGAGAATATTGGCAAAAGAATTACCTACTTCATAATTGAAAAAAAATCTAAATAATTGGATTCAAGTGAACCTTGCGCCCTAGTCTCTTTCTCATTGATTATCTTTTCTTTGTTTGATTGCTCATTGTTTTTATTTATTTGTTATTTCGATTTTAATTTGAATTCCTCCATACACTTTTCATTGTCTGGATAACAAAGAGTTTTGCGAATCTAATAATTATCAATTATTCCTCGTGGGATCGATAACTGGGACTCAAGTCCTATATTACTTGGTGATAGAGTGCACTTGCTCTTAGTGTATTTTACGCGTACCAAATTTTTGGCGCCATTGCCAGGGAATAAGTTTGATAATATTAGAAGCGAAAAGTTCTAGTTAATTTAGACGCCCTTTTATTATTTATTTTATTTTTATTTTTATTTCTTATTCTTATTTTATTTTATTTTATTTTATTTTTAATTAATTTTTCCTATTTCTTGTTTATGTCTACTCGATCTCAATTTCCTGATTTGGCTTTTGATCCTGAAATTGAGAAAACATTTCTTGAGTTAAGAAGAATGAGACTTTTATTGCGGTATGTAATGAGAAAACATAAGCAGGATGAAGAGGCAACCAGTTGTTGAGGCCAATTGTGAAGAAAGAGCTATCCCAGCAGAGCGAACCATGTTTGAGTACTCTATGCCCACTACTGAAGGGTATCGAGGAAATATAATAATACCAGCTGTGGCGGCAAATAATTTTAAGATCAAACCAGCACTGATCTCCATGATTTAGAATTCAGTTCAGTTTGGTGGATTGCCTTCGGATGATCCAAATCAGCATTTGGCCAGGTTCTTGCAGTTGTGTGATACTATCAAGTATAATAGGATGACAGATGATGCGATTCAATTGCGACTCTTTCCTTTCTCTCTTAGGGACAAAGCGAGTCAATGGTTAACGTCACTACCAAAGGGTTCCATCACTACAAGGGATCAACTGACACAACAGTTTCTGACTAAGTATTTTCCTCCTTCTAAACTTGCTAAGTTAAGAAATGATATATCTTCTTTTTTGCAGTTTGAGATGGACACTCTTTATGAAACTTGGGAGCGCTTTCAGGAGTTGTTGAGGAGATGTCCACATCATGGATTTCCTGTATGGCAGCAGGTTCAAACTTTTTACAATGGTTTGTCGCCTGCAAACCGTTCACTCATTGATGCTGCTGCGGGAGGACTATATGGAGGAAAACACCTACTGAGAGCCAAGCATTAATTGAAGAAATGACGCTAAACAGTTATCAGTGGCAGAATGATCGCCAGGCTCCTAAGAAACAAGCAGGTGTACATGTTGATTCTTCTATAACAATTCTGAGTCAATTGGAAACTTTGACGAAGAAGGTGGAGACTTTGATGGTGACAAATAGTGCAGTCCCACCTATCATTTGTGAGGCATGTGGAAGACAGGGTCATACAAGTGTCAATTGTCAAGTTGGTAGTCATTTTGCCCCCGAGCCTGAAGGAGTTAATTTTGTTGGTAATTCCAACCGGCAACAGTACAATCCGTATTCCAATACATATAATCCCGGTTGGAGGGACCACCCAAATTTCAAATGGGGAAATCAACAGGGCTATCAGCAGAATCAACAGAGAGTTCCACCACCACCTCCTAGTTTCCAAGCACCTGCAGAGAAGCCGAGTTTTGAAAATTTGGTTATGAAGTACATACAGAATTCTGATGCCAGAATGAAGAATATGGAGACTCAGATTAGTCAGTTGACTACATTGATGACAGCGAGGGCACCAAACACTACTGAGACTAATCCAAGGGAACAGGCCCATGCAATTTTCCTTAGAAGTGGTAAGGAACTTGAGGAGTCCTCTCAAAAGAAGGAAATATCAGAGCTTGGAGATACTCTTATTAAGTTTGTGCATGATGAAGAGAAGGCAACTGAAGATGTCCTTACTGAAGATGTCAATCAAGAAAGAGAAGTTGAGAAGAAAGCACCAAAGTGGCAAAGAGCGAAGAAGGATCGTGAGCAGAGTGCAGTTTATGAACCATCCCCATATGCCAAGATCCCATTCCCTCAGAGGCTCAATAACAATCAGCCAGATTAGTAATTTGTCAAATTCTTGGAGATATTCAAGAAATTGCAAATTAATATTCCGTTTGTTGAAGCCATCTCTGAAATGCCCAAGTATGCAAAGTTTCTGAAAGAAATATTTACAAAGAAATGCAAGCTTGAGGAATTTGAGATTGTATGTCTTACTGAGGAGTGTTCTGCCATTCTTTTAAAGAAGTTACCTCCAAAATTGAAAGATTCAGGGAGTTTTACTATTCCTTGCACTATTGGTAACTCTTATTTTGATAAGGCATTATGTGATTTGGGAGCTAGTATTAATTTGATGCCTTTCTCTGTGTTTAAGAAATTGGGAATGCAGGAACCGAAGTCTACCAACATTTCACTACAGTTGGCTGATAGATCCTTCGCTTACCCGCGCAGTGTGGTGGAGGATGTTTTAGTGAAAGTGGACAAATTCATATTCCCAGTTGATTTTGTAGTGCTAGATATGGAAGAGGATGCTGATATTCCTCTCATTCTTGGAAGACCGTTTTTGGCCACTTCTGGAGCTGTGATTGATGTACCTCAGGGTGAGCTCATCTTGAGAGTGGATGGAGACCATGTGATCGTTAATGTCTTTAGGGAGGCTAAATCTTCCCCAATGTCAAATCTCCATGCTCCTATCAATTTTGTTCAAGCTAAGAAGCAGGAAACCTTAGCTATTAAAGACCCCCGCCATTATACAGTGTTGATGTTGATCTGTTGGAAAGTCAAGCTACTGAGACAGATAAAAGTCCTCCCAAGATCCTTGCTTCTTCACAAATTGGTCTTTCATGTGTTAATCGAATGCGACCACCTTGGCCTAGCAGAGTTAAGGCGGAATTGGGACAGTCAAGTTCTTGTCAAGTTCGCAATTCTGTTGGAAGCAGCTCCAAGGCCATTGTCAAAGGGAGGAAGAACTATTTTGAAAATATTGAAAGACTTGAGACAATTTAGACAATTATTTGTGAAATGCTTGAGTGTTTAACCCACTCAGCTGATCTATATTTATATACATTTAGGGAGTAAATACAATGTTTAATTTACAAGAATATTAATGAAACTCTAGTTCCTAAGTACATGCATGAGATTAGCTAGATACATGAATATGTGACTTACGAGGTACATCAATAACTATGATTTATTGGTACAACTACCCATACACTATCTTTTAATTCCAACACTCCCCAAGTTGGAGCATATAAGTCAAATGCTCCAAGCTTGGAACAAATATTCTGAATCCTTGGTCCCCTTAAGGATTTTGTAAAAATGTCTGCTAGTTGATCATTAGAACTAACAGATTTGGTGATAACTTCTTTAGAAAGGACTTTCTCCCGGACAAAATGACAATCAATCTCGATATGTTTAGTTCTCTCATGGAATACTGGATTGGAAGCTATATGAAGGGCTGCTTGGTTATCACAACATAGCTTCATTTCTTTGAGTATCTCCAAACTTAATTCTGAAGAAGTTGTTTAATCCAGATGAGCTCACATGTGGCTACACCATAGCTCTATATTAAACCACGCACTAGACCTTGCAACAACATTTTGCTTCTTACTCTTACACGAGACAAGATTTCCTCCAATAGACACACAATACCCTGAAGTGGAACGCCTATCAATGGGAGATCCTGCCCAATCTGCATCACAAAATCCAACTATTTGAGTGCTTCCTTTATCTTCATAGAGAAGTCCTTGTCCTGGGGTCTTTTTAATGTATCTCAGGATTCAAATTACTGCATCCCAATGATCATTATGAGGAGATTGCATGAATTGACTCACCACTCCAACTGCAAAGGAAATATCTGGCCTTGTAATAGTGAGGTAGATGAGCTTCCCAACCAATCTTCGATATCTTTCAGGATCAGAATAAGGCTCCCCCTGGTTGGGTAGCAATTTCTGATTTGGATCCATGGGACTATCAACTGGTCTACAATCTGTCATACCGGTTTCTTTAAGTATGTCTAACGCATACTTCCTCTGTGAGATGATAATCCCATCTTCTGACTGAGCAACTTCAATTCCAAGAAAATATTTCAGCTTTCCCAAATCCTTAGTCTGAAAGTGACTAAATAAATATTCCTTCAGCTGAGCAATTTTTTTCTGGTCATTTCCCGTGATGACTATATCATCTACATAGACCACCAGGTAAACACACCTATTTGGAGAGGTATGGCAATAAAATACTGAATGGTCTGCTTCACTTCGTTTCATTCCAAAAGCCTGAACAACTGAGCTGAATTTTCCAAACCAAGCTCGTGGGGATTGTTTGAGTCCATAAAGAGACCGACGCAACTTGCAAACCAAGCTAGACTCCCCCTTAGCAACAAACCCAGGTGGTTGCTCCATATAAATCTCCTCTTCTAATTCTCCATGTAAGAATGTATTTTTAATATTCAACTGATACAGTGGCCAGTGACGAATGGCAGCAATGGCAACAAATAGTCGAACAGAAGTAATTTTGGCCACAGGGGAGAAAGTGTCTCCATAATCAAGGCCATAAATCTGGGTAAAACCTTTTGCTACCAATCGAGCTTTGAGACGATCAATTTGTCCATTGGCCCCAACTTTTATAGCATATATCCACCAATGCCAACAGGTGTCTTTCCGGAGGAAGGGGAACTAACTCCCAAGTACCATTATGCTCTAAAGCCTGCATTTCATCAATCATGCTTGTCGCCATCCTAGATGATCAAGTGCTTCAGAAAGATTTTTAGGAAGAGAAACAGAAGATAAAGAAGACACAAAAGAATGATAAGAAGGAGAAAGACGATGATAACTTAAGAAGTTATAAATAGGATGAGGATTACGTGTGGACCGAGAACCTTTCCTAAGAGCAATGGGTAAGTCAAGATTTTCTTCAAGTAGGTCCGCAGTCGGGTTGTCTGCTAGAGTAGGACATGATTCAGCTGGTCGTTCATTACTTTCAAGTTCTATATTGGGAATTCGTGGACGACGCCGGTATATGATGGGTGATCTTTGAGGTTGCTCAGGTGGAGGATTATCAAGAAAATCTATAGTAGCATCAACCGTTGACTCTGATTCCTGCAAAGAAGGTGATGGACCAAGATAGGGAATAGGAAAAACTTCCTGTAGAGTATTAGACTCAACTATGGAGGGTGAGAAATATGATTTGTCTTCAAAAAATGTTACATCTGCGGAGATATAATAACGATTGTGAACAGGAGAGTAGCATCGGTAACCTTTCTGTAATCTGGAATATCCAAGGAAAACACATTTGATGGCTCGAGCAGAAAGCTTATCAAGACTTGGAGACAAGTCATGAACAAAACAAGTGCATCCAAAAATACGTGGAGTAACATGAAATAATGGTTCTTTAGGAAACAAAATGGAATGTGGTATTTTATTGTCGATAGAGGAAGAAGGCATCCTATTTATCAAAAAACAAGCTGTCAAAACTGCATCACCCCAATGTCGGACAGGTACATTTGCATGGAGTAATAATGTCCGAGCAGTCTCAACAAGATGTCTATTCTTCCTTTCAGCAATGCCATTCTGTTGAGGGGTATGAGGACAAGAGGATTGATGGAGAATGCCCTGTGATGACAAAAAAGAAGACATAGCAGAAGAGAAATATTCTTTTGCATTATCACTTCTAAGGATCTTAATTGTCCTACCAAATTGAGTTTTAATTTCATTAACAAAAGAAGTGAGAATGGACAAAATTTCAGATCGTTCTTTCATTAAGAAAATCCAAGTACATCGAGAAAATTCATCAATGAAGGTAACAAAATATCTATAACCCATAGAAGAAACACGACTAGGACCCCATATATCAGAATGAATAACTGAAAAAAGGGAATCAACACGACTTTCAACATTCCTAAAAGAAGAACGAACATGTTTTCCTAGTTGACATGACTCACAAGTGAGGGATTTTATTTTTTCAAGACTTGGAACCATTATTTTTAACTTAGACAAATGTGGGTGTCCCAGACGTTCATGAAGGAGTTTTGGTGATGCGGCAGCACTGCAAATCAAAGAAGGATTAGGCTTGAGGTAGTAAAGACCATGAGATTCATGCCCTACGCCAATCGTTCGACCCGTACCACGTTCCTGTATGACAAAGGAGTTAGCATCAAATGTTACTGAATAGTTATGTGAACGAGCAAGCTTGCTAAGAGATATTAAATTGAAAGGACATCCAGGTATGAACAAAACAGAATTTAAAGACAAAGAAGAAGTGGGTGATACATGACCGATTCCTGTTGCTGCGACTCTAGAACCATCAGCGAGAGTAATGAAATGAGGAATTTTAGGAGAAGAGATGGATGAGAATAAAGAACCATTACCAAGAATGTGATCAGAGGCACCTGAATCAATTATCCATGGACTTTGATCATTACCAGACCAGGAAATGCAAGCAGTAGAGTTATGAGCACCTATAGCAGATGAGGTTTGAGATTCCTTGGCAGCTTTTAGCTGAAGGTACTCTTGATAATCAGCTTCCGAAAACTTTATCTCCGATATTTCAGACTTAGAAATATTCACAGATTTTCCTGGGAATCCATGAATAGAGTAGCAAGTGTCTTGTGTGTGACCCATTCTTTTGCAATAAGAACATTGAGGGCGACCTCCTCTTCCACCTCGTCCTCCTTGGTTTCCACGACCACCTCGTCCCCCTCGATTGAAAACCATGGCAGAAGTTTCAATACTGTCAACTGAATTTCCTTCTGTTTTTGATGAGGGGATCCGAAGGAGTCGAGAAATTTTAGACTTTCTAATGAAGGAACTTCTTGGCTAGTTAAGACTTGATCACGAACATAATCAAAATCTGGATGCATTCCTCGTAGAACCAACACCATATACAAGTTATCAAGTTTCTTCTTCATATCTTCGAGTTTATCAGCTTCCAAAGATAATTTTAACTCCTCCACTGCAGATTGGGCTTTCGAGACATAGGCAACCATATCATGATCAGTTTGTTTGAGAGTGGCCAATTTTTGTGCAACATCATACAATTGTTGAATGTCATTAGCAAAGACACTTTTAGCCTTCTCCCAGAAAGAATGACAAGTTTTGAAGGCTCTAAAATTTGTCAAGATGGTTGGCTCAACAGATTGCCATAAAAGAGCACAAAGTTGATAATCAAGTTTCTTCCATTGATCTTGTTTGTCTTCTGAAACTTTCTCCGAAGATTTTTCCAAATGTTCATGGTATCCTTGACCAAGGAACCAAAGTTCCACGGAGGCAGACCATGCTAAGTAATTTTTACCATTCAATTTCTCCGAAGTAATAGTTGGAGTTCCAGAAATAGAGAAAGCTGGACCATCATTTTTCTGAGAATCAGCCATCTTAACAGGTACAGCAACCAGTTAACACTTTGGAGAATAAAGGACAACGATCACAGGATAGGTACAGGAACCAAAGAATAAGGGAGACCCAAGGGCGAGAGACCCACTCTCGGAATAGTCAAACAAAAACGTTTCTGGTGTCGTAGATGAGAAGAGGAAACTGCTGCGACCAGATCTGAGCAATCGCTGCAATTTTCCGGTGTCAGGAAGGCGGCGCGTGAACTACACGCGCCGAGATGGGAAGTGCGCGTGGAGGTGCGTGGCGCGTTTTCCGGTGACAGGATTTTGGTGGCTGGCCGATCGGAGGCTTCTGTCTGGATATCCGGCGGCGGTGGACAGTGGGTTGGTCGGTAATGGTGACTTCCTAACAAGGACAGAGAAGAGGACTTACGGTTTTGGAGGTTTCTGTTGGACCAGATGGCAGAAAGCCTTTTACGATAAAACAGAAGCAGAACCGCAGGACTTAACCTGCTCTTGATACCATATTGAAAGACTTGAGACAATTTAGACAATTATTTGTGAAATGCTTGAGTGTTTAACCCACTCAGCTGATCTATATTTATATACATTTAGGGAGTAAATACAATGTGTAATTTACAAGAATATTAATGAAACTCTAGTTCCTAAGTACATGCATGAGATTAGCTAGATACATGAATATGTGACTTACGAGGTACATCAATAACTATGATTTATTGGTACAACTACCCATACACTATCTTTTAATTCCAACAGAAAAGAAAAAGACGTCCTCCTATTTCTCTTGCTTTAAGCCACCTTGATTCAGCGGAAAAAGACAACGTCGAGCTAATGACGTTAAACAAGCGCTTCACAGAAGGCAACCTGTGTTTCTTCTTTTATTTTATTTTATTTTAGTTGTTTTTGTTATTTTTATTTTTCTTTTAGATTCTACTCATGTGTTTGGGATTTTATTTTTCAGATTCTGTTACTGCGCTGACTCTTGTGCTTCTCCTTTGCCTGACATTGTGTCATTGTCCATCAGGTTGTGTTATTCTTTTCTTTACCCCCTTTATTTCTTTTTCTTCCACATTGAGGACAATGTTTATCTTAAGTGTGGGGGATACTTTTACAATTTTTGTAAAAACAAAATTTTGTTGAAGCAATTGAGTAATATTGGTAATTAAGCTGGAATTGTATGTTGATATCTTGATTTATTTTGAGCTAATGAAGATATATTTTAAAGGGAATTCCATTGATCATGAGTTGATAATGTGTGAAGCAATCTTTTTCAATGAAGTAAAGTAAAATTTAGCATCTTAGTTGGAAATTAGTCATGTCGGCTTGCTTTTGTTCTTTTTATCAACTTAGCCAAAAAGTGAGTTTTGAGCATTAATGATTGGATTTTTCATAAATGAAATCCTATTTTTTCTTCTGGAGTGAGTTTTCTTTTGATTGATGTGCGCTAGAACTTGCTTTGATATCTTGTTGAGACGTTAATGATTCACATACAAACTTGAACTTGATTAAGGCAATTAGGCTTAATTCTTTCTTGACTTCTAGAATTGCATTGATTAAATAACCCTTTAGCTACCCTATTTGAGCCTGAAATTGATTTCTTTAAATACCCAATTGAATAATCAGGTCAGATTCTTTGGAGCATCTATTGTGTTAATTGAGAAATCATAAAAAGTTGTTGTCTTCAAGGGTTAAAAAAAAAAAGAGAAAAGTTAGAAAAAAAAAGAGAAGAAGAAAAATGAAAAAAGAAGAAAGAAAAGAATTGTTGGTGAAGAATAATGAAAATATTAGGTTGAAAGTGAGAAGTTGTTATATTCTTGTGCATCATGCTCTATATGTCATCTTTTCAACCTATTTTGCTTTGTATTGATTTATTCATGATCATTCTTTACCCCTATTTTATCATTTCTTCCTACCTTCCATTATACCCTTGGCCCCGTTACAACATAAGAAAAGTCCTTTTGATTCTTGTGTTGTATGTGAACTTGAAAGTGGAGATGAGATTGATAAGCAAGCTTATGGTATTGCATTTTTCAAGAGAAATTTGAGTGATCTCTTTGTCCTTTAAACACTTGAGTGATGGAAAGATGAGTGATCTCAGATATTTGGTGACGAGAATAGTTGCAAGTTAGACTAAAGCCTTTAATTGTTTAAGTGCTATAAAATCTTGCTTGATTGGATTTGATTGCTGAACTTGAAAAATTCTTTTAATTGTGGAATTTTCCTTTTATTCATATTTCTTGATGTTGAGTTTGATCTTGTTGTTGATTCCTATTCTTTGCTTGAAGACAAGCAAAACTCAATTGTGGGGGAGTTGATGAACCGTCAACATATTATATTTTTACGGTTCAATTCCCTGATTTTTCATATTTTTTTATTTATTTTTAATGAATTTTGTTTGTAAGTTTTGTTATATTTTTAGTATTGTTTGATTGTGTTTTTATTAAGTGTTTTGTGTGTTTTTGTCAGGTAATTATTCATGGAGAAGATGAATGTTCAAAGCAAAAAAAAAAAAAAAAATTTGAATCATCATCAAGACTTGAGCGCCCATAGCGCTTGAAAGCGGTGAGATTTGAGCGCCCGAGCGCCAGAGTAATCGATCGAGCACTTGAGCGCCGAATCGAGCGCTTAAGCGCCCGTTGCGTAACAGAACACGTGATTTTCAATAAAATGGGAAAAATTATGCCAAATTCAACACAGACAACACATTGAGCACATTACACAGAAAATCCCTAATCCTGAGAAAGTTATTTTGCGGCAGCAAACCTTGGAGGATGGGTTGAAGGAGGAATTGATTCTTGAAGACTTAGAGATCATAATCTCCATTAAAGGGGTTTTGATTTCTCTTTCTTTTTAGTTTCTCTTTTTCTTTGGGTTTATATTCTGATATGGGTTTGTTTTTATTGAACATGAGTAGCTAAACCCATAGCTAGGGTTATGGGAGATCTTGTTTCCCTAATTATTTGGGTTTGATTTCTAATTTGATTAAGGTAATTTCTTTTTGGGTTTATCATATTGCTTGTATTCTTATTAGAATTTAATCACTTGTGGCATGTGTTAATTCATTGTTTGACCGGTGACCATCCACATTCAATGAATCAATCTATATGGTAAGCCTAGGATTAGATTGGTGAATAACCAAACATCAATTTTTCCTACCAATGGAATTGACGGTATGTTAGTTCATCTCTTGAATTGAAACTTAATGCATTCTTGATTAATTCAACTACATGACCAAATAGGTGAATTAAATTTGGAATAGAATATTGTTTCATCCATGACCATTGGGATTCAATAGCAAATAAGAGAATATTGACAAAAGAATTACCTACTTCATAATTGAAAAAAAATCTGAATAATTGGATTCAAGTGAACATTGCGCCCTAGTCTCTTTCTCATTGATCATCTTTTCTTTGTTTGATTGCTCATTGTTTTTCTTTATTTGTTATTTTGATTTTAATTTGAATTCCTTCATACACTTTTCATTGTCTAGATAACAAAGGGTTTTGCGAATCTAGTAATTATCAATTATTCCTCGTGGGATCGATAACTAGGACTCAAGTCTTATATTACTTGGCGATAGAGTGCACTTACTCTTAGTGTATTTTACGCATACCAGGAACAGAAAGGAATTATGCTTCAAGTGTGGAGAAAGGTGGGGCAGAGAGCATATTTGCAAATTTAAACACTATCAGCTGTTTATGCTGGAAGGAGAGCAGGATGATGAAGGGGAATCCAATATGGAAGAGGAGGATTTAGAGCAGGAATTGAATGACAAAGCTCTACAATTATCTATGAAAAGTATAATGGGATTAACTTCTTCTAAGTCCCTGAAGTTGTGGGGAAAAATTGGGGAGCATCAATTAGTAGTGCCCATTTATTGTGGAGCATCTAATAATTTTATTTTAAAGGAGTTGGTGAAGGAGTTGGTCCTGGCAATTGAAGATACTCCTGAATACATAGTGGAAGTAGGTAATGGCCGTAAAGTAAGGAACAAAGGAGTATGCAGTAATGTGAAGATGTCAATTCAAAGGGTGGATATACAACAAAATTTCTTCCTTTTTGAACTAGGCGGGGCTATGGCAGTCTTTGGGGATGGATTGGTTGGAGAGCATAGGAGACATACAAGCTAACTTTAGAGACCTCACCTTGCTCTGGAGAAGGATGGGAACAAGGTATCATTGAAGGGAGAACCATCCCTTTTTAAGACTCAAGCATCATTTAAAGCCATGTTAAAAGCTCTACAAGATGAGGGAAAGGGTTATTGCATAGAGTATCAAGAGCTGCCACCCGAGAAGCACCCTAAGGAGTTATGGTCAGAAGATATTCACGAAATTTTGCAAGAATACACAGATTTATTTCAGACACCACAAGTTACCCCCTAACCGTGAGCAAGATCATGCCATCAACCTCAAGGAAGGAGCCACATTCCTAACTTATGCCCCTACAGGTACCCCTATTACCAAAAGAATGAAATAGAGAAAATTGTGGATGAAATGATGACAGCAGGCATAATCAGACTGAGTACAAGTCTCTATTCTAGCCTGGTTATCTTGGTCAGAAAGAAGGATGTGGGTAGTAAGCAGTAAGGCATGTGCTACCTTAAGAATGTGTCTGTTCTTGCATTCGGCAACCCCATTTTGTTGAGGGGTGTCAACACATGAACTTTGATGAATGATCCCTTTTTCTTGAAGAAAGAGACCTAAGGTGTGGTTGAGATATTCTGTGCCATTGTCACTATGCAATATTTGAATCTGGGTATGAAATTGTGTTTGGATCATGGCATAAAAGTTAATAAACACTAAACGTACTTCAGACTGATATCAGAATGATACCAGCCCAGAAGTTATAGGAAAATTCAAAGAAAAAAAAACAGTAGAATAGATATTCTGAGCAAATGTAGAGTGCTCAGTCCCTCCCAAGCCTAGCCCAAGTTTTTCCTCCCTTTTCACGTTCTCCTCCCCTACACTCATAGCAGCATCCCCCCTCCCTACTATTATGCAATTAATCATTGTTATAAATCTCATTTAATCCACTATTACAGCCATTAATCCACTGTTATAGCCATTAATCCTACTAAATCCTACCGTTACATAATTAACACCATTACTAACAATTATTCTCATGTTCTCCACTCACTTAGTGCTGTCTAATCCCACTGTTACAATCATAAATCCCACTTAATCCTACCGTTACACAATTATTAGCAATTAATCCCCATGTTCCCCACTCGCTTAATGTCGTCCCAGCAGACTTGGTGCTTCTCCTTCCTTCTGGCCCAATTCCTTTGCAGCCTGATACTTTCTTCTAACATATACTTGGGTCATCTTTGGGATACCAGGGAACTCCAAACGCGTGTGGCGGCACGTGACAGGGTCTCCAGCGGTGGCCCTCAGGTGGATGGCCGGTTGGAGGTCTCTAAGTCACCTCATGGCCTTACTTTGACGGATGATCAGCGATGAAGGCTGGTTGGCAATGAAGGCCGGTTGTGACGCTGGACATGAACTGTTCAGGTTTTCGGGTGTTCGGGTTTCTGGGTGTTTGGAGGCAATGAAAGCCAAAAAAAGAATCTTCAGCGAAAAAAGGGACAATGAAGGCCAAAAAACAAAGATTGGCACTCCCGGTCTTGACAAACTGTCTGCCCGCTCCATCAAAAGTGTTTTTCTTGGTTACCATCGGTCTCAAAAGGGTTATCGGTGTTTTTCACCCACTCTTAAGCGTTATCTAGTCTCTGCCGATGTCACATTCTTCGAGTCTGTTCCTTTCTTTGAGTCTCCTGACCTACCTCCTCCACCCATCACCGAGGTCCTTCCTATTTTTCCTCCTCTTGTCCACGTTGACCTGCTCCATCACCACCTTCTCCTATTGGAAACAAAATGTGGTCCCTACCGGCACTCTCGGGTTTATAGTCGTCGAGCCATGACCACCACCACTAACATCATCACCATCCGCGATTGTAGAGATTATGCAAATGAAGCTCCTTTGGCCTCTCATCCCAAGCACCACCTCCTTTATCCAATGTTTCCTGAGAGGACTAAACTGCGTCCGACCTTCCCATTGCTCTTCGAAAAAGGTATTAGATCCACTCGTAACCCTTCTCCTCACTATGTTAATCTCGGTTACCATCGCCTTTCTTTATTGCATTATGCTTGCCTTTCCACTTTTTGTTGTGTCTATTCCTAAATCTCTAGGTGAAGCATTATCTCATCCCTGGATGGCGACAAGCAATGATTGATGAAATGTGTGCACTTCAATGAGCTAACCAAATCATAACCAAATCAAGTAATTATGGTAATGGTACTTGGGCACTTGTTCCTCTTCCTCCCTGGAAAATGTTGTTGGTTGTCTCTCTTGGTGGATTTATACGGTCAAGGTTGGCCCATCGATGGCACTCTTGATCGCCTAAAGGCTCGTTTGGTGGCAAAGGGGTATACCCCGATCTTTGGTTTGGATTATGGCGACACTTTCTCCAAGTGGCGAAGATGGCTTCCTTCGCCTCCCCACGTCTATGGTGCTATTCGCCATTGGCCCCTTCATCATTTGGATATCAAGAATGCTTTTCTTCATGGTGATCCTAGGAAGAAGAATCCACATGGAGCAACCTCAAGGGTTTGTTGCTCGGGGGAGTCTTCGGCCTCGTGTGTCATCTACACAAGTCCTTGTATGGTCTCAAACAATCTCCCGGGCTTGGTTTGGTCGATTCAAGATCGTGTGCGGCAAGATTGAAGTATGACTCGTAGTAAAAGGCCGACCACTCTATCTTCTATCGCCAAAACAAACGAATATTCGTATCTATTTGATTGTGTATGTGGGACGACATTGTTATCAGGTAAGAATAGTGATCACCAAGGTATAACTCAAATAAAACAGCATCTCTGTCATCACTTTCGGACCAAAGATCTTGGCAAACTTCGTTATTTCTTGGGAATTGCCAAGTGGCACAATCATTTTTCCCAATTGCCAAGGATGGTATAGTAATCTCACAAAGGAAGTATGCTATGGACATTCTTGAGGAAACAGACTACTAAATGCAAAGCGGTTGACACCCCTATGGATCCCAATGTTAGACTTTTTGGGATCTGGGGAGCCTTTTTAGAGCACCCCAAGGAAGATATAGACGATTGGTTGGAAAACTTAACTATCTTCAAGCTGAGGCCAATCCTTAGATATATCTCCTATATGCGGTGAGTGTGGTGAGCCAATTTCTAAACTCACCTTGTGAAGGGCATTGGGATGCAAGTGATTCGTATTCTTGATATATTAAGAGGAGCTTGGAAAAGGCCTTGTCTATGAAGACAAAGGACACACTCTGCTGATTGTAGGGTACTCGATCTGCCTGATCATCCAAATCACCTGATTTCTCCTATTGATAGGAGATCAACTTTGGGTTATTGTGTATCCATTGGGGGTAATCGATTTCTGGAAAAGTAAGAAACAAAATGTAGTTGAAGCCACCCATCTGTACTAAAAGGAAATTTTCTCCTCTCACCAAAGAAAATAGATATTAATAATATCGACGGGCCATGTTGAAAACTCATCAGAATTTCTTACTTGCGAACTCATTTGGTTAAAACTGATTGATCTTAAAGAACTTCAATTTGGAAACGTTATGCAAATGACTCTTATTTGTGATAATCAAGCCTGCCTTGCATATCGCAACTCCAATCCAAGATTTCATGAGAGGACCAAACACATTGAGATAGAAAGTCACTTTATCGGAGAAAAGATTTTGTCTGGAGACATCACCACTATCTTGACCTTGCAACAATTCAAATGATCAAATAGGGAGATGTTTTCACTAAGTCTTTGAGAGGTCCTCGAATAAACTATATTGTAACAAGCTTGGTACATATGACTTATATGCTCCAACTTGAGGGGAGTGTTGAAAACGTGTAAATATCTTTTATATCTTTTATATATCTTTTGTATTTATGTAGTTTCCTTGTATACCGGGCATAGGAAAACAATTGGCATAAGCTAATCATATCATAACCCTAATCCTTGTATTTATTATTATAGCTCTATATATTTTGAACTCTCGTCGTGTAGTTGACTCAGCTAACTCAGCTTCAGAAGGTTTCCTCATATGTCTCTCTTCTCTTTCTCTCTTTTAACAGTTTGCAATGAAGGCCGATCGGAAAAAAGGCTCAGCGGAAAACAGAGACAATCCCAGATTGGAAGCTCTCTGATACCATCTTAGAATTTGAAAAATATGAACAATGTATATTACTTCATCAGTAACAGAATGTTTACAACCAAGATTATATAGAGGTAGCTGCTGTACATTAAAAACTAATCCCTAGAAAATAAGCAACAAATTAATAGAACACTAAAAACAATATCTACACTAAAAACCGTGAGAACACCGTCCACAGAGGCCACCATCCAACACCACCGTCTAACAGTAAGAAACAAAATGTGGTCGCAAGATCAAGTGCCGAAGCAGAATATCGAGCCATGACCTCAACTACTTGCGATCTCATTTGGTTAAAACTACTTAAAGAGCTTCGATTTGGGGAGATTATGCAAATGACACTCATTTGTGATAATCAAGCTGCATTGCATATCACCTCTAATCCAATGTTTCATGAGAGGACTAAACATATTGAGATAGACTATCATTTTATTAGAGAAAATATCCTATCTGGAGACATCACCACTAGCTTCATCAATTCAAATGATTAACTGGCAGATGTTTTCACTAATGCTTTGAGAGGTCCTCGGATAAGCTATATTTGTAACAAGCTTAGTGCATATGACCTACATGCTTCAGCTTGAGGGGGAGTATTGAAAACTAAGTAAATAGTGGTAGATTCAATGTATAGGCTAACCAAATCAAGTAATTATGGTAATTAGGATATTTGTATTTATTGTAATAGGTCTATATAATTCAGCCTCCATTGTGTAGTTTAGACACACAGTTTCATCATATGTCTCTCTTTTCTCTCTTCACTCTCAACATCTATAATACACAAAAATAAAAAAAATTGATAGCCTAAGAGCGTTAGCTCAAGTGGCACCAAGTTCCTTTGGGGAAAACTTGATTTCAGGATTGAATCCGACTAAGGCTACTTTGCCTCCACTTTAGCCTACCCTCCCCTTCCCCCTCCCCACACTAGGTCTTACACCTCCTCCGTAACCATTAAAAAAAAAAAAAATTGACAAAAGGAAACATGGAGGATCAGAATAGCTCGGCCTGAAATATTGGAGTAATGCTACACAACTAGGTAAAAAAAAATAGCCAGCATTTTGACAGTATACAAGGGTGGTTGTAGGATGGAATAAAGTGGTAGGGGCCACTCGCTCATCCAAGAGTCAATAAGTATGCCGCATCATTCTAGCTATCTAGCATTTTTGGAAATATTATCGTGTCAAACCCCAAGAACAATGAAGCATTACATAGCAAATAAAAAGTATTATATTTCAGGAATTGGCAAAAACAAACAATATATTTTTTTCCTCAACCATTAGCTCAAATGCAATAAGGTAAGAATAGTGAAGCACCTGAGGAAGAAAGGGAGCCCCAAATTTTGTCTAAATATTTCAAAATCTCACAGGTACATTCCTCAATGTTCGTTCCTGAAGCAATGGGCCAATGAGCAAGAGTATCTTCACCTCCATTTTTCCCAATTACCTAGGATAAAAGAATGTTAGCATGAAATGCAATTAGATAATTCGTACAAATAAAACAAAAAAAGTAACCCAGAAGTATCATTTTTACTTGTAAGTGCTTCAAAACTGTGGAAAAAGCTGGAGGACTCCGTAGATGTAGAGCACCCCAAGAATACTCTGGAGGAACAATGTGTTGTCTGGACAAAATGGGAGCACAACTCCAAGCTAGAGGCCAATCCTTAGATATTATAGCTTCACTATATGAACAAAGCACCTTCTTGGAACCAACATTTGGAAACCCCAGTTCTGCAGGTACAAATGCAATCTTGCCAAGAAGATCACAGAAGTTGTTGCTAAAGAAAAGAGCGAAGTTGGAGAAAACAAATTCAACTACAGATCCTCCTAATGCCCACACTTCTGCTGAAACTTCAGTACAAGAGTTAGTCGTGTCTGCCTCAAAATCATCCAAATCACCTGATTTCATGCACTCAATTCCAAGAAACTCAACTCTTTTGGCACATTCAATTATTACATCTACTTCAGTAGCAGTTCGAAGGCCAAGTTTCCTTAATATTCGAAGCCACCCATCTGTACTAAACCTTTCTCCAGGAAATTTTCTCCTCTCACCAAAGAAAATAGATATTAATATAGCATCACCAGGATCAAATAGTTCCACGGGCTTCAACAGATCTGTTGAAAACTCATCAGAATTTCTTACAAATTTAGTCTCTTTCAAAGCTTCAACCACTGATTGATCTGATTGAAGATCATGCCAATTTTTATAAACATATATTAATATTTCCTCCTGTTCATTCTGAGGCTTCCTCTCAAAGCCAGGCAAGCCAAAGCGTACTAAGATCTGTTGATCATGCAACTCCACCACCCCAAGGGCTCGAAGAAATGAACTTTCATTTGAATCTGTGGCATAAGAAAGACAATGCTCATCATATGGTTTAAGAAATGAATTTGAAGGGACCATACACTGATCTTGACCTTGCAACTTAGTATAAGAACCAACAACTGTTTTATAAATAGGGAGAGAACGCAAAACTTCAATTTCTTCCCGTGCATAACTGAAGCCATTGGAAAAGAACTCATGAGAAAAAAGTGAAAAAAGCTCATCACAATTTGAAGTTGAGAAGTTAGCAGGTTCAGTGAAATATCCAGCTTGCTTAGCTGCCACAAGTTTGGATGCAATAACTTGGCCTAGTGATTGACCAGGCATAGGAAAACAATTGCATGAAGCAGCGCAATCTATAAATGCCTCATCAAATATGGGTATATTACACTGGTTTAACATTGGCAACAACCAGGGATAATTATTTTTGAATCTTTCAAAAGCTGAGATGTAGGACTCAGCTAACTCAGCTTCAGAAGTATTATCCCTAGATACCCTAACTCCACCCAGATAACTTTCAGTGAATTCTCTTTCTAAAATACCACTTGTTAATGTTGGGTGCTCGAAAGGAGGAGGAATGAAGACCAGATGCAGCTCTGTTACACGGCATAAGACTGGCCTACCAAGAAAAGCCGGAATTAGGGGCCAATCTGAGAAAAGAGATAATTCTTCTTGTGAGCCCCTGAAACTTTTCCAGAATATTCTAATCCATTCAGGGGAAGGACCCCCGTGACCACCAGAACTAGGCAGTTTTTCCCATGAAAGCCACGGAGCCATATTTGATCCCATTACATGGTTCACCCAATCTTTGTGGAAAATTAGCTTCATATGATTAGCCAGAAGATTAAGAGAGAAGTTCTGCAATTTCAATAGCGCTTGAAGGGGAAAGTTAGAAAAAATTTCACCCAAGAGAGGTCTGTCTAATACTTTAGGATGAATGAATTTCTCTCCTAATGGAACCATTAATGACTGTTGCTCCTTATTCCCAAGCCAAAGTTCAGTTAAGCCTAATTTTTTTAAATGGCTAGTTGCAGTTGGACATGGTAAACCTTTGAGTTCTGCAGCAATTGATACAAACTTCTGGTCCCTATTTTGACTTACGCCTGTCACAGCATTCTTGTAAGCCAAGGGTGCTCCTGCTTTACCAATATCTTCAACAACACCCCGGCCAAAATCAAATAAAGCCTTGCCTAAACTTGTCATCATTTCCAATGCATCTCCAGAACTAGCTGCACCCTGGGTCGCTATGCCAGTGGAGCTGTGGACATTAGACTCCGGCTGAGAAGAAGTGCTTCTGACATCAGTTTCTTGGCAAAAAGCATTAGTACTAACAGGATCAATTGGTGCTTCATCTCTGGACAAGCTGGATGACCCTGTTTGCTGAAAATCTGATAAGCAGTAATCAAGAACGTCTATATACATGTCAACCGATCGCAGAATGATTGATTTTGAAGAAACTTTTAGGAGATCACGAACCATTTTAGGTCTAATTTCTCGCACTGAAAAACCCACAGCTTGGATTTCAGTCACCAATTCCCATGGTACTGAAAATACAGGATAATGCTCCTTTACAAAGCTGCAAACTGTAGCTGGAAGTAAACTACCAATCATCCCACTCCCAGGCTGTGAAAGAAACATGCCTTCTTCAGCCTTGACTAAATTTCCTGAGTATAGCTGCCATACTGGAAGGTCAACAATACGAGAATAAAATGGATGTATTACCCGCTCTTTAAGGCATTCCCAGTCAGCTTTAGGAACTGCTGTTGCACCTGAAGGCATGTTATTGCAATCACCAAGTTGATCAATCGGAACACGCCTCTCAGAACGTGGCCAGAAGGAGTAGATTTGATCTCCATAAGCCTTCAAAGAGAGATTGATCGCAGGACAGGCACTAGAATCAATTATAGAACTTGAAACATCTCTTCTTAGCTTTTGAATTTCTAAAACCATTTCAACATAGGAATCACATACGCAAGACATAAGCTCTCTGTTCCAAGATTCAATTAATTGATTTCCAGCATCAAAGTGTCCCTCAGCTGAAGCTCTGTCCTGGTATTTAAAGAGATAACGACCTCTATTGTGACACACAAGGAAACAACCTACGACAGTAATGGGCATGTTTAAATAACCAGACAAAGGAAGAGGTGACATAATCGAGCTCATTGAGTAAACATTGGCATGATGACCATTTCTGGATATAAGTGCTGCTATTCCGGCAACAGGAGTCAAGTTGTAAGCAAGAAACCGCCTGAGTAGAAAATTTGCAAGTTTAGTAATAGATGCTATCAAACAAATTATTTTAGATTAAAGAATTTTAGTGAGAAATAGACAAAATATGGAAGGTGAAACTTTAATCATGTTTACCCTCAACCAAGTTCAAAGGTAAATTAAGACTTGTTTACCCTCCTTCCAACTATAATTGCAAAAGACGAATAAAGGATTAATTCCAGAAGAACAAAGCTTACAAGAAAGAACATAAAATATATCTCTTAAAAAGGTATAAAGAAAAAAGAAAGCCTAAACTAAATATCAAGACCAAGGGCAAGAAGTAAACAACAAATTCCAATCCCATTAAATCAATGCAATCAAGAAAGCCCCCAAAACAAACTTTGTTTCAAACACTAATTGAAATTTAGATTAAAAATTCTGCATCAAAGTGAAGGCGATGACATCTGCTTTTGAAAATGTGGCTTTTTTCTCCCTTCTCTCTTTTTCTCATAAGTAAAATATCAAAGAAAACAATAAAAACATGGACAGGCAGAAGACGACAGACATTAAAACACCATATAAAAGAGAGTATCTAAGTCATACATCACAAAGAAATTGTTTTGGAAAAACCAATGAACTAAATTATGAGCAGCTGCATTAGCTTCTTTTCTAACAAACATGGGCTTCCATGGAGAGTGAAGTATGAACTCTTGCTTAAAATCAAGACAAAGGAGCAATGCCCAAAGAAAAGGAATATTTTCCAATAAATAAACCAAACAATAGACAATACCACACACATTCATAAACCTCTTGCTCTTTTTCTTTTCCTCTTCATGCCTATTTTTTCTTTTAGTAAGAGAAAGCACTTTATCTACCAAGCATATGCTTCCTCAAAATGAGTCATCAATAAGTGAAAACGTCTTCAAGTCAAGTTAATAGAAGACAAACAATAACAATAACCTAGTTATCATAAGACATCAACATATATTAAACAATGATATTGTGCTCTATCAAAAATCATGTTATTGTAAGACATCAACATGAATTATTGACATCCATGCAATTTGAGCAAAAACAGTAGAAGCATAATATCCACTAATTCTTCACATAAAAATATACCTATCAAGAGCCATATTTCTTGTTTGCCCAGAACCCAGGCTGAGTACAAGAAGCCATCGATCAATGATTGTAGTTCCCCCTGAATATAAACTCACATCTATTACATGCATCTTTATCGCAGCATTGGAGCTGCTAAAAAGTCTTGATAATTGGAACTTTCTCCATTTCTTCTCCAAAAATGGATTCCTCATAACAGAAGATGATGGATCAATGCTGATTGAAAAATTCTGGAATGGATGTGAACTTCCTTCTTCCCATGTTGATATTGATACCTGATGACATGGCAATTTTACTCGGGCACAAAATACATTTATAAAGCATTCCTAACAATAATTCTCTCAAGACTAACAATGATGTTAGACAATAGTTATTAGGCTATTTGGCTGGGCCTCCGAAGCATGGGCACGCATAAACCACACATGTACTCATACCTAAGGCGTATCCATACCAGGTTTTTTCAAGGAGATCATAATTTTTTGGATGGAGGATGGTAGCACTTATACCCTTTCTAGGTTGCAGAATAACCCACAAAGACACATTTTAGGGCCCTTGGGTCAAGTTTCCCCCCGTTTTGACGGTGGACATGAACAAAAGAAAAATATCCAAAAATCCTAGGGACAAGGTTATTTGAAGTGTGTAGGTCAGGGTAGAAAGTTAAGAGTATGTCCATTGGGCTCTTAAATCCCAAAACTCGGGTAGGCAAATGATTTATGAGATGGGTGGCTATGAGAACGGCTTCCCCCCAAAAGGACTTTGGGATATTTTTCTAGAACAGAAGGCCTCAGGGTTTTTCAAGGAGATCACAATTTTTCCTTTCTGCTACCCCATTTTATTGTGGGGTATTGACACTAGATGATTCATGTACAATTCCCTCTTTCTGGAAGAAAAAGTTAAGGGTTTGGTTAAAATAATCTTTTGCATTATCTGATCTAAATCTCTTGACAGTAACCCCAAACTGAATTTTGATCATATAAAAGAAATTAGGAAGGATGGTACTGACATCAGATTTGTGTTTGATCAAGAAAACCCAAGTAACACGAGTGCAGTCATCAATAAAGGAGACAAACCATGTTGCCCCAAAAACATTAGGAATGGTAGATGGACCCCAAATGTCACTGTGAATGAGGTAAAACAGAACAAAACTGCATTTATTACTAATTGGAAAGGGTACGCGTTTGTGTTTAACAAGCTCACACACTTCACAATGGAAATTTTCAACACTCAGACCTCTAAACAAGGAGGGGAAAAGGATTTTAATAATTCTAAAGGATGGATGTCCAAGTCTGTTGTGGTGAAGCCAAATCTTTGTTTTATTGACTGAAACAGATTTTGAACTGAAGGAATGGTGCAATCTGTTCTACATTGGTGTTTCAAGATAGTGGAGGCCACCCTGTTCCCTAGCATGTCTAATTATCCTCCCCAAATCCTTGTCCTGAAAAACACAATAATTGTTGTGAAAAATCACAGTGCAACCTAAGTCTTGAGTGAGTTTGTGTATAGAGACAAGGTTTGTGGATAGTCTAGGGACATGAAGAACATTTTTTAAGATCACTAATGGACTGATTTTGATGTCCCCTATGCCTACAACAATAGTCAAAGACCCATCAGCAATGGCTATTTTCTTATTGCTTGGACAAGGAGAATAGGTGGAAAACTTATTGGATGTGTGGGTCATATGGTCAGTAGCTCCTGAGTCTACAATCTAGGTGTTGGAAATAGATAATTATGTTGGAAGTAGGATATAATTATTATTCCACTAATTAGAGTTCATTGTATCAGAATTCATTGTACCTTTAGGATTCATTATATCTTGAGAATTAAAGCTAGAATTAATTTCCCTTCTTGTAAATTGTATTGATCATGTATATAAATAGATTATCTGCTGAGTGGATGACTCACTCAAGCAATTCAGAAATTCTCTCTAAGTTTCTTTGATATTCAAGTTGGTATCAGAGCGAGTTGATCCCGCTTCTGGTCTCTCACCCCGCATCGTTCAACTTCTCACGGGTGTGTTCCGCCACCGTCGTTGTTCACGCCTTGTTCACATCATCGTTGGTAAGAGAGAATTATTCTTGTTCACGCCATGGTTCCATTACTGTTCCTACACTGTTCGTGTTACTGTTCCAGCCACTGTCAAGGCTGGAACCTCGTCCAAAGTCCCCTCATTTGTCAGAGGAAGGGCCCCAGTCATCTTAGACGACCATTTCCGACCATCTCTCCAAGTCTCGTTGTCGGAAACTGCCGCACACGCCAATCACGGGCCTCTGTCCTCCCGACACGTGTAGGCCACGCGCCACCTGCCTGCAGCCAGAAATCTTCTACGACTGTCCAGAACATCTTTTCGGCCTCTCCCTTGTCTGTTTAGGTGGTTAGACTGGTCATTTTCTGCTGTTTGGTTACTGGGTCTAAGTGCTCTTAGAGCCTTTGTCATTTGGTTCTTTAAGTATTTCTGTTTCTGATTTCTTTTTCACCAAATGGCATCAACAACAAGTTCTAACAAGGGTCAGAAAAGTCCCATCTCATTTGGCTTTTCAGGAACTCCTTCAATTACTTCTGTGAAACTTAATGGCAAAAACTATATGGATTGGTGTTCAGCCGTCAAAATTTGGTTCCTCGATCAGGGACTTTTTGATCATCTGACAACTCAAATAGAGAAAATTGATGCTGCATTAAAGGATGAATGGCAAAAGGTTGACTATCAGTTAGTGTCTCTTCTTTGGCAGTCCATTGATCCATCACTGCTGGTTCACTACCGTTCCTATAAGTCTTGCTATGATATTTGGAAGAAGGCTAAAAGTGTTTATGCTAATGACATTTAGCAACTCTATGACTCTGTCCACAATTTGGCAACTCTTCAAATGTAGGATCATGACTTAATTTCCTATTTGAACAAAGCTCAGTCCACAATTCAGCAAGTCAAGATGCATCTAACTGATAGTGATCCTAAAAAGGTGGTAGACAAGTTAGATCAGATGTACATGGTCTTTGTTCTTCATGGCTTGCATAAGGACTTTGAAAATGTTAGAAATCAAGTCCTGACAAATCCAAACATTCTTACAGTTGATCAACTGATTGATCGATTATTCTGTGTTCCATTGACTGATGAATCTCCCAAACCTAATCCTCAAGTAGACTCTGCAGCCTTCTTGACAAATTCTGGTTGTGGAGGACGTGGTCGTGGTCGTGGTCGTGGCCGTGGAAGAGGTGGTCGTGGTAATCGGCCACAATGCTCTTATTGTAAACGAATGGGGCATACTCAAGATTGATGCTACACTCTGAATGGCTTTCCGGGAAAAACTGTCAATATGTCACAAATGCAGGCACCGAATATAGCAAAGACGGATGATCCTCCACAAGAAAATAAGATTCTCTTATCTGATAATGAGTATAAGGAGTACCTCAAGTTAAACGCGGCTTCTAACAATGTCTTATCCTTCTTTTTTTTTTAAATTTATCTCCTACAAAAATTCCTATTCAATAACCCTTGCAAATGGTTTGAAAGTTCAGGCCACTGACATTGGCAAGATTTCTCCTTTTCCCTCTTTAAATTTAGATTTTGTTCTTCTCATTCCTGGCAGTCCTTTTAATCCACTCTCAGTTAGTAAATTGACTCACACTCTTAATTGCTCAATAACTTTTCTTTCTGATTCTTTCTATATTCAGGACCAGAGTACGGGACAGATGATTGGCAAAGGCTCTGAATCACGTGGGCTCTATTACCTTCAACCTTCTTCCTCAACCATCTGTGTTGTGGCTGATTCTCCAAGTATCCTTCATAATCGTTTGGGTCATCCAAGTTTAAATAAATTGAAGAAAATGGTTCCTAGTCTTTCTCATTTACAGTCGCTTCAATGTGAATCTTGTCAACTTGGCAAACATGCCCGTTCTTCCTTTCACAATGAAGAAACAAGTCGGTCTAAGTCTCCTTTTGAGTTAGTTCACTCAGATATCTGGGGGCCTAGTCGCACTAGTTCAATTCTAGGCTTTCGTTATTTTGTAACTTTCATTGATGACTACTCAAGATGTATTTGGATCTACTTAATGAAAGATCGGTCTGAACTGTTCGAAAACTTTCAAAAATTTTGTTCCGAGATTTCTACTCAATTTGGTTGTACAATTCACATTTTAAGAAGTGATAATGCTAAAGAGTATTTTTCTACCTCATTCAAGTCTTTTATGTACTCAAAAGGTATGATTCATCAACCTAGTTGTCCACACACACCACAACAGAATGGCGTTGCAGAAAGAAAACATTGACATCTGCTTATTGCCCGTACCTTGTTACTTCAAGCAAAAGTTCCTTTAAAATTTTGGGCAAATGCGGTTCTTATTGCAGGTTACTTGACTAATAAGATGCTATCTTCTATGTTGAATAACCAGATTCCTCATTCCATTTTATTTCCTAATGAATCTACATATAAACTTCCTCTGCGCATTTTTGGTTGTACTTGTTTTGTTCATGATTTGTCTCCAAGAAAAGATAAACTCGCTATTCGTGCAAACAAGTGTATTTTCCTTGGATATTCCAGAGTACACAAAGGTTACAGGTGTTACTCCCCTTCATTACATCGTTTCTTTGTTTCTGTAGATGTGACTTTCTTCGAAGATTCTCCATTCTTCACTTCAAAGGAAGAAACAGTCACTCTTTCTACAATTTTACATGTTCCTTTTCTCAGTCCATCGACCACCACTCAAGAAGATAATTCTCGCCCATTAGTCACTTATCATCGTCGTCATCATGAACCTTCCACATCTCCACCAGATCCCGAGCCCGGTGTTTCAATGCCTAAACCAGCCTCTCAACCGTCTCCGGATCCGCCTTCACCTATTTCTGACTTCCCAATTGTTGTTCGTAAAGGTATTTGTTCCACTCGTAATCCTCACCCTATTTATAATTTTGTTAGTTATCATCGTCTTTCTCCTGTTCAATATGCCTTCACCTCTTCCTTGTCCTCTGTCTCTATTCCTAAAACTGTTCAGGAAGCTCTTTCCATCCAGGATGGCGACAGCCAATGATTGAGGAAATGCAAGCTTTGGAATCCAATCGTACGTGGTGTTTGGTTCCTTTACCTGCGGGTAAAAATCCTATGGGATGTCGCTAGGTCTTCACTGTAAAAGTTGGCCCTAATGGTACTGTGGATCGTCTTAAGGCTCATCTTGTAGCCAAAGGTTTTACTCAGATTTTGGGGCAAGATTATGGTGATACCTTTTCTCTTGTTGCGAAAATGGCTTCGGTCAGGGTGTTTCTATCCATGGCAGCCATGAATCAATGGCCTCGACACCAACTAGATGTCAAAAATGCTTTCTTGCATGGCGACTTGACTGAGGAGATCTATATGGAGCAACCTCCTGGGTTTGTTGCTCAGGGGGAGTCAAGTTTGGTTTGTAAACTTCACAAATCACTATATGGTCTTAAACAATCTCCTTGATGTTGGTTTGGACGATTCAGCTTGGTTTTACAAAAATTTGGAATGATCAGAAGTGAAGTGGATCACTCGGTATTTTATAAGTATTCATCTAATTTGTGTATCTATCTTGTGGTTTATGTGGATGACATTGTCATAACAGGAAATTCATGCTGGAATTCAGAAATTGAAGGAGCATCTATTTCGTCACTTTGAAACAAAGGACTTAGGCAAATTGAGATATTTTCTGGGGATTGAAGTTGCTCAGTCAAAATCGGGAATTGATATCTCCCAAAGAAAGTATACTCTTGATATTCTTAAAGAAACTGGAATGTTGAATTGTAAACCAGTTGAAACTCCCAAGGATCCGAATATTAAGCTCCTTCCTGATAAAGCAGATATCGAAGATTAGTAGGAAAGCTTAATTATCTTACTGTTACCAGACCGGACATCTCTTTTGCTGTTAGTGTGGTGAGTCAATTCCTAAATTCTCCCCGTATTGATCATTGGAATGCAGTCATCAGAATTTTGAGATTCATTAAAGGCTCACCAAGAAAAGGGATAGTATATGAAAATAGAGGGCATAAGGAAATTATTGCCTACAATGATGCAGATTGGGCTGGATCTCCATGTGATAGGAGATCCACCTCAGGATATTGTGTTCTTTTTGGAAGAAATCTCATTTCATGGAAAAGTAAGAAACAAAATGTAGTCGCAAGATCAAGCTCTGAAGCAAAATATCGAGCTATGGCTCTCACTACATGTGAACTAATATGGCTAAAGCAACTCATTAAAGAGTTAAAGTTTTGTGAGGTTGGAACTATGAGATTAATTTGTGATAATCAGGCAGCTCTCCATATTGCTTCTAACCCAGTCTTCCATGAACGAACCAAGCATATAGAGGTTGATTGCCATTTTATTCGTGAGAAGATTGTTTCTGGGGAGATTACCACATCCTTTGTCAACTCAAATGACCAATTGGCTGATTTGCTTACCAAAGCTCTTCGGGGACCAAGGATAGCTTATATATACAACAAGCTGGATGCTTTTCATATCTACGCTTCAACTTGAGGGGGAGTGTTGGAAATAGATAATTATGTTGGAAGTAAGATATAATTATTATTCCACTAATTAGAGTTCATTGTATCTTAGAATTCATTGTACCCTTAGAATTCATTGTATCTTGGGAATTAAAGCTAGAATTAATTCCCTGTCTTGTAAATTGTATTGATCATTTATATAAATAGATTATCTGCTAAGTGGATGACTCACTCAAGCAATTCAGAAATCCTCTCTAAGTTTCTTTGATATTCAAGTCTAGGAATTGATAAAGGTTGTACCCGAGACACTTAGTCCAATTGAAAAAGGAAACTTACCTGAATATGCCAAATAACAAGTACCTGAAGGCTTCTCAAGGTTGCTAATGAGTAATCTCACCCTCTCAATCTGTTCTTGGTTGAGACTGCCCAGTTCTTGTGATGTTAATGCACCTTATGACTCTCCAAACTATTGAGATTGAATATCCACCATATCTTTCCTCTCTAGGCAATTAAGGCCTCAAGTATTTCGAACAAAAATATCTAGTGATGAAGGCTGGTATCGTCGGCAATGAAGGCCAAACGCAGAGTAGAAATGCAGAGGTTTCAGAGTGAAGGAGAAACAGAGGCGGTCCCAAGAAAGAACCTCTCTGATACAATGCATAAACCACACATGTACTCACACTGAAATGCTTCCTTAGAATTGAGGTTGCTCATTCTAGGTAGGGTATTTTTATCTCCCAACAAAAATATGTTACAGATTTACTCAAAGAAACAGGTAAGACAGTCTGCAAACTAGCAAGCACACCCATAGATCCGAATATGAAACTTGGAACAGCAGAAGGAGATGCTGCAGTGGACAGAGAAGCTTCAACGACCGATAGGAAGATTAATTCATTTATCTCACACACGACCAGATATTGCATATGCAGTAAGTGCAATCAGTCAATTCATGCAAAACCCGAAAGTTCACCTAGAGGCAGCTCATTGGGTACTACAGAATCTCAAGGGAACACCTGGGAAAAGTATTCTATTTAAGAGAAATGGAGATTTAGAACTTGAGGCATATACTGATGCTGATTATGCTAGATCACTGATTGATAGAAGATCAACCTCTAGGTATTGTACCTTCCTTGGCGGGAATCTTGTGACATGGAGGAGTTAAAAACAGAATGTGGTAGCACGGTCTAGTGCAAAAGCAGAATTTCAACCTATGGCACAAGGTGTGTGTGAACTACTTTGGTTAAAGATCATTCTCGAAGATTTGAAGATCAAGTGGGATGGACCAATGAGACTCTATTGTGACAAGAAGTCTGTAATCAGCATTGCTCATAACCCGGTATAACATGACAGAACAAAGCAAATTGAAGTTGACAGACATTTTATCAAAGAGAAGCTGGAAAGTGGATTGATTTTTACATCCTATGTAACTACACAAGATCAACTTGCTGATGAACTCACCAAAGGGTTAAGCAGTACAGTATTCTAGAATATTGTATCTATAATGAGAAAAGAATAATGGAAAATCATACCCAATATGGGTGCAAATTATGTATTTATATATGTAAGATGGGCTAGCAGTAAATGGGCTAGCAGTACAACCTAATACGAATAGTACACAACAGCACAAATTAAAACATGTGCATAACAGCTACTCTTAACACTCCCCCTCAAGTTGGATCATAAATGTTAATCATGCCCAACTTGTTACAAAGAAAATTGACACAATTCCCATTAAGAGCCATTGTGAGAATGTCTGTTATCTGTTCACCAGTCCTAACATGCCCTATAGATATGAGTCCCTACTAGATCTTCTCTCGAATGAAATGACAGTCAGCTTCTATGTGCTTTGTCCGTTCATAAAAAAATGTGTTCAAGGCAATGTGAAGGGCAGCCTGGTTGTCACACCATAGTCTCATAGGTAGAGAAACCTTGAACCCAATCTCATTAAGTAAATGATAGACCCATAGTAATTCAGAAGAGGTTTGAGCCATTGCTCGATATTCAGACTCAGCACTTGACCTTACTACTACATTTTGTTTCTTACTTTTCCAAGAGATTAGATTTCCTCCAAGGAACACACAACACCCAGAAGTTGATCTCCGATCTATAGGATTCCTAGCCCAGTCTGTATCGGAATAACCTTCTAACCTATAATGTCTATTATCTTTATAAAGAATCCCACGATCCGGGGCTCCTTTCAAATATCTCAGGATATGTAATACTGCATCCCAATGAGATTGTCGAAGAGATGACATGAATTGACTGACTACACTTATTGGGAAAGAGACATCTGGACGTATCACAGTAAGGTAGTTAAGTTTGCCCACCAATTTCCTGTACCTCTCGAAATTTGATAGTAGTTCTCCATCATCAGCATTGAGTTTCACATTTGGAACCATCGGAGTATCACAAGGCTTGGTTCCCAACATGCCAACATCAGATAGTAAGTCAAGGATATATCTCCGTTGTGAGAGGAAAATGCCCTTTCTGCTTTTACTTACCTCAATTCCCAGGAAATATTTTAGAGGACTAAGATCCTTTGTCTGAAACTTGGTTTGAAGGAAGCTCTTGAGTTCTGAGATGCTAGAGAAGTCACTTCCTGTTATCACTATATCGTCAACATACACAACCATGAGGATGCATCCTCCCTCGGACTTTTTGTAGAAGACCGAGTGATCATAGCTACTCCTTTTCAGGCCGAAATTCACAACAACTTCACTCAATCTCCCAAACCAAGTCTGGGGGGATTGTTTCAACCCATACAAAGAGCGTCTTAGCAGACAAACTCGCCCAGACTTCCCCTGAGCAACAAAACCAGGCGGTTGCTCCATATAGACTTCCTCTTGTAAATCACCATGAAAAAAGACATTCTTAACATCAAGCTGGTGTAGGGGCCAGTGATGAGAGGCAATTAACAAGATGAATATGCAAATAGAGGCCAATTTGACCACAAGAGAGAAGGTCACTGAGTAATCAACACCATAAGTCTAAGCATAACCCTTGGCCACCAACCAAGCCTTTAAACGAGCAACAGTACCATCCAGATTGACTTT
Organism: Ormosia semicastrata; assembly: GCA_029884595.1. NCBI lineage: Eukaryota > Viridiplantae > Streptophyta > Magnoliopsida > Fabales > Fabaceae > Ormosia > Ormosia semicastrata. The sequence goes on from JAQQTO010000062.1 coordinate 678,298, forward strand.
AACAGTGAATACCCACTTGCACCTAATGGCACACTTACCAGAGGGAAAGGGAACAAGATTCCACGTCTAGTTATGTTCCAAAGCGAGCATTTCCTCCTCCATGACATTGCGCCACCCATCATGAGACAGAGCTTCAGCAATAGTTTTGGGAACTGTGACAGCATCAAGAAAGGCAACAAAGGATTAGGAGGAAGGGAAAAGATGCTCATAATGAAATAATGAATAAAGGATGCAATAGGATGTTTAGTGACACAAGAACGTTTACCTTTACGAAGGGCAATAGGAAGATCTAGAGTCGGATCCTGTGACGAAGAGGTGGATGGAGGTGGTGTGTCTGCTGAAGAGCAATGTACATCCATAGGTGTAGTACTAGCGGTGGGAGCACAAGTCAAGCGAATGTACACCTGTCAAATGGGCGGCCGAAGGGGAGGGCAAGATGGAACGAGAACACCAGAGGAAGGAATTGACGCAGAATCATGAGACCAAAGTTCGTGATAAACGAGAATTTCTTCATCTTCCTCAATAACCGGAGGAGCAGACTGAACAAAGAATGGAGTAGACTCAAAGAAGGTTACATCAGCGAACACAAGATACCCCAAGTCAGGAGAGAAGCATATGTACCCTTTCTGATAGCGAGGATAACACAAAAAGACACACTTAAGTAAGCGAGGGTGTAGCTTCAAAAGTTGAGGCCGAACATCCTGCACAAAACATTGACAACCAAAATATGAGGAGGTAGGTTAAACAACGATTGGGAACGACAAAGGATAGAATAAGGAACTTGGCCCTGTAAGACAGAAGATGGCATCTGATTAATTAGAAAACAGGCAGTAGAAACAACGTCAGCCCAAAAAACTTTAGTAACAGACATATGAAGCAACTTCCAAAAGATGCCTATTTTTTTTTGTTCAACAACCCCATTCTGCTGAGGAGTAACAACACAGGAGGATTAGTGAACCATACCATGTTGATTCATATAAGAAGTGAACTCATGAGAGAAATATTCTTTAGCATTATCACTTCTGAAGACACGCACAGAGGTGCGAAATTGGGTTTTAATTTCAGAGTAGAAAGCTATAAATATAGAGAAAAATTCAGAACGAGATTTCATAAAATATAACCAAGTCATGCTTGAAAAATCATCCACAAAAGTCACAAAATATCGAAAATCAAACATAGAAGTAATAAGACACGGATGCCAAATATCAGAATGAAGTCACGAACTAGCTCAAATGGGGACGCAGCCCGCTTGTTGACTCGTGAAGGGTAAGGACTCGTATGGTAATTAGCCAACTGACACGACTGACATTCTAAAGTAGATTAACGACTCAAACTAGGACACAACTTTTTTAAAGACTGTAGAGAGGGATGACCCAAACGAAAATGAAGTTGGAGAGGATTAGCCACACCCGAACAAGCAACGGGCACTGGTTCTTGATTTGGACAGCACTCAAGGATGTACAGGCCGTTCTGCTCACACACGACCCCTACCAATCACCCTCTTCGTCCCAAGTTTCTGAAAGACACAATAATCAGGGAAGAAATGAACACTACAATTAAGTGACCGTGTAATCTAAATAACAGAAAATAAATTAAACAAGAATTGATTCAAACATAAGACTCGAGGGAGGGCAGAGGTGGGAGACGCAGTACCACTCCCAATGACAGAAGCAACGGAATCGTCGGCTAAAGTAACACTAGGAAGATGAGGGGAAGGGGTAACGGATGTAAGAGTACTTGCCTGGCCAGTCATGTGGTCGGAAGCCCCCTGAATCAATGACCCAATTGCGGAAAAGTGATAATAAACATGCAGTAGGATTACCTGTATGAGCAACAGAAGCAACAGAAGGAGATGGTGGAATGGACCGAGAGGCTTGAAACTGAGTGTACAGAGCAAACTCGTCTGCTGTCATCATAACAGGTAACAATGTGTTCAATTCTTCAAATAGGCGTTTGAATCTTGTATAATAGTCACTGAGAGATTCATCCTTCTGATTGGCTCCATACAGATCCTATGTCTTCGTATATAGGAGGGATAAATCGTCGGCACCTGAGAACAAAGAGTGAAGGTACTGCCATAATTCCTTGACAGTGGTGCAATGGGTGGTAATATCATCAACCTGAGGATCCAGGGTCCTCTGAATCAATAAATACAATCGCATATCTTCCCGAATCCACAAATCCTTAGTTGTTTCATCCTGTGGACTATCTTGGGCGAGATGGTCTTCCTTCTTGTGACCTTTCAAGTACATCAGAATTGCCTTCTTCCACTAAGGATAGTTGGCACCATCACCATCAAGCTTTCAGTCAATAATTTTGGTGTTGGAGGGAATCACCTCAGCCAGAACATTAGTGGAGGTGGTGTCAGAAGCTCCACTCTTACTGCCCGTACCCACAATCTCAGAGTTTTTATCACCCATAGCCACCAACACAACAAATCAGCCTCAAAGGAGGGAAAAGATCACCACCAACACGCCAAACGGACTCGGAATACCACAAACGACACAGATTGCGCCAACCTATAACAGAACAGCCCAAAAATGACAAGAAACCAGCACGAAAATGCCGAAATCACCTCGCCAGAGACGTCGCCGGACCACTACACTCCGGCGAACCACCCACCGCCTCGCTGGCCCTCCCCTGGTGCCGGACGGCCTCACACCGGCACTCCCAGCCGGCTGGAACTAGAAGCTAAGCGGCAGCCATTGCTGGCTGCCCTAGATCTGAAAACACTCTTTTGTTTTCTTTTCTTTTTTTTTAATCTGTGGAAAGCTGATAGAGAGAAAAAAAAATTAGAATCTAGCTCTTAATACCATGCAATGAGAAAAGAAGAATGGAAAACCGTACCCAATATGGGTGCAGGTTATGTATTTATATATGTAAGATGGGCTAGCAGTAAATTGGCTAGCAATACAACCTAGTATGAATAGTACACAACAGTGCAAATTAAAACACGTGCATAATATCTACTCTTAACAGTATCCAAGCTGGGAGTGGAGAATACCTATTCACCAGCTTGAGGGGGAGTGTTGCGATATCTACCTTGTTTGGACGATTGGACGGTTGGATGGTTGGACGGTAGGCTAGTTGGACGGTTGGACGGTGATTCATGTATCATTGATTTTAGAGCTTTAACTCTTGTTTATTTTCTAGGACTTGAGTAACTTGATTTCTAGGCCTAGATTAGTGTATTATTAAGTGTATAGCTATTCCCTAATCCTCTATATATACTACCACGTTGTAATCATTCAGATTATGGAAAAAATATGTTTTCTGCAAATACTATGCAGTATCTTTCCAATCCAGTTTCCTATCAGTTTTCAAATTCTTGTTTTGCCAATGTTACTGAAAACGTGACAGAGCAAGCATGAAGGGGGTAAGGGGACCATCAAGGAGGCATCAAACTGAAAAGTTATGTGGAAGAAAAGGAAGCACAACTTTGGAGCTAAGGAACTCTTTGACATGACAATGCATTTCTTTCATATGGCATACTAATCTTCTGATTTCTTACTTGGCAAAACTTGCAAAATGGCCAAGTATTGAGTTTCATTGGTAGGCATATTTAGGTTGCTTTGCATAGAGTTTTAGGCATGATGACTGCAGGGAGTTTGGGCAGTTAGTGATTGCTGTTTTGGGTGACTAAGAACAAGGGCTTTGGCTACATGGTCTAACTTGAATATCAAAAACTTAGAGAGGATTTCTAAATTGCTAAAGTAAATTGTACTCAGCATATTGGGTTTATATATACACAAGGAATTAAATACAGTATGACATTTACAAAGATAATAAACATTTCCTAGGATGCTAAGGTTCCAATGTTACTAGAAACTGATCAAGTTCCAATAATATGTAAATTCCAACACTTCCCCTCAAGCTGGAGTGTATATATCATAAGCATCCAGCTTGTCACAAATGTATGTTATTCTTGGACCCCGAAGTGACTTGGTAGGAAGATCTGCCAGTTGGTCATTAGAATTTACAAACGAAGTAGAGCTCTCCTTTGAAACAATCTTCTCACGGATGAAATGACAATCAATCTCTATATGTTTGGTTCGTTCATGAAAGACCGGATTTGAAGCAATATGAAGTGCTGCTTGATTATCACAAATTAACATCATAGGTCCTATCTCCCAAAACTTCAACTCTTTCAAGAGTTGTTTTAACCATACGAGTTCACGTGTAGTGAGAGTCATAGCTCGATACTCCGCTTCAGCACTCGATCTAGCAACCACATTCTGCTTCTTGCTTTCCATGAGATAAGGTTTCCTCCAATAAGAACACAATATCCAGAAGTTGATCTTCTATCACTGGGAGACCCGGCCCACTCAGCATCTGTATAAGCAACAACATTTGTATGTCCTCTGTTCGTATACACTAACCCTTTTTCAGGGGAGCCCTTAATATATCTCAAAATCTGAATAACTGCGTCCCAATGATTAACACAAGGAGAGTTAAGAAATTAGCTTACAACGCTAACAGCAAAAGATATGTATGGTCTAGTCACAGTGAGATAATTAAGTTTTCCCACCAATCTCGGACACCTTCCTGGATCTGAAAAGAGTTCTCCCTGATCTGGTAAGAGTTAAACATTCGGGTCCATAGGAGTATCAACTAGCTTGCAGCTTAGTAATCCAATTTCTTCTAAAATGTCAAGAGCATACTTCCTTTGTGAGATAGCAATACCATCCTTTGATTGAGCTACCTCAATCCCAAGAAAGTATCTTAGTCGACCCAAATCTTTAGTTTCAAAATGACGAAACAAGTGTTGTTTCAGTCTTTGAATTCCTTCATGATCATTTCCTGTGATACCACATAGACCACAAGATAGATACACAGGTTAAATGAGTGTGTATAAAACACAGAGTGATCTGCTTCATTGCGGATCATGCCAAACTACTGTAAAATTGTACTGAATCGTCCAAACCAACATCGAGGAGACTGTTTTAGACCATACAATGACTTGTGTAATTTGCAGACCAATCTTGACTCCCCCTGAGCAACAAACCCCGGAGGTTGCTCCATATAAACTTCTTCAGCTAGATCACCATGTAAAAAGGCATTCTTGATGTCTAATTGATACAAGGGCCAGCAATTCATGACTGCCATGGATATGAATAGCCGAACAGAGGCCATTTTTGCAACAGGGGAGAAAGTATCACCATAGTCAAAACCAAAAATCTGGGAAAAGCCATTCGCAACAAGATGATCTTTCAAACGGTCCACCTTGCCATCAGGACCTACTTTAACAGTGAAAACCCACCGACAACCAACTGTCGATTTTCCAGGAGGAAGGAGAATGAGTGTCCATGTGTGATTCGATTCTAAAGCTGTCATCTTATCAATCATTGCTTGCCGCCATCCTGGATGGAATAGTGCTTGCTGGACAGATTTAGGAATAGAGATAGACGACAAAGCAGATGAAAAAGCATAATGAGATGTGGACAAACGATGATAACTCAAAAAATTATAAATGGGATGAGGATTATGAGAAGAACAGATACCTTTACAAAGTGCTATCGGGAGGTCTGAAGGAGATGAATCCGGAGCAGGTGTGGACGCTGAAGCAGGAGATGAATCACCGGATTCTGGAGTAGGGACATTTTCTGGAGGCAAAGGATGAGGACGATGATGATAAGTGATGAGAGGACGAGGTGAAGACTGTTGGGAAGAATTTTCTAGTTCTGGTGGACTCGAAGACTGAGGAACAAAGACTGGAGTGCTCGGGTAAGGAGCTGGTAAGACTTAAGATATAGAGTCTAGTTCAACCTGTGTAGTATAGTACGGTGTTTCCTCAAAGAATGTAACATCAGCAGAGATATAAAAGCGATGAGAGGTAGGAGAGTAACACCGGTACCCTTTTTGCAGGCGAGAGTACCCAAGAAAAATACATTTAACAACACGCGCAGTTAATTTATCTTTTCTTAGAGAAAGATCATGTACAAAACAAGTGGAACCAAAGACACGGGAAGGAATTTTATAAATGGGTTCCTTAGGAAACAAGAGGGAATAAGGAACTTGGTTATGTAAAACAGAAGATGGCATGCGATTTATTAAGTACCCAGCAGTAAGAATAGCATCCCCCCAAAATTTCAAAGGTGCATTGGCTTGTAATAACAAAGTACGGGCAGTATCAAGCAGATGACGATGTTTTCTTTCTGCAATACCATTCTGTTGTGGAGTATGGGGGCAACTAGATTGATGGAGCATACCATGAGAAGACAAACAAGAATTAAACGAAGCAGAAAAATATTCTTTTGCATTGTCATTGCGTAAAATACGAATTGTGCACCCAAACTGAGTATGGATTTCATTGCAAAAATTTTGGAAGATGCTAAACAACTCAGAGCGGTCTTTCATTAAAAATATCCAAGTATATCTTGAGTAATCATCAATGAAAGTAACAAAACATCGATATCCTAAAATAGAGCTGACGCGACTAGGACCCCAAACATCTGAATGAACAATATGAAAAGGGGATTCAGACCGATTATTGACTTTACTTGGGAAATTACCTCGAGCATGTTTTCCAAGCTGACACGACTCACACTCAAAAGACTGCAAATGAGAGAGATGAGGAACCATCTTCTTTAATTTATTCAGACTTGGATGACCCAAACGACGATGAAGAAGACTAGGAGACTCGGTAACAGCACATATGGTAGATGATGAAGTTTGAAGATAATAGAGTCCTTGTGATTCAAAGCCTGTGCCAATCGTCTGCCCCGTACTCCGGTCCTGTATATGGAAAGAACCAGCAGAAAAGGTTATAGAACAATTGAGAGTGCGAGTAAGCTGACTAATGGAAATTAAGTTAAAAGGACAGCCAGGAATAAAAAGAACAGAGTTCAAAGTTAGAGATGGGAGAGGTGCAGCTTGACCAACACCAGTAGCTTTAGTCTTTGAGCCATCGACAAGGGTGATGGAATGAGGAATTTTGGTGGATACTAATCTTGAGAAAAGTGAAGGATTACCAGGATGTGGTCGGAAGCACCAGAATCTAGAATCCAAGATTCAGCAGACATAGAATGAGTGAGATAAGCCGTAGAATTACCGGTGTGGAGTACACCAGCCGTAGAATGAGTGAGACCCTTTTGAGGCTTATCAAAGGCCATGAGAGCAAGTTTAGAGATAGTCAAAAGTTTCAAAAAAAAAGAGGTCTCGAACAGTGGCAGCAGAAGATGTGTATAAGAACAAAGGTAGGCTTCAAGGACCCACTATCCAAACAGGGGCGAATAGAACAGGTGACCACTTGAACAAACTCAGGGAGGCCCGACGAGCAGAACGGGACCGGCGGTGACGAATTCTGATGATGGGAAGGCGGCGTGTGGCTTACACGCACCGGACGTTGGGCAAATTGATGGCGGCGCGTGGCTGATTTTTCGGCGACGGGACTTGGAGAAACAGTCAAAAATGTCTGTCTGAGTTAACTAGGGCCCTTACTCTGACTGAGGAGGGGACTTTGGACGAGGTTCCAACCTTGACAGCATTGAGGTTCCAACCATGACAGCGTTGAACAGTAACACAACAGTATGCGAACAGTGACGTGAACAAGGTGCGGGACGGTGATGTGAACAAAGTGGACGTGAACAATACCGAACAAGACGAACTGAAGTGACTTGAACAAGACCGAACAAAGTGACATTAACAATCGAATGAACAGTGGCATGAACAAGACTGCAGAATAAAGACGAGAACAAGTGACGTGAACAAGATCTTGGAACAATACGGATTGAGAGACCAGAAGCGGGATCAACCCGGTCTGATACCAACATGAATATCAAAAACTTAGAGAGGATTTCTGAATTGCTTGAGTAAATTGTACTCAGCATATTGGGTTTATATATACACAAGGAATTAATTACATAATGACATTTACAAGGATAATAAAAGATAATAAACATTTCCTAGGATGCTAAGGTTCCAATGTTACCAGAAAAACGTAAAGTGTAAACTGATCAAGTTCCAATAATATGTAAATTCCAACAGTCTAGAGCACATGGTCACTAATGGGTGGTTTTGTTTTGGGTCTGGATGTGATTTCCCTTGGTTTGAAGATGGGTTAAGGTGGAAAACATGGAATAAGAGAAAATGTAAAATAGGTTTGGCATGGTCTTTGTTTCTAGTTGTCATGGGTTAAAGAGAGAGGGAGAAAGTCACGTGCACATTTGTTTTGACAGAAAACGTTAGTTTTCAATATGGACCATACTACCTGGGGGTTAAGTGAAAAAAAAAAATTTATGGGAGTTGGCTGATACAACCCTGTAGTTCCACACTACGGGGGATAATATGTATTTTACCCTTAATTATTTGACATTAAGCACCTTTCTATCTTCTATGTTATTTTGTTATGTTTTACTATGTGAAATTTTAGTTTCTTATATATATATATATATGATGTACTCGTATCCTAGACTTTAAATTGTCGTACCATGTACCATGTACCAGGTACCGTTACCATACCCATCCAACGTAAGATTGGGCCTACTTTTCCTGTTCTAATATTTATTTCTCAGCATAAATATATAGACAGGGAGACTAACAACATTAAGTTAACAATTCCCATTCTTAATTTTCGCTTGATCTTCTCTAACAAATGACAAATACAAATTAAGCAAACAGGCAATTGTCCAAGAATAAATTTCTATTAATAAGAGAAAAAAGAGTGAGTGAAAACCCCCAAAAAAAAAAAAAAAAAACTATACCAAGCAACAAAATCAGTCCTTGATTAAATATGTAGTTAGTTGCTGTTAATTAGCTCTGTAATTTGACCTTGATTAGCTCCTGTAATAGTATGAATAAGATGGATTGTGTGTACTCAATACACACATTTCTCCTAAATGCTCTCTGATTCAACAGTCCCCAAGTCTGGCTAGTCCTATATAAGTTACATAACCAGCTACAAAAGGATAGACAGTGAATGAAGAAATTTTTTGGAAAATGTAATATCCTCTTTCCAGCTAATTTCTATGAAAATTTTAGGAGTCTATACATATTAAAATATACTATATAGAAATTAGTTTATTTATGTTATTTTATCTATTATTGGTTAACTATTAGTTATCAATGTTAAAAGAGCATAGAAAATTGCTTAGATGTGAAAAGTATAGATCAAAACCCCGTAGAAGTGTTTAAATTTATCAGTGGCAAAATTATAATCTTAGGAGTTTTACTAAGGCCATTTATGTCCAATAAAGTTTAGAAAACCCTACTTATGATTGATTAATTAAGTGACCAATGGAAGCTAGCCAAATAGTAAACATTAGTCTTAACTTGATTGGTTAATGATTAACCAATAGTAAGAAGACACCAATTCTAAAGGTGATTGGCTACTGGATTACACTAGTTTCAATGTGATTAGTTAACAAAGAGTAGCCAATGATAGTTAGACAATTTACAAGACACTAGCTTCATTGTGATTGGTTAGTAAGGAGTAACCAATGGGAGTTAGACAACCTAGTGTGATCAACCAATAGAAATTAGACAAAATACAAGACACAAGTACTAAATTGATTGGTTAATGATTAACCAATAAGAATTTGACATTATGCAAGACATGAGTTTAAAAATGATTGGTTCTTAGAAACACTAGGTTATTTCCTATTGGTGGATTGAAGACACTAAATCCATTCTAATTAGTTGGTGAAGTGGCCAATGAAGGCTATCCACCATAGAGACTTCTAACTAGATGTCCTAACTAGAAGTTAGATTAGTTTGGTTACTGTAACTAAGTCATCATTACATAGTTAGAAACAAATATTAAATTAATCCTAAGCCAATGGAAGAGTGTCCACCTAGTTGGACACTTGGGTAGGATCTAATTGGTTCAATCATAAAATAATGAAATTAAGAGATAAGAAAGAAAAAGAAGTAAGAAAAGAGAGAGAGAGAGTTTGGCCAAGGCAAGAAAAAAGAGAAAAAAGAAAGAAAGAAAGAAAGAAAGAAAGAAAGAGAGGAAGAAGAAGGAGAAAATCTCCAAAAAATTCTAAAAAAATTGGGAAATCTTTTCCTTGCAACCTTACAAGCTTCTAACAAGCAAGAAAGCCAAGTGTTAAGAGTAGATGTTATGTATGTGTTTTATTTTGTATTGTTAGCCCATGTACTGCTAGTCCATCTTACATATATAAATACACAACCTACACCCATATGGGTTATGGTTTTCCATTCTACTCTTCTTGTTACATGGTATCAAGAGCTAGTTTGTAAAAATAAATTTACTCTCGAGCCTTCCATTAAAAAATAAAAATAAAAAAGAAGCGTTTTTAGAAACAGCGTGCATTCAGATCTAGGGCAGCCGCCAATGGCTGCAGCATAACTTCGACTTCCGACTAGCAAGGAGTGCCAGTGTGAGGCCGTCCGACGCCAGGGGAGGGCCGGCGGGCGGTGGGTGCTGTCAGCACGAAGAGCGCCGTTTGGGTGCCCTGTCTGTGCCAATCTCGCGGGCTCGAAGCGTGGAGAACACCCAACCCTCGTGGGTGGTTGGTGTGGCGATCTTCTGCTACGGAGAGGTGCGACCAGCGGTTGGTGGTGGTTTGCCGGCGTTCGGAGGTCTGGCGACGTCTCCGGCGAGGTGATTTTGGAGTTTTTCGTGTTGGTTTCTTTCATTTTTTGGGCTGTTCTGTTCCATATTGGCGCGATCTGCGCCGTTTGTGGTCTTCCGAGTCCGTTTGGTGTGTTGTTCGTGCTCCTTTCCCTCCTTATAGCCTGATTCGTTGTGTTAGTGGCCATGGGTGAGGAACACTGTGAGATTCTAGGTACGGGCAACAAGAGTAGCACTTCCGACACCACTTCCACTAATATTCTGGCTGAGGTGATTCCCTCCAACATCAAAATTACAGATCGAAAGCTTGATGGTGATGGTACTAACTATCCTCAGTGGAAGAAGGCTATTCTGATGTACTTGAAAGGTCACAGGAAGGAAGACCATCTTACCCACGATAGTCTGCAGGATGAAGCAACTAAGGATATGTGGATTCGGGAAGATATGGGATTGTATTCACTGATTCAGCGGATCCTGGATCCTCGGGTTGATGATATTACCACCCATTGCACCACTGTCAAGGAATTATGGCAGTACCTTCACTCTTTGTTCTTCGATGCCGATGATTTATCCCTCCTATATACAAAGACACGGGATCTATATCGTGCCAATCAGAAGAATGAATCTCTTAGTGATTATTATACAGGCTTCAAATGCTTATTTGAGGAATTGAACACATTGTTACCTATCACTTCGGATGTGCAGGAGATGCAGGCTCAGCGGAAGCAATTGGCAGCGATGTGTTTTTTGTCAGGGCCGCGTGGTGAATTTGGTGCGGCCCGATCTCAGATTTTGAGCGGTTCTGGTAGTTTGACCCTGAAAAATGTATACTCTCGCCTCCTCTGAGTTGCTCGTGAGCTTTCTAAGTCCCATCCCTTAGCTGCGAGCGAGGCCTCTGCTTTGGTGAGTTCTAGTTCTCGCTGGGACACTTCTCGTGGTGGTCGTGGTGGTACTTGTGGTGGACGAGGTGGTGGTCGTGATACTGGAGATCCACAGGGTAGTGGAGGTGGAGGACGGGATCCTAGGGAACCACTTATTTGTCGCTATTGTAAGGAACCTAGTCACATTAAGCGGAACTGTTGGAAACTTTAGCAGAAAATTTAGTCCAATCAGCAGCGTTTTGCTCATATTGCTACTGATGAAGGCATTCCTCCCAGCACCCCATCAGTCAGGTCTGTTATGATGACAACAGACAAGTTTGCTCAGTACACTCAGTTTCAAGCTTCTCGGTCCGTTCCACCATCTCCTACTGTTGCCTTTGTTGCTCATACAAGTAATCCTACTGCATGTTTATCATCACTTTCTCGCAACTGGGTCATTGACTCAGGAGCTTCCGACCACATGACTGGCCAGACAGGTACTCTTACATCCTTTACCCCCTCACCTCATCTTCCTAGTGTTACTTTAGCTGACGGTTCCGCTACTCCTGTCATTGGGAGTGGTACTGCGTCTCCCGCCTCTGCCCTCTCTCTTTCTCGAGTTTTATGTTTGAATCAATTTCCATTTAATTTACTTTTTGTTAGTCAGATTACTCGATCACTTAATTGTAGTGTTCACTTCTTCCCTGATTATTGTGTCTTTCAGGAACTTGGGACGAAGAGGGTGATTAGTAGAAGTCGTGAGCAGAAGGCTTGTACATCCTTGAGTGCGGTCCAGATCAAGAACCGGTGCCTGTTGCTTGTTCGGGTGTGGCTAATCCTCTCCAACTTCATTGTCATTTGGGTTATCTGTCTCTACAGTCTTTAAAAAAGTTGTGTCCTAGTTTGAGTCGTCTATCTATTTTAGAATGTTAGTCATGTCAGTTGGCTAAACACCATAGGAGTCCTTACCCGTCACGAGTCAATAAGCAGGTTGCGTCCCCCATTTGAACTAGTTCATTCTGATATTTGGGGTCCGTGTCCAATTACTTCTAAGTCTGGTTTTCGATATTTTGTAACTTTTGTGGATGATTTTTCAAGAATGACTTAGTTATATTTTATGAAATCTCGTTCTGAATTATTCTCTATATTTATCGCTTTCTGCTCTGAAATTAAAATGCAATTTAGCACCTCTGTGTGTGTTCTTAGAAGTGATAATGCTAAAGAATATTTCTCTCATAAGTTCACTTCCTATATGATTCAACATGGGATGGTCCACCAATCCTCTTGTGTTGTTACTCCTCAGCAGAATGGGATTGCTGAACATAAAAATAGGCATCTTTTGGAAGTTGCTCGATGCTTGTTGCTTCATATGTCTGTTCCTAAGGTCTTTTGGGCTAACGCCGTTTTTACTGCCTGTTTTCTAATTAATCGGATGCCATCTTCTGTCTTAAGCCAAGTTCCTCATTCTGTATTTTGTCCTTCTCAATCCCTGTTTCCCCTACCTCCTCGTATTTTTGGTTGTCAATGTTTTGTGCAGGATGGTCGGCCTCAACTTTCCAAGTTACATCCTCGCTTATTTAAGTGTGTCTTTTTGGGTTATCCTCGCCATCAGAAAGGGTACAGATGCTTCTCTCCTGATTTGGGACGGTATCTTGTGTCCGCTGATGTCACCTTTTTTGAGTCTACTCCGTTCTTTGTTCAGTCTGCTCCTCCGGTTATTGAGGAAGATGAAGAAATTCTCGTGTACCACAACCTTCAATCTCATGATTCTGCGTCAACTCCTTCCTCTGGTGTTCATGTTCCGTCTTGTCCTCTCCATCGGCCGCCCATACGACAGGTATATGCTCGCTAGACTTGTGCTCCCTTCGCCGGTACTGCACCCATGGATGTACCTCCATCCACCTCTTTATCACAGGATCCGACTCTAGATCTTCCTATTGCCCTTCGTAAAGGTAAACGCTCTTGTGTCACTCACCATCCTATTGCATCTTTTATTCATTATGACCATCTTTCCCCTTCCTCCCAATCTTTTGTTGCCTCTCTTGATGTTGTCACAGTTCCCAAAAATACTGTTGAGGCTCTGTCTCATGATGGGTGTCGCCATGCCATGAAGGAGGAAATGCTTGCTTTAGAACATAACCAAACGTGGGATCTCGTTTTCCTTCCCTCTGGTAAGCGTGCCATTGGGTGCAAGTGGGTGTTCACTGTTAAAGTCAATCTGAATGGTACCGTTGCTCGTTTAAAGGCTCAGCTGGTGGCCAAGGGTTATGCTTAGACTTATGGTGTTGATTACTCGGAGACCTTCTCTCCTGTGGCCAAATTGGCCTCTGTTCGCATATTCATCTCATTAGCTGTCTCTCATCACTAGCCCCTGCACCAGCTTGATGTTAAAAACGCCTTTCTTCATGATAATTTACAAGAGGAAGTCTATATGGAGCAACCTCCTGGCTTTGTTGCTCAGGGGGAGTTTGGGCAAGTTTATCGGCTGAGACGCTCTTTGTATGGGTTGAAACAAGCCCCCTGGGCTTGGTTCGGGAGATTAAGTGAAGTTGTTGTGAAATTCGGCCTGAAAAGGAGTAGCTATGACCACTCGGTCTTCTACAAAAAAAGTCTGAGGGAGGATGCATTCTCATGGTTGTGTATGTTGACAATATAGTGATAACAGGCAGTGACTTCTTTGGCATCTCAAAACTCAAGAGTTTCCTTCAAACTAAATTTTAGACAAAGGATCTTGGTCCTATAAAATATTTCCTGGAAATTGAGGTAAGTAGAAGTAAAAAGGGCATTTTCCTCTCACAACGGAAATATGTCATTGACTTACTATCTGATGTTGGCATGTTGGGAACCAAACCTTGTGATACTCCGATGGTTCCAAATGTGAAACTCAACGCTGATGATGGAGAACTACTATCAGATCAAGAGAGGTACAGGAAATTGGTGGGCAAACTTAACTACCTTACTGTGACACGTCCAAATATCTCTTTCCCAGTAAGTGTAGTCAGTCAATTCATGTCATCTCCTCGACAATCTCATTGGGATGCAGCATTACATATACTACGATATTTGAAATGAGCCCTAGGTCGTGGGATTCTTTATAGAGATAATGGACATTGCAGGTTAGAAGGTTACTCCGATGCAGACTAGGCTGGGTGTCCTGTAGATCGGAGATCAACTTCTGGGTATTGTGTGTTCCTTGGAGGAAATCTGATCTCTTGGAAAAGTAAGAAACAAAATGTAGTAGCAAGGCCAAGTGCTGAGTCCAAATATCGAGCAAAGGCTCAAACCTCTTGTGAATTACTATGGGTCTATCATTTACTTGATGAGATTGGGTTCAAGGTTTCTCTACCTACGAGACTATGGTGTGACAACTAGGCTGCCCATCACATTGCCTCGAACCCATTTTTCCATGAACGGATAAAGCACATAGAAGCTGATTGCCATTTCATTCGAGAGAAGATCCAACAAGGACTTGTATCTACAGGGCATGTCAGGACTGGTGCATAGATAGCAAACATACTCACAAAGGCTCTTAACGGGAATCGGGTTAATTATCTTTGTAACAAGTTGGGCATGATTAACATCTATGATCCAACTTGAGGGGGAGTGTTAAGAGTAGACATTATGTATGTGCTTTATTTTGCATTGCTAGGCCATGTACTGCTAGCCCATTTATTGCTAGCCCATCTTACATATATAAATACACAACCTACACCCATATGGGTTATGGTTTTCCATTCTACTCTTCTTGTGGCACCAAGAAAGGAACTAAAATCTTCTTCCTTTTGTCTCTAATAAGTCATGTCTTTTGTAGCTTGGAGGAGAGGTAGGAATACAAACTTCTATCTTTCTTGGTTTTTAATTAATCTAGTTCTTAGATTAGAATTTTGATGTAAGGATTCCATATGCTTGTATCTTTGGTTTAGAGAACACTACTATGGTGGAATGATCTTAAAAAAAATGATTGATCTTGAGTAATTTAATGGGGTTATAATTTTAAATTGGTTTTTTATCTTATTTATGTTTAGAAATAATTGATTTGACGAGTCTTTCTATCTTGGATTAAAAATTAGCTAGGGTTAGGGTTCTAACCTAGGATTTGGGTTTTAAGGATTTAAGAACCATAAATTGAAAAGTAAAGAGTAAGATTAAACTTGAATTAAGCTTTGGAAAACAAGTTGTTGAAGAAATCTCTAAGGAGGCAGTTTCAACTAAAGACTCTAAATAAGGAATTAGAGATGTAATTGCTTAAGTGGACAATTATATAATGATAAAATATGATAATATAGTGATTGATAAAAGTGTGCAATGGAAATTTGATTAAAAAGGCCATTGAACTTTCCTTTGGCCGAAATCCACACCAAGAAAGAAATAGGGAATCCTATTTAAATCTATGTTTCAATTATGGTAAAGTGCGATTAAATGGTTTTGAGTTGACGAATTTTAGTATAGATCTCATAATTGGAAAGTAAATTGCCAAGGATGACCAAGAGCTAGGTTTGACATCATTAAAGGTATGTGTTTACTTAAATGCTTGGGAACTTGAATTTGTACTATACAAGGTGATGTAAGTTAGTTTGGTAGTTTAATCATCAATGGTAAATGTGAATATGATATTATTTTAAGTTTCAAGTAATGATATAGGTATGCAATGTCAAAAGATTATTGATGTTTCAATTTGATATATGACATGATTTATGAAGAAATGATTTATGATGACATGATTTATAAAGAAATGAATTATGATGTCATGAGATATGAAGAAATGATTTATGATGAAATGTCTTATGATGAAAGGATCTATGATTTATGATCAAATCATGTTTTATGATGAAGATGATGTTTAATTATCCTAAAGTCTATTAAGGAGGCCCATGGGCTAAGAGGAATTAAGTTGTTCTCGGGCTAAGTGGAACTTAATAGAAAGTTTTGACTTCTAGGACCCATTAAAGTGGTTCATGGGCTAAGAGGAATTAAGTTGTCCTCGGGCTAAGTGGAACTTAATGAGAAGTCTTGCATTGGGTTAGGTCCTTTTTAAGCTAGGGGACGCCCTAGAAAGTATGAGATCTCTAATAGGATAATGGTCATTGTGAGCAGGAAGAGAAAAGTAATGCATAATGTAATATGAAACGGTATATGAATGTAATCACTATGTGATTTGATTTATGAACGTAATTATTATTAAGGTTTATATGATGAAATATGAATATAATCACTATGTGATTTGATATATGAATGTAATTATTCTTATGGTTTATACAGTGAAATGTGAATATGATCACTATGTGAATTTAATATATGGATGTAATTATTATTATGTTTTTTTTATACTCTCTTACAATGTAAAGTGTTCTTTGTGATTGATACAGTTGGAAGCACCATGGTTTGTATAATAGTAATTTATTTAGTTTGCTTTCCTACTGAGAATTATACAATTCTCATTGTGTGTATGGTGTTTTCTAGAAAAGTAGTAAAGGCTGTATCCACTCTGCTGATCGATATTGGAATGATGTCTTGCTATAGCAATCCAAAATGTTAATGTATTCTACTCATGTATTGTATGGTTATGTAAGTTCATGAGACTATGTGTGTATCACTAGAGGAGGGCAATATTATAAGCCCATTGAATTTTGAATGCCTAGTTCTTTGGCTAACTAGGTAATTTCTTATAACTAGACATTGTAAATCAATGTAAGTGGTACACCTGTAAATGAATAAAAGTACAGTTTGTTGCTTAGTATTTACTTATTACAATGTACATCTCATCAATCATGTTAAGTTAAATTAAAAAGAAGTAACCGAATGAAGGGTTTCTAAAGTAAAGGATTTGTAAAGAAAGGATAAATAAAAAGTTAACTAATATATACAAATTTAATAACAAAATCTCCTGATAAATATCTAAATTTCCAAGACGTTACAGAAAACCCTACCCGCCAGGTGTGTGATGTTGCTCTTTCTCGTGGGTGTGATCCCTAAGAAGTGAGAACCCTAATTAAGAAGCCTAGATAACTTTCTTTTTTTCATCTTTGAGGCTAATTTTCTAAGCTTCATTAACAACCTATCTCATTTTCCTGGCAGAAAGCATTAAATCTTAACCACATCAAATCCCTAGTTATTCCTTGCCTGAATTTGCCGTAAAAACTAATCTAGCATGCATTGTTTACAGCCCCATAACCCTCAACCTAAAGCTTGCAAACCAACCTTGCCCCCGTATGAATATTCAATTCCCCTAATTTCTACCCTTAATCCCAAAGAAACCCTAATTTTGATCTGTTAAATACTATGCTTTTCTGCCATCCTGCATCAATCTAAAATAGAACAGTTATAAAATTACCTGCAAAACTGACTTCAAAAATAGGAGTGCTCTAGATCCATGCTCCATAAATATGTCAATTACATGCTTTATTCTGTTTGATCCAAAGTCAGGTCCAACCTTCAAGCAATCAGAAGATAGAGGCATGCGGATAATGGTAGAATCTGATAATGACCATAAGTCATTCTGATCAATGAGCATTGGACTAAATTGATCACAAAATCGTTGTGTCAGATCAGTACCTGAAACCTCAAAAGTAAACAACTCAGTTCTATGTCTGTAGAGAAAAGTGACTATTATATTCAAAAATATCAAAATCAATGAAATATTAAGTATTTCAAATTAAAAAAGAAAACAAAAGAATAGTTATGTGCCTTTATTTATAAAACAAAATTATTTATACAAGAAAAGAATACAAAAGTATAACATAACCTCCAAGAAATACACAAGGAAAATAAATATTAAATAACATAAGTCTAAATAGATATCAACACCAGAAGGCCTTCCAATCTTGTAGCGTATCTAATAAGGGTACCTATTTTAAACAACCACTAATTAACCACCATAAAAAACATCAAAAAATGAAATTACAAAAAAAGATATTCTTGGAAAAAAATTCCAATTGAAGAACAATTAACCACTCAAATGATTAATTATGTCAACAAGCAGTTACTCACTAACCACTCTATGAACAGCATTAACCACTTTAACCACTCTTTGAACATCACTAACCAAATGAGTGGTTAATTGTTCCTAAACTTTTAAAATATTTTTACCAAGAATTTCATTTTGGTAAGTTTAAAAAAAAAAATATAACAAATACAGATTTTGAGGACTTTGATAAATTTGGACAGACAGAGACAGAGGTATACAACAACAACCAAGCATTTTCCTACTAGGTGGAGTCGGCTAAGACAGAGGTATAGAAAAATAATATTTGACTGAATTATTTCTGTTACAGAGTCTTACCCTCTTTCTTTGTTGAGTGTTAAGCTACTATTGTACTAATTGTACTACACCTGTACTTGTTCAAACTTTTCAGTATAAACATACACACAAAATATCAAAATATTGGTGCCTTAACTATTCTCAGAACCAACAGTCCCTACCATCTTACATTGTAAAATGTTTCCTAGAAATCAACTTAGAGAACTTACAATACAGTAACATAAAGCTGTCAGCAGTAATGCAGTAAAAAATAAAAATGAGGCTAAAAAGGAAAAACGAAGAAACTAGTTTACAAGAATTTAGATGAAGAATACGTAGTATACCAATCAAAGAAAACATTTTTGCTGAAGGGGCATTAGTTGAAGTTGCAGCAAGTACCACACCACGAGGATCGAACATATAAAAGTAGCCACCAGAAACAACTGAGAGAAGGTCAGATATGGAATAGCAGGAAATCAATCCCAAACCATAGTTAAGTGTGTTGCCCCGTAATCTCCATGGAGGAAGGAGCTGGAAATTACTAAATTCCTCTCGACTTAAGCAAGCACCTTCAAAGATCGCTACAAGAGCAGGCCCTTGGAATTCGCCTGTATAAATCATGCCATGTTAAGAGCAATTTAAAAAAGTTATCAAAAACAGTTAAACACACAGCATGATCATTTCACAACCAACAAAAAGCATAAGCTTTGAAATGCCCTTAGCTGCAGAAGAACTTTGATGGAACCAATTACTGAAATATCTCTTTTATTGAATGAATTAGGGTAAATCACCCAACACAGAACATACAAAGTATAGAATTGATAAAATCCTCTCAATACCCGAGAGAATTCCCCCTAAAATCTCTTACCCAAAACTTTTCCTCCCCCTCTTCCTGATTCTTCCCCTGTTTTCCCCCTAAGCACGAGGCTCCCACCATTGTGGGATCCAGGGAGCATCAATGTATGCAGCCTTTAACCTGCTTGAGCAGAGAAGCTGTTTCTGCCGCTAGAACCATAACCACCAGGTCAAAAGGCAGCAACATTATTGTTGGAGGAGAAAGGGAAAAAATACACCTAGAACTCTAGAAGAACATAGTTGAAACTGTGGAAAACTGTGTTGCACGGTGGCTTGAGTGTGGAAAACTATGTTGGACGGTGGCTTTTTGTGTTGTTCCCACGTTTTTCATGTTTTTACATTGTTTTTAGTGCTTTAATGTTGCTTATTTTCTAGGCTTGATTAATTTGTTTTCTAGGGACTAGTTTATATGTATAGCTCCCTATATATATCTCTTTGTAAACATTCAATAGAAGATATAATATACAGTATTCATAGCCATCTGCCGTCAAAGTAAGGCCACGAGGTGTCTCAAAGACCTCCGACCGGCCATCCTCCTGAGCGCCACCGTCAAAGACCTTGTCAAACGCCACCACATGCGCTTCAAGTTCTCGACACGAGGGAGTCACGCATCACCTTCCAATCACCGGAAAGCGATGTCGTTGGTTTCATTTATCTCGCTGGCGACCCCTGCTCCTGTTCTAGTGGTCGGAACTCCAGTCCCAAGCTGTTTGGATAGTGGGTTCATCTTCTCCGAAGATTTTTTACAGTTTTGTTTTGTCTCTCACGATGTCAACCGAAGGTGAGGTTTCCAATGTCTCTCTACATAGCGTTGAAAAGCTCTCAAGTACTTATTCTTTGACTTATTCAGGTAAGTTACCTTTTTCCATTGGACTCATGTCTCGGGTACAATTTTTACCAACTCCTAGATTATGGATTATGGATTCAAGAGCCACAGGCCATATGACCAACAACCCCACTATATTTTCCACCTATTCTCCATGCCCAAGCAATAAGAAAATATCCACAGTTGATGGTTCCTTGACCACTGTAGCCGATGTAGGAAATGTCCAACTAAGCTCCTTAGTGACCTTAAAAAATGTCCTTCATGTCCCTAATCTGTCCACAAATCTGATTTCTGTTCAAAAATTAATTAAAGATTTATCTTGTAATGTGGCTTTTTACAATGATCATTGTGTTTTTCAGGACAAGGATTAAGTGAAGATGATTGGACGTGCTAGCAAGCAGGATGGCCTCCACCTCCTTGAAGCACCTTGTCAGGTAAATAGGACCAAGAGCAGACTTAGACACCCATATTCCTTTACCTCAGAACTTCTTTCAACCAAAAAAGACAATTTGGCTTGTTCATCGTAGATTAGGCCATCCATCCTTTTTGATTGTTAAGAGTCTTTTTTCTTCTTTTGTTTAAAGGTCTTGATGTTAAACAATTTCATTGTGATATAAGTGAACTTTCCAAACATAAGCGTGTCAATTTTCCAATCAATAATACAAGAAGTTTTGTTCCTTTTTCTCTTATTCACAGTGATGTCTGGGGTCCCTCTTCTATTCCTAGTATCTCAGGGGCGAGATGGTTTGTTTCTTTTATTAATGATTGTACACATGTTATCTCGATTTTTCTGCTCAAGCATAAGTCTGATATTAGTACTATTCTCCCAAATTTTTGTTCTATGATTAAAAATCAATTTGGGGTGGGTATTAAGAGATTTGTTAAGAGTAGATATTATATATGTGCTTTATTTTGTATTGCAAGCCCATGTAATGCTAGCCCATTTAGTGCTAGCCCATCTTACATATATATATACGTACACAACCTGTACCTATAGAGTACAGTTTTCCATTCTCCTATTCTCATCACATGGTATCAAGAGCTAGGTTGTAAATTTTTTTTTTCCTTCCTTCCCTCTCTCAGCCTTTCAGCCTTTCATTCAAAAAAAAAAAAAAAAAAAAAAAAAAAAAAACAGAGGGCGTTTTTCGAAACACGTCCGTTCAAATCTAGGCGCCAATGCCGCGTAGCTTCAACTTCCGACCGGCAGTGGAATGCCGGTGTGAGGCCGTCCGGCGTCGGGAGAGGGCCGGCTGGCGGTGGGTGCTGCCGGCGACGCAGGACGCACGCTGTTTGGGTTCCCTGCTCGTGCGTATCTCGCAGGCTCGACTCGTTGGGGAACACCCAGCTCTCGTGGGTGATTGGTGTGGCCGTCGACCGCCACAGAGGGGTGCGACCGGCGGTTGGTGGTGGTCTGCCGGCGCTCAGAGGTCCGGCGACGACTCCGGCGAGGTGTTTTTCGGGTTTTCGTCTTTGTTTTCTTTCGTTTTTGGGCCGTTTCTGTTCTATATTGGCGCAATCGGCGTCCATTGTGGTCTTCCAAGTTCATTTGGTGTGTTGTTCGTGCTCCTTTCCCTCCTTCTAAGCCGATTCGTGGTGGTAGCCGCCATGGGTGACGCACATTCGAGATTCAGGTACGGGCAGCAAGAGTGGCGCTGCCGACACCACTTCGCTCATGTTCTGGCTGAGGTGATTCCCTCCAACATTAAAATTACTGATCGGAAGCTTGATGGTGATGGTTCTAACTATCCTCAGTGGAAGAAGGCTATTCTAATGTACTTGAAAGGTCACAGGAAGGAAGACCATCTCACCAACGATTGTCCGCAGGATGAAGCAACTAAGGACTTGTGGATTCGAGAGGATATGCGATTGTATTCACTGATTCAGCGGACCCTGGATCCTCGGGTTGATGACATTACCACCCATTGCACCACTGTTAAGGAATTATGGCAAGTACCTTCACTCTTTGTTCTCGGTGCCGATGATTTATCCCTCCTATATACGAAGACACAGGATCTATATCGTACAATCGAAGGATGAATCTCTTAGTGATTATTATACGAGCTTCAAACGCTTATTTGAGGAATTGAACACATTGTTACCTATCACTTCGGATGTGCACGAGATGCGTGCTCGGCGGGAGCAATTGGCGTGATGTGTTTTTGTCGTGGCTGCGTGGTGAATTTGGTGCTGCCCGGTCTCAGATTTTGACCGGATTCGGTACCTTGACCCTGAAAGATGTATACTCTCGCCTCCTTCGAGTTGCTCGTGAGCTTTCTAAGTCCCATCCCTTAGCTGCGAGCGAGGCTTCTGCTTTGGTGAGTTCTAGTTCTCGCTGGGACAGTTCCCGTGGTGGTCGTGGTGGTACTCGTGGTGGACGAGTTGGTGGTCGTGATACTGGAGATCCACGGGGTAGTGGCGGTGGCGGACGGGATCTTGGGGAACCACTTATTTGTCGCTATTGTAAGGAGCCTGGTCATATTAAGCGAAACTGTTGGAAACTTCAGCAGAAAAATCAGTCTAATCAGCAACGTTTTGCTCATATTGCTACTGATGACGGCATTCCTCCCAGCACCCCATCCGTCAGGTCTGTTATGATGACAACAGACGAGTTTGCTCAGTACACTCAGTTTCAAGCCTCTCGGTCCGTTCCACCATCTCCTTCTGTCGCCTCTGTTGCTCATACAGGTAATCCTACTGCGTGTTTATCATCACTTTCCCGCAACTGGGTCATTGATTCAGGAGCTTCCGACCACATGACTGGCCAGACAGGTACTCTTACATCCTTTACCCCCTCCCCTCATCTTCCTAGTGTTACTTTAGCTGACGGTTCCGCTGCTCCTGTCATTGGGAGTGGTACTGCGTCTCCCACCTCTACCCTTACTCTTTCTCGAGTTTTATGTTTGAATCAATTTCCCTTTAATTTACTTTCTGTTAGTCAGATTACTCGATCACTTAATTGTAGTATTCACTTTTTCCCTGATTATTGTGTCTTTCAGGAACTTGGGACGAAGAGGGTGATTGGTAGAGGTCGTCAGCAACACGGCTTGTACATCCTTGAGTGCTGTCCAGATAAAGAACCGATGCCTGTTGCTTGTTCGGGTGTGACTGATCCTCTCCATCTTCATTGTCGTCTGGGTCATCCGTCTCTACAGTCGTTAAAGAAGTTGTGTCCTAGTTTGAGTCGTCTATCTATTTTAGAATGTCAGTCGTGTCAGTTGGCTAAACACCATAGGAGTACTTATCCTTCACGAGTCAATAAGCGGGCTGCGTCCCCATTTGAATTAGTTCATTCTGATATTTGGGGTCCATGTCCAATTACTTCTAAGTCTGGTTTTCGATATTTTGTAACTTTTGTGGATGATTTTTCAAGAATGACTTGGTTATATTTTATGAAATCTCGTTCTGAATTATTCTCTATATTTACCGCTTTTTGCTTTGAAATTAAAACACAATTTAGCATCTCTGTGCGTGTTCTTCAAGTGATAATGCTAAAGAATATTTCTCTCATGAGTTCACTTCCTATATGATTCAACGGGGATGGTCCACCAATCCTCTTGTGTTGTTACTCCTCGCCAGAATGGGGTTGCCGAACGTAAAAATAGGCATCTTTTGGAAGTTGCTCCGGTGCTTGTTGCTTTATATTCCTAAAGTTTTTGGCTGATGCCATTTCTACTTGCCTGTTTTCTAATTAATCGGATGCCATCTTCTGTCCTACAGGGTCACGTTCCTTATTCTGTACTTTGTCCTTCTCAATCCCTGTTTCCCCTACCTCCTCGTATTTTTGGTTGTCAATGTTTTGTGCAGGATGTTCGGCCTCAACTTTCCAAACTACATCCTCGCTCACTTAAGTGTGTCTTTTTGGGTTATCCTCGCCATCAGAAAGGGTACAGATGCTTCTCTCCTGATTTGGGACGGTATCTTGTGTCCGCTGATGTCACATTTTTTGAGTCTACTCCATTTTTTGTTCAGTCTCCTCCTCCGGTTATTGCCGAAGATGAGGAAATTCTCGTGTACCACATCCTTCGGTCTCATGATTCTGCGTCAACTCCTTCCTCTGGTGTTCCTGTTCCGTCTTGTCCTCCCCATCGGCCACCCATACGGCAGGTGTACACTCGCCGGACGTGTGCTCCCTCCGCCGGTACTGCACCTATGGATGTACATTGCTCTTCGGCAGACACATCACCTCCATCCACCTCTTCGTCACAAGATCCGACTCTAGATCTTCCTATTGCCCTTCGTAAAGGTAAACGTTCTTGTGTCACTCACCATCCTATTGCATCCTTTATTCATTATGACCATCTTTCCCCTTCCTCCCAATCTTTTGTTGCCTCTCTTGATGTTGTCACTATCCCCAAAAATATTGGTGAGGCTCTGTCTCATGATGGGTGGCGCCATGCCATGGAGGAGGAAATGCTTGCATTGGAACATAACCAGACGTGGGATCTTGTTTCCCTTCCCTCTGGTAAGCATGCAATTGGGTGCAAGTGGGTGTTCACTGTTAAAGTCAATCCGAATGGTACCGTTGCTCGCTTAAAGGCTCGACTGGTGGCAAAAGGTTATGCTCAGACTTATGGTGTTGATTACTCGGAGACCTTCTCTCCTGTGGCCAAATTGGCCTCTGTTCGCATATTCATCTCATTGGCTGCCTCTCATCACTGGCCCCTACACCAGCTTGATGTTAAAAACGCCTTTCTTCATGGTGATTTACAAGAGGAAGTCTATATGGAGCAACCGCCTGGCTTTGTTGCTCGGGGGAGTCTGGGAGCACGTTTGTCGGTTGAGACGCTCTTTGTATGGGTTGAAACAATCCCCGGGCTTGGTTTGGGAGATTGAGTGAAGTTGTTGTGAATTTTGGCCTGCAAAGGAGTAGCTATGACCACTCGATCTTCTACAAAAGGTCTGAGGGAGGATGCATTCTCATGGTTGTGTATGTTGACGATATAGTGATAACAGGTAGTGACTTCGTTGGCATCTCAAAACTCAAGAGTTTCCTTCAAACTAAATTTCAGACAAAGGATCTTGGTCCTCTAAAATATTTCGGGAATTGAGGTAAGTAGAAGCAAAAAGGGTATTTTCCTCTCACAACGAAAATATGTCCTTGACTTACTATCTGATGTTGGTATGTTGGGAACCAAACCTTGTGATACTCCTATGGTTCCAAATGTGAAACTCAATGCTGATGATGGAGAGCTACTATCAGATCCCGAGAGATATAGGAAATTGGTGGGCAAACTTAACTACCTTACTGTGACACGTCCAGATATCTCTTTCCCAGTAAGTGTAGTCAAAGTCAATTCATGTCATCTCCTCGACAATCTCATTGGGATGCGTATTACATATACTAAGATATTTGAAAGGAGCCCTGTGTCGTGGGATTCTTTATAGAGATAATGGACATTTGAGTTAGAAGGTTATTCCGATCTGACTGGTGGGTGTCCCGTAGATCGGAGATCAACTTCTGGGTATTGTGTGTTCCTTGGAGGAAATCGATCTCTTGGAAGAGCAAGAAACAAAATGTAGTAGCAAGGTCAAGTGCTGAGTCCGAATATCGAGCAATGGCTCAAACCTCTTGTGAATTACTATGGGTCTATCATTTACTTGATGAGAGTGGGTTCAAGGTTTCTCTGCCTATGAGACTATGGTGTGACAACCAGTCGCACTTCACATTGCCTCGAACCCACTTTTTCATGAACGGACAAAGCACATAGAAGCCGACCGCCATTTCATTCGAGAGAAGATCCAACAGGGACTCATATCTACGCTAGGCCATGGGGGTGATGTGAACAGACGAGACTATACTCACAAAGGCTCTTAATGGGAATCGGGTCAATTATCTTTGTAACAAGTTGGGCATGATTAACATCTATGATCCAACTTGAGGGGGAGTGTTAAGAGTAGATATTATATATGTGCTTTATTTTGTATTGCAAGCCCATGTAATGCTAGCCCATTTAGTGCTAGCCCATCTTACATATATATATACGTACACAACCTGTACCTATAGAGTACAGTTTTCCATTCTCCTATTCTCATCACAAGATTCAAGTCCGATAATGCTAAGGACTATTTTAATCAAGCTCGTACGCATTATTTCTAGAAAGAAGGAATAATCCATGAATCATATAAACCCCACAACAGAGCGGGTTAGCAAGTGGAAAAACGGTCATCTTGAAAAAACCCGAGCCTTATTGTTTCAAAGAAATGTCTCTAAGTCTTTTTGGGAGAAAGTTGTTCTGACAGCTACTCATCTTATAAATCGCTTGCCCACTAAAGTCTTGGGATTCAAGACTCCGATGGATGTCCTCTCCACTTTCAAAAAAGTCATAGCTGGAAAGACGCACAGCAAAAAAGTCATCGCTGGAAAGACACACAGTGGACAATGCTAGAGCCCTTTGGGCTTGAGCTGTAGACAATACACAAGCCCACCCTACCTTATGCTGAATTTTAATTTTTATTTAGCAGAGAGGGAGCGGCAAGGATCGAACTCCTAACCACTTGGTCAGAGGCCCTGATACCATGTTAAGGACTAGCTCTCCCAAAAGTTTAAGCTGTTAGGTTAAGACTCATGAATGGTTTTTATGTCTAACACAAATGGTCCTGTTAGATACAAAAACCATTATTAAGCCTTCACCTTATAGCTTAAGCTTTTTGAGAGAGTTGGTTCTTGATATGGTACCAAAGACCAAGTGGTTAGGAGTTTGATCCTTGTCACCCCCATTTTTTCTAGATAAAAGTTGAATTTTAGCACAAGGTTGAGTAGGAGTTAAGTAGGCCTATGCATTATTCATGCTTCAAGCCCAAAGGGCTCTTGCGTGAGGGGGCATGTTAGATATAAAACCATTCATGGCCTTTACCCAACAGCTTAAGCTTTTGGGAGAGTTGGTGATTTACATGGTATCAAAGCCTCTATGACCAAGTGATCAGGAGTTCGATCCTTGCTGCCCCTGTTCTTCTAGATAAAAGTTGAATTTCAGCATAAGGTAGGGTGGGCATGTGCATTATCCATGCTTCAAGCTCAAAGGGCTCTTGTGTGAGATGGCATGTTAGATATAAAAACCATTATTAAGTCTTCACCTAATAACTTAAGCTTTTTGGGAAAGTTAGTTCTTGACAGATCCTATTTATACTAATAACTAAGTCAAGAACAAGTGTAGTATTACTAGTACAAGCCCAAGCCCGCTAATACAATAAGACTACTAACCTTAATTAAATTAAATAACAAAACAAATCACGAAATATAATGAAATCAGGAAACAACTCCTAAGATTGCCTCCTCAAGATGACTAATTGTTCCACAATATATTCCAAAGATATTCTTAACAACTCCAAGTCGTTGTTCACCGGGCATTGTGGCTGGAAGCGCAGCAGCCTATTATAGCGCACTATAGGGAGTCGGAGGTGTTCACTACTCTGAAGCCAACCTCATGTGTTGCCCTCATGTAATTTTTCTTTTTGACAAAACAATATTCTTAAACTTGGTCTCCCCAACAATGATGTTCTTTCTATTTGGCCCCCCTCAATAAATTGGTCTAGCTCAATAAATTGGTCCCCGCTCCTGTCTAGGACCCAACAAGACCTGTGCCTGTACTCAAGTCCCATAGCTCAACTCTCAACTTGAAGTGGACAAGCCAGCATGGTGAACCCATCACTCCAACCTAGAATACCCATAGCCATTTTCCATTATGTTGGTGGTCCAACTTGGGTTAGAAGCTAGCCCTGCCCAGCTCAGAACATAGAAGAACATGATATACTCCAAAAGCATATGAAACAAAAGAAAAAGAACAGAACCCCCGAAATAATAAAACTCTCCAATTATGCTTTGCATTTATTCAGGAACTCTTTCCCCGCCCTCATTCAAAGAGAGAGAGAGAGAAACACAGGCAGTGCACCAATTAAACTATCAAGGATGCAGCAGCATAACCTGGTCTTTAAAGGCACCAGCATCCAACCATAAACACTACTACAGCTAACTTGACACATCACAAAATCATTTATTAGTGAGGAAATGATTAAACACCAGAGATCAAATAATCACTCGTAGAAAAATTTATAAGAAATAACTTGAGCTTCTCAAGTGATAAGCATAACAAGAGTACAAGAAGCACCAACCACATTAATATCTGCAGGTCTGTTGAAAGAAATGCCTGTACATTTACCTTAAACGAAATATGGGATATGGCAAGTTTTAAAAAAATAAAATAAAAATTACCTAAATTGTGCTGCAGCAAAGACTGGCTAGGATGTTCCCTCTTATCATAAATCAGGTGCAATTTCTTGGATTTGCAGCAATCTGCCAACTCAAGAAGGTCAAACAACAAAAACTCATTGTTTCCATACAGGGCCAAAAGTTCTTTTACTTTATCGTAATCCATGCATGGCAGATCTTTAGTCATATCTTCTCTGACTAAAGAGAGGCACCGAACTGACTGTACACCCAGCCTGTTTGCCAAATCATTGCTGATACTTGGATGGACAAAATTTCTTCCAATAAGAGAGCTGTTTTCCAGCCAAGGTGCATCATTATATACAAGATCTCCTGCATGCATCAGAACTCCAGAAGTATCAGGAATCAAAGGGCTATCAAAATGCTCAGAAAGTGGCTTCTCCAGGCAACATTCTGCTATGGCTTCAAGGACACAACGGACAAAATTTAACTGATCTATTGAAAGAGGAACTCCTTGCACATCATTCTGTAACCTTTGTAATACATGAAGATAGTCCGAAATACCAAAACTCAATCTGACTCCTAACTTTATCATCAAATCTTTAAACTCTGACAGTTCAGATGGAACGACATACAAATAAGGAGTAAATTTTACAGGTGAATCAAATGCAAGTGCATTTGGTGATACAAAATCATCACCAATCCAGACCCATGAAACACCATCTAATCCTGCTTTCAGTTCATTGAAGTCATCAGTATTAATAAATCCTTGCAATTTTAAATAAAGGCAAGGTATTTCCTTTTGCAACTGAGCATCAAAACCAGGATCTAGCAATGAATGTATCTTAAGCTGCTGATAGGACTTAGATAGCTCAATTAACTGTCTCGATAAAACAACTACATTTGGGCAATCCATCCATCCAAGTTTAGTTTGTAGATAGGTTGTGTCACATTCACCGTCTAATATGTGCATTGAGGAAGATACCATCCACATCTGTGATCTAGACCTCACAATTGTGGGGGGTGCTACTAGGTTACTGGATTGTAACCATGGAAGTCCCCTAACAGGTGGATCAGAAATTACTGGACACCAAGAGATTAGCTTCAATTTAGACCAAAATTCTTCTTCTACCATATCATCAATCAAGCTGCTTACAAATGAATCAACATCATCTGTTAGGGAGTTCTCATCTTCTTTTGGAAAGCCATCATATACAACAGCATCATCCATTATGCTGCTGCTTCCCACAGCCATGCCACCCTGTTGATCACCATTATTACTTTCTCTTTTATTTGAGAGCTTAAACGCTAATGTATCTAAAAACACCAGCAACTCTCTACCATGCTTGGAGGCTTCAGTGTCCCCAGAATCATGCAACAGGCAGACTGATCTTGCACAATCAAGCAAACCAGTAAATCCCAGAGTTCTCCTAAGTCCAAGGCTAACTAAAGTATCCAAAACTTCAGAATCTAAGAATTTGTCAGAAGGAAAAAAAGCATTCCCATGCAGCATCTTTTTAAGCTGAGGAACCCGAGGATCATAAAGCCTGCAACAACATGCTAGTCAGCAATCCAAACAATTTCAGTTTTTAAGCAAGTAAAATACTTATCAAGCAGCTTAGCCTTTAAAGGATAAAACATCAATACATGATAGCATGCACCTGAAATTCAATGTGTGCATTTATATAAATTACTTTGTATAATTTACAAATACTTTGATATCTAATTACAGTACACTTTAATTAAGTCATTGACCCATAACCTGTTTTGGTTGAGTCCAACTCCAACATCTGTGCAAACAAATATTGATGTCAAAGCAGGACTAATTTCCCATCAAATTTAGCTCGCAGGTTAAGGTCATTCTTTGAATGGTATTAGAGCAGATTCATTTAACAGAGACCATTGAAATGTCTATAAACCCCTTCTCATTAATACAAATCAGTACTATGTCTTTGTATTTATGTTAGCTGAGCTTTATGGTCCACAAGAAATTACATGTAAGTGGGAATATCAGCATGTTCAGATGGTATAAAATAGAATGATTTCATATAAGAGCTTCAGGGCTGAGTGCATCTTTGATAGTGAAAAAGTCACATACCAAAAATATGCAAGTAAAAAGAAACTGGTGTGATTTGGAAATATTGATCACATACAAATCTATAACAAATATTGTATCTGCGAGAGGAGTGACAAAAGAAAATAATCCTCTAATGGCAAATACAACTCAACCATAACAAACAGCCTTCTAATGGAAGGTCAGGACACAAACCATGCAGATCTGCAAGATGTTTCCTGCCACATTTTTATTGTCAAAATCAGTGTTGTCAAATGGCGGCTATGGCGGCGCCATGGCGGATTGCGGTGGCGGGATTCTCGGAATCCGTCATTCGCCAGCCGCTGTAATGCGGATTCCGCCTTGTTGGGGATGGCGGCCGCCACAGCCATGGCGCCATGGCGGTTGTGGCGTTTCAAGGCTGAAATAGCGGTTCTGCCTCGTTTTTTTAGGGGCTTTTTCGGGTTTTCAACGTTAGGGATTTTATAAATCCCTAACCCATTCGACAGACTTCCCACTTACAGCTTCTGCCTCTCAAGACTTCCTCCCACTCCCTCTCAACAGCCTCGTCCATCAACTCCGGCGACTGAGCAGCGGGACCCAGGCATCTCCGGCGGCTGACGACCTTCTCCGGCGAGGTAATGACAGCCCTTCTCGCCTCCCCCGTCTCTCTCGTTCTCATTTCTCACTTCTTCTTCTTTCTTCACTTCTTCTTTCTTTCTTTATTTCTTTGTTATCCGTTCTCAAACTCATACGGCCATACTTGTTTTTGTTCATCGTTCAGTCATTCTCATTCTCATTCTTCTTTTTTTTTTTTTTTTGGGTTTTCCGTCTCGGCTCCCTGTCTCTCTCTGTTTTCACTTCTCACTTCTCAACCTCACTTCTTTCCTTCTTTCTTTGTTCTCTATTCTCAAACTCATACTTGTTTGTTCATTGTTCTGTCATTCTCGTTCTTTTTTTTTTTTTTCGTTTTGGGCTTTCCTTCTTAGCTCCCAGTCTCTCCTTTCTCACTTCTCAGCCTCACATTTTCTTCTTTCTTCACTTCTTCTTTCTTTCTTTATTTATTTGTTCTCTGTTCTCAAACTCGAACTGTTTGTTCATTGTTCTGTCATTCTTTTTTTTCGTTTTGGTTTTTTCACCTCTCTTCATTTTGGGTTTTAGTATTTTACACTCTCAAGCTCAACTCTCTGTTTTACACTTTTTAGTTGCTGCACTATATTTTCCAATGATCCTATCTAAGTCTCTGTTTTATTTTCACTTCTAGGACCTAACCTAGAACAATGGCATGTCGTGGACAAAGTCAAGTCTCTTCAAACGCTTCAAGGTCTGCTAATAGTAATAGGACAGGACCACAGGTGGAAATATTGCCACCACTTGCGTAAAATGATACCAATGATTTGTGTGTGCAATTTTGTGGTAAAGTCACAAAGGGAGGAATCACTAGAGCAAAAGAGCATCTAATGGGGAAGAAGGGCAATGTTGTAGCTGCTTGCTCTAAATGTCCAAAGGAAGTTAGAGAAGAGTTGTGGGGATATTTGAAGGATAAAAGGAAGCGAGAGAGTGAAGCAATTGCTGAAATTCAAAGTCGAAAGCGCAAATGCGAGATATTCTTGATCTTGATGGTGATAAGTGATGAAGAACGTGCAATGGATGAAGAGTTTGGGTTTAGAGATACAAAGACTGCACTGCATCTCGCTAGTAGGAGGGGTAATTTGAAGGGCCCTATTGATCTGTTTTTTAGAAAACCAGAAATTGCAATTGAAAAAAATAGAAGAGAGAAGTTGAGGCAAGCAAGCATCAAAGAGGCATGTGATAAACAAGCTACGGCGAGAGTCCATCAATATATAGCTTGGTTTTGGTACCAAGTTGGGTTGTCATTTAACATGATCAAATTGCAAAGCTTTCATGACATGGTTGCAGCCATTGGAAGCTTCGGACCACATTTGCTAGTTCGAGTTATCATGACATAAGAGTTCCACTTCTCAACAAGGAGTTGGAGTACACCCAAGAATTGTTGAAGGGTCAAAAGAAGCAATGGGCAAGTTTTGGTTGCTCTATTATGTCGGATGCTTGGATTGATAGGAAGCAAAGATGCTTGATCAATTTTTTGGTCAACTCTCTTACTGGGACAATGTTCATAAAGTCTATTGATGGGTCTAACTTTGTGAAGACCGGTGAGAAATTATTTGAGTTGCTTGACTCTATTGTGGAGGAGATTGGAGAGGAAAAGGTTGTCCAAGTTATAACCGACAATGGAAGCAACTATGTTCTAGCCGGTAAGTTGTTGGAAGAAAAAAGACCACATCTTTATTGGACCCCTTGTGCAGCCCATTGCATAGACTTGATTTTGGAAGACATTGGTAAGCTTCCTTTGATAAAGAAGACAATTCAAAAGGGAATCTCTCTTGTTGGCTTCATCTATAGCCATTCTAGTACCTTGAGTTTGTTAAGGTACTTTACAAACAAGAGGGAATTGGTGAGGCATGCAAATCACCCGATTTGCAACATCCTTTCTATCATTGGAAAGGATTCATAAAGAGAAAGCAAATCTTAGAAGGATGTTTACTTCAGATGATTGGGTAAGAAACAAGTTGTCTAAGGAGGCTAAGGGGAGGAAGCAACAAAAACTGTACTCATGCCATCTTTTTGGGATAATGTGGTGTTTATACTCAAAGTGATGGCTCCTCTTGTTCGAGTGCTTCGGCTTGTTGATAGTGAGAAAAAGCCAGCCATGGGTTATATTTATGAAGCAATGGAGAAGGCAAAAGAAGCCATTATCAAGTCTTTCAAAAATAATGAAAGCAAATACAAAGAGGTTTTTGAAATCATTGATAAGAGGTGGACTTATGCTTCATCGCCCATTACATGCACTGGTCACTTTTTAAACCCAGAATTCTTCTATGACAATCCCGACATGGAATATGATTTTGAGGTTACAAATGGGTTGTATGCATGCATCGAGAAGTTGGTGGCAACTCAAGAGGTGAAACAGAAGATACTCTTGGAGTTACCAATTTATAAAGCTGCTAGTGGTATGTTTGGAAATAAATTTGCAATATTACAGAGGAAAGCCATTGCACCAGGTGAGAAACTAAGAATAGAACTTCTAGTCTTCTAAGTAACTTCTAAGTTCTTCTAACTTTTAAAATTTAAGTCATTTGCTTAACAAAATATCTTTGGCTTTGTAGCTCAATGGTGGCGAATGTACGGAAATCACTCCAAATTTGCGAAACTAGCTATTAAAATCTTGAGCTTGACATGCAAAGTGCATCGGGATGTGAACGTAACTTGGAGTGTGTTTGAGCAAGTAATTATCAATTTGCTTTCATTTTGGTCTACCTCAAATCCTCAATAATAGTCAATACTTTCTTATAATTATTAATACTTTTTAATTATTTATCTTAATGTTGCAGACTCATTCTAAGAAAAGAAATAGGCTTGAGCATAAAAGATTGCACGACTTAGTGTATGTCAAATATAATCAAGCACTCAACCGAAGATACAATCTTAGGGATGAAATTGACCCAATCTCACTCGATGATATTGATGAGTGTAATGAATGGCTACTTGGAGAGATGGATGGTGATGGTGATGGTGATGATGATGATTGCGAATGAGAGGGTTTTTGAGGATGATGATGGTCTTAATTGGGAAACTGTTTATAGGGCTTCGGGGATTGGAGAGCCTAGAACATATACTAGGCGTCAAACTAAAAAAGAAAGGAACCAACAAGTGGTTCAAGCACAGCAACTGCAAGAGTTTCAAGACCAAGAAAGGTTCAAGTAAGTGCATCTTCAACCAAAAGAGGAAAAGAGAAAGTGGTGAAGTTGAAGACGACGAAGAATTGGAATTTGAAGACCACAATGAGGAGTTGGAAGAAGAATTACAAGAAATTGATTTTGATGATTCGGAAGAAGAAGAACTTGAGGGATATGCCTCACTATCTGACATTGACAATGATGATTATGTTGATGTGGAGGAGGGAGGAGGAGGAGGAGGGGGACAAATAGATTTTTAACTTGTTCTTGTCACTGTGTGACCGTGTCTTGTCTTGAACTCTTGATTTGTGTCACTTTTTGGTCACTTGTTAGTATTGTTAGTTTTTATTTTCTAGTGACCTTATGCTTAATTGCTTATGTTATGACTTATGAAGACTTTGATTATGTTTATGACTAAGTTATGACAGTTATGTTTTTCCCTTTAGCTTTTGATTGTGATACTTTTGATGAATTTTATTTGATAGAATATATTTACAATTTTATTGTTCTTGGTGTATGATGGTAGTTTTTATTATTTATTATATTTATCAGATTTTTTTTTGTATTTTTTCTGTATATATTTTATTTTTTTAATCAGCCGCCATGCTTCCGCCATTTTCCGCAACCGCCATCCGCCATTTTGTATGGCGGATTTTTGGCTTTCCGCCATGGACCGCCATCCGCTATTAACAACATTGGTCAAAATACCTATAATGTAATAAAAACATTCAATTTATTTAAATGACTTTAAATAACCAGATCTGTCAAAGCATACCCCCCCCCCCAAAAAAAAAAAAAAAAGAGCTGAGGAAATACAAGCAAAATATATGCTGTTTGCTTTCTTCGTTGAAAGAAATTAAATTCCAAATTTAAGAAACTAGAACATGTTACATTGCAAACTTGCAATTAATGATGTTGTTCCTAGTAAAGAACTGCGGCACACTGGCACTAATAGCATTTATTAACAAAATTGCAGATAAGGGTTTTTATATAACAAAGGAAGACATCTTATTTAAAAGAGAAATAAGTTATTGCAAAAAGAATAAATTTATATTACTTGGATGGTTGTTGCCAAGATCCATTGGCTGCCAGAACAAATGGTACAGCTGAAAGTGCAGAGTTGAGAGAGATATCCTCTTTAATCAAAATCTGCACATCATGCAGAATGGCTGAAACAACTTCTTGCTTCAAAAGGAACTCTGACATGCAATTGAATATGTGATCTTTGTAGAATTCCACCTTCGTTGGTTCTTTTATCCCTAAATACCTTCTCATAATGACCCTCTCCATTTCCGATTCAGTTCTTATGAAGCTATCATTTAAAAGATCTTCACGAACACCAGTAGGACCAAGCCATTTGATAGGCTTACTCAAACTTACTAGTTTTCTGCTTTTGTATGACTCAAATATTGGGAGGTGTTTGACAATTTCAATATGTGTGTTATCAATTTGCTCTTCAGAGAACCATTTTGACTGGAGAACAAAACTCCGAAGTTCATGAAGCTCCCCTTCAGATACATCTGTAAAGATCCCCTCAATCTTCTGTGGATCCCCAGTAATAGCCAGAAACACATTTAATACACCTCTTGCCGTTGGTGACTGCACAAAGTATTCCAATTTTGGGTGATCTAATTGCAGGTCATGTCTCAAGAATAAACATCCAACCTTCAACAACAAAGAAGACATCTTCTCACTCCATCCATCATTTTTTATCACATTCAAATTTGGTGTTAACTGCATCAGGCAGTCATCCCCAACAGGCAATATAGGCCACTTAGAAAACATTAAAAGATCATCACAATATAATTTCAGATAGTTCCATAGTAGTTGCAACCATTCTAAACTTGGTTGGCTATGAATACCAGGAGTCCAACTTACTTGTCTAGCATGTTGCCACTCCACAGGAAGTAGTTTCACAAGAAGTTTCTCAAGCAACTGGCATGACAAGAAAGAAATATTTGTGCCACCAGTTTGGGCAATGTAACAAAGCTTTCTATGAACTTCTTCAGGAATAACACAATTTACAAGTTGATGGGGAATGGAATCCTTGAGAAGGCCATACTCATCACCACGTGCAATATAAACTCTTTCTCCAAGCCCCTTCATATCAACTGACGTAAAAGAACCATCTGCAAGTGGTAACAAGGGCAGGCCACATACAGTATCAAACTGCATAGATTCTTGTAAGTCATGTAAGCAATATTCAAGGGTCAAAATCATTGCATTCCTGTCCTTAAATTCGCGCTTCTTCCTTCTGATTAACAAAGTCCTCAACAGCTTAGGTGTCAGAAAATGCAAAGATGGACATATTTCCATAAACCTTTCTAAAAGTGACTCTGGAATTGTAACCACAGGCAGAGAAGCACCAGATAAAGCCTTTATAAGCTCAGCTGCCTTGGGGAAAGTAAAATCGGGAAATATAGCATGTTTGGTTGAAATCCACTGACCTCCTCTAGCTTCTGTATATAATACACGGAGATTAAATTCTGCAACAAAACTGTAAAGTTTCCGTACTACTGATGACCAAGGTTCTAACCCTAATGTTGTCGGCCACAATGAGAAGAACAAATTACATGGACCAATCTCTGATGCTACCTTCTCAAGCAAATGGCCATAGGCAGGGGCAACAACATTTTCAAGGAGGTAAATATTCCAGTCTGAGCGTTTTCTTCCACCCCCAGTCATATCAGAACCGAACCAGATATCCCTGCGATTTGATGATAATTCAAAGTATGCATTTACATGTGCAGGAAGACCAGTGCTGATTGGCAGAGGTAAAAAGCAGAATGCACGACCTTCAAAATTTTCCAGTGGATGTGTAGGCAAACTAGCAACTTGAAATAGATCAGGAGAAACCAGATGATCATCATCCACTTCTGAACTATCAACCAGGTCCCCACCAAGCTTAACAGAATTCAAATACATAGCAACACACGCCCAAGGAACAAAATTGTGACAGTTGCCATTGGATGCTTCGGATGTGCCCTTTTGAGCAGTTCCACAACCTAAACATTCTGTGGTTATCCAATAGTGTGAATTATGACCAGATGTGCTTTGCTCCGTAATCAGGATCTTCTGGCACTTATAAGGCAAATCTCTGTCAATGGATAGGCTTAGTTTCTTCAGAAACTGAACTCTATTCATTCCAACACGTCTATTTTCCTTGAAAACATTGAACATATCCTGGGCTTCAGTAGATCCAGTTTCAGGCTCACCAATACAGGTTCTGCATACACGGTGCAGTAGGTGCATTTCTTGTCCTGTTCCTTCCTTCACAAAAATAGAGATAGATTTCACATTACGCAGGAAAAGTAATGTTTCAGAAACAACCTCAGAAAAAGCAGCAAAGAGAGATCTGACGTCTTCAGGTGTATATACTTCCTTTTTAATTTGGCTCCGGGAGGCAACACCTGCAGTTCTAAGAGGAAATCGGAATAGCGTACCAGGAAAAGGGTGTTGCAAGTCACAGCCAAATTGCAGCAGTGAAGAAAATTGATCAGGAAATTGTTCCAAAATCTGCCTTCCCACAAACTTAATTCGCAAGCCAGGGTGGGAAGGAGATATCCCAGGCAAATTACAGGCATGAGGGTCAAACATTACAATATTTTCTCCAGAAACAAACATGGGGATGTCCGTAAAGTGATAGACACAATTAAATCCTAGTCCAAATCGTCCAATTGCAAAAGCTTTCTCAAGTTTACTTTCTTGACCAATACGAGAAATTGCATAAAGATCTTGTGGACTAAAAACCGAGTCATTGAAACAGTACAAAGCAGGACCTTGCCAATCGGCCATTTCAGGAGAAAGAATAGAAGAAGTCCCATATTGAGATTTATCCAAAAGAAATATTACTTCAGAAGCTCCTGCATCTTCTGCATTTTGTACCAGCTCAAATAGAGTCCCAGGTCCATCAGCATACATTTCAAGTATATGCTTAAGTCTTGTTGTCAAAGCCTCATGCTGTCCAAAAGCCTCAGCAGCTCCTGACAGACCAAAATTCATTGAATCTGCACTCTCAGCCAGTAACATCCTGCGAAGAGAACAGACACCAAGCTTTTCTGCTACATCATTAGAAATGTTTCCATGCACAAATTTTTGAACTGTTCTCTTTGCATTCCAAGGCACAGTTGATGCATTGCCAAATGAGCCACCAGGATCTTCTGAGCCAAGCAACCAAGGGGCATCATTATAAACCAAGTCACCAGCAAGAAATAGTCTACCTGAGACATCTGGCAGATAGACCTGGACTTTCTGTTCATGAAGGTAAACTTCAGCTAGATGATGCACTATTAATGTGACAGCCCTAAACTCCTGTGTGTCAAGAGGAGATGATCCTTTTCGTACTGCCATCCTACAAAGAATATTAGCATAGTCAACAGGTTGCAAGAATTCACGAATACCAAGTTCCAGAAACAAATTTTTGAAAACTGCCAAGTCAACTGGGATAACACGTATATATGGAGCCAAATGAAGAGGACCATCAAGGACAACCTCATCAGAGGTTGCAAATCCATCTCCCACCCAAATCCACCGACAGCCTTCAAGAACAGCTTTTACAATCTCAATCTCATCTGAAGCAATCATTCCTGTCAGTATTGAGTATATCCTTGGCATCGCCAGAGCTAATTCCTGCCTAAGAACTTGATCAGTCACAATCTCATTATTTTTTCCAAGCTCAAGTAACTGGGCAGCAATTACGCCTCCTCCTGGCGGAGACATCCATCCCAGGCTATATAATAAAGCTGTGGAAGAGCATTCACCATCCAGTATCCGCATGCTAGCTGAGACTAGCCACAAATCATTTAGTGGCCTTACAAGTTTTGGAGGAGCAACCATTGATGACACAACCGGCCATGGTAATGACTGAAATGGAGTAGAGACTAAAACTGGGCACCAGGAAATCAGCCGAAGGTCATTCCAGAATTTTTCAAGATCAGATTTTGTGTTGCGAGACCTAAAAGCAGTTGCTGCTCGTGACAACATTCGGTTAACTGCTCCTTTATTATCAACAGCTTGATCAGGCAGCCACTTCAATGCATTAACTTCTAGGTAAGAGAAAAGCACTTTCCCTCTCAAATATGCCTTTTGTTGATCCTCATGCATCAGATGCTCTATACGTCGGGCACTTTCTAAAACTGTGTTTGGAGACACAGAAGTTCTAAGGCCCAGACCTCGCAAAATATCAAGTATTTCAGATTCTCGGAAAGCACCAGAAGGGAAACTATCTGAGTCTTCTAGTAATGCATATAGTTCTTCATTACTAGGATCATATAAAACTAAAGGACACTTCAGAGCGCCAGTGAGTGTTGGGATGAATTCCAAATTTCTCAACAAGTCCCTGATAGATATGTCCTCAAGAGACAAAAGTGGTAAATTTTGTAGAACGGATAACATTATGCTATCACGAACCTCAGCTTGCAACTCCCCAACTCTATTAAAAACATGCTGCTTGTAAAACTCTGCTTTCCCCATTCTCTCAACTCCATAATATCTTGACAGAATATCTTCTTCAATATTTGAGGATCTGACAATGAACTCAATGCCCAGAATAAACTCTGGCACATCCAATGGTGGTAAGTACTTTCGAGGATTTTCCAAGTCAGAAAATTGGGAATCTTGAGCAGACTCTCTGCCATATACTAGATATATAGGTAATTTCTTGCAAAACCTTATGCTAAATTCATCCATAGAGAATCCAACATACCATTTAGGATCAAGAAGAAATCTGCGGAGCTCATTTCGTTCTTCAGCTATTAGACTATTAAGTGAAACTTGCATAATGTCAGCACTTGAAAATGCATTAAAAATTGATTCCAGGACACCTGCTGCACTGCCATCACATACATAATTAGATAAATCCAGATGTTCAACTACATAAATTGGGTTCAATATATTACATTCAATTTTCACAAGGATATCCTGTAATGTATCAGAGAGATTGTTTCCATTGATCATTTTCAATTGTCCGGAAGGTCTTAACAGATGCCCAGATGTGGATGGTAAAATAGGCCAATCACTAAATAGTGGCAGTATTTCACTCTGGTTTCCTAGATACTGCCAGAATAGCAAAAACCATGATGATGTTGGCTTTTGACAGGATTCAGGATCCCAGAACACTTTACTTTTATATTTCCAGTCAGCTGGCATAAACCCGGGGAATAACTGAGCAAAATGGTGAATACTGCAAAGAGAAAGATTGGTCTTTGAGGACTTGGCAATAGCAGAGAGTCTGCTCAATATATTGGGAGGAATGCTCTGATCTATTACTCTATCAGAAACTGGCTGCAGCAGCTTGTATTCTAATTCATCACAAATGAAATAAGAAATTCCTTTTGATGCTTCCAAAAATGATGCAAAATCGCCATTTGCTAAAGGAAGTAAGGGCAGATTGTATGC
Organism: Ormosia semicastrata; assembly: GCA_029884595.1. Lineage (NCBI taxonomy): Eukaryota > Viridiplantae > Streptophyta > Magnoliopsida > Fabales > Fabaceae > Ormosia > Ormosia semicastrata. Next base: position 718,984 of record JAQQTO010000062.1, read on the forward strand.
CTCTTTACCAACATCATCATCAACCAAGTCCTCTAGGCAATATTCCAACAATAGAAGCTTGTATGGTTTGCTCAAATAAATAAATGTTTCACACTCCCGAAGAAATTGGCGTACTGTACCAGGAGTAACTACCTTGCAGGAATTATATTTCAAAAGCATGTCAAACAAAGAATTAGGCAAATGCACAACTGGCATTCCCAGTTGCATCAGAGCCAAACCAAGGTCCTTGCTTTTGGTGAATTTTTTATCACGAAGAAAGGCTTCACCTGGTGATACCCATCTTCCTCCATCGAGATCTGAATACAAAACTGGAGCATTACCAATGTTTTTGTATATTTGTTGAACCAAAATGTCCCATGGCTCTTCAAAAGAACCAATAGGCCATAAAGAATAGTAAATGTCTGTTGGCCCTAGCAACTCATTCACACCAAGCAGCATATGCATAAAAGCAGGAGCCACAACATCTTCCAGAAGAAGCCTATTCCAGATAGAACGAACTTTTCCACTTCTGTCCATGTCATCCCCATACCAAATGCCACGACGATTTGATGAGACCTCAAAGAATCCATTGACTTGTACACTAAGTCCAGTTCTAACAGGCAGTGGAAGAAAACAGAATGCATGACCAGTCCTGAGAACATTGTTCTGTAAAAACCATACATGGCAATATGAGGCATGGACCATGGAGATATAACACCAAAGAAGAACTACAAAAATGCAAGTGGAAATTTTAATGTACACTGCAATTATCCTTTCAAAAAACAAAAGGACCAACAGTTGTGTACCATCTTTTATTTAATTAGTCAGATGCAAGAGAAGAGTGGTTACTTAGGGAGGGGCCCTCCCAGTGCTACCTTGAAGACCTGGACAAGCCTTCAATTTTTACTTCCCTGATGCGACTTATTTAAAGCATTAGCATGTCGTTCATGTTACAGTGCCTCAATCAGTGTAGCAGCTTTACTTTTGTTTTGTTTTATTTCCTTTTTTGTCCTTTTATTAGCGTTTTAGGGATCATTAAGACTAGAAATACTATTAAGAGCCATAATTTTCTGTTCTATTAAGACCTTTACCCTATATTAAGGGGTTTCAAATCTGTAACAAATAGGATTGAGATTTAAATTTTCAGGAAAAAACTTTCTTCTCTTCCCCTGTTAGTTCAGACCACAAGACCAATCTCTTATGGGTGTATCTAGTCCTCTCTCATCAACACTTCTATTTTCCAAATATCTCTTCTTCATAAACACTTATATGACTTAAAGGGTTTGACTCAGTCCTGTTGGTATCAAAAAAAGATCCGTTCACTTCATTTACAGCAGCAGCAATTAGGGAAAAAGTTGTAGGCTTGCTCAAGCTAAACAGCTAGTTGAGAAGGGAAGGGATGAAGTGTCCCATGCAACAGGTTAACAGCTTGCAAAGAGATCTAGCAAAAGCACTTCATTTTGGTACCAAAAGCAAAACACAATACAATCAGTAGAACAGTAGGTAGCCTTGTACATGAAGTTGGAGAATGTTATGAGGTAATGGAAGAGAATGAGCTGAAGCCATGACGCATAATCTGCCCAGGCACCCGTATATATATATTTACATAGAGAAGACAATACAGGAGTGATTGAGGTAAATTACATCAAATAAGGAAACAAAATATTTGTTGGTAGGAAAGTTGATATATCTAGCATATCAGAAGATGGAAACAAGGGAATGTTAATGTCTGGAGGAAAAATCTCAGCTTCTGAATCAGTAGTGTTCTCTCCCTGAAGCTGAGAGGAAATGAAGAATGGTTGATTTTCTTGAAAAGTGACATCCATGGAGACAAACACTCAACGAGAGGAAGGGTGATAACATTTGTATCCCTTCTTGAGACATAACAATGAAAACATTTAATAGCACGACGAGTAAAGTTTGGAAGATGGATATGAACAAAAGTAACACAGCCAAAAACACGAGATTCAAGACCTTGCATAATAGGAGCAAAGGGAAAAAATGACTTCATGACATGAACAGGACTCACACCACCAAGGACTCTAGAGGGTAATCGATTTATTAAATAAGCAGCAGTCAAAACAGTTTCCCCCCAGTATGAGTTTGAAACAGACATCTGAAACAATAAAGCTCTAGTAATTTCAAGCAAGTGTCGATTTTTTCTTTCAGCAACCCCGTTTTGTTGGGGGGTATCAACACATGTAAGTGCATGAATAATACCGTGATGTTTAAGAAAGGTGGAGAAATTTTGATTCACATATTCTCTACCATTATCAGACCTCAGATGTTTAATAGTTTTATCAAATTGAGTTTTAATCATATGATAAAACTGGATGAATAATTTGTACACGTCTGATTTATCTTTCATTAGGAAAATCCAAGTGACACGAGTGCAATCCTCAATAAATGACAAAAACCATTTTGCACCAGAAATATTAGGAATGGATGCAGGACCCCAAACATCAGTATGGATAAGAGAAAATTGTTCACTGCTTCTATTACCATTTGGAGGAAAGCTCACTCGATGGTATTTGGAAAACTCACAAATATCACAATTAAAGGACTCAACTGACTCATTTAAAAACAAAGCAAGAAACATGGATATAAGTAACCTGATACTAGATTGATGATAGGAGGCATAAGACTTGATACTAGATTGATGACAGGAATGTTGCAACTTTTGACTAGAGCCACTTGACGCTTTCGTCTCAAGGTAGTACAATCCTCCCTGTTCCTTAACAACCCCAATCATCCTCCCCATGATAAGATCCTGAAATACACAATGAGAGTGGAAAAAGGTTACAGCACAATTAAGGTCTTTGGTAAGTTTATGTATAGAAAAAAGGTTAGATGAAAATTTAAGAACATGAAGCACATTTTTCAAATTTAGAAATGGACTAAGTTTAACATTACCAAGACTAGCAACTGATGTATGAGAGCCATCAGCTACAGTTATGTGATGATTACCTGTGGGATTTTTATATGATGAAAAATGGGAAGAACAGAAGGTCATGTGATCAGTAACACCAGAATCAATAATCCAAGAATCCTCAGGAACAATACCAGAAGCATGGGAGAATAAAGAACACAGATTCTTACCATTCATGACTAGAGAGCAAGAGCCGGAAGGCTTACTAAAGGAAGCCATAAAAGACCTTAAATGTTCCAGTTCCTCCTTACTAAGGGCAGGGATATCATCTTTCACTTGTTTGGCCTCCACCTCTGACTCCAAGTCTATGGAAGTCAAGTGTGCCTATCCCCGGGCAACATTTTTAAATCCCCTTGTGCGGCTAAGGACCTAGTCCTTCCCATGGAGTTTAAAAACAGTTCTCCTTGGTATAACCAGACTTCTTGCAATAGGAGCACCAACGATTAGATTTAGATGAGGATGAATAAGGTCCTGTTTTGACAGATTTTAATGCTGACCCATCAGTTGCCTTTTCATCAAGCATGACTGCTCTCCAGCTTTCTTCCCCACAGATTGTATAGAACACTTCTGATAGAGTGGGTAACTTCTTTTTTCCCAAGATTTGTACCCGAATAGAATCATATTCAGGATTCAAACCTGAGAGGAATTCAAATATCCTATCTTTCTTAATAAATTCGGCCATGGTGGTTGAGTCTTTACTGCATTCCATCTTCAAGTTCTGGTGCTGATCCAACTCAATCCACAAACCATTTAAAGTCCCATAATAATCTGTCACAGATACAGTTCCTTGTTTGGTGTTGAAGATTTTAGTCTTCAACTCATAGCAGGCAGCAATATCCTGTTTCATTGAAAACGTTTTACGAAGATTCTACCAAATTTCCCGAGATGATGAAAAGAACATACAATTCCGACTAATTTCCGGAGTCATTGAATTCCAAAGCCAAGTCATAATGAGAGAATCCTCATCATCCCAAGCCTCAAACAGTGGGTCATTTTTTCCAGGTGTAGTTCCCTCAATGTGGTTCAATTTTTGTCAACCTTTGAGGGTTGTTCGAATGACTTATGCCCATTGTAAATAATTTTTTCCATTGATTTGATAGGAAGACTGTAAAGGAGGAAGGTCATTTGGGTTCAGGATTGAAGGCTGGGTCGTATTGCTTTGGGAGATAGTGGACTCGGTCTCAGACATGATTTCAGTAGAATAGAGTTAAGAAAGAAAGGGTTTTAGGACGCACCGCTATTAAGGTAGTGGCTAAAGATTCTGATGGATGAAACAGGGAAAGGAAGGGCCAATGGTTAGGTTTGATGTGGCGCGAAGGCGAACTGTGGCGGGGAAGGTGGCGCGTGGAGCTCACGCACCTATAGGAGCAGGCGCGTGTGGTGGCGCGTGTGGTGGTTTCCGGGAGTGGGTCTTCTGGGTTTGGCTGGTCGGAGGTTTCTGAGAAGGATGGTGGGTGGTCTTTTGGTGAAAAAGTCGCTCTGAAGGTTGGGCAAAAGGAAGGAACAGTACAGTTTATGAGAACCAAAACTTGCAATGAAGGCAAGTGAAGAACAGGTCCTGCAATGAAGGCAAGGCACCTGAGGATACTCAGCAATGAAGGCTAAGGCAGCGGAAAAAACAGATACTCCCAGGGTCGGGAGCTCTGATTCCAAATTGAAAGAACACAAAGAGTTTTTCTAAATTGCTTGTGTTACTCCACACAGCAAATGATGCTTGCTTTTATACACTTGGAATATTAATTACACCTTGTATTTACAAGACAAATAAATGAGATAGTTATTCCCTAAGTACATGAACTAGAAAATACATGAATCTAAAATTACTTCCTAAATTAATGTGGACGGTGGACTGTGCATGAATGAAAGCGAACAGTGGTCAACAATACTCTATCTTAATAACAAAATATTCGATCCTAATTAACACCAAGATATTATCCGTAACACTCTCCCTCAAGATGGAGCATAGATGTCAATCATGCCCATCTTGTTACAAATCTGAATGACCCTAAACCCTAAGCCTTATTCCCAAGAAGAGCTTTGGTGAACACATCAGCTAGTTGTTCTCTAGTTCGAACATGCCTTAACGAGATTAACTTTTGCTGAAGTTTTTCTCGAACAAAGTGACAATCAACCTCTATATGTTCAGTGCGCTCATGGAAGACCAGGTTATTAGCAATGTGTATTGCTGCTTGATTATCACACCATAGCTGCATAGGGCACGGGCTAGTCACGCTAATTTCTCCTAGAAGATGATAAACCCATGTAAGTTCACATGTAACTTGTGCCATTGCTCTGTACTCAGACTCAGCACTAGATCGACCCACCACACCTTGTTTCTTGCTTTTCCATGCAATCAGATTTCCCCCAACAAAGACACAGTTCCCAGTAGTAGATTTCCTATCATCTAGAGAGTCTGCCCAATCAGCATCTGAAAAAGCTTCCACCCTACAATGCCCATGATTTTGGTACCGAATCCCACACCCAGGTGAACCCTTGAGATACTTCAGGAGGTGAATAACAGCATCCCGATGAGCACTTCTAGGTGAAGACATAAACTGGTTAATAATACTGATAGAGAATGCAATATCTGGCCTTGTCACTGTAAGATAATTGAGTTTCCCAACAATTCTCCTATATCTCTCAAGCTCTATTAATAATTCTCCACCATCTGCAGTTAACTTTATGTTTGGCATTAGTGGAGTGTCACACAGCTTTGCTGCCAACAATCCAATTTCTTCTAACAAGTCAAGAACATATTTTCTCTGAGATAGAAAGATCCCCTTGTTGCTTCTCAGGACTTCAATCCCAAGGAAGTACTTAAGAGCACCCAAGTCTTTTGTTTGGAATTGACTCTAAAGGAAGTTCTTGAGTGCAGTAATTCCCACATCATCATTACCAGTAATGACAATATCGTCAACATAGACTACTAGAAGGATGCATCCAGAATTAGCTTGTCTGAAAAATACAGAATGATCATATGCACTCCTTTGTAACCCAAATTTGATGACCACTTCACTAAATCTCCCAAACCAAGCTCTTGGGGATTGTTTCAGCCCATAAAGGATTTACGCAGCCTACACACCGTACCTGACTCCCCCTGAGCAACAAGCCCAGGTGGTTGCTCCATATACACCTCCTCTTGAAGATCACCATGCAAGAACGCATTCTAAACATCAAGTTGATGAAGATGCCAACCATTAGAAGCAGCCAAAGAAATAAATAATTGTACAGATGCGAGTTTAACAATAGGAGAGAAGGTTTCTGAGTAATCCATACCATAGACTTAGGCATAGCCCTTAGCAACCAATCGTGCTTTTAATCAAGCAATGGAACCATCTGGATGCATTTTGACAGCAAACACCCACTTACAACCAATGGCTTTCTTTCCCGGAGGCAAGGAAACCAAGTCCCATTTGTGACTATGCTCAAGAGCACTCATCTCCTCCTCCATGGAAGCACGCCAACCAAAATGAGAGCACGCTTCAGCAACAGTTTTAGGCACAGCAAAACTGTCTAAAGAGGCAATAAAGCATTTGGAAGAAGGGGGCAAGGCATTATACGGGACAAAAGAAGATATAGGGTAATGCCAAGACCGTTTACCTTTTCGAAGAGCAATGGGAAGATCAAGATCAGATGAGGAAGCTGCTGGATCTTGAGCAGAAGAACCTATAGGCAGAGGTGGCAAATCAAGGCAACGGGAGCAACCAAGGCAGGAGGTCACAGTCGCCTAGTAAACACCTTTATGATGGGTGGCCGGGCACGCACCTGTGGGATGGCAGAAGTAGTAGTATAAATAAGAAAATTATCATCAAAATCAATGACAAAGGGAACCGAAGAAGTAACAGATGAAGATGTAGAAGGACCAGTACTAAAGAAAGGCGTGGATTCAAAGAAGGTAACATCAGCAGACACAAAGTACCGTCCGGGGTCAAGAGAGAAGCAACAGTATCCTTTTTGGGATCGAGAGTAACCAAGAAAGATGCATTTCAGGGATTCAGGATCAAGTTTAGAGATCTTAGGACGAATATCCTGAACAAAACAAGTGCAACCAAATATGCGAGGGGGTAAAGGAAACAAGGAACAAGAAGGTAATAAGGTGAAGTAAGGGATCTTACCATGCAAAACAGCCAAGGGCATACGATTAATTAGATGGCACGCTGTAGCAATAGCATCTGTCCAAAATACCTAGAACCTGCATATGGAACAAAACTGCTCTAGCTGTTTCTAAGAGATGTCTATTTTTTCGTTCAGCAACCCCATTCTGTTGAGGGGTGGAAACACAAGATGATTGGTGAATGATGCCATGTTGGGACAAGAAGGCAGTGAAAGGAGCAGAGAAGTATTCTTTAGCATTATCATTTCTTAAAACACGAATGACAGAATTAAATTGTGTTTTAATTTCAGCACAGAAATCAGAAAAAATTGAAAACAACTCAGATTGATGTTTCATGAAAAATAACCAAGTAACTCTTGAAAAGTCATCAACAAAAGTCACAAAATAACGAAAACCAGATTTGGAAATAATTGGACAAGGACCCCAAATATCTGAGTGTACAATATCAAATGGAGACACGGCCTGCTTATTTTCTCTAGGGAAATAAGAGGTCCTACGATGCTTAGCTAATTGACAAGACTCACAATCTAAGCTGGGACAAAGAATCTTCAAAGCCAGAAGGGAAGGATGACCAAAGCGATAATGAAGTTGATGAAGAGACAAAGCAACCCCACCAGTGCATGCAATAGGATGTGGCACATCATCAACACGAGTATCTAGCACGTACAAGCCACCTAATTCACAACCACTGCCTATAATCTTCTTCGTACCAAGATCCTGAAAAACACAATGACCAGGAAAGAAATAAACACCACAATTAAGAGATTTCGTAATTTGACTAACAAAAAGAAGATTAAAGGGAAATTTAGGCAGACAAAGAACTAGTGGACTAGGCAGTACCACAGCCTGTAATATAGGATGTGGAACCATCAGCTAGAGTAACATGAGAAAAAGTGGAGGAGGGAATGAAGGCGGATAAGATATTTGTGTTACCAGTCATATGATCTGTGGCTTCGGAGTCAATGACCTAGCCACGAGGGGTAGTGGAAAGGCAAGCGGTGGGGTTACCTGTTTGGACTAAGGTGGCTATGGAAGGCCTAGCTGGCTGGTGTGAGGCATAAAACTGATGGAGACGTGCATACTCATCAACTGGGACAACGACAGTGACTGGGGCTTCTGGTGGAGGCAGTGCAGGGGTAGGCAGCAATCCTTCATGAGTGGCAGCATTAGCAAACTTAGGAGGAGGAAAGGAGGATGGCTTGCCATGGACTTTCAGCAAGTTCTTTGTATATGACCAGATTCCCCACAATGATGACAGGTGCGGGAACCAGGTCTGCCCCCTTCACGTCCTCCACCCCTACCACCTCTAGTACCACTCCGTCCACCACGAGTATTATCGTGTCGTGAGGTGGAGCTAACTAGGGCAATAAGTTCTCCTACAGGAGCCTCCTTTCTAGCATCTTTACAAACTCGTTGGAGCCGAGAAAAGACTTCAGATAACTTGCCTGGAAGTTCGAAGCCCGTGAGGAGCTGGGTGCGAGCTACCTCGTACTCAGAATCTAAGCCAGCCAAAAAACATTGGACAATGATTTCTTCTCGCTATGCTTGCATCTGTTTGACGTCAGCCGTCAGTGGATAGAGAGTTTTCATTTCTTCAAATATTCGAGTGACAAGAGTAGTATTGGAGCAACGGTCTCCCTTTTTGTGTTGCCCGATATAACCCTGTTAGCAGCTCATGAACATGGAGTAGGTTATGTTTACTAGCATATAAAGATTCAATATAGGACCACAACTCTTTTACCGTACTATAGTGCCCAACCAAATCCTAGATATGGTATTCGATGGAGTTCAGAATCTGATTCAGGAGTCTGTCATCATCCTTCATCCACTTGTCTTTGGCACCAGCCTCCTGTGACGAGTTCAACAGTGAGGTGACTGCCCAGGTCATTACATGCGAGGTGTCGCTGAACAAAGCCCTTCCATAACACATAGTTGGTGTCATTGAGTTTCCGATCAGTAATTCTGGAGTTAGCGGAGATGACCACAACCTTCTTTTCATCTGCCATCTTGTGATGTAATCAACCAAAGAACTAGTACTGCACCACCGTGCCCAAAACAAAGGAGGAAACAGAACGGAGAAAACAGTAACAGTAAGACGCGGCACCCAGAGGCCGAAAATAGCATCACCATGTCTAGAACAGAAGAACAACAGCAAAAACGAAAATAGCACCCAGAGACCGATTCTGACACGGAGATAGCACCTGGGTAGTGCAACGCTCTGCAACCGCGAGACGCCTAGGCTCACTCGTACACCAGCAGTGATCCCACCTAGATCACCTGGACATCAACCCGCAGCCAAGTAGCAAGGCTGCACACCGGAGGAGAAGAAGAAAGAGGGAAGGGGCAAGAAAAAAAATTTAGCCGATCAAAGGATCGGAAAAAATATGAGGGAGAAGAGAGAGAATAACAAAAAAACGAGGGAGGGGATGAAAAAAAAAGGAGGGTTTAAGGATTCTTCAGTAACCCAAGCTCTTTGATACCATGTTATGAGGTAATGGAAGAGAATGTGCTGAAGCCATGAGGCATAATCTGCCCAGGCACCCGTACATATATTTATTTACATAGAGGAGACAATGCAGGAGTGACTGAGGTAAATTACATCAAATAAGGAAACAAAATATTCTATCTTAATAACTAAATATTTTGTCTTAATTAACACCAAGATATTATCCGTAACAAAGAATATAGTTTCGTAGATTGCAATTCGCCATCACTCTTCACATATACCTAGGTGGCACTGTCGCAGGCTACACTGCCTGTAAAAGATTCAAGGTTTGTGATCAATAAAGCCCCACTTTCTAAATGAAATTGCGCATGTAATATCTTTGTCATGGGTTAAGTTTATCAATTTGATCATATCTTATTTAGACCCCTTTAAAGTCAAGAATAAGTTCGGCTTGATGCATCATTGACAACAATAACATATCATAACAGATTCACTATAATGGTAGTTTGTAGTTGAACAATATTCTAAAAGTAAATCTACAGCACAACAAAAACCAAACACGAACTTAAATTTTCAGACCTTTTCTTTTGGATAAAAAAAACAATTTTACTACTAGAAAGTAGAAACATATAATGCAGGATACCACATCCTACAAGGAAAAAAAAGGAAGCGAGCAAAGGACCAAAAAAAAGAGAAAAGTGAACCATATTAGTAAAGAGCTCAAATCCTCTCAGATGGCCTGTCAAAGATAAACCTCTGATTTAATTACCATTACCAGAACACCATAAAGTTGCCAAAAGAATTAATTCAACCCAATAATGGTCATAAAAGCATGAATTTGTGTTTAAGATTCTGGCGTTCCTCTATAACCAAGACCAACAAGCAACAGCAAGCATTGCATTTCTATATGAAACCATACCCCATTGATCTCCCAAAACCTCTAACTGGAGAAGTAAAATCTCTCCAAGCTTTGTAAACAAGCTCAAGAAGTTTTAGACTTTAAACAGTTGGATGCCTAACTTTCGATCAAAAGCTGCAGTTAAATTGATTGCTGTGCTGGATGAACCAAAAATGCAGCAAAAATGGGACACTACTATGATTGGTGTTCACATTCACAGCTAAGATGGCAGTTAACCCTATACATGCTTAAGGGTGCAGAACCAAAAGCTTCCAAAAGTATAGTACGAGTAACAACTTGAATTCTATATGTGTGTGTGTGGTTGAGAGGAGGGCTAGGGCAACAGCAAAAGACATAAAGACATAAGTATAAGATATTGCAAATTACATTCAGTGAATTAACCGAAATGCATGCCGCGATTGATGCCCATGGCAGCAAGTGAATATCATATTCTTTGGATGCAGTACTAGCAAAAGAACCAATCCTACTAGATGCTGAGGCCATGGTTTGCACCACATAAAATCTCTCTGTTTGCCTCTCAGTCTCAACTGCAGTTACTGCCTCACTTAAGAAGTCCAATGAGAATGCATCCACTTCACTAGTGGTATTTAAACACTTAGACAATCTGAGCAATGCCTGCCGGTGCCAAACTATATCATCAGTTACTGAACTAACAGAACATGAATGAATTTTCTTTGGTTCAGGTTCTCCAGCATCCCACACATACATTTCAATGCACAGCACACTCTTCAGAAAGAGAAGTGTCAAAACTCCTTCTTCAAAGAGCTGAGCAAACATGGAGGAAATGTCTTCTGGTGAATATGCTTGCCTTGAGAGCTTACTTCTGGCAGCCTGATCTGCATTCCTCAAAGGAAAACGGAATAAAGTTCCAGCAAAAGGATTTTGCATGTCACACCCAAAAGCACAATAGGGGAAAAACTGGTCCTTGTAGAAGGAGAGGGCAGATGAACTGGTGAAGTCAATCCGCTTTCCAGGATTTGCGGCAGAAACTTTCGGAAGATAAACACCCTGAGGATCAAATAATACCACGTATTTTCCACTCACAAAGGAGGGAAGATCTGTCAAATGGTACACTGAGTTGAACCCGACCCTAGAAAACAAGTAGACAAAAAAAATGAAGACAAGAATTAGAGAAATACAAAGAAACCAAATATCACGGTAATATGAGAAATTTTACAAAAATAGATGATTATTAAAATAGATGACAAAATTTTTAAAATATATATAGATATAGATATACTATAAATGACAGACTCCAAAACTTAACAATATCCCACATTAATTTTATGAGTAAAAACTATCAGGACATTCCAACATGCCACTCTCAATATCAGAACCTTGCCATTGCAGTATGCAAAGAAAGTCCAGCTTCAGTTCTTACAGTTGACTTAAAGATGAAAAGAAAATGAACAAAACAAAGCTAGGATAACATAAACTCGGAATATGCATAAAATGCCCAAAAACATGTAAACTATAACAATACAACTTCTTAATCAACAACCATATCTATCACCGCTATTTTCTAATAACAACTACAACAACTTCACATCTAATTCCTAGCTTTGATTCTCTACCACCAAAGTCAACAACAGCAGAACCAATTATTATGAACACAAAAACAAATACATAACAGCAACAAATCAACCAAATCACACTTCAACTCAAGAACCTCAATCCAACCAGTGCGAAATCGGAGAAAACAAAATTACCCAAACCGGCCGGTCTTCCAAGCCTGCCCGTGCTTGCTGCTCCCACCGATCTTCGAGATGCTAACAAAATCCTCTTCAGTGAAGACGGCGTCGTTGAAAGCCAACAGCGCGGGGCCCTGCCACTGCAACAACGAATCCGACAGCAGCGACTCGCGGCCGTGTGACCGGCGGTCGAGGCAGAGGGAAACCCTGGTGGCGCCGGCATCGTCGGCGTTCTGTATGAGCTCCTTGAGGACGGTGGTTCCCTCCGGGTAGTTCAGCAAGACCTCGCGGATGCGGCGGGTGAGGTCCACCGTCTGCCCGAAGTCTTCAAGAAAGATTGATTCTGGCGCCGGAGACGCCATTTTTGCGGTGAAGTCGGAGGAGATTGGGGAATTCTATGGGGTTGGATTGTGCATGAGTGATGATGATGTTGAGATGGGTTTGATTCGATTTTGTTGTACCGAATGGTTCGTTTCTAGTTTTTTGGTCTCTTGAGACGCAAGAGTTTCGCGGGTGTAGTGTGTGTCACAAGAACCTTTTGGTTGTGATGTTAATGTGGAGTTAGCATGTCTTCACGTTTTCAACCCTGTGACTGGTCTACCCATGACGATGGAGCCAAAGATCAAGCCAGGTAAAATTCTCTTTGCAAGAATTTGTGGAAGGAGCGTGCTAGGTACAAAGGAAAAAAAAAAAAGGAAAAAAATTAACTGTGTTTCATAAAAAACAAAAGGTAAATCCCCAAACTCGAACACGAGATTCCAAGGTAAATGTTTGTGTATAATTTTGATATGCATGTCGTATTTATATTATATATTAATATAAAAGAAATATTAAATTAATTTGAATGTTATATGATATGTAATTGTAGTATTTTTTTGAAATATAAAATAAATTTGTGAATAAATTATAAAAAATTGAACGCATAAAAGTTAGATGAATAACGGAACTGAGATTCTAATGTGCTTCTTCTAATATGCACCTATAATTAAGGAAAACGTTTCTCGTTCACCAGATATACTCCAACTTTCATCCACTATATGTGATGTGGCCATATTTGCTAACTCAACTCTTTCTTTTCCCTCCCTTTCTCCGTTCGCTTCTCATTTCTTTTTTTCTTTCTCAAACTTTAAACGTTTCTCCCCATTCTTCTCTCACTCTCGATTTCTCCCCTTTGTCTCACTCTCTGTCTCAAACTCTCCCCTTTCTTCTCTCACTCTATCTGAGTCTCTCGTCTCTCTTCTCTCACTCTTAGTCACCACACATCGGGCATTTTGCTACTGAACCATATCAAGAGAACTCTGTCATCTTGACATGTGTCATTACCTCCTCTGGCATAGCCTTTAGTAGTACCTTCTCTCGTTCTCTCCACCTTTATGACTTTGTCTCTAGCTTGTACTATATAGAATCTTTTTGAAGTGGTTATTTATTAATGTCGTGACCCTTTTTTATTTCATGGGTTGAAATTTGATCTATGATTAATTCTAGATAGTATGCTTCTTATCTTTATAATTGGCAAGAAATTCAAAGTTGGATTTTTTGTATCATTTCTAATTCTAAATTATGCTAGTTAGTGTTTATGGTGGATATGGATTGAGCAAGCATGGTTTGTTGATAAATGGGCCTGTGAGTTGACCTTATATGAGGGTGAGACTATACAAATCTTGTTGGATGGATTGGAGTTGTGCTAACATGTTCTTTTCTGTGAAATGCTTGGTGTGATAGACTAATAATGCTAACTTGGATGCATGTACATTGTCTGACAAAGTGCCAATATACTTGTTAACAAGTCCTAAATATATGTACGATTTGCCTATGCTGGAAAATAGTCCAATAGACTTGATTAGAAGATTTTTGTGATTTGTAATTTCCCTAAAATTATCTCATTCATCATAAATAGTTGTTTTATAATATTTGAGAATTTTAGGAAATTTTTTGGATATTTTTGGAAATAATGAATATTTTAATATATTTCTCATTTTACGTGCATACTGAGCAGAACCGGTATAACGCTCCGAAAATTATTTGTTTCATCACAAATAGTCATTTTATAATATTTGTGATTTTTGAAAAAAAAATTATATTTTTCCAGAAACGTCAAATATTTTAATATATTCTTTGTTTTACGTGCACAATGCACAGAGTCAGTGTAACACTCTAGAAATTGTTTGTTTCATGACGAATAGTCATTTTCTAATATTTGTGATTTTTGAGAATTTTTCTGAAAATATCAAATATTTTAGTATATTTCTCGTTTTACGTGCGCACTGAGTGAAACTAGGAAAATGAAATATTTTTCCTGAGGCTGGTAAACCTTGAACTGTGGATGTCTCGACAGGAGATCTTACTAAACCCGAGGTCGGGCACAGTTTACAAAATTTATATTTTTCGAGGTTTTATCTGATAAATAAAATCTCGGTACGCATTGTTAAATAAAATTTTGCAGTACGCTCTATTATTCGATGGATAATTATTACTGGCTTATGTACTACAATAATTATCCATTGGGTAATAACTTGTAGTAAAATCCTAATCACCTCATTATTTAAATACTAAATCACATTATCTTATCCAAAGGTAATCTCTTTTATGTCTAATCAAGTCCTCTTTATTGTAAAAAGCTACAAGCTTCTCAAGGAAGCTTCATCTTCTCTCTCCTCCTCCCTCTCCCCAATACGGCAGCTGCACATTTAGGATGCCCAAGAATTGTGCTTCATCAATTAAGCAATCTATTCAAATTTCAAAGTCAAAAAAAGTCATCACTTTAATTTCTCCTATCAACTTCTCTCTCTAGACTTTCCTTCTCTCTTTTCTCTCAACCAGTTTCTTCTCTCCTCCCTCACACATACAACACAAGCAGCCCCTCTTTGGGTGCCAAATTTGTGCTTCATTCATTTAATTAAACAAAGTCATTCTAATTTTAAAATCACAAAAAGTTCATTCACCTTTACTATCATTTTCTCTCTCTAACCTTCATCTTCTTCAAGTTTCTCCTCCTTCTCTCTACCCTCCTCCATAGCTACGAAATTGCAGCCCATCCTCCACCATTTTTCTTCATATTTTCTCTTCCAAACACCATTTCTATACTCCTCTCAACCTCCTCTACAACTTCTATTTGAAAGGTTTTCTTCAAAAACTAACTTTTCCTCCATCGTCATCCAAGACAAAGCTTCAAGCTTTAAGGTAAAGCTTCCATCTTTCTTCCTTTTTCTCTTCATTTTCGTGATCCATGGTCACCATAGTGACCATGGATGCTTTTTTCAAGCTTTGATTGTGATTCTTGTGAAAGTTTGATGCCCTAGGGTTTTGGTATTGGTGGAATCCGAAAATTCAAGGGATAATGTTATTATCCATTAGATAATGTTATTATTCATTAGACAATAAATAGCAGTAGCTTTTGTCCATTGATTAATAACCACTGGAAAATATCTTGTAGGTGCTTAGTCATGAGCCTAATCATGAGTTTCATATTTCTTTCTCATGACTCACCTTATGACTCACCCTATGACTAACCATGTGACTCACCTACATGACTCATCAAATGACTCACCTTCTGACTAGCTTAATGACTCACTATTATGACTCATTGTGATGCACCAACGGATGGCAAACTTGGAGGAGAAGTTTTAATCTCCACCCTTGATGTGATCCATGGTTTTGAGAAGCTTAAATGATCAATTTGATCACTCCTTTCTCTTAGTCTATCTTGTCAAGTTTCATGAAGCAAAGTCCATCACAAGCTATCACCAAACTCTCTCATTTTCTCTCCCTTTGAGCTCACGGCCATCACTCACAATTCACTCTCAAATTTTGTTTAATTTCAAACAACCATTTATCTTGAACCTACACACAATTCCAAGACACTTTTGTGTTGTGACCAACATCTAATTCATCCATCTTTAAGCTTTTTCTTCAAGCTCAAGTTTAAGGGTTTTTAGGTGAAGTTCTTGAATCTTCACTTCTTGATTCATTTTCAAGTTTTAGACCATATATTGATGATCTATGGTCATCTTGTTCAGGCCTTAAATGTTAATATTTGTGTGTTTGTTTTTATTTCAAGAATAACTTGGTGGTGAAAGTTTGCTTCAAAAAGGCATACAAGGAGCTAGGGAGCATCATCTAAGGTAAGAGGGAGATTAACCTCATCAGCCATGTTTTGGTGGTGAGAAACGAGATTGGGATTTGTGAAGTGAAAAATCCATGTGAGGATTTATTCACTCGTTTGTGTGATTTCTAGTGATTTATGTTTATTTGCTTTATGTGATTTTTATGGCTTTAATAGTATGCATGAACTTGATATAGTAGAATTGTGATAATTGAAGTATGTTGTATGCCATAAATTGTGTTAGAAAGGAAAGAAATTTTGGTCCTAATGACCATTATGGCTCACGGCCATTATGCCCTCAAAAGGGTAATCCAATGCAAAAATGATTTATTAAATGTTAACTTAGATGATTTAGTGA
Organism: Ormosia semicastrata; assembly: GCA_029884595.1. Classification (NCBI taxonomy): domain Eukaryota; kingdom Viridiplantae; phylum Streptophyta; class Magnoliopsida; order Fabales; family Fabaceae; genus Ormosia; species Ormosia semicastrata. Next base: position 735,522 of record JAQQTO010000062.1, read on the forward strand.
TAAGAAATTTAATTAAGGACTTACAAGATAAGAATATAAATGAATAAATTTTTATCATTAAACAAAAAGTGATTTTCGGCCATGATGTTGGACAATAGGATTCAGAAGTAAATTAGAAATTTAAAGTATTTTATTTAGGAGGAGATATCCATGAGAAAAATATTTTGTTAATCAAGAACTTAGATGATTTGGGGACTAAATTAGGATTAAAGGATTTATAAGTTAAAATGAAGATAAATACAATTTTATAATTTAAGGAGTAATGATTTTCGGCTATATCAATGGAAATAACTTTTAAGGATAGTTTGGAATTTGAAATATTTTACTTAAGAAAGTTTTCATTTAGAGTAATGAATAAAGATTTTGAGATATCTTGAATTAATTAAAATAATATAAGTTTTTGTGAAAAACATTTGGAAATATTAATTAAAGGAGGTTTAGCGAGAAAATGTTGGAATTAATGTCCAATTTTTTTATAATAAATGAGAAAAGTTTAAAGATAAGTTTAGAATATCAATAAAATATTTTATGTGATTAGAAATATGTAGAAAAATCTTTTCACAATTTAAAAATGATGATTTTTAGCTACGCAATTAAGAAAATGTTTTAAAATCTTTACGCGATTGAGAAAATGTTGGAAAAATGTTATACGATTTAAAAATGTAACTAAAGTGTTACGCGATTGTGAAAATGCGATAAAAGTGCTACGCGATTGAGTAAAATAGCAGTTTGCCGTCGGGCCGATATACTAGACCCAGAAATGTCAACGTATGGTTGTAGCTGGTAGTGGTTTGTGATATGTATTGAGTCATTAATTATGCATTATTTTTCAAACGGTGTCTGTAGAGGCTTTTGTTGCCTAGGAGATGAATTACACTTTTGTGCGGGTGAGAATTGCGTAGTGAAGGTCTATGAATGACCTTAGAGACGTCGGGGCATGGAATTCTACAAGTAGCCAGTTAGTAGCACTACTGTGTTGTGGCAATCGATGCAAACACACCGATGATCTCGACGAGACCACTATTCCTATTCGCGATCTGGCGTAGAATGTCTTGTATAAGCCCTGATGCATACGCTGATACTTTTTATAGCACTTGATTTGAGGCTGACGATATACAGACATATCTTCTGGATCATTCTCTCTGAAATTGTGTTTAGCTCCATAGAATAGAAAATTGGTACATTGTGCATATGCATAGTCAGTTGACATATTATTGTGGTATATTTGTTTATGGAATTAACTATTATTTGATGCAATGAATATATTTGTTATTGCTGTATATGTCTAGCATTGTTGTTGTTGTTGTTTCCTTACTGTCATGCTGGTATTGATGTAGGGGATCTCACATCTTTGTATTATTGTTTTGTCTATTTCTGTTTATGTTTATGTCTGTGAAGATGGTGATGGCAGCCAAGAGGGATCTGCTAGGTTTTGTTAGACTACAGTTTCTTGAAGGCGCTAATGCTTGGCGTGTCCATTGGGACACGGAGCGTATAGAGTATTGTGGAGACATTACTCTATCCATGAGTAGGACTCGCCATAGGGTCACTAATTTTTCTTTTGCGGCGGTATATGTAGAGTTTGTTATGCCTATCAGGGAGTTGTGGAGTGATCTTCACTATACTCCTAGGGAGGACTCCATAGTATTTTCTGCTCGAATTTCCATTTGTTGGGACATTCTCCGGTCAGGGAATTTGTCTTCTGAGGAGGAGGAGGATCCTGAGGAGGACTCTTCCCTTAGATGTCATGAACTTGGGCAAGTCTAGGTTGGTTATGTTAGATGTTTTATGGCTTTGGTATGTACGTATGATGTATTTATGGTTGTAGTAAACTAATGTTGATATGTAATGTGAAATATTCAGTTCTTATGTCTTTTGTTTCTATAATTTGGTAAGTTTATGTTATCTGCAAAAAAGAAATTTTGAAACTTGTATTTTATAATATCAAATATTTTATAGCTTGGGTAATGAATTAAAAGGAGATAGTCTGAAATGTAATGCTCTTCGGAGGGTGTTACAAGATGTCATACATCCAAACACGTATACAAACAATGAAACTATTAGGGGGGGTTACAGGTGTAATTGTTGGCTCCTGTGAAACACACCCAAACCCAGTCATAGATAACCCCAACTCCAACCTTTACACTCAGGTTAAAGCTCAGCTCAAGAAGCGTGAGAAAGGCAAATGCACCCGAACTCTTCATATCGAAGTGCAAAAGAAGAAGAAGACAGTGCATTAGTGTTATAGAGATTGTATAAAAGTGTGCATGAATTGTAATATTTTGCCTGTTGTGGCTGACCTTTTGTGGAACTGCCCTTGTACTCAACCACAAGTTTCGTCAAAGAATATATATGGTCAAGGATTTTTGTTTAATTTTGGCTAAGTTATGTATATTGCTTATATGAAAATATACCTTAAGGGCTTGACTTGTATTTAATGTAATAGGAATCATAACTTTGTATAAATTTTCATTCGTAATGATATGTACATTCACCCATAACAGGCTCAAATTTTCGTATATTTATAAAAGTTTTGAGAAAATTTGTTATTAGAATGGACATAACGTATGACAAGCGCCGAACTCAATCAAAATTGTAACCGAGTTATACCTATGACTTATAGCATAGGAGTTAACATCGGATTGTCTCTCAAGAATTTTAGTTGCAATTTAACCAGATTAAGCCGAAATTGGGAAGGGGAGTTGAGCATACAAAAAACATAAATAACAAAATTCAAACAAAAATGGATAAAATAGAATTAATAAAGTAATCAATCCAAGAGAATTAACCAAACTTGATTTTAATCCATCTTTAATTATTATAGGTACATTCAATTATCCATCAAGTCCTTGGTCTTAGATCACTTCAAGACGCCTCTTAATGATCCATGGATCTTCTACTAGAAACGCTTCTAGGATTCAATTAATTAAGGTTAGACAAATTAAGCACTCATCCAAACCGAAATTAACTTAAAAGCCAAGATCCAACCAAGTTAAATTCCATCAAACACCTTCATTGCCTTGTTTAATCTCTGAGTTCATCTCTTTACACATGATAATTAAGCAATTAACATATGAAAATTCTAATCAAACAAACAGAATTAACAAAGAGAAGAAGAAGAAGAGAAACTTGATTAATAGATGAATATAACTATTAAAGTAGAGTCTCAAGATTAAGTATCAAGTTTTTCTATCTCTTGGATTGATTTAAAGGCCCTACCACTCCTTGAGAAGGGGAGAATTCAGAAAAATAAAAGAAGAGAAAATGAAATTCTAGAGAGAAGGGAGAGAAGAGAGTTCTAGAGAGAAGATGAAAGTGCAGAATGAAAAGTGTAAAGCGTATTTTCAGACCCCCTTTCTAATCCTCTAACTTCCCCTAAAGTGGCCTCTTGTGCCTCATTACACTTCCCAAATGCAGCTGGGCCTTGTAGGAATATAATGGCTCAAGTCTCATCTGAATTGGATTTGAATTGACCAAGATATGCTCACTTTAATGTCATATGCTCCCTAAACTTGAGTTTGAACTTCTAGGCCCAATTTGGTCCACTAGACATCCGATTGAGACTTTGAGCTCTTCATCAAAGTTGTAGAGCTTCCTCTCAGGTTTCCTACAAGGTAAAACGTATAATTTTTAGATATCTATAACTCAAGTTATGGTCGAAATACAGAAACAGCATCAAAACTCAATAATGCTGGAAAAATTTAGTTAGGCCCAATTTGAGCCCAAACTTACAAAACATGACCAAGCATCAATTAATTAAGTATATGGAAGTGCAAATGATAAAAAAATGAGGACTTATTAATGTATAAAATATGTGATTATCAACATACCAATCCTAAATAGTAACGCACAATTCCAGATATGACATTAGTACTAGTATTGGGATGTTACAAACCTTCATATGCAAATTACCAGGTTAATACATTCAGAAAAAGTGGTTAATCACTATTGTTTTTGGTGAAACTAAAAAGGAGTTCCCACACAGAGGGAAATTAGAGTAGATATAAAATTATAGTTGGAATTAAGATTTTAAATTTCGTGGGTAATATGTTAGTAAAAAATGGTCACACAATATGCTTTTGTGGTGAATATAAATGTGTTTTTGGTCATTTAGTGTTGATAACTCTGCATAAAAAGTAGATAACATGTTACACAATAGTTGGTAACTTGAATAAAAGTAGAGAAGCTTTTTCGCAATATGTAAATTAACTGGTTAATGGATTGGGAAGAAGCGGTTAATCTATATACATTTCTAGTTAATCCAAAAATGAGTTCCCAATAATGGGAGTAAACTTGTTACAAATCCATGACTAGTTGGAGTTGTTATGTGTAATTTTGTGGTTAACACATTAGCAATACATGGTCAATGTCTAGGTTTTTGTGGTGAATCTCATTACTTGGCGAATGCAAATTAACTGGTTAATATAGTAGAAAAAAGTGATTAATATCTATGAGTTTCTAGTTAATCCAAAAATGAGTTCCCAATAGTGGAGGTAAACTAGTTACAAATAAATTACTCAACGCACCTGAGATGTGTATTTTTATGGTTAATACGTTAGGAATAATTGGTCAATATCTAGGGTTTTGTGGTAAATCTCATTACTTGGTGAATGCAAATTAACTGGTTAAGAAATTAGGAAAAAATGATTAATTTCTATGAGTTTCTGATTAATCCAAAAATGAGTTCCCACTAGTGGGGGTATACTTGTTACAAATAAATTACTAGTTGGAGTTAAGATGTAAAATTTTATGGTAACATGTTAGCAATATATGGTCAATGTCTAGGCTTTTGTGATGAATCTCATTACTTGGTGAATGCAAATTAACTGGTTAATATAGAAGGAAAAAGTGATTAATATCTATGAGTTTTTGATTAATCCAAAAATGAGTTCCCAATAGTGAGGGTAAACTAGTTACAAATGAATTACTAGTTGGAGTTGAGATGTGTAATTTTCTAGTTAATACATTAGGAATAAATGGTCAATATCCATGGTTTTGTGGTGAATCTCATTACTTGGTTAATACAAATTAACTGGTTAGTATAGTAGGAAAAAGTGGTTAATATCTATGAGTTTCTGGTAATCCAAAAATGAGTTCTTAGTGGTGAGGGTAAACTTGTTACAAATAAATTACTAGTTGGAGTTGAGATGTGTAATTTTATGGTTAACACATTATGAATAATTGGTCAATGTCCATGGTGTTGTGGTGAATCTCATTACTTGGTGAATGTAAATTAACTGGTTTATACATTAGGAAATAGTGGTTTATATCTTTGAGTTTCTGGTTAATCCAAAAATAAGTTTCCAATGGTGGGGGTAAATTTAATATTTCTTTCAACTTCAATTATTCTTAAGGCTACATGTAAAAATACATAAATAAAGTAAACACAAAAAAATACAGGTGGTTTACAAAAAAAGTCATTTATCGCTTATGTCTCACAATATATATTCCTGTACATTATCAATATTATGGCATTACAATAATACATTCCTACCATTTACCCTAAAAATATATATATCTCCTCTTCCTCTACATGGAATTACATGCATTCTTAACACATTATATGAGAAGTATAAATAACTACAGTACAGAAACAATCCACTTAAAAAGATAAAAAAAAAACTATTGGGAAAGATGGTTCATAACCTTGCCATAGGTAACTATTGTTCTTTAGCTTAAACCCTAATTGTGCACAACCTAACTTGAGCGTTGGAGTGCCTTTGCATGTTCCAACCACCCCCATTTCAACACGCTTTGCTGCAACCCAAGGAGGAAAACATTAGTTTGTGCCTTCTTATGTACATCTCAGTATTCACTATTGAACATTAGCTTCGTCTGTGAGAATCCTTAAATTCCTATTCCTATCCAACAATGGTGAGCACAAGACAGAACTCAAGGAGAGATGTTGTGCACTCCACCACAGGTCAAAGGCGAGATCCAGCGGTGCATCATCACCCTCAACCTGTCGCACCACCAGTTGCTGAGATCTCCGCTACAAGGAACTATGAGCCCAACACTAGGCTCCCATGTGATGGGCAAGAAACTTCACTTTATGATGAAAGCCCACACCTATCGCGCAGGGCCTCTGTGAGGGATCAACTTGGTTCTCACGGGCATAAAGCCATTCCTGATGGCCATAGGCTTAGAATCCCAGTGCACCAACGCCTAGGACCCAGAAACGAAGAAGTTAATGATCACGTGTCCCATCTAGAGGGCACGATTCAAAATGATATATCCACAAACCATCTCTAGGGACTTAGTGCGAAAACAAATGGCGGTGTTGGAAGAGCAACGTTGCAGATTAGAAAATCTAGAATGATCTGTGCAATAAGGCTAACCCAGACCACACCATGATGACGGAAGGAGGAATGCGGTCAATGTTAGAGGAGAGTGCTGCACGTTGATGTTGAAATGTCCAATGTTGTTAATAACAACCCGGACCTTGACGATCAAGAGTAGTCCTTCTCTGCTCAACTAATGGAGTATAGAGTTCCAAGAAACTTCAAGTTTCCTGCCAATGTGGAACTCTATGATGGGACTACGGACCCTCAAGAACATATAGATGTCTATGTTCAATCTATGCACTTCCATAGGGGATCCTCGCAATTATTATGTCATGCTTTCCCCCTTTCTTTAAAAAAAGTGTCCCCTAGATGATTCATAACCTTGCCATAGGGATCCGTCACAAGTTGGTAAGACCTCAGATCACGATTCTTGCTATACTACACCACTAGTAGGGAGTAACCTAGATCTGTTGAATCTCTCTCCGAGATTCGCCAAGGGCGTCACGAGCCCCTTCGCGAGTACCTTAAAAGATTCAATATAACTTATATCAATGTTAAAAACCTTGATGAGAGGATTGCTCTCCACAATGTCAGAAGTGGCCTTCGAACCGATTCCTAATTTTTTCAATCTTTGGTAAAGAAAAAGTCAAAGAATATAGAAGAATTCCGGTAATGGTCCTAGAAGTATATATGCTTGAAAGAGGTTACTAAGGCTAAGAAGAGCCTGGAGAAGGGTGAGTCATCTCACCAGAAAGGCAACCAAAATTCCTCTCTGCCCCATAATTCCTCCAAGGATGATCTATCCTGAACCAAATACTCAACCTACACTCCTCTAAACACTTCACGCAGAACGATTCTGAAGGAAGTGTTACAGACTGAGTTCCGGGATATTAAGAGGCCATCTTCTTTGAAGAAACTTGCACAAAAGGATCGTATGAAGCATTGTTCATGGCACAAGGATTACGACCATGATACAGAAGATTGCTTCCAACTTCGTGATGTCATTGAGTCCCTAATTAGGGCAGGACGACTAGATCAGTACATAAGCTATATCCAAAACAATGGACATTGTGGAGGACAAAATGAAAGAAAATGAAGCCCCAAGCAAAGCACATCTCTGCACCAAAGAAGAAGGTCCTAGAGTCCACCTCGCCATGACACTAACAACTGGTAAGATCAAAACTAGGACACTCCTCCAGATGATAGTGAAGATCACCATGCCCAAGTCAATCGAACCATCAACACTATTGCTAGTGGTTTCGCAGGCGGTTGATCATCCAACGATGCCCGAAAAAAATGCATAGAATGGCTGTGTGGAGCGTATCCTACTTCGCACCCAAAGCATGGGCCGAAGATCGGATGGTGCCCCCATCTCCTTTTCAGATGAAGATTACGGTGAAATTATCTCGGATCATAATGATTCGCTGGTGGTCTCCTAGATAATTTCTAATGCTGAGGTTTGGCACATTTTTGTAGACCAAGGGAGTTTAGCGGATATTATGTTCATGGAGTTGTACAAAAAGATGGAGTTTCCAAACTCAGAGTTTATCCATTAAAATGGAGAGCTCACTAGTTTCACTGGTGAAAAAATCACTATGACAGGGTATATTGAGACTTACCTGACCCTAGGGAGCAGCAACCTCTTTAGGACCGTCAAGGTCAAGTTTCTAGTCGTGAAATGCCCCTCGACATATAATATCATCTTGGGTCATCCTGCGTTGAATGCACTTAGTGCCGAGGTGTCTACCACCCACTTGACTATGAAATTCTTCATCAAAATAATGAGGTTGTCATAGTCAAGGGGCACCAGATCATGACATGTAAGTGTTACAATGAAAGCCTTAAAATCAACAGGATCCCCATGAGAGCAGAAACTGACACATCTAGCCACCTCTAGACTAGGTTAACATTCTCATGATTGAGTTAGATATGTGTGAAGAAATCTGAGGTACTACACCCCAGTCGGAGGGCGGGCTACAACCCTTCCAACTTAGTGTCAAGCAATATCAAACCACCAAGATTGGAGCAAACTTGGAGGAAGAAGAGAGGTGCCAGTTGATTGAGCTCCTGGAAAAAAAAAGACCTCTTTGCCTAGATGTCCTCCAACATGCCTGGACTTGACCCTTCCTTCATCTGTCATTGTCTGTCTATAAAGAAGGATGCAAGCCCAGTTTCCAAAAAGAAGAGAAAGGTTGGCCCAAATAGACAACTGGTCATTGAAGAACAAGTCAAGAAGCTGCTCAATGTTGACTTCAACAGGGAGATAACTTATACAACATGGCTATCTAATGTAGTCCTAGTGAAGAAGTCAAGTAAGAGGTGGAGAATTTGTATGGACTACACGAATTTAAACAAAGCTTGCCCCAAAGATTCATACCCACTTCCCAATGTGGATAAATTGGTTAACAACTCCTCCTACTTCTATTTGATATCTTTCATGGACGCATACTCTAGGTACAATTAGATCCTAATGTACCTTGGAGATGATGTCAAAACAGCTTTCATCACTAAGAAGGTGAACTACTGCTACAGGGTTATGACCTTTGGACTAAAGAATGCAAGAGCCACCTATCAGAGAATGATGAATAAGGTTTTTGAAGACCAAATGGAGAAAATGTTGGAGGTATATATCAATGACATGATAGTAAAGACCCCACAGGACGAATCACACATTGTAGACCTCGAAGACGTATTTGCATAACTTTGAAAAACATAACATAAGGCTAAATCTGGAGAAGTGCGCCTTCGGGGTCCAAGTAGATAAATTTTTGGGCTTCATGCTGACTCACTGCGAGATTGAGGCAAACCCAAACAAATGCCAAGTGGTGCTCAGCATGTAACACCCCCTTTAAGGCATCACATTTACGAAAAATACAAGTTACCAAATTACACCAAGTTATAAAAATTATTTACTAATATTATTTATATGTTTTACAAATAATTTTTCTTTACGAATAATTAAACCGACAATTAAATAAATTACAAAATATATCAAATTAAAATAATTTACATTACATACATACCAAGATCTAAAACTTTAAGACATCCAGTTTTGTTCTCAAAATAACTATACAGGTACTACAGTCCAAATATAAACTAACCTAGTACCCACATCTAGTCAGAAGGGTACTCATCCGGATCCTTCTCCGAATCTTCCTCTGACTCCTCAGAAGACAATAGCCCCTGATGGGTCGCAGGGCTATGGACAGGAGTCCGCGCGGAAGAAACAACTGAATTCTTCGTAGGAGTAGCACGACGAGTACTCCATAAAACTCTATAGGCATGAAAAAATGTAAATGCACAAAAGCATTAAAAGTAAACATAGGATCTCCATGGAAAGTCCTACTAACAGTCACATATACCACCCCAATATATACTACACGATTTTCGTCAACATCATAGCGTCAGGCGTTCATATCACTTCTAAACAAAACCTTCACATATCCCATAAAATCCCTCGATGCCATAACCACAACAAGCAAACTAACCCAGACAAAAATGAGGCGATCCTTCTTCCTCTTCTTCACGCTCTAAAACAATCATATAAATAAACAGAATAACATAGCAAAGAGGTGAGATCCCCTACATCAATACTATCATGGCAATAAAAGACAGTAAAATAACCTACTATTCATACACAACATTTAACAAATACATTCATAACATCATATGATCATAGTATCAAATAGCAAATAATTAACACAATATATATATATATATATATATATATATATATATATATATATATATATATATATATATATATATATCACAGCAGAATGATGATTGACTATGCACATGTATGATGAACCAATTTCCTAATCCATGGAGCTAAACTCAATTTCGGAGAGAATGATCTACAAGATATGTCGGTATATCGGCCGCCTCAGACCAAGTGCTATAATTTCTCAAAGTGCACATCAGGCATTATACACAACATTCTATGCCAAATCATGAATAAAATAGTGTTTAGTCAAGATCGTCAAAGCATTGCTTAGTTACCACAGCCTAATGGAGCTACCTACTATCCATTTGTGGAATTCTTGTGCTCCTACGCCTCCTAATTCAACAAGTAAACAACACTACGCAATTCTTACCCGCACTTAGGTGTAATTCAACTCCTAGGCAACAATAGCCTTAACAGACACCGTCTATTTGACAAATGCATGTCCAATGACTTAATACACAATATAGGACATTATTGGCCATAAACATGTAGTGATATATCCGAGTCCATTATATTGGCCCGACAACAAAACTTGCTGTTCCTTTCAATCACATAGCATTTTTATCGCATTTTCAAAATCGCAAAAAACTTCTGTTGTGTTTTCAAATCGCGTAACAGTATTTCAACATTTTCTCAATCGCGTAGGGATTTTAAAACATTTTCTTAATCACGTAGCTAAAAATTACCTTTTTTAAATCGCGTAGAAGTTTTCTACATATTTTCAATTGCGTAAAACATTTTCTCAATATTCTAAGCTCAAATTAAAACTTTTCTTATTTAATATCAAAATTAGACTTTATTTCCATTATTTCCTATTAAATCCCCTTTAAACAATATTTCTACCATTTTTCTAAAAATCCATATTATCTTAATTTTAAATAAAATCCTTTTTCCAGTTAATTTATTTATATAATCACAAATAAATTATTTTAAAGTCTCAAAATTACATTTTTAATCCTAAATCCACTATGTGACCGAAAATCAATTTTCTTAATTAGTGATAAAATATATTCATTTCTATTTTTATTTTATAAATCCTTAATTAGGTTTATTATCACTAATCCTCTAGATTACCATTTAATAAAACATTTTGAAATGGATACCCCTTTGAAGAGCTTAGAGGCCATGAGCCTCACTTGGCCATTAGAGCCAAAATTTCTTTCCTTTCAAGCTTAAATCATAGCATACAACATGTTTAAATATCAAAAATCCTACTTTAACAAGTTCATGCATAATATCAAAGTAATAAATCACATAGGATAAATAATTACAATCACACAAGCACATCAAATTTCATGTCCCTCATCACCACAAATGGTTGATGAGGTTAATCTCCCTCTTACCTTGTATGTAGCTTCCCAAGCTCTTTATTTAATCATTTCTATCAACTTTCTTCACCAAGTGATTCTTAAAAACCAAAGCAAACACAAACTTATTAACATCCAAAGCTAAGAAAAGACAACCATAGATTAAATATGGTCTTGGAATTTCAAGAATCAATTAAGAAACCAAGTTTCAAGAATTTTACCTTGAAACCCTAGAATTTGAATCTAAAAATCAAGCTCGAAGATGATGGAATCAAGGTTTGGTCACAACTTCAAAGTTATTTGGAATGATGTTTAGGACTAAGTAGTAAGCTTTGTTTAATTTATGAGTGATTGGAATGTATTTTGGGTGAAGGAAACCATGAGCTAGAGGAGAGAAAATGGTGTGTAGTTTTTGAGAGACAAGATGATAATTTTCTTGAATGAAATGGAAAATGAACACTTAGCTAATTTGAGAGCTACATGGCTGTGAGGTAGGAGAGAGAATAGTGTGACAATTTTGACCATTTTCAACCATTGATTTAATCAAGGGTAGATATCCTAAGCTTCCTCATTAAGCTTGCCTTTACAACCATCGATTAGATCAATGGTGCACATCGAAGGCTTCCTTACTAAGTTTGCTCTCACAACCATTAATTAGATCAAGGGTTGATATGCAAAGCTTCTCCTCCAAGTCTTGCCATCCAACGGTTTAAACCAATGTCAAGCCCTCATTGTTGACTTCAACTAGCTTAACCATTAACCTTTCTTTCTATTGGTTAGCTTCACAAGTAAGCTTCATTTCTATTGGTTCTTCATATAGTCGTCATAACCACCGTATTTGACCAAGCTAGATATTTCTAAATATTTTTAGAAACTATTATCCAATGAATAATAGCTACTATTAGTTATTGTCCAATGGATAATAAAAACTCAGATAAAGAAAATTTTCGTTAACTGTTCCTGGTTTCGGGTTTAGTAAGTTCATCTAGCCTCGCATTAACAGTTCGAAACTTTTCGGCCTCAAAAAAAATTTTATTTTTTCCGGCCCACCCCCCGGGCCCACATAAAGCCCAAAATAATATTAAAATAATTAGAAAAATTCACAAAAATTCACAAAATTATAAAATTATAAAACTCATATATATTCAGAAAAAAATGAAATTCGGGGTGTTATAACTCTCCCCCTCTAATAAAAATTTTGTCCTCGAAATTTCTTTTACATTTAAAACAAATGAGGATATTGCTCCTTCATCTTGTCTTCCAGTTCCCATGTCGTATCTCCAGTCACGTCATTCCAGGTCACCTTTACCAAGGCAATTTCTTTTCCTCTAAGTTGTTTCCCTCTTCAATCTTTACAGGAAACGTCTCATAGGTTAAGTTATCTTTTAATTGTACCGTATCCGGAGCTATAACATGGGTGGGATCAGGAATATACTTTCTTAACTGAGATACATGAAAGACATTATGGATGTTTGAAAGAAAATGTGGTAAGGCTATCTGATATGCTACCGGACCTATCAGACAAAGAATTTGATATGGTCCAATAAATTTAGGAGTGAGCTTTTTGGATTTTATAACCCGTCTGACCCCAATTGTAGGTATAACTCTTAAAAATACATGTTCGCCTTCCTCAAACTCAAGTGATCTCCTCCTCTTATCAGCATAACTTTTCTGTCAACTCTGAGTCATACGCATTTTCTCCTGAATCACCTTCACCTTATCTGTCGTCTGTTGCACAAGTTCAGGTCCTAAAACAAGATTTTCCTCATCTTGAAACCAATACAAAGGAGTTCGACATCGTCGCCCATACAATGCCTCATAGGGTGTCATCCCTATGCTTGAGTGATAACTGTTGTTGTAAGTGAATTCTATTAGAGGCAAGTATTCATCCCAACCTCCAGTCTGCTCTAGAACGTAGGCCCGTAACAGATCTTCCAATGACTAAATCGTCCTTTCTGACTGATCATCTATTTGCGGATGATATGCAGAACCTAAACGAAGTTTAGTCCCCATTGCTTCTTGTAAACTTTGCCAAAACCTCAACGTGAACCTCAGATCTCTATCAGAAATAATGCTAGAGGCTACGCCATGAAGTCTAACGATCTCGCCAATGTACACTTAAGCCAACCTTTCCATTTAACATCTTATATTAATAGGCAAGAAATGTGTTGACTTTGTAAGTCGATTAACCACTACCCAAATAAAGTCATAACCCTTTCGAGTCTTGGGTAATCTGATAACAAAATCCATAGTGATGCTATCCCATTTCCATTCGGGAATAGCCAAAGGTTGCAACATTCCAGATAGTCTTTGATGCTCAACTTTTGCTTTCTGACAGGTCAAACAAGACGATACATATTCTGCAACATCTCTCTTCATCCCTTGCCACTAATACAATCGCTTCAGATCATGATACATCTTGGTCGCTCTAGGGTGCATGCTCAACTTGCTTCTATGGGCTTCATCAAGAATCAATCTTCTAAGTTCTGAATTGCTTGGCACACAAATTCTATCTCCAAATCTTAGAATCCCATCAAGTCCTTTGCTAAATGATGTCTTCGCACCTTGCTCTACAAGCTCTCTTTCATTTTGTAAAATTCATCACCTTTTTGTTCCTCTCTAATTTCCTCCATCAAACTACTCGAAATGGTCATTATATTCAAACAAATCCTTCCCGGTGTCAAATCCACTGATAACCGCATATCCCTAAATTGCTCTATCAATTCATTCTCTTTAATCATCATAGCAGATACAGTAAGTACTTTTCTACTCAAAGCATCTGCTACGACATTCGCCTTTCTAGGATGGTACTGAAGTTGAAAGTCATAGTCCTTCAAAAATTCTAACAATGTTCGCTGCCTCATATTCAACTCCTTTTGATCGAACAGATACTTCAGACTTTTGTGGTCACTGTAAATATTAAAGGTTGCTCCATAAAGAAAATGCCTCCATATCTTCAACGCAAACACCACTGCCGCCAATTCCAAATTATGAGTAGGATAATTCTTCTCATGCACTTTTAACTGCCTTGAAGCATACGCCACGACATTTCTATTCTGCATCAACACACAGCCCAAACCCAAATATGAAGCATCACAATAAACTTCAAATAGTTCATTGGGATTAGGCAGAATCAACATCAGTGCAGTAGTCAAATGCCTCTTCAGTTCTTGGAAACTCTTCTCACATGCATTGGTCCATGTAAAAGTTAGATTCTTCTGTATGAGTTGAGTGAGAGGTCTTGCTATCTTTGAAAACCCTTCAATAAACCTTCGATAATATCCAGCCAAACTAACAAAACTACGAATCTCTGTCACAGTCTTCGGCCTTTCCCACTGAAGAACTGACTCTACTTTTGCTGGATCCACTGCAATCCCATCTTTTGAGATCACATGCCCCAAAAAATGAACTTCATTTAACCAGAATTCACATTTGGACAACTTCGCATTTAGCTTCTTCTCTTTCAAAATCTGAAGAACCACACTGAGATGTTCAGCATGTTCCTCCTGACTTTGAGAATAGATTAGAATGTCGTCAATAAAGACAACGACAAATCAGTCTAAATAGGAATGAAAGATCCTATTCATGTAATCCATGAATATCACAGGAGCATTCGTTACCCCAAAAGGCATTACTAGATACTCGTAGTGCCCATAACGTGTCTGAAAAGCTATCTCAGGAACATCCTCAAACTTCGTGTGAATCTGATGATAACCAGAACACAAATAGATCTTTGAGAAAATAGCAGCTCCCTTTAGTTGATCCATCAAGTTATCTATCCTCGGAAGTGGATACTTATTCTTAATCGTGATATTATTCAACTGATGATAATCTACACACAACCGTGAAGTTCTATCTTTCTTCTTCACCAACAGTACTATAGCTCCCCACGGAGACACACTAGGTCTCACAAACTGTTTCCCTAACAGTTCCTCCAATTGCTTCTTGAGTTCAACCAACTCTGCCGGTGACATCCGGTATGGTGCCATCGAAAAAGGACCAGCGCCTGGTACAAGATCAATAGAGAACTCTATCTCTCTATCCGGTGGTAGTCCAGGAATGTCATCAGGAAAAACCTCTGGAAACTCGTTTACTAATAGCATTCACATCTTCTTCACTTTTGACCTTTAAGGAAGATAACAGCATGTATCCTCGAGCTCCTTCCCTCAAGTAAGCTTCGACTTGGTTCGTCGTTAAAAATCAAGAATTCTTAAGTTTAGGAAAAATTAAGGTCTTATTGGCACAATCTAATAGGATATGGTTAGAAGATAACCAATCTATTCCTAAGATCATGTTTATTTCGGACAGAGGCAAACAAATCAAATCAATAGAAAAAATTCCATTTTCAACACAAATAGGACAGTTTAAACTAACTTTTATAGTGATAACAGGCTTATTAGTGGGGGTAGAAACAACTAAATTGAAAGGCAATAATGACACAAATAATCCTAAACGATCCACACAGTTATATGCAATAAAAGAATGCGTCGCTCCAGAATCATACAGTATAATTAAAGAATTACATTCTATGGCACATTCCCCTGTAATTAGATCCTTTAATTGTGAGGCTTCCTCTCACTCATAGTGTACACTTGTCCTCCTGCCTATGGCTTGGTAGTATGAACATTACTAACTGAGGGCTCCATCTTAGGTTGATCACAGTCCTTTGAAAAATGCCCCAGTTTTTCACATCGAAAACAAACGATGCCTTTGATTGTACAGTCTTTTGTAAAATGGTCTTTCTCACATTTAAAGCATTTTGATGTGGACGCCACTGTCTGACCGAATTTGTTATTGCTTGAACTTCCTCCATAAGATCTTTGTTGAAACTAATTCCCCATTGGCCATCAGTACGATTTTCATTGGAATCGGTTGTTATTATTCCCTCCTCTTTGGAACCGTGTTGGTCCAAAGTTACGATTCCTGGTGTCGCGAGACTGATCAATCTCCTCTATTCTATGACACTTGTCAACCAAAACTAGGAACTGGTCAATCTCCAGAGACAGCACTGCATGCTTCAAATCGTGCCTCAAACCATCTTCAAACTTTCTGCACTTCCATTCTTCATTAGACTAAAGTTGGAAGTACCTCGAGAACTTAGACAAGCTATCAAAATTTGTGGCATATTCTCTGACTGTCATTCCTCCCTGACGCAGACTAAGAAATTCCGTCTCCTTAGCATGCCTTACACTTGCTAGAAAATACTTTTCAAGAAACTTGTTCTTGAAGAGTCCCCATGTAATCACTCTTCCTTCAGTCTCTAACAGTTGTTGTGTTCCAGTCCACCAGTCCCCTCTGTCTCCCGCGAGCATGAAAGTAGCGTAAGTTGTAACACCCCTTGATTTAATAACCAATGCACAATCGTCATTATGTCACGGTCACTAAATTTCGGCGTGCTAATATTGTCAAATAACAAACTTTACAAAAATATTAATCACTTCGCAATATGAGGAAAATAGGAGCCACGAATGAATAGTTACATATACAACCAATGAAAATGTGAATTATAAGATGTACTCAATTTACAACATTTAAGACTGAATAACGACCTTAAAAACATACATATACCCAAAAATACACTTAATGCAGATAATGCAAAATAAAGTATAATCTACCCACAACATATCCTCGACTAAGGAGTTGGGCACTCCCTCGGATCCTGAATGCGTAAGACAACCCCGGGCACACTGGCGTAGTGAGAAATACGAGATAAGGTCTTCCATCGCAGTCCTCTTCACGGTCAAAGTTAGATTCCTAACAAATCACGTACTCTTGTTGGTCCAGTCGACTCGCCAAGCCCTAGCACCTTCGGTGAACTCAAACACGACGAAACCAATAGGGTCCCTTCAAGGTGTCCTTACTAAACGCAGAAAATCAAACCAATATCTCTAGTAGGTTCGACCTCGCCCCCTTTTCAGACTTTAACCAAAAACCATACAGAATAGCAACAAATACAGAAAAGAGGTAAGACATTCGACTTTCATTACCTATGATGGCAGTAAAGAAACGTAACACGAATGACGAAGTCATTCCACACATACAGATATTACAAATATGTCCAAGTTATCAATTGCATAGATATCTTCAGAAAATATATATCACGACAATACAATTATCAACAGCACTATAACAACAAGTGTTCACTATAGATATATAACATTATTTATATTTCCATAATATGTATATTAGCCATGCCATGATAATATGTGGACTAACCATGCATATGCACAATGCGTATGCTAACTATTCTCATGTACAATGCACTCATTTCCTACTCCATGGAGCTAAACTCAAAGTTTTCGGAGATGAACGCCCAGAAGATCTGTCCCCCCTCAATAGACAGTCTACGCCGGGCCATGGAAAGTAATAGTGCTTTGTCGGGCAGCCAATGCATTGCAACAGTATTTCACGGCCAGGGGTATATATGAGGTGATAACTAGATCACAGGTGAAACACCGTGCCCTGACATCCCCTAGGTCTAAAAAGTCCCCACTATCCTGCAAGTCCTCGTCCACTCCTAGGCATAACACGCCATAACTGTATAATGCTCAATTGCATATCCAATGAACTCAAATCACATCAGACTCGGTAGTCTATCAGATGTTTCGAGTCCATTCGTCGGCCCAATGTCACAATGACAATGCATGTTTCAATGCATATGGGTTCAATGCATACATATGTATATATGCATATATATATTCACAATGATAGCATAACTTATTCAAATTCACACACCACAACGAATAAATACTAAAATCTCATAGGTGAACACATGCTATTCAAAGTTACTATGATGGTTATGCTTTAAGTCCATTATGTTCTCACGTTAACTCACTGAGAATATCTAGTCTAAGTTCCTCACAGCCCTTCTCACACTCTTATTCTTCCTTTATTCCAAAAATTGCTCTAAACTATAAGGCCGACTATCATTCTTGGTTCTTTAAAATTTATGAATCTTAAAGTACAATTAAGTTTTCCAATTTACTAATCCTTGCATCCTATTACCATTAATTTAATCATTAGGTGTTTGGTGATAAATTTTTAATCCTGGATTCAACGGATATTGGCATCCTACTCGACGGATATTGACATTGGAGAAGTGTCTCTACTAGATGGTCAGAATTCTTACTCGATGGATATTAGCATCCTACTCGACGAAAATTGACATTTGAGAAGTATCTCTACTAAATGGTCAGAATTCTTACTCGACGGATATTGGCATTCTAACTCGACGAAAATTGACATTAGAGAAGTCTCTACTAAATGGTCAGAATTCTCACTCGACGGATATTAGCATCCTACTCGATGGAAATTGACATTGGAGAAGTATCTCTACTAAATGGTTAGAATTCTCACTCGACGGATATTAGCATCCAACTCGACGAAAATTGATATTGGAGAAGTATCTCTACTAAATGGTCAGAATTCTCACTCGACAGATATTAGCATCCTACTCGACAGAAATTGACATTGGAGAAGTATCTCTACTAAATGGTCAGAATTCTCACTCGATGGATATTAGCATCCTACTCGACGAAAATTGACATTGGAGAAGTGTCTCTACTAAATGGTCAGAATTCTCACTCGATGGATATTAGCATCCTACTCGACGGAAATTGGCATTGGAGAAGTATCTCTACTAAATGGTCAGAATTCTCACTCGACGGATATTAGCATCCTACTCGACGGAAATTGACATTGGAGAAGTGTCTTTACTAAATGGTCAGAATTCTCACTCAACGGATATTAGCATCCTACTCGATGGAAATTGACATTGGAGAAGTGTCTCTACTAAATGGTCAGAATTCTCACTCGATGGATATTAGCATCTTACTCGACGAAAATTGACATTGGAGAAGTGTCTCTACTAAATAGTCAGAATTCTCACTCGATGGATATTGGCATTCTAACTCGACGGAAATTGACATTGGAGAAGTCTCTACTAAATGGTCAGACTTCTTACTCGATGGATATTGTCAGAAATTCTAATTGTTACAATTGTTCACAAACAATGCCCAAAATTTGGCCTCAAAGCTGTGGCCATCCGAGAATCAATCCGACATCATTTTCTTCCATGTCATGCATTCCATTCTATTCAAATACATCAATATACACAAACAAACACTCTAATAGCACAACAGATTATAAACAACATGCAAACAAAAAGTTTCTCACTACCAAAACAGGTTGAAGAGAATAATCTTCCTCTTACCTTAGTGAAGAACAAGGAAAAACGAGTTCCTTTTTGCTGGGGAATTTCGTGCCTCACCACCACAGAAACCTTGGTGTTCAAATCCATAAAAATAAAGATCAAAGGGTGGAAATGGTATCCATAGTCACCAATGTGACCATGGAACACAAAAATGGGGAGAAAAGAGAAGAAAGTTGAGAGCTTTACCTTAAAGCTTAAAGCTTTGTGTTGGGCTGCCAACCACGAAAATGGAGGATCCAAGGTGAGTTCCACAAAGAGGAAAGCTTGAGGATGGAGAGAGGAAGCAATGGTTTAAGTTTGGCTTGAGCAAGGGAAGCTTGAAAATCAACAATGGTGTTTGTGGGTGTGTAGCCGTATGGAGAAGAGAGGAAGAGAGAAAGAGTAGCGTGAATGAGAGAAAATGGGAGGGATTAATTGTGATATTCCCCCCAAAACCGTGTTGCACAATGAGAGGGAGGAGAGAGAGTGAATAGTGGCTGGGAAGAAAGCTTCCTAGAAGTTTCCTTGAAGCTTCCTTGAGAAGCTTCACACGTTTCTCGATAAAGTGTATAGTAAGCTTGTCTCCTCAATTAAATACATTTGATAGATGATTAATTTCACTATTAGAATTATTTTCCCAGTGAATAAAAGTTATAGTTGATGAAAATAATATTTTATTATTCATCAGATAATTTTATGATACAGTGATTCTATTCATCAGATAAAATCTCGTAAAACGTAAATCTTGTAAATTGTGTCCAGCCTCGGGTTTAGTAAGATCCCCCATCGATGTTTCCACAGTCCAAAGTTTACCAGCCTCAGGGAAAATATTTTGTTTTCCCGGCTCTGCTCAGTGTGTACGCAAAACGAAAAATATATTAAAATATTCATCATTTCCAGAAAAAATCCATAAAAATCCCTAAAAATCATAAATATTATAAAATGATTATTTATAATGAAATAAATAATTTTTGGGATGTTACAACACTCCCCTTCTAAAAAGGAATTTCATCACGAAATTCATCATATCTCAGAATAAACACGACTGTGTTTCTTTCATTTTGTCTCCTAGTTCTCGTGTTGTGTCTTCAGCTGTATTAATCCAAAATAAACGGTAATAAGGTTGCTTCCTTCCACTGAGCATCTTATATTAACGAGCAAAAATGTGTTGACGTTATAGGCCGATCAATAACAGATTCTACGCCCTTTGAGTCTTCAGTCATCTAACAGCCAACTCTCTAAACAACTGTACATTGCTGAGTGGCTCTATCGAACTTATTCTCCTTGCTTACTGTAGTAGACAACTAAGCTTATTTTCTTCTTAAGGCATTCGCTACGACATTCGCCTCTTCTGAGATTATACCAACACAAAAAATTGAAATCCTTCAGAGCTTCTAGTCACCGTCTCCGCCTTATGTTCAACTCATTCCGATAGGGCAAAATACTTCTGACTCTTGAGATTACCATAGCCGTTGAGAGTTTCTCCTTGTAGAAAATGCTTCTAGATCTTCAATGCAACTACAAAGCTAACCCTGAGTTAGTGTAAGGTAATCCTTCTCATGTATTCTCGATTTGTCTCTAAGGGTACGTTACCATTCCTTCTATTCTGATCAAGCACACGTTCTAAACTTCCAATGCGAAGCATCACTAGGCATCCCAAAAAGTCCATTAGGATTTGGGCAGAATCATCTTTGGTGAAGAAATCGAGTTTCTTTTCAATCTTTGAAAATTTTCCCCCGTCTACATCTGTCCATACAAAACTTGACCCTCATACATGAGTTAGATGAGAAGTCTTGCCACTTCAAAGAATTTTTTGTGATGAGTCCCCCGTATTAACCAGTTAATCCTATATAGCTACGAATCTCCATTGCAGTCGTTAGTCTTTCTCATTAAAGAAATGCTGCAAGTTCTGATGGGTTTATAACAATTCCTTCCCTTGAAATTGCGTAACCCAAAGGTTGAACTGCCTCCACTAAAATTCGTACTTAGACATCTTTACGCATAACTTCTTCTTCTTCTTCAGGATTTGAAGAATCACAAAGAGAGGTTCGATACGTTCCTCCAATGTCAAGAATAGATCAGAATGTCGCCAATAAGGATAACAACAAATCCTTGAGTGAACTCGATAATAGTCCAGAACGCAAGCTGACCTTGGAGAAAATAACGGCGTTCTTCAATTGATTTGTCAAACCATCTTTCCTTGATTCGAACAAAATGTTTCATAAGGTAAGTTCTCACCTAATTGTGCTGCTCTTGGCATAATGATATAGTCCAATAAAATTTAGGAATGAGTTTCATGGATTTACATCGAGGAAATTTCTGTCTCAAGAAACACTAAGTTTTCGTTGAAACCAAATGACGAGACCCATTTTGAAAACGATCAATCTCTTTCCTGAGATCAAGCCTATTCATGAAGTGGATAATTGAATTGGTAAAAGGGTTCCAATCTCTAACAACATTAAGATAGTTTTTAAATAAACTTGATGCAACGAGAGCAGGCTTACAAAAGAGAATAGGATCATTTGAGTCGAAAGGAAGTAAATACACAGACAACTCAATTCCATGAACGAACTCGTAGAATTTCATTGGAATATTTCAACAAGATATGGTTGGAAGATAACCAATCCCTTCGTTAACAATACATCTAATTTGTAAAAGAAGTGAACGAATCAGATCAACAGAAGAATTCAGTCTTTAACAGGTCATAGGATAATTTAAACAACTTAGCTACCATCAACAAGTTCTTAGTAGCCAAAATAGAAACAACTTAGTCAAAAGATAACAAAGGTATGAACATCCCTACTAGATTCATACATTCATATGTCATAAAGAAACGGGTTACCCCCGGAATTATACAATGAAGTCACAGGGTTATCCACTGTAGCACAGTCCCTTTCCTCATTTCGATCTTCAGTCTGGGTGGAGGAATCAACTTTCCCTTCTTCATGAGATTTCGAAGTACATACATTTGCAACATAAGGCTTCATCCTTTGCGAAATACAGTTCCTCGCCACATGTCCTTGCTTCTCGTACTTGAAACAGATTACTCCTTCAATCTCACAGTCCTTTGTTAAGTGGTTCTTTCCACACTTGAGGCAGATTGCCCTCTTGATCGCATATGGAGGCTTCGTCCCATGTAAGGCACAACCCCTCCACACATGTCCTTGCTTTCCGCACTTGAAACAAATTATTCATTCGATCATGCAATGCCTTGCTAAGTGGCCCTTGCCACACTTCTTACATTTCGGTAAGGATACCACAGTTGGATTGGACTTGCTACCACTCGCACCTCTTTCATGCGTTCGCTGTCGCTATTGCTCCTTCGGTCGTAGTGTATACGGTTCCTGCTTAAACCAATTAGTCTTCCTGTTATTCCTCCTTTGAAACTTCGGTAATCCAAAGTTACCCCAAAGTTATCTTTCTTCCATCAAATTCTGGACCTCAACTTCCAATTCCTGCTGTTGTGCGGCCCTCTGATCCTGGTGTGTTGTTACTTCAACCATTCTTTGCATTCCTTCAGCTGCCGCAGTCGTACCATCATTGTCATTCCCCACATTCACACGCTTATGTCTACTCCGAGTCATTGGCATCCTTCAAGGGCAAACAAATCAAACCATAAGGAAAATCAAAAGCATTCAGTCTAAACAATATTGTCTCCTTTCAGAAACCAAACACATAAATTCACACAACCCAATCGAGACGAACCCAAAAGACTCTAACTTAAGCTCCTTCATTCTGCCTTTTGCGACGCAATCTCCTGTAAGTCTTTGACTCCTACGTAGCTCCTCGAACCAAACTTACACCAGATACTCTTTTCCAAAGAGAATCGATTTTCGAAAACCTCTTGGATACCTCAGTCCACAAACCTTGTAAGTCTTATTTGACTACCCCTTTTCTAACCCAATGGCTCAAACAATTCTAGAGGTAACACAACAAGGGTATATATGCAAACAAATCCTAAGCAAGTTCAGTCGTACCAGCTGAGCTTCTTTCTGAAAGAATTCCTATTACCTTAATACGCCTAGGTGAAGTCATAGTTTCCCGTAGACACAGAACATTACACATTGAGTGGGCCAGTACTCAATATCACGTAACTGTGTAACAGTAGCTACCAACACCCAACCTATGGCAAGCTATGTCTTCCTTTCCCAACATTTCAATTCAAGAGACAAGGAAGTACACAACATACTAAGACCTTCTAACATGTCTAAGCATAGTCAGTCCATACCCTGGCTCAACAGGATGAACTGAGCTTTGATACCACCTTAATGTAACACCCCTCGATTTAATAACCAATGCACAATCGTCATTATGTCACGGTCACTAAATTTCGGTGTGCTAACATTGTCAAATAACAAACTTTACAAAAATATTAATCACTTCGCAATATGAGAAAAATAGGAGCCACGAATGTATAGTTACATATACAACCAATGAAAATGTGAATTATAAGATGTACTCAATTTACAACATTTAAGACTGAATAACCACCTTAAAAACATACATATACCCAAAAATACACTTAATGCAGATAATGCAAAATAAAGTATAATCTACCCAAAACATATCCTCGACTAAGGAGTTGGGCACTCCCTCAGATCCTGAATGCGTAAGACAACCCCGGGCACACCGGTGTAGTGAGAAATACAAGATAAGGTCTTCTATCACAGTCTTCTTCACGGTCAAAGTCAGATTCCCAACAAATCACATACTCTTGTCGATCCAGTCGACTCGCCAAGCCCTAGCACCTTCGGTGAACTCAAATACGACGAAACCAATAGGGTCCCTTCAAGGTGTCCTTACCGAATGCAGAAAATCAAACCAATATCTCTAGTAGGTTCGACCTCGCCCCTTCTTAGACTTTAACCAAAAACCATACAGAATAGCAACAAATACGAGAAAAGAGGTAAGACATTCTACTTTCATTACCTATGATGGCAAAGAAAGAAACGTAACACGATTGACGAAGTCATTCCATACATACGAGATATTACAAATATGTCCAAGTTATCAATTGCATAGATATCTTCAGAAAACATATATCACGACAATACAATTATCAACAGCACTATAACAACAAGTGTTCACTATAGATATATAACAGTATTTATATTTCCACAATATGTATGTTAGCCATGCCATGATAATATGTGGACTAACCATGCATATGCACAATGCGTATGCTGACTATTCTCATGTACAATGCACTCATTTCCTACTCCATGGAGCTAAACTCAAAGTTTTTGGAGATGAACGCCCCAGAAGATCTATCCCCCCACAATATACAGTCTACGCCGGGCCATGGAAAGTAATAGTGCTTTGTCGGGCAGCCAGTGCGTTGCAACAATGTTTCACGGCCAGGGGTATATATAAGGTGATAACTGGATCACAGGTGAAACATCGCGCCCTGACATCCCCTAGGTCTAAAAAGTCCCCACTATCCTGCAAGTCCTCATCCACTCCTAGGCATAACACGCCATAACTGTATAATGCTCAATTGCATATCCAATGAACTCAAATCACATCAGACTCAGTAGTCTATCAGATGTTTCCAGGGTCCAGTTCGTTGGCCCAATGTCACAATGACAATGCATGTTTCAATGCATATGGGTTCAATGTATACATATGTATATATGCATATATATATTCACAACGATAGCATAACTTATTCAAATTCACACACCACAACGAATCAATACTAAAATCTCATAGGTGAACACATGCTATTCAAAGTTACTATGAAGGTTATGCTTTAAGTCCATTATGTTCTCGCGTTAACTCACTGAGAATATCTAGTCTAAGTTCCTCACAGCCCTTCTCACACTCTTATTCTTCCTTTATTCCAAAAATTGCTCTAAACTATAAGGCCGACTATCATTCTTGGTTCTTTAAAATTTATGAATCTCAAAGTAAAATTAAGTTTTCCAATTTACTAATCCTTGCATCCTATTACCATTAATTTAATCATTAGGTGTTTGGTGATAAATTTTTAATCCTGGATTCAACGGATATTGGCATCTTACTCGACGGATATTAACATTGGAGAAGTGTCTCTACTAGATGGCCAGAATTCTTACTCAATGGATATTAGCATCCTACTCGATGGAAATTGACATTTGAGAAGTATCTCTACTAAATGGTCAGAATTCTGACTCGACGGATATTAGCATCCTACTCGACAGAAATTGACATTGGAGAAGTGTCTATACTAAATGGTCAAAATTCTCACTCGACGGATATTGGTATTCTAACTCGACGGAAATTGACATTGGAGAAGTCTCTACTAAATGGTCAGAATTCTTACTCGACAGATATTAGCATCCTACTCGACGGAAATTGACATTGGAGAAGTATTTCTACTAAATGGTTAGAATTCTCATTCAACGAATATTAGCATCCTACTCGACGGAAATTGACATTGGAGAAGTATCTTTACTAAATGGTCAGAATTCTCACTCGACGGATATTAGCATCCTACTCGATGGAAATTGACATTGGAGAAGTGTCTTTACTAAATGGTCAGAATTCTCACTCGACGGATATTAACATCCTACTCGATGGAAATTGACATTGGAGAAGTGTCCCTACTAAATGGTCAAAATTCTCACTCGATGGATATTAGCATCCTACTCGATGGAAATTGACATTGGAGAAATGTCTCTACTAAATGGTCAGAATTCTCACTTGACGGATATTAGCATCCTACTCGACGGAAATTGACATTGGAGAAGTATCTCTACTAAATGGTCAAAATTCTCACTCGACGGATATTAGCATTCTACTCGACAGAAATTGACATTGGAGAAGTGTCACTACTAAATGGTCAGAATTCTCACTCGATGGATATTAGCATCTTACTCGACAGAAATTGACATTGGAGAAGTGTCTCTACTAAATGGTTAGAAATCTCACTCGACGAATATTAGCATCCTAGTCGACGGAAATTGACATTGGAGAAGTGTCTCTACTAAATGGTCAGAATTATTACTCGACGGATATTTGCATCCTACTCGATGGAATTTGAAATTGGAGAAGTGTCTCTACTAAATGGTCAGGATTCTCACTCGACAGATATTGGCTTTCTAACTCGACGGAAATTGACATTGCAAAAGTCTCTACTAAATGGTCAGAATTCTTACTCGACGGATATTGTCAGAAATTCTAATTGTTACAATTGTTCACAAACAATCCCCAAATTTTGGCCTCAAAGCCGTGGCCATCTGAGAATCAATCCAACATCATTTTCTTCCATGTCATGCATTCCATTCTATTCAAATACATCAATATACACAAACAAACACTCTAATAGCACAATAGATTATAAACAACTTGCAAATAAAAAGTTTTTCACTACCAAAACAGGTTGAAGAGAATAATCTTCCTCTTACCTTAGTGAAGAATAAGGAAAAACAAGTTCCTTTTTGCTGGAGAATTTCGCGCCTCACCACCACAGAAACCTTGGTGTTCAAATCCATGAAAATAAAGATCAAAGGGTGGAAATGGTATCCATAGTCACCAATGTGACCATGGAACACGAAAATGGGGAGAAAAGGGAAGAAAGTTAAGAGCTTTACCTTAAAGCTTGAAGCTTTGGTGTTGGGCTGCCAACCATGAAAATGGAGGATCCAAGGTGAGTTCCACAAAGAGGAAAGCTTGAGGATGGAGAGGGGAAGCAATGGTTTAAGTTTGGCTTGAGCAAGGGAAGCTTGAAAATCAACAATGGTATTTGTAGGTGTGTAGCCGTATGGAGAAGAGAGGAAGAGAGTGAGAAGAAGAGAGAAAGAGCAGCGTGAATGAGAGAAAATGGGAGGGATTAATTGTGATATTCCCCCCAAAACTGTGCTGCACAATAAGAGGGAGGAGAGAGTGTGAATAGTGGCTGGGAAGGAAGCTTCCTAGAAGTTTCCTTGAAGCTTCCTTGAGAAGCTTCACGCGCTTCTCGATAAAGTGCATAGTAAGCTTGTCTCCTCAATTAAATACATCTGATAGATGATTAATTTCACTGTTAGAATTATTTTTTGAGTGAATAAAAGTTATAGTTGATGAAAATAATATTTTATTATTCATTAGATAATTTTATGATACAGTGATTCTATTCATCAGATAAAATCTCGTAAAACGTAAACCTCATAAACTGTGTTCAGTCTCGGGTTTAGTAAGATCCCCCGTCGACGTTTCCACAGTCCAAAGTTTACCAGCCTTAGGGAAAATATTTTGTTTTCCCGACTCTGCTCAGTGTGTACGCAAAACGAGAAATATATTAAAATATTCATCATTTCCAGAAAAAATCCACAAAAATTCCTAAAAATCATAAATATTATAAAATGATTATTTATAACGAAATAAATAATTTTTGAGATGTTACATAAGTCACCTTCCTTTCGTCAGCACAACCCATTCCTCGAAAAATCTTCTCTAGCTTTTTGATCTAGAGATTCGCCTTCTTAGGATCAAACTCTCCTTTAAACTACGGAGGGTTGTTACGACGAAACTTTGATAAATTCTGAGCTTCGGCATTCTCGGCATGTTGTTGGGTAGCTCTTTGATTTTGCTACACGATGACATCCGCCATCATTTGCATAGCTTCTACAGCTACAACCATGCTCTCATTTTCACATCCAGAATCCATACTTGAACCTCTTCCACGCACCATCGTACTCCTTCGAAGTTAAACTAAACAATACAAAATAAGTCAAATAAAATCATTTTAAAATCATTTCAAACAATGTTGTCTCTTTACAGAAACCAAACACAGAGAATCACACAACACAAACAAGACAGACATACTCGCAAACCCAAAAGTCTTAAACTTGGGCTCTGATACCAACTAATGTAACACCCCCTTTAGGGCATCATATTTATAGAAAATAAAAGTTACCAAATTACACCAAGTTATACAAATTATTTATTAATATTATTTATATGTTTTTCAAAAAAAATTTCTTTGTGGATAATTGAAACTGATAATTAAATAAATTACAAAATATACCAAATTAAAATAATTTACATTACATACATACCAAGATCTAAAACTTTAAGACAACCAGTTTTGTTCTCAAAATAACTATACATGTACTACAGCCCAAATATAAACTAACCTAGTACCCACATCTAGTCAGAAGGGTTCTCATCTGAATCCTCCTTCAGATCTTCCTCTAACTCCTTAGAAGACAATAGCCCCTGATGGGTCGTAGGGCTATGGACAGAAGTTCGCGCGAAAGAAACAACTAAATCCTCCGTAGGAGTAGCACGACGAGTACTTCACAAAAACTCTATAGGCATGAAAAAACGTAAATGCACAAAAGCATTAAAAGTAAACATAGGATCCCCATGGAAAGTCCTACTAACAGTCACAGATACCAGCCCAATATATACTACACGGTCCTCGTCAACATCATAGCGCCAGGCGTTCGTACTACTTCTAAATAAAACCTTCACATATCCCAGAAAACCCCTCGACGCCAAAACCACAACAAGCAAACTAATCCATACAAAAATGAGGCGATCCTTCTTCCTCTTCTTCACACTCTAAAACAATCATACAAATAAACAGAATAACATAGCAAAGAGGTGAGATCCCCTACATCAATACCATCATGGCAGTAAAAGAGAGTAAAATAACTTACTATTCATACACAACATTTAACAAATACATTCATAGCATCATATGATCATAGTATCAAATAGCAAATAATTAACACAATACACACATATATATATATATATATATCATAGCAGAATGATGATTGACTATGCACATGTATGATGAACTAATTTCCTATTCCATGGAGCTAAACTCAATTTCGGAGAGAATGATCCAGAAGATATGTGGTATATCAGTCACCTCAGACCAAGTGCTATAATTTCTCAAAGTGCACATCAGATATTATACACGACATTCTACGCCAAATCATGAATAGAATAATGTTTAGTCAAGATCGTCGGAGCATTGCTCAGTTACCACGACCCAGTGGAGCTACCTACTATCCATTTGTGAAATTCCTGTGCTCCTACGCCTCCTAGTTCAACAAGTGAACAACACTATACAATTCGCACCCGCACTTAGGTGTAATTCAACTCCTAGGCGACAATAGCCTTAACAGACACTGTCTGTTTGACAAATGCTTGTCCAATGACTTAATACACAATATAGGCCACTATTGGCCATAAACACATAGTGATATATCCGAGTCCATTATATTTTCCTAACAGCAAAACTTGTTGTTCCTTTCAATCGCGTAGCATTTTTATCACATTTTCACAATCGCAAAAAACTTCTGTTACGTTTTCAAATCGCGTAACAGTATTTCAACATTTTCTCAATCACGTAGGGATTTTAAAGCGTTTTCTTAATCGCATAGCTAAAAATTACCATTTTTAAATCGCGTAAAATATTTCTCAATATTCTAAGCTCAAATTAAAACTTTTCTTATTTAATATCAAAATTAGACTTTATTTCCATTATTTCCCTATTAAATCCCCTTTAAACAATATTTCTACCATTTTTTCTAAAAATCCATATTATCTTAATCCCCTTAGCCTCGTATCAACAGTCCGAAACTTTCAAACTTTGAAAAAAAATTTATTTTTCTGGGCTCGCCTCAAGCTCACATAAAGCCCAAAATAATATTAAAATAATAAAATATTCAAAAAAATACATAAAAATTTATAAAAATCATAAAAATTATAATACTCATATATATTCAGAAAAAAATGAAATTCGGGGTGTTACACAGCATGCGTAGCCCACAAAACATCAAGGAAGAGTAACAGCTAACAGGCAACATTGTGGCCTTCGCACGTTTCCTTGCCAAAGCTACTTACAAATCCCTTCCTTTTTTTAGATTGCTCAAAAAGGGGAGGGATTTTGAGTGGACTTGGGGGTGTAAGGATGCCTTCACATTTTTGAAGAATCTTTTGTCCTCTCCCCCTATACTAACAAGACCGGAACCCGATGAGACACTGTACTTGTACCTTTCAGTTCACAAAGAGGCTATTAGTTCAGTATTGATCCGAGAGATGGCGGAAGGGCAAAAGCCAGTCTACTTTGTGAGCAAGGTGTTGCAAGGTCCCGAGCTTCGCTACTAGAAAATAGAGAAGGTTGCCTTCGCACTCATCACTATGGCCATAAGACTTAGGCAATACTTTCAATGCCACCCCATGGTGGTGATGATGGACTAACCCATCCATCAAATACTGCATAAGCCAGATCTAGCAGGAAGAATGATCACCTGGTCCATTGAGCTTTTTAAGTTCAGAATCGTGTATGAGCCTTAGCTAGCAATTAAGGCTCACGCACTCTCGGACTTCCTAGCAGAGCTCACATCGAACCCTAGTAACCCTAAGGGAATTTTTGTGGACCATATTCTAAAGGAGTAACAGTAGAGAACTCCTTGAAGTTTGAGTTCCTCACTTCAAATAACTAGGTGGAGTATAATGCATGCATCACTGGACTAGTAATGGCCAAAGATATGGAGGCAACTAAGATCACACTTTATAGCGACTCCCAACTTGTGACTCCCAGATCCGAGGTGACTATCAAGCCAAGGAGTCCCTTCTTTAGAAATACTTGACCAAAGTCCAAGAGCTCCTCAAGAATTTTCAGGCTGCCAAGATAGAGCACTTACCCAGGGAGCAGAACTCTAGGGCGGACCTCCTATCCAAATTGGCTAACACCAAGAGCTTGGGCAATAACCGTTCCATGATCTAAGAGACCCTTTCTCAGCTTTCCATCATGGCCATAGCCATTTTTCAGGTGGAAGGAGAGGAGCGTACTTGGCTCACCCCAAAAATGGAGTACCTACAGTCCAGAGCCCGACCTGACGATTCAAATGAAGCCTTCAAGCTGGTCAGAACCACAGTCTGGTAC
Organism: Ormosia semicastrata; assembly: GCA_029884595.1. Taxonomy (NCBI): domain Eukaryota; kingdom Viridiplantae; phylum Streptophyta; class Magnoliopsida; order Fabales; family Fabaceae; genus Ormosia; species Ormosia semicastrata. The sequence continues at coordinate 766,900 of JAQQTO010000062.1, forward strand.
ACTATCTACAATGGATAGTTGTACCATTGTGGTTTCTCTTTACCTCTCCTCAAATGCCTCACACCAAAGGAGGTAGAATATGTTTTAGTCGAGATCCATGAGGGGAGTTATGAATACCACTTGGGAGGCAAAGCCTTAGCTTTGAAGGCACTCTGGGCAGGATACTTTTGGCCAACAATGAAAGCCAACTCCCTCGCACATGTCCAAGTTTGTGATAAATGCCAGCGATACTCGGACCATTTTCAAGCTCCTCCTGAAGAATTATCCATGATATCCATACCCTGGCGATTATATAAATGGGGGTATGGATATCTTAGGTCCATTTCCTCAAGCACCTGGACAACTGAAGTACTTAGTTGTGGCTGTGGATTATTTCACTAAATGGATCGAAGCAGAGTCTCTAGTCACGATCACCTCCTCTCGGATCCAGAAATTCACTTGGCGCCACATCATCATTTGGTTTGGGGTACTAGAGTCCATTGTGATGGATAACAGAACCTAGTTCAAGGATTAAAGTTTCAAAGAGCTACTTGTCGAGCTCAAAATCAAGCATCATTGTAGTTATATTGAGAATCCCAAAACCAATGGATAAGCTGAAGCTGTCAACCATGTTATTCTTCGAGGAATTAAAAGAAGGCTAGACGAAGCTAAGGAAAACTGGGTCAAACAATTAGACTATGTCCTCTGGGCTTAGTGGACTATGCCCCACTTCACAATAAGGGAAACCCCCTTTAAACTCACTTATGGGTGTGAGGCTATGATCTCGGTGGAAATAGGGGAGCCTAACTAGCATCACCAACAATTCTTGCCCGATAACAACCTCAGACTAATTAGAGAGGAGTTAGATCTTCTAGAAGAAAGAAGGCACGTTCATCACATACGCGGTGTCACCCTCAAACAAAAGACGATAACTTGATATAACTTGTAAGTTACTCCAAGAAAGTTTGAGTTGGGTGATCTAGTACTTCGAAGAGAGGACATTGGTGGTAGGAATGCATCCCAAGGGAAGTTAGCCCCAAATTGGGAAGGTCCCTACCAGATCGTGATTAGTACAGGCAAGGGAGCTTACACCCTTGAGACTTTAACTAGCAAGCCGATCAAAAACTATTTGAATGCGAACAAATTGAGAAAGTACTATAGCTAAGTGCCTTTTGATTTTTAGTCTCTTAGTTTTCTTTTATGTTTAATCTGCCCCAATTTTGGTGAGCATACATTGTACGAGCTTCGGTCCTTTGTTCAATCAATAAAATGATAAAGTTGCTTCTGTACATATGCTTATACTTTGTTTAAAGCTTAAGGCCCTCAAGTCAGACTACGCCCTGGGAATATCTACAAAGCCTATTCCTTATGGGATTTGGGGTTTCTTTTTAAGGTTTTAAGATCCTCAAGCCAGATTACACCTTGAGAATGTTTATAGAGCCCGTTCCTTATAGGATCTGGGGTCTCTTAGAATCCAGGTTAAGAGAAATGACACACGAAATAGACTTCTGGTGGTTTTGTTGCAAGTTATAGGTCCTTACCCAAACCCTCGATACTTGGTCATAATTATTTTATGATTATGAGTAATTAATTGGCTACATGGGTTATGACATTTGATAGTTGTCGAGACTATCAAATAAAATCAATTTATAAATCGATTCACCAAAATACTTGTAGTATAAGGCACAACCGAGTCAAGTCCTTGGATCACTTTAATTAAGCAATCAAATTAAGAGGCTAACACGAGACAAAAAAGGTTGCAGAATTAATTAACAAAAACTAATTAAAAACTATAAACATAATTAAGGAAATAATCAATCTAAGGAAATCAACTATTCTTGAGTTTAATCTATCCTTCATCACTAAGAATCCATTCAATTCTAACCAAGTTATTGGCTTTAGATCATATCAAGAAGCTTTAAGATGTTCAATGAATTATCTACTAGATAAGCATCTAGAATTTAATTAATTAAGGTTAAATAAATTAAGCATATAATTAATCCAAAATTAACTTAAAATCAATAATTCAACCAAGCTAAACAATCCATCAAACACCTTTGATGCATTGTTTAATCTTTTCCATTCAATTGCTAATCAAATTCTTAGTCTTAGATCACATCAAGAAGCCTTTGATGCATTGTTTAGTCTCTTTAATCCTTATAAACACTGGTAATTATGCAATTATCACATTAACATCTAAATCAAATTAAGCAATTCAATTCAGATTTAACAAAATCAAAAGAGGTAAAGAGAAACTTGATTAACAAGTAAAAGTGAAACTTGATTAATAAGTAAAGAGAAACTTGATCAATAATTAAATGTAAAATAATCAAAACAAGATCTTAAAATTAAACATCAATATTGTCAACTCCTAGAATTGATTAAAAGGTTCTTCCCTCTCATCCATGATGGAAGAGAGGGAAGAGAAACGTAAAATAAAGAAACTTAGATAGAAGGGAAAAGAAGAAAGATGTAGAGAAAAAGTGCAATCAAGAGCGGTAAGGAGAAAATTTGGGTTCAGTTTCATGGTTACAGCTACTGCTTAAATAACTATATCTAAAATTAAAAATTCAAGTATGCCCTCAGCTTAGGGTTAATCCTCTTCCTCTTAACTTTAATTAGATACCTAATTTGCATAATTTGAGTTTAGGATGAGAGAGTTATCCCTAAAACATTCTTGATAGCTCTCTGAACCCGTCAACCAACTTCAAAGGATGAAACCATCATAAAAACATCATAGTTTTGATAAGTGCATAAGAAGTGAATATATATGTCTTAGATTTCAAATGGCACTAGTTTCAGGTCTATATCACACCTACTGATAACTCCATAAAATGTAGTTATTGATGTCCTATCTCTGTGCTAGAATGAATGCTTAGTCCTTGTTTATGAAGCATATTTGGAAGGTCTATTGGTTATATTTGACATATTCTTATTTGGATAACCTTCTGTATGTTTTTGGGCAAATTGTGCTTAAATGATTAGATATTAAGTTAATTTGTATCTGTTACTTATTTGGTGATTTCTCTATGATAGGAAGGGCTCCAAACAAGATGATATGTGGAGCATGTGAGCTTAAAGTGAAAAAGGAAGCCAAATTGGCATTCCAGCATGTCAACATCGTGGCGCAAGGTTGTGCACGCCGCGGCGTGGAGGCGCATCATAAGAAATTCTATACTTGAACCCGAGGCACAAGGGCCGCGGCACTCACTAATGGGGGTCGGGGCACAGGCCAACCGATCTAATGGGATCGGGGTTCGAGGGTCGCAACGCTCTGTAATCGACTCAATGCGGGCCTAGGCGCTCATTAGTGGAGGCCAGGGTGCACGGCGGCGAGCTGAGCCTATAAATAGGATTTTTCACGTTTTTCTCTCTCTCTTGGCTGCCTTAGCCATTGCTTTTTAGTTTTCTCTCTTTTAGTTTAGGTTTTAGTTAGTTTTAGGTTAGAAAGCTTTGGCTAGATCTCCATTGATGGTGGATTGGAGTCAAGGAACAAGGATGGAGGAGGATTCAAGCTTCAGAGACAAATCAATGAGCTTCCTTTCTCTTTTTCCTTTCTCTCTTCTCTTCTTTATCTTCCTTGAATATGAGTTTACTTGTATTTTCATGTTCATTGTATAGCTGAGCTGTATTTAGGGATATTTTGGATCCTTTTCTATATATATTAATGATGTGTTCTTCTCTAAGTTTGTGTGGATGTTTGGTTATTGTTCTTCCATAATCTATGCTTAATGCTTGCTATTGGTTAGCCATCAATTGCATGATCTTAATATTGCAAATGAACTAGACATAGGGATTTGTTAATATGAATATGGTATGGTTGATGCATGTTCGATGAGTTCAATTAGCTTGGATGAGTTGATTCGTTAATAGGATAGAAATATACCTATTGGCCATGTATAATGTGTGATTGAGAATAGATCATTCAAAAGTGGATATTGTGCTAGCTTTCATGGAAACATAGTGAGTTGGGCAATTGAAACCAGGGTTAATTGACCTAGACATAGGCTTTTAGCTAAATCAGATTCTCAAGCTAACCTAATCAATGCATTCATACTTATAAAGAAGATTACATGTTGTTGGTAGATGTAGGGGGTAAAGAAGGATTCCCTGAAATCTAACTGTTTATCTTTATTGATTTCTGTCTTTACTTTCTTTATTTTTATTCATTTTTATGTTCTTGGATAGAATGAGGTAAGCTATTGGTTAATACTTAGCATTGGAAGTAAACTTATCCTTGAGGGAACGATCTTTACTTTTCACTTTATTACTTGGATGACCCGTGCACTTGTTGCCTATTTTGGGACAAACAAGTTTTTGGCACCGTTACCAGGGATAAGGCATTACTTCTATAGTGCTAATATTGACAACGAGTTTGCTTAGTTCTAATTCAAGTTGTATATAATCTATGTTTCTTTTATGTCTTGTTTTAGTTTTAATAAAGAAGTCAGATGATTTCAATCATACGAGGCCCTTGCGGGAATTCGCGACTCCTGAAAAGGATAACCCTTGGATCAAGTTCTTGAGGACTACTCATCCGTAGCAATTCAATTTTGGTGACAAAGTCCTGTTAGGACTATAACTCAGACCCTTCGTGGGAGGAAACCCCATGTTTATGTTTATTTCATGTCTTTACTTTATGCATAAATAGTTAGTATATTGTGTTTTGTATTTGTATATATATGTTCATGTTGATGTTAGTGTATGCTTTGTTAATATGTTAGTGTATATAAGTGTTAGTATGTTAGTTTAGTAGTTTATGGCTTTTGTTAGTCATTATGTTTTAGTTATGTTAGTTTTTGTTTGTTTATGGTTTTAAGTGTTGTTTGTGTTAGTTTTTATATAGGTTAATATGTTGATTAGGTTAGTTTATTGATTTTGTTTGTTTTTAAGTTTTAAGCTTGTTTTTGGTTGTAAATAGGTTAATATGTTGATTTTGTGTTTTATTATGTTTATGTTGTACATTTTGTAATTTAGCTTTTTGAACAAGTTTTGTTGCAGTTAAAGACCCATATGAACTAATTCCAGCAGCAAAACTGTGTTTGCTGCTAAATTTAGCAATTTAGGTTGTCACGCCGCGGCGCAAGGTGATGTGCGCCGCATCGCAGGTGGTCATTTTCTGCAGAATTCTGTAACTTTTTGTGAGCGCCGCGACCTAGGCATGGGTGCGCCACGGCGCATCACTCCTGTTTTTGCTTTTTCTGTTATTTTTCTATTTTTCTTTATTTAATAATGCTTAGTTCTAGTTAGACTGCTATTTTGAGAGTCTCAGGTACCCTATAGACCATGTTCGTTACAGATACATTTCATTTTAGTTTGGGAGAGTATCTTTACATGTTTTATTACCTTTATGCTTAATGTTATTATGTATGGGTATTTGAAGTATGCAGTGGTGTTAGTCATTATATTTTCATAATATTATATCTTGTTTTGACTATCACTGATGTGCTGTTGACAAGATTTTCAATTTTTACATTATGGAAATGATGTTATGCATGCTTGAATTGAAAAGTTGAATCTATTTGAATGCATGATATGTTGCAATAATGCTAGTGTTGTTTTGATTGTCCCATGATATGAAAAGTTGCTATTTGCCCCCTTTTCAGTGAAACCTTATGTGATCTTGAAGCATGTGAAATAATTCAGTTGCTTTTGATGCATGATTTATATCTCACTTAGATGCAAGTGTAACTTTGAAAATGATAAGAGTGCATGTCTTGAGAATATTTATGGATGTACATGTAGAGTTTTGATTATCCTATAGATTATTTTTGAACTCTCTTGAGGCGAAATCCTAGGTTATGTATGATTGAGGAAATGATTAGGGCATTGTTTAGACCGATTGAGCCTTTTCAAGCTTACCTGATATGATGATATCTCTAGGTCCCATTTTGAAGCCTTATACTATTTGGCCTTATTTGTTTTTCATTACCATTGTGTTCGTTAACCTATTAACCGTTCTAATGCATGTGAAAGCATTGCATTTTCTTCTATCCTTATTATTTGTTAAGTACATAATATGCTATTTCTTGAAGTGAGTCTGATGATTAGGGGTATTAATGAACATTTAATACAAAATGAGCCTGAAGGAACCAGATGAAAAGAAAAGAAAAAAAAATCATTACTTTGTAAGAAAAAAAAGGAAAGAAAAAAAAGAAAAGAAAAAGAAAAAGAAAAGCAAAGCATAAGCAAAATAAAGTGTAAAAAGCATCAAAATGGTTCTGGCAAGTTTTTTGCATTCACTTTTGAATACCCTGCTAATATCAGTTAGTGGCTCATATCTTGGAATATCATGTTTATGTTTTTCAATGTTTGTATTGTATCATTTCCCTTCATTTCTTTCGCCCATACCATTCGCCTAACAATATAAGCTGATAAAGTCCCTTTTAATCCTCAATCTTGTGTGATTTACATTAGTGGAGAGAGAGTTGATTTACAATCTTGTGGATTCTATGAATTATACATGTATGTTTTTAAAACTTATCTGGATGTGTATGACTTAATTAGAAGAAGTTTATCTTGCATGTTTGTGAAAAATGTGAATTGCATGAAGAGTTGTGTGGATTGTTAGCATGTTAAGGATTGTATATGTGTGGAACTGTTTATGGGCCATTTGCACTTTTTAAGGAATGTTTCAATCATTACACACTAGTTTTGATTTAAAGGAATAAGAAGATTGAAGTATGATATTTGCTGAATGAATGTTTGAATTGAATGTTAAGCAGATTTACTTAATCCTATTTTGTTTTGCTTGAGGACTAGCAAAATATAGGTTTGGGGGTGTGATAACTCCATAAAAGGTAGTTATTGGTGCCCTATCTCTGTGCTAGAATGAATGCTTAGTCCTTGTTTATGAAGCATATTTGGAAGGTTTATTGGTTATATTTGACATATTCTTATTTGGATAACCTTCTGTACGTTTTTGGGCAAATTGTGCTTAAATGATTAGAGATTAAGTTAATTTGTATCTATTACTTATTTGGTGATTTCTCTATGATAGGAAGGGCTCCAAACAAGATGATATGTGGAGCATGTGAGCTTAAAGTGAAGAGGAAGCCAAATTGGTATTCCAGCATGTCAACGCCGCGACGCAAGGTTGTGCACGCCGCGGCTTGGAGGCACATCATAAGAAATTCTATACTTAAACCCCAGGCGCGAGGGCCGTGGCGCTCACTAATAGGGGCCGAGGCGCTCACTAACGAGGGCCGCGGTGCTCTGTAACTGACTCAATGTGGGCCTAGGCGCTCACTAGTGGGGGCCGGGGTGCACGGCGGCGAGCTAAGCTTATAAATAGGATTTTTCACATTTTTCTCTCTCTCTTGGCTGCCTTAGCATTACTTTTTAGTTTTCTCTCTTTTAGTTTAGGTTTTAGTTAGTTTTAGGTTAGAAAGCTTTGGCTAGATCTCCATTGATGGTGGATTGGAGTCAAGGAACAAGGATGGAGGAGGATTCAAGCTTCAGAGACAAATCAATGAGCTTCCTTTCTCTTTTTCCTTTCTCTCTTCTTTTCTTTATCTTCCTTGAATATGAGTTTACTTGTATTTTCATGTTCATTGTATAGCTGAGCTGTATTTAGGGATATTTTGGATCCTTTTCTATATATATTAATGATGTGTTCTTTTCTGAGTTTGTGTGGATGTTTGGTTATTGTTCTTCCATAATCTATGCTTAATGCTTGCTATTGGTTGGCCATCAATTGCATGATCTTAATATTGCAAATGAACTAGACATAGGGATTTGTTACTATGGATATGGTATAGTTGATGCATGTTCGATGAGTTCAATTGGCTTGGATGAGTTAATTCATTAATAGGATAGAAATATACCTATTAACCATGTATAGTATGTGATTGAGAATAGATCGTTCAAGAGTGGATATTGTGCTAGCTTTCATGGAAACATAGTGAGTTGGGTAATTGAAACCAGGGTTGATTGACCTAGACATAGGCTTTTAGCTAAATCAGATTCTCAAGCTAACCTAATCAATGCATTCATGCTTATGAAGAGGATTGCATGTTGTTAGTAGATGTAGAGGGTGAAGAAGGATTCCCTGAAATCTAACTATTTATCTTTATTGATTTCTGTCTTTACTTTCTTTATTTTTATTCATTTTTATGTTCTTGGATAGAATGAGGTAAGCTATTGGTTAATACTTAGCATTGGAAGTAAACTTATCCTCGAGGGAACGATCTTTACTTTTCACTTTATTACTTGGATGACCCGTGCACTTGCGGCCTATTTTGGGACAAACACTTACATCCCAAATTATGACCTAATCTTTGCACATCATCCAGGTTTCGGTGGTAACATCTCTATTCTAGCTTTGTGGCCCAATCTGACCTACTAGACATCTGATTCATCATTTGAGCTCTTCATCAAAGTTGTAGAGATTTCTCTCAGATTTCCTAAAAGGTAAAATTCATAATTTTTAGATGCCTATAACTCAAGTTATGCCCAAAATACAGAAACAATATAAATTTTCCAATAATGCTAAAAAATACATTTAAGTCTAATTTGAACTCAAACTTATAAAATGTGGTCAAAACTAATCAATTAAGCATATAAGAGTTATAAAAGACTAAATATGAGGGTTAACTAATATATAAAAATTTTGTTTATCAAATTTTTCCACACTTAGCTTTTGCACTCCTGGGCAAAACTAGAAATTCAACACAGGGAACAAGGAACAATAACACAAACTCAAAAGTTAAAAACTCTAAAAGACTCACTTTTCAATGATGTTCAAGAATGCAAAAGTCTATAAGCAAGAAGAGCAACTAAAGCTTCAAGGAATTAAAACATTCATGAAGTAAAATTTCTTTACATCTCAAATCAACAAGCATAGTAACTTTAAATGAAAACCATAAATCAAGAATGATAGAACCTCACAAGATACACTCTCAATCCCTCAAGTGTTTAGAAGGTAAATGTTTCACTCAATTCAACCCTTGAAAATTTGCACTACCATAAGCTTGCTCATCTTCTATGTCTCCACTACTCAAAACATAGGCACACACAAATTAAGATGACTTTATGCAAGGTTGTAATGGGGTCAATATAAGGAAGGGGAATAATACAGAGATGACAAGTTAAATACCAAAGAGAATAAAAGAATATTGGGGATGAGTTCAAATAACAAGTATGAAAGTTTAACCCAAATCCATGTAATGCAAATTCTCTTTACATTTTTTCTTTTTTTTTAATTTTTTAATTTTTCTTCTATTTTTTTCTCACTTGGCCACTATTTCCTTTTTCACTAAACATTTTGCACACTAATTAGTACACTCTCACACTTGTTCAAGAACTCTTCTAATGAAAATGTCAATGCTCTCATATTCTCTAAAGTTAGGTAAAAATATGGTTTTCCATTTAAGACATGTAATGAGCTAAAAATAAGGAATGATCAAATAAGTTCAAGGGGGTTAATCAAGGAAATATATGTAAGATTGACTATTTGGCTAAAGTAGCTAATTCAAAAAAAATGTCTTAATCATGTTTATATATGCATGTGAAAATGTAGCCTAAAAAAAAGAATTAAAGCAAGTTCTAGAGTAACAAATTCTATGAGTGAAAATCACCTAAGAAAGAAGAGAATGACACAAATGTTCAATCCATTCATTAAAAAGCTCAAAGTCTCACTAGGTATACTTCTATCAAACTCTATCTACTAATTTAATTTCCATTACCAAACAAGTTAATCTCAAGATGAAAGATAATTTATTCACTTATTTTATAAACTTTTAACTTCAATTGATGCATGCTCACAACTTTCACAATTCTCAAAATTCCATTGGAAAGCAATTAAAAACACAATTTCTTATATTTTTCTTCTTTTAAAAAAATAGAAAAATAGAATTTTAAGATAAATTAAAACAAAAATAGAATTTAAAAATAAAAATAGAAAATAAAAATAGAAAATAGCAACAAGAAAATAAAAATAAATAGTAAATTTAAAAAAAATGTAAACATTAAAATTAAAAAAATAGTAAAACAAAAAAATAGAAGAATAGAATTTAAAACAGAAGCAATAAATAGATGTAAATTCTTCCCCTATTCTTCAATTCTGCATTGTCCTCAATATAAAGCTTAAAAAGTATTAAATCATCTATATCCCATAAATATCATCAACAAATCTAGGATAAGTAAAATAAATGAGAGAGGGAATAAACATCCTTATCAAGTGATGTAAATGGCCACTTGTTCTTGCACTTGAAGACCACAATTGTGTTGAAAACTACCTGAAACAAAGGAAACAAGAGTTAGTGAAGGGTTAGTGAATGGTTAGTAGTTAATTATACTCCTAATATGATTGATTAAACTTAGAATGATCCCCAGCAATGGTGCCAAAATTTGATAGCTGTCGAGACTATGAAATTAAATCAATTTATAAACTAATTCACCAAAATACTTGTAGTATAAGGTAAAATTGGGTTGAGCCCTTGGATCACTTTAATCAAGCAATCAAATTAACAGGTTAACAAGGGGAAAAAAGTTAGAGAATTAATTAACATAAACTATTTAAAAATTGTAAACATAATTAATTAAATAATCAATATAAGGAAATCAACTGTTCTTGAATTTAATCCATCCTTGATCACTAAGAATTCATTCAATTGCAACCAAGTTCTTAGCTTTAGATCACTTCAAGAAGCCTTAAGATGATAAATGAATTATCTACTAGATAAGTATATTGAATTTAATTAATCAAGGTTAAAGGAATTAAGTACCCATTTAATCCTAAATTAACTTTAAATCCATAATTTAACCAAGCTAAACAATCCATCAAACACCTTTGATGCATTGTTTAATCTCTTCCATTCAATTTCTAATCAGATTCTTGGTCTTAGATCACATCAAGAAGCCTTTGATGCATTGTTTAGTCTCTTTAATCCTCATTAACACGTGGTAATTACGCAATTATCATATTAACATCCAAAACAAATTAACCAATTCAATTTAGATTTAACAAAATCAAAATAAGTAAAGAGAAACTTAATTAACAAGTAAAAACAAAACTTGATTAACAAGTAAAGAGAAACTTGATTAACAATTAAATGTAAAACAATATAAATAATATCTCAAAATTAAACATCAAGATTGTCAATCCTTAGGATTGATTAAAAGGTTCTTGCCTCTCATCCATCATGGATGAGAGGGAAGAGAAACATAAAATAAAAAACCTAGAGAGAAGGGAGAAGAAGAAAGATGAAGAGAGAAAGTGCAAGCAAGAGCAGCTAGGAGAAAATTAGGATTGAGTTTCGTGGTTGCAACTACTGCTTAAATAAATATCTCTAAAATTAAAAATCCAAGTTTGTCCTCAGCTTAAGGTTAATCCTCTTTCTCTTAGCTTTAATTGGACACCTAATTTTCATAATTTGGGCTTAGAATGAGAGAGTTATGCCCAAAACATTTTTAACAGCTCTCTGAACCCGTCAGCCAACTTCAAAGGGTGAAAACACCATCAAAACGTCATAGTTTTGATAAGTGGCATTCACAATAAGTGAATATATATGTCTAAATTTTCAAATGGCACTAGTTTCAAGTCCATATCATACCTACGACCCAAATTAAGGCCTAATCTTTGCACATCGTCCAAGTTCGAGTGATAGCATCTCTGTTCTAACTTCGTGGCTCAATCTAACCCACTAGACATCTGATTAATGTTACCAAGTAGCTTCCAATACTCAAAAGAGGGGGTGAATTGAGTATAAAATTTTTCGCAAAACCTCTTTGTAAAAAAAAATAAATATTAAAACTTAATAAATAAATGCACAGAAGGAATGAGAAGAAGAAAAAAAAAGAACAGCGGAAAATAAATGTGCAGTAAATTAAAATTGCATAAAATAAAGAGATTGAGAAGAGAGAAGCAGGCACAGTATTTATCCTGGTTCGACCACTAACCCATTTGTGGTCTACGTCCAGTCCTCGAAACAAAAGCTGAGATTTTTCACTATGTATACAAGTTTCAATGGGAGCTTGCAACTGTTACATAAAATAGAGCACTTTTCACACACAGGAAAACTCTACCCTTGTGCTAAAGCTTCAGCCTGCAGGGATACCTCACCCTTATACAAACCTTGAGGGATACCTCACCCTCAATATAGAATAGCAGAAAGTAGATGAAGAGAAACTCTCACTCAGAGTAAATTATACAAATTGAAGTGCTAATGGAGCTCTCACAGAAATATCTCAAAGTTTTTAATCGAAAATAGAGCGTAGAAAATATTTTCAAGAGTTAGAACAAGTAGGAAATAATTCAGAGCATTAGGCACGTTTAGACGTGACCCAAGGCTCCTATTTATAGAGAAAATTAGAAGAAATAGTCGTTAGGTATAATTAAAACTCATTTAAACCGAATTAAAAATCTGTTTGTTTCCATATCAGTGTTCGTAAGCAACGTGTTTATTCGAATAGCTTAAGCTATTATTCAAATAACACTGTTCCTGAAACTAACATGAAAAAGCCATCTGATATGGGTTATTCGAATAACACTGTTAAAAAGAGTTCAGACAGAAAAGGTTTTATTTGAATAACGTTTGAGTTATTCGAATAATTCACTTATAAAAATAGTTATGAAAAACTCATTTATTCGAATAGCTATCCTGCTATTCGAATAGCATCTTTGAAAAACAAAAACTCGTGAAAGGGTTTATTCGAATTGAATAAGCTCTATTCGAATAAAATAATCCAAAACAGTTTTGGAGAAAATGTTTAAAGATACTAACTTTCTTTTAAAAACAAATTTTATCTTTTCTTTCAAAAATAGAGAGATATCAAAGTGAGCTCCGTACAAAAGATCATAAGTCCTAAAGCTATTCTTATATAAACTTGGACTTGGTCTTCCCATCATCTTCATTTAGTCTTCACTTTTGTTATCATCAAAACAAGTCTTCAAAGTCATATGTTCAAACACATTCTCCCCCTTTTTGATGATGACAAACTATTAATAAGAAAAGAGTTAGTGCATATAATTGGAATTCACAAAGAGGTATAAAAACTTACTCCCCCTCTTTAATTATAAGAGGTAATGTATATCAGATATGTGTGCAGCTCCCCCTTTCATTTTGAATCCAATCTCATTTTAAATTTACCTATTTTTTCTCAATTAAATTCAAATTTTTCTCCCTCTTTTGCCATAAGCAAAAAGGAGGGGTAAGTCTCATAAACAGATATTCAAGTATAAGTGCAAAAAGAGAACCAAAAAGCATACTCAGATTAATGTAAGAAGAAAAGACCATCAAATACTTTATTTATTCATTAACCAAAAGGATGCATATACAAAAGCTAGAAACAAATAAAGCACAAGAAAAAGACAAAGATCCTAAGATCTAAACAACTCTTAAAAGAAAGTATCCGGAGGCGGTGGTGAAGAAGCTGGTGCAGGAGCAGGTGAAGCAGATCGGAGGGCAGCAACCTCACGTTCAACACCTTTTATTCTATCAAATAGAATAGAGAAGGTATGTTCCATATAGGCTCGGTTATCATACAAAGTGGCCATGATCTGCTCTAAGGTAACTGGAGCAGGAGCAGTAGCAAGTGCATCAGCAGGTGCAGCAGGAGTGTCAGCAGGGTCGAACTCATCCTCGGCAACCTCATCTGGGTACACCCAGCCTTCATCGGTTTGGATCATCTTCATTTTGCGCGAGGTGTGGGAGTTGAAGACATTGTGATGAGTCAAGGCGATGGCTCGCTCAGTCTCTAAGACCTGAGGATACTTGCTGAGCAAGGTAGTGATGAGAATACCATAAGGCAAGTCAAATTTTTCCTTGCCCTTGACCCTCACCATGTGTTTCATGATAAACACAGACCAGTTGATCCTGTGACTATTCTTCAGGATCCAGAGCATGAAGATGTCATCTTCACTGAGATAGGCATAGTTCCCGCCGCGGGGTGCCAGAATGTGAGCAAAGGCGTAATGCAGAAGCCTATCTTGGCTCTTCAGCATGCCACCCTTGAGACCCTTGTCAGCCAAGGATAGACCAGGTTTCAGCAGGTCCTCAATTGCTTGAAGCTTGTTGAACTCCTCAAGGAAGTGGTTGTCATCATCTTCAACGAGTACGCCTATGAACTACAACCCAAACAGAGTCTGCCAGTCTTGCGGTGTGATCACAATGTTTTGATCGTAGACCTCGGAGAGAAGGTTCTGACCATCAAATGCCAAATTATAGATAAACATCTTCACCAGAGCTGGGTAGAGAGTGGCCCGGTGATAGCAGAGCTATAAAACCCCCTGGTTTTGCAGCAAGGTCAGAAAGTCAAAACCTCTGTGTTGCTGAAAGAATGAGAGGTCAAGATACTTAGGCTGGACAAGGTTATGCTCCCAAAAGTGCGTAATGAAGTGGGCACGGTGTTCTTCGTTAGATGAGAGCCTTCTCAAGTCAAGTGGATTGTTGCATGGAGCAGTCTTCATGCGTAGGAGCTTATTGGAGGAGGAGGCCATGGTGATTGGAGGTGTGGAAGAGAGAAAGATGACAGGAAGATGGTGGAGGAGAGTAGGAAAGAAAGAGGCATAGAGAAGGATAATAGAAAATATAAGAACAAAGACGTCTGGGCGCGCAGGGGTTATTTAAAGAGAGGCCCGTGTTTATTCGAATAAACAGAGGTTTATTCGAATAAACCTTGCATAGAAACTGAAAGGACAGGTGTTGAAAGAGAATTTCTGTTAGGGTTTATTCGAATAGAGGGAGTTTCTATTCGAATAGATTATCTGGGAAAGCCAAGCATTTTGGCAATCTAACAAGATTTGTTTGAATAACTATAGGGGTTATTCGAATAGACAGAAGGCTATCAGTCAAGGCTGATAAACCAAGGCTCTGGTTATTTGAATAGCCTGAGTTGTATTCGAATAGACAGAGGGCAAAGACTGAGACAGATAAACTAAGGGCTCTGGTTATTCGAATAGAATGAGATTTTTCGAATAGACAGAGAGCATATTAAACACAGGATTAACACAAAATCCAGTTTATTCAAATAAACTAAGTGTTATTCGAATAAAATTGATATCTAACACATTATTTGATAAGTTGTAAAGAATTTTATCTGAATAAAAACTCTGTTTATTCGAATAAAACTAACGAAAAGCACAGAAAAGCATACGTTCAAGAATTCAAGACAAAGCAATATATTCATGTGATTTAAAGATTAAAGAGAGATAATATTCAGCAATAAAACATGTAATCATATATTGGATTGATCAATTCTACCCAATTCTCCTCGAATATAAAAGAATGCTTCTTTTGCTAAGGGTTTAGTGAAAATATCTGCAAGTTGCTTAGTTGTTTCAATAAACTCAAGAAAGTAATCCCCTTTTTGTATATGATCTCTGATAAAGTGATGTCTTATCTCTATATGCTTTGTTCTGGAATGCAGAATAGGGTTCTTAGAGATATTTATTGCACTAGTGTTATCACATCTTATCAGGATGTGATCAAGCTGAAGACCGTAGTCTAAAAGTTATTGCTTCATCCATAGGATTTGAGCACAACAACTCCCTGCTGTAACATATTCAGCCTCAGTAGTAGACAAAGCCATACTATTTTGTTTCTTGTTATGCCAAGAAACTAAAGAACTACTAAGCAAGTGGCATGTCCCACTAGTACTCTTTCTGTTCAATTTGCACCCAGCAAAATCAGAGTTGGAATAGCCTATTAGGCTACATGAGGCATCCTTAGGATACTACAAGCCCATTTGAGAAGTGCCTACTAGATATTTCATTATTCGTTTAACAGCACTTAAATGAGATTCCTTAGGGTTTGCCTGATATCTAGCACACATGCATTTACTAAACACAATATCTGGCCTACTAGCAGTAAGATAAAGAAGAGATCTAATCATACTTCTGTATTTCGTTATTTCTACTGATTTACCTCCTTCATCTTTGTCTAAATAGCAAGAAGTACCCATTGGAGTGGCCATGTGTTTAGCGTTTTCCATTTCAAATCTCTTAAGCAATTCTTTGCAGTATTTGGTTTGACTTATGAATGTCCTTTTGTTCATTTGTTTGATTTGAAGTCCAAGGAAGAAATTCAGCTCTCCCATCATTGACATTTCAAATTCATTCTGCATTGTCTTAAAAAATTCTTTGCACAGGGATTCATTAGTAGCACAAAAAATAATATCATCCATATATATTTGCACAAGAAGAATATCATGCCTTTTATTTTTAATGAAAATGGTAGTATCGACTTTTTCTCTTGAAAAATCATTTTCTAAAAGGAACTTACCTAACCTTTCATACCAAGCTCTAGGAGCTTGCTTTAAGCCATATAAAGCCTTTTTAAATTTAAAAACATGGTTAGGTAGTTCATGATTTTCAAAACTAAGAAGTTGTTCAACGTATACCTCCTCTTGAATAAGACCATTTAGAAAAGCACTTTTGACATCCATTTGATATAATTTGAAATCCATAATGTAAGCATAAGCAAGTAACATTCTAATAGCTTCTAATCTAGCTACCGGTGCATAGGTTTCTTTATAATCTATTCCTTCTTCTTGATTATAACCCTTAGCGACCAGTCTAGCTTTGTTTCTAGTTATTAACCCATTTCATCAAGTTTGTTTCTAAAAACCCATTTAGTACCAATTATAGGGTGATAATTAGGTCTAGTAACTAATTTCCAAACTTGATTTCTTTCAAACTGATTTAATTCCTCATGCATAGCTAAGATCCAATGTTCATCATCAAAAGCTTCAATTAAATCCTTAGGTTCAATTTGAGAAACAAAGGCTAAGTGATTACAAGCATTTCTAAGAGAATTACGAGTACTTACACCTTTAGATACATCACCGATAATCTGATCAAGGGAATGATATTTTGAAGTTCGCCATTCTTTGGGAAGTTCCAAAGCTTATGGATCTTATTGTCTTTGTTTATCCTTTTGCTCCTTGATTTCTTTTTCTTGCTATTCAAATGTGTTTCCGCCAAGACTTCTGCAATATCATCAATAACAAGATCCTTTCTCGATCCATTTGGGTCAGTTTCATCAAATGCAATATGTATAGATTCTTCAATAATCATAGTTCTTTTATTATATATACGAAAAGCCTTACTATGATTTGAATAACTAAGAAATATACCTTCATCAAACTTAGCATCAAACTTGCCTAAGTTATCTTTTCCATTATTTAAAACAAAACATTTGCATCCAAAACATGAAAATGTGAGACATTTGGCTTTCTTCCCTTGTACAACTCATATGGGGTTTTCTTTAAAATAGGCCTTATAAGGGCCCTGTTCATTACATAACAAGCTG
Organism: Ormosia semicastrata; assembly: GCA_029884595.1. Classification (NCBI taxonomy): domain Eukaryota; kingdom Viridiplantae; phylum Streptophyta; class Magnoliopsida; order Fabales; family Fabaceae; genus Ormosia; species Ormosia semicastrata. The sequence continues at coordinate 784,131 of JAQQTO010000062.1, forward strand.
TACTTACAACATCAGCCCAAAAGTACTTAGGAAGAGCAGCCTTATTAAGCATAGTTCTCACAATTTCTTCTAAAGAACGATTTTTCCTTTCTAAAACTCCATTTTGTTGTGGAGTTCTAAGGGCAGAGAAATTATGCTTAATGTCATGCTCATCACAATGATTTTCAAAGACATTGTTTTCAAATTTGCCACCATGGTCACTTCTTATAGAAAAGATTTGAAAACCTTTTTCGTTTTGAATAACTTTGGCAAGTCTTTTAAAAGTTAGAAATGCATCATTTTTATTTGTAAGAAATAAAGTCCATGTAAACCTAGAAAAATCATCCACAATCACTAAAGTATAGTAATTTGCACCAAAGCTCATAGTTCTAGAAGGTCCAAATAGATCTATGTGCAAAAGTTGTAAAGGTCTAGTAGTTAAAACTATATTTTTTGCTTTAAAAGAGACCTTTATTTGTTTACCCTTTTAACATGCATCACATAATTTATCTTTTACAAAATTAAGCTTAGATAGTCCAATTACTAGCTCTTTAGATACCAACTTTTTTAAGTGATCCATGTGAATGTGTGCAATTCTCCTATGCCATAACCATGAATCATTATTCTTACTTAAAAGGCATTTCGCATCATTTGAAGATATATCATCAAGACTAATCATATAGATATTATTTACTCTATGACCAATGAATTTAGCATGCTTATCATTTTTATCTTCAATTATGCAACAATTTGAATCAAATATTACCCTATTTCCTTTATCACATAATTGGCTAATACTAAGCAAGTTATGTTTCAAGCCTTCAACAAGCAACACATTTTCAATAGAGGAGTTAGGGTTCTTACCGACTTTGCCGATTCCAAGAAATTTTCCTTTGTTGTTATCACCATAAGTAACGTGTCCATGATTCTTGGGAATAAACATGGTGAATTTTGAGTCGTCCCTAGTCATGTACTTGGAGCAGCCGTTATCGAGGTACCAATTTGAACTCCTGGCTTTCAAGTACACCTACAACACATGTTTAGTTTTTAACCTTTAGTACCCAAACTTTTTTGGGTCATTGTGTGTCAATTTTGAGTATAGTACCCTTGGGAACCCAAACCATTTTTGTTTCAATTTTTGTATTAATATTTTTCCTTGCATTACATATTGATGCACTATGTCCTTTCTTTCCACAGTAAAAACATTTAATAAAAGGACTACTTGAAACACTAGAATGCACAAGGAAATTTTTATAGAGTTTTTGTTGATTTTTCGGGTTATAACCTATCCCGGCTTTTTGAAAAATCACTCTTTTGTTACCAAGTGGCTTCCAGTACTCAAGAGGGGGGTGAATTGAGTATAAAACTTTTTCGCAAAATCTCTTTTTTTAATTAATACAAAAATCAAAAGCTTAATAAATAAATGCATAGAGGAGATGAGAAGAAGAAAAGAAACAATAAAGAACAGTGAAAAATAAATGTGCAATAAAATAAATTGCATAAAAATAAAGAGATTAGGGAAAAGAGAAGCAGGCATAATATTTATCCTGGTTCGACCATTAACCCACTTGTGGTCTACGTCCAGTCCTCGAAAGCTGAGATTTTTCACTAAGTATACAAGCTTCAATAGGTGCTTGCTACCGTTACAAAATAGAGCACTTTTCACACACACGGGGACACTCTACCCTTGTGCTAAAGTCTCGGCATGAGGATACCTCACCCTTATACAAACCTTGAGGGATACCTCACCCTCGATCTGAGAATATCAGAAAATAAAGATGAAGAGAAACTCTCACTCAGAGTAAGTAATACAAATTGAAGTGCTAATAGAGCTCTCACAGAAATATCTCAAAGTTTTTAAACAAGAAGAGCGTAGAAAATAGTTTTCACAAAAACAGAGTAATCAGAAAATAGTTTAGAATTATGGGCAATGAAAAACGTGACCCAGGCTTGCTATTTATAGGGAAAACTAGGTTAATTAGCCGTTGGGTATAATTAATAACAATTAACACGAATTTAAAAATCTTGTCTGTTTCCATATGCGTAAACAAAAGCTCCGTGTTTATTCGAATAGAGCAAAGGCTTATTCGAATAACACTGTTTATGAAAAACTCATTTGAGATGGGTTATTCGAATAACCAACCTGTTATTCGAATAACTCTGTTAAAACTAGAGTTTGTGAAAACGAACGATTATTCGAATAAAGACTCATCTATTCAATTAACGTGTTTAAAAGAAGTTCAGATAAAAAGAATCTATTTGAATAACGTATTAGTTATTCGAATAACTTATTTAAAGCACAGTTCTGAAAAACCTTGGTTATTCGAATAAGAGAAGGTTTATTCGAATAGCCACTTACAAAGCAGTTGACTGGAAAGCCTTGGTTATTCGAATAACAGTGTAGTTATTCGAATAACACCTTTTAGAGATCAAACCACGTGAGGATGTTTATTCGAATAGGCAAGGCCTTATTCGAATAACTCAGTTCCAAAAAAAGGTTTCTAAAAGATGTTTTCAAGGATACTGAGTTTAAAAACAATTTTTCTCTTTTCTTTCAAAAACAAAGAGATATCAATGTGAGCTTCGTACAATAGATCCTAAGTCCTAATGCTAATCAAATATAAACTCGGACTTGGTCTACATATCATCTTCATTTATTCTTCCCGTTTGTTATCATCAAAACAAGTCTTCAAAGGTAAGCATCCAAACACATTCTCCCCCTTTTTGATGATGACAAACTATCAATAAGACTGTCTTAATGTATATCAGATATGTGCGTAGCTCCCCCTTTCAATTTGAATCCAATCCTATTTTAAATTTACCTGCCTTTTCTCAATTAAAGTTAAATGATCAAATATTTCTCCTCCTTTTGTCATAAGCAAAAAGGTGGGGTAAGTCTCATCAAATATCAAAGTGCATAACAAGAGACATACTCATATCAAAAGATCAACAAGAAACATTATGTATTCATTAATATAAAGAGTCAAATACACAAGCCAGAAAATAAAACAACATAAAACAAAAAACAAACAGCCTACGATCAAAAGATCCTAAAAGTAAGCATCCAGAGGTAGTGGTGAAGAAGCTGGTGCAGGAGCAGGTGAAGCAGATCGAAGTGCCGCAACTTCACGTTCAACGCCTTCTATTCTGTCAAACAGAATAGAGAAAGTATGTTCCATGTACGCTCTGTTGTCTTGCAATGTTGCCAAGATCTGTTCCAGAGTGACAGGAGCAGGAGCAGCAGTAGGTACGTCAGCAGAAGCAGCAGGGGCAACAGCAGGAGCATCAGCAGGGTCGAGCTCGTCCTCAGCAACCTCATCTGGGTACACCCAGCCTTCATCGGTTTGGATCATCTTCATCTTCCGTAAGGTGTGGGCTCCAAAGACATTGTGGTGCGTCAGAGCAATGGCCCACTCAGTCTCCAAGACCTGAGGATACTTGCTTAGCAAGGTTGTGACAAGAATGCCATAAGGCAAGTCAGATTTCTCCTTGCCCTTGGCCCTCATCATATGCCTCGTGATGAACACAGGTCAGTTGACCTGATGGCCATTCTTCAAGAACCACAGCATGAAGACATCTTCCTCACTGAGGTAGGCGTAGTTTCCACCGCAAGGAGCCAGGATGTGAGCATAGGCGTAATGTAGAAGCCTATCTTGGCTCTTCGGCATTCCACCCTTGAGACCCTTATCGTGTAGAAATTTGTACTGGGTTTCGTGGGTCCTCAATCGCTTGAAATTTGTTGAAGTCTTCAAGGAAGGGCGTGTCACTATCTTCAACAAGGGCGCCGGAGAACTGCAGCCCGAACAAAGTTGACCAGTCCAGTGGTGTGATCACGATGTTCTGATCATATACCTCAGAAAAAAGATTTTGGCTGTTGAAAGCCAGATTGTAGAAGAACATCTTCACCAAGGCTAGATAGATGGTGGCCCGGTGAGAGCAGAGCTGAAGAACTCCCTGGTTTTGCAGCAGAGTCAGGAAGTCGAAGCCATGGTGCTGCTGGAAGAAAGAGAGATCCAGGTACTTGGGTTGAACTAAGTTTCACTCCCAGAAGTGGGAGATGAAGCGTGCATAATGCTCTTCGTTGGAGGAGAGCCTTCTCAGATCAAGAGGGTTGGTGCCTGGAGCATTCTTCATGCGAGGACGTTTGCTGGAGGAGGAAGCCATGGAGGTAAGGTGAGAGAGAGAGGAAAAGACGCAGAGGGTGAAAGGGTTGAGAAGAAGAAGTGAAGAGTAGAGAAGAGTAGAGAAGATGGAGGGTGAAAAGATTTGGGCGCGCAGGGGGTTATTTAAAGAACCCCGTGTTTATTCGAATAAACTGAGGTTTATTCGAATAAACCTTGCAGAAAAGCTGAATAGACAGGCGCACAGGAAACTGAAGAGGTGGGGCTGCTAGGGTTTATTCGAATAGGAAGGGTTCTATTCGAATAAAACAATTGGGAAAGCTAAGCATTTTGGCAAGCTAACAGGTTTTATTCGAATAACTATTAGAGTTATTCGAATAGACTGAGGCCAATCAGTCAGCACTGATAGAAATAGGTTCAGGTTATTCGAATAAAGAGGGATTTATTCGAATAAGCAGAGGGCAGAAAGAAACACTGATAAACGAAGGCTTCTGGTTATTCGAATAGGGAAGATGTTATTCGAATAAGCAGAGATGAAAAACACACAGGGTTAAGCAAAGGAATCAGTTTATTCGAATAAACTGAATTCTATTCGAATAAGGCTGATGTTCAACACAATTTAACAAGCAAAGAATGAGTTTATTCGAATAACGCTTTGCTTATTCGAATAAAAACTCACACAGAAGCATATATGTATATGAAATTGAAGGCATATAAGCATGATAATAAACAGCAATAAATAAGCAATTTAAATATTTGATTGATCAATTATGCCCAATTCTCATCGAATATAAAAGAATGCTTCTTTTGCTAAGGGTTTAGTAAAGATATCTACAAGTTGCTTAGATGTTTCAACAAACTCAAGAATGCAGTCCCCTTTTTGTACATGATCTCTGATAAAGTGATGTCTTATCTCTATATGCTTTGTTCTAGAATGCAGTATGGGATTCTTAGAGATATTTATTGCACTAGTGTTATCACATCTTATCGGGATGTGATCAAGCTGAAGACCGTAGTCTAAGAGCTGTTGCTTCATCCATAGGATTTGAGCGCAACAACTCCCGGCTGCAACATATTCAGCCTCAGCGGTAGACAAAGCCACACTATTCTATTTCTTACTATGCTAAGAAACTAGAGAACTACCAAGCAAGTGGCATGTCCCACTAGTACTTTTTCTGTCCAATTTGCACCCAGCAAAATCAGAGTCAGAATAGCCTATTAGGATACAAGAGGCACCCTTAGGGTACCACAAGCCCATTCGTGAAGTGCCTACTAGGTATTTCATTATACGTTTTACAGTACTTAAGTGAGATTCCTTAGGGTTTGCCTGATATCTAGCACACATGCATACACTAAACATAATATTTGGCCTACTAGCAGTAAGATAAAGGAGAGATCCAATCATACCTCTATATTTTGTTATTTCTACTGATTTACCTCCTTCATCTTTGTCTAAGTAGCAAGACGTGCCCATCGGAGTAGCTATGTGTTTAGCGTTTTCCATTTCGAATCTCTTGAGCAATTCCTTGCAGTATTTTGTTTGACTTATGAAGGTCCCTTCGTTCGTTTGTTTGATTTGAAGTCCGAGGAAGAAATTCAATTCTCCCATCATTGACATTTCAAATTCATTCTGCATTGACTTAGCAAAATCTTTGCAAAGGGATTCATTAGTAGCACCGAAGATAATATCATCCACATATACTTGCACAAGAAGAATGTCATGCTTTTTATTTTTAATAAAAAGAGTAGTATCGACTTTTCCTCTTGAAAAACCATTTTCCAAAAGAAACTTACTCAACCTTTCATACCAAGCTCTAGGAGCTTGCTTTAAACCATATAAGGCCTTTTTAAGTTTAAAAACATGGTTGGGTAGTTCATGATTTTCAAATCCTGGAGGTTGTTCAACGTATACCTCATCTTGAATAAAACCATTTAGAAAAGCACTCTTGACATCCATTTGATATAATTTGAAATCCATGATGCAAGCATAAACAAGTAACATTCTAATAGCTTCTAATCTAGCTACAGGTGCATAGGTTTCTTCATAATCTATTCCGTCTTCTTGATTATACCCTTTAGAAACCAATTTAGCTTTGTTTCTAGTTATTAACCCATTTTCATCAAGTTTGTTTCTAAAAACCCATTTAGTTCCAATTATAGGGTGATTATTAGGTCTAACAACTAATTCCCAAACTTGATTTCTTTCAAACTGATTTAATTCCTCATGCATAGCTAAGATCCAATGTTCATCATCAAAAGCTTCAATTAAATCCTTAGGTTCAATTTGAGAAACAAAAGCTAAGTGATTACAAGTATTTCTAAGGGAGTTACGAGTACTTACACCTTTAGATACATCACCGATAATTTGATCAAGGGAGTGATATTTTGAAGTTCGCCATTCTTTGGGAAGTTCCAAAGCTTGCGAATTTTCTTGTCTTAGTTTATCCTCTTTCTCCTTGATTTCCTTTTCTTTACTGTCCAAATGTGTTTCCGCCAAGATTTCTGCAACGTCATCAACAACAAGATCCTTTCTCGATCAATTTTGGTCAGTTTCATCAAATGCAACATGTATAGATTCTTCAATAGTCATAGTTCTTTTATTGTAAATGCGAAAAGCTTTGCTATGATTTGAGTAGCCAAGAAATATACCTTCATTAGACTTAGCATCAAACTTGCCTAAATTGTCTTTTCCATTGTTTAAAACAAAACATTTGCAATCAAAAACATGAAAGTGTGAGACATTTGGCTTTCTTTCCTTGTATAACTCATATAGGGTTTTCTTTAAAATAGGCCTTATAAGAGCCCGGTTCATTACATAACAAGCTGTACTTACAGCATCCGCCCAAAAGTATTTAGGAAGAGCAGCCTCATTAAGCATAGTTCTCGCCATTTCTTCTAAAGAACGGTTTTTCCTTTCTACAACTCCGTTTTGTTGCGGAGTTCTAGGGGTAGAGAAATTATGATTAATGCCATGTTCATCACAGTAATTTTCAAAAACATTATTTTCAAATTCGCCACCGTGATCACTTCTTATAGAGGAGATTTGAAAACCTTTTTCATTTTGAATAACTTTGGCAAGTCTTTTAAAAGCTAGAAATGCATCGTTTTTATTTGCAAGAAATAAAGTCCATGTAAACCTAGAAAAATCATCCACAATCACTAAAGCATAGTAATTTCCACCAAAGCTCATAGTTCTAGAAGGTTCAAAAAGATCCATGTGCAAAAGTTGTAAAGGTTTGGAAGTTGAAACTATATTTTTTGCTTTAAAAGAGACCTTTATTTGTTTACCCTTTTGACATGCATCACATAATTTATCTTTTATAAAATTAAGGTTGGGTAGACCAATTACTAGCTCTTTAGAGACCAACTTCTTTAAGTGATCCATGTGAATATGTGCAATTCTCCTATGCCATAGCCATGAATCATCATTCTTACTTAAAAGGCATTTCGCATCATTTGAAGATATATCATCAAGACTAATCATATAGATGTTGTTTACTCTATGACCAATGAATTTAACATGCTTGTCATTTTTATCTTCAATTATGCAATAGTTTGAGTCAAATATAACTTTATTTCCTTTATCACATAATTGGCTAATACTAAGCAAGTTATGTTTCAAACCCTCAACAAGCAGCACATTTTCAATAGAGGTGTTGGGGTTCTTACCGACTTTGCCGATTCCAAGAATTTTACCCTTGTTGTTATCGCCATAAGTGACGTGTCCATGATTCTTGGGAATAAGCATGGTGAATTTTGAGTCGTCCCCGGTCATGTGCTTGGAGCAGTGATAATCACATATTTTATTCATTAAGAAACCCTTATGTTTAGTCATTTACACTCTCCATATTCTTAATTGATTGAGTTTGGTATGATTTTGTGAGTTTGAACTCAAATTGGTCCTAATTGAATATTTTCAGCATTATTGAGATTTGACACTGTTTCTGTATTTTGGCCATAACTTGAGTTCCTGATATCTGATAATCATGAATTTTACCTTGTAGGAAAGATAAGAGGAAGCTCTACAACTTTGATGAGAGCTCGAAGTCCTAAACAGATGTCTAAGGGACCTAAGTTTACATGGAAGTCAGAATACGGGTTCTGTCACTAGAATCCGAATGGTGTGCACTCATAAAATCATATCTCAAGCTGTAATAATGGAGATGGGCTGAAATTTGGATAGTTGATAGTTAAGATCCAAATAAACAACTTTCATGAAGAACACTTTTTGAAAAAATGAAGTCTAATGGGTCTGTTTGAGCTTGCAAGTCGGAACAGAGGTGCTGAAGTTGGGTTTGAGCAACCTGCGGTATTTGGGTCATATCTTGGGCTGTAGGAAGCCAAATTGGACGATCCAGATATGCATGTTATAGCCAAGACAAAGATCTACAACTTTCATGAAGAGTACTTTTCATGGGTTTGAAGTATAGTTGGTTATTTTTGGCTTCCAAGTCAGACAAGAAAATTTTCGTCACTCACCAACCCTCTCAACTACTTCACTCACCAACCCTCTCAACTACTCCACTCACCAACCCTCTTAACTACTCTACTCACCAACCCACTCATCCACCCACTCCCTTTTGTCATTTTGTTACCCTAGACTTCTATAAAAGGCACCATTGGTTATCATGAAAGACACAAGTTGTATTCTCCTTCATTTCTCTCATAGTTTCTTCTTGTTTTTTTATAGTTTCTCATAGCTTTTGTATATTTTGATGCTCCCCTTGGTGGTAATGGAGGGCTAAGCTACTTTCGGTCAATTTAGAACTCTTGAAGAGATTGTGGTTTGGATTCTTGAGACCTTGGTTATGTATTGTATTTGATTTGTAATTGAATTCCTCTTTTCTTCTTCTCTTTTTCTTCTTCTTGATCTTGAATGCATGAATGGTGATTCTATTTATGTTGATTTGATTTGATCTTGGTTTAAGATTTAGATTTGTGATGAAACTTAGAACTGATTGATCTAAACTAATCACATAAATGAAGATTGAGATTTGTGATGAAACTTAGAACTGATTGATCTAAATTAATCACAGAATTGAAAAGGTTAGGTTACTGATTTGTGCCTAAGTTAATTGAATTCGGTACTTGAAATTAACATAGATCTTCATGAATTGTGTGATTACAGATTTGTATTTATCACTTGTTAATTGAATTCTAGACGATCGTCTAGTATGAATTCTGGATTTGATGCAGAGATCTCGGTTAGATCCAAATTAACAATTCAATTGCGCTTCAAGTGTTCTATAAAGGGTCTATGATTGAATCCACCCAATCTTGGATAGGTTTCTAAATTGACTGCTCTTTAATTGTTATTTCTTCCTTTAATTTTGATAAGTACGATCTGAAACTGTCAAACCCCCCTTTGCTAACTTTCACTTGATTTGATTAAATTGCATCTACAATCCTCGTGGAGATGATCCGGTGTTGTCACTGTGCTACAAGCTTAGGTAATAACTTCGGTTATAATTTTGACTGAGTTCGGCGCTCGTCAAAATTTTGGCGCCGTTGCCGGGGATTAGTAAGTGTAATATTTTCATTTTAAGTGTTTTTACTAACTTTTGCTTTTTATTAACTTTTCTAACATTTTTATCCATTGTCTAGTATATTTTGCTTATTTATTTGTTTTTTTTGTGATGCATGACTAGATCCGAGCCTGATAACTTGGTTGACTTTGATCCTGAGATTGATAGAACCTTGCATAAGTTGATTAGAGCTCGTAGGCCAAGTGCAAGAATTACTTCTGAATTTGATCTTAATATTGGGAGTAAACTTGAGATCTTGAATAATTCTAAAACCATGGCTAATAACATACAGAATAGAACTCTTAAGGAACTTGCTGCTCCTGATATAACTAACCAGTCTTTGTGTATTCAATACCTAGATCTTGATGCTGATTTTGAGTTAAAATCTGGATTGATACATTTGTTGCCCAAGTTTCACGGTTTTGCAGGTGAGGATCCCCATAAGCATCTAAAGGAGTTCCATGTGGTTTGTTCAACCATGAAGCCATATGGGATCTCAGAAGAGCACATCAAGCTGAGGGCATTTCCTTTCTCACTTGCTGATACAGCCAAGGATTAGTTATTTTATCTTTCACCAGGTTCAGTAACAAGTTGGACTGATATGAAGCGGTTGTTCTTAGAGAAAATTTTCCCTGCCTTTAGAGCTACTGCCATTAGAAAAGATATTTGTGGCATAAGACAAATGACAGGAGAGACCTTGCATGAATATTGGGAAAGATTCAAAAAACTGTGCTCGAGCTGTCCTCACCACCAAATCACCGATCAACTCTTAATTCAATATTTCTATGAAGGCTTACTGCCAAATGATAGAAGTATGGTGGATGCTGCCTCTGGAGGAGCCTTAGTAGACAAGACCCCTGCAGTAGCGAGAGATTTGATAGCAAACATGGCAGCCAACACCCAACAATTTGGCACACAAATTATTACCTCAACCAGAGGAGTCAATGAGATTCAATCATCTCATGTAGACCAACAGAGAATAGAACACAGACTTGATGAATTGACTTCTTTGGTGAGGCAGTTAGCAGTGGGACAACAAGCACCAATGCAGATGGCTGCAACTGTGTGTGGCATTTGCTCTTGTTCATCTCATCCTACTGATGCATGCCCCACACTTCAGGATGGTGGTTCTATTTTTCCAGAGCAATCTGTTGCAGCAGCTGGTATTTTTCCTGGTAGACCCCAATATCAGCAATCACAGCAGCAGCCCAGATATGATCCATTTTCTAATACTTATAACCCTGGCTGGAGGGACCATCCTAACTTGAGATATGGGAATTCTGGTCAGCAACAACAACCCCAACAAAGAAGAAGAATTTAGATACCAGTCGTAGGTCCTAGCAACAAATACCAACCACCCGCATTCGACAACAACAACCGTGCAACCACGTGCAAGTGCCCCTCATGTTGCCAAGTCCAAGAACCACTCCATCCGAGCCATCATTGGAAGATTTGATGAAACAGATGGCTACAAATAATATTCAGTTCCAACAAAATATCAATGCCACCATTCAGAACCTGCAAACTCAGATTGGGCAGCTGGCTACCACCGTGAGTGAATTGAAAAGCCAAGGATCGAACCATTTGCCTTCACAAATAGTCAACAACCCAAGAGGCAATGTAAGTGCCATTAGCTTGAGAAGTGGCAGAGAAGTTGACGGTCCTACTCCACCACAACCTGAACTACAAGTGCAAAGAACCGAAGGTGACCAGAAATGAAGAAAGTGGATAGGTCAGTCCAAAAATCTGTGACACAGAAGAAATGTGCAGAGAATTCAAATTTGGCCATTCCACTACCTTTTCCAAATAGAGTCACCCAGTCCAAGCATATTGCGCAAACAAAAATAGAAAGAGAAGTCATGGACACATTCAGGAAGGTGGAAATCAATATTCCCCTCCTTGATGCAATCAAGCAGATTCCTAAGTATGCCAAATTCCTCAAAGAGTTGTGTACTCATAAGAGAAGACTTAAAGGTACTGAGAGAATAAGCATGGGCAGAAATGTTTCTGTAATGATTCTACCAAGCATGCCACAAAAATGCAAAGATCCTGGAACTTTCATAATTCCTTGCACGATAGGTAACTCCAAATTTGAACATGCAATGCTAGACTTGGGTGCCTCGATTAATGTCATGCTTATGTCAATATATCAGTCCTTGAACATTGGCACTTTGCAACCTACTGGTATAGTGATTCAGTTGGCAAATAGGACCACTGCTCATCCTGCAGGAGTGCTGGAAGATGTGTTAGTGTGGGTGAATGAGCTGATTTTCCCAGCGGACTTCTACATTCTGGACATGGAAGATGAGTCTTCAACAAATCATGCTCCATTGATTCTAGGAAGACCATTCCTCAAAACAGCCAAAACCAAGATAGATGTGCATGCTGGCACCCTTTCTATGGAATTTGGTGAAGATGTGGTACAGTTTAACATTTTTGATGCCATGAGACATCCCTTTGAGGAGCATTCAGTTTTTCATGTTGATGTGATTGAAATGCTGGTTGATGATACTTATGCTGATATGAGTGCTGAATTCCCTGATATTATTAACTTTCTGGATTCTGTCACTTGTGATATATGTGTTAGCTGTGATACTGAACCATGTGCTGAGATTTATGCAGTTATGAGTGATGATGCAGGTGCTTATTTGACTGATGCAGCATATGAAAATATGAGTCAAAATTATGTCGAATTTAATGCTGCTAAGTTGCTTGTTTCAAATAGCTTGCTGCCGTCTATTATGCATCCCCCATCCTTAGAGCTAAAGACTTTTCCAGACCACCTTAAATATGCATATTTGGAAGATGGTGAGAAGCTGCCAGTGATTGTCGCTAAGAATCTACAACCTGAACAAGAAGAAAAATTACTGCAGGTTTTGAGGAAGCATAAGCGGGCCATCGGATGGACACTTGCAGATATTCCTGGTATTAGTCCCTCCACATGTATGCATAGGATTTTATTGGAGGAAGGTACCAAGCCAGTGAGGCAGCCCCAAAGGAGACTAAATCCCCTGATTCTGGATATGGTGAAGAAGGAAGTGACCAGTGCAAGTGGTTCTAAAGAAATCTAGAGTCATAATAATTACAAATCAGAACAATGAGCTCCTACCCACAAGAATCCAGAACAGTTGGCAGGTGTGCATTGATTATAGGCGGCTTAACCAGGCCACTAGGAAAGATCATTTTCCATTGCCTTTCATTAATCAGATGTTGGAGAGACTAGCTGGCAAGTCGCATTACTGTTTCTTGGATGGATATTCGGGCTATTTTCATATTCATATAGCCCTAGAAGACCAAGAGAAGACCACTTTCACCTGTCCATTTGGAACATTTGCATACAGGAGAATGCCCTTTGGTCTGTGCAACGCACCGGGAACCTTTCAAAGGTGTATGGTCAGTATCTTCTCTGAATTTTTAGAGAGTTGTATAGATGTGTTTATGGATGATTTTACTGTCCATGGCTCTTCCTTTGATGCATGTTTGGATAGTTTGGATCGGGTTTTGCATAAGTGCATTGAAACTAACCTTGTCCTGAATTTTGAGAAATGTCATTTCATGGAGAACAGGGTATAGTTTTAGGGCATATAGTATCTAGCAAGGGTGTTGAGGTAGATCCTGTAAAAATAGATGTCATTTCATGCCTATCTTACCCCACATGCGTGCGGGAGGTTCGTTCTTTCCTTGGTCATGCAGGTTTCTATCGGCGGTTCATAAAGGATTTTAGCAAAATTGCCCTTCCACTGTCCAACTTGTTGCAAAAGGATGTAGAGTTTCACTTTGACCAGAGATGTAAGGATGCCTTCAATCACTTGAAGCAAGCATTGACCATTACACCTATCATCTAGCCACCAGATTGGACACTCCCATTTAAACTCATGTGTGATGCCTCTAATTATGCATTGGGGGCTGTCCTTGCACAGAGAGTCGGCAAAGTACCTCATGTCATTTCCTATGCTTTGAGGACTTTAGATGCTGCACAAGCCAACAACACTACAACCGAAAAGGAACTTTTAGCAATTATTTTTGCTTTAGATAAATTTCGATCATATTTGCTTGGTTCTAGAGTGGTTGTATTTTCAGATCATGCAGCTTTGAAGTTTTTCCTAAAAAAGCCCGATGCAAAGCCTAGGTTGATTAGGTGGATGTTGCTCTTACAGGAGTTTGATATTGATATCAGAGATAAGAGTGGAGCAGAGAACCTGGTGGCAGATCACTTGAGTCGGATTGAGAGAGAGGCAGATTCTTCTCCTATCCATGATGTCTTCCTTGATGAGCAAACTTTTCAAGCTGCAAGGTAACACTCCTTGGTTTCTTTGATTTGATAAATTTCTTAGTTCTTTGGTGTTTTCCCGCACATTTTATTAGGGCTCGATTGATAAATTGAAGAGTGAGTCAAAATATTATGTGTAGGACGACCCTTATCTGTGAAAATTTTGTAGTGACCAAATCATTAGGAGATGCGTGCCTGATAATGAATTCCATTCTATTCTTAGCTTTTGTCAACTTGCATGTGGCAGTCATTTTGGTCCCCAAAGGACTGCTAGGAAAGTTTTGGAATCTGGATTATATTGGCCCACTCTATTTCATGATGCATATGTGTTTTGTAAATCTTGTGATCAATGCCAAAGAACAGGAAACACTTCTCGAAGGAATGAGATGCCCCAGAAATCCTTATTGTTTTGTGAGATTTTTGATGTATGGGGTATTGATTTTATGGGACCTTTTCCTATTTCTTTTAGTTTTGTTTACATTTTGCTAGCTGTTGATTATGTATCCAAGTGGGTGGAGGTGAAAGCTACTCGAACTGATGATTCCAAAGTTGTTGTGGATTTTGTTAGATCACAGATTTTCTGCAGGTTTGGAGTTCTGAAAGCTATCATTAGTGATCAGGGTTCGCACTTCTGTAATCGGAGCATGGAAGCCTTGATGAAAAAGTATAGAGTTCTGCACAGAGTTTCTACACCTTACCATCCCCAGACTAATGGGCAAGCCGAGGTTTCCAACAGAGAGATCAAGCAGATACTTCAGAAGACAGTTCAACCTAATAGAAAGGACTAGAGCAAGAGGCTTGAGGATGCTTTATGGGCTTACCGGACTGCTTATAAGACACCAATCGGGATGTCTCCGTATCGGATTATTTTTGGAAAAGCCTGCCACCTGCCGGTGGAAATTGAGCATCGTGCATTTTGGGCGGTGAAAAGGTGCAACTTGGACCTAGATCAAGCAGGTATGGAGAGGAAGCTGCAGCTGCAGCAATTGGAGGAGATCCGCTTGGAGGCTTATGAAAGTTCCAAACTTTATAAGGAGAAGACCAAAGCCTTCCATGATAAGTTGATTCCGAGGAAAACATTTGAGATTGGTCAAAAGGTTCTCCTCTATAACTCCCGCCTCCGACTCATGCCTGGCAAATTAAGGTCTAGATGGGATGAACCATTTATTGTTACTAAGGTTTTTCCTTCTGGTGCTATTCAGATTAAAAGTGAGGTCACTGCCAAAGCTTTCATTGTAAATGGACACCGCTTCAAACAGTATCATGAACTTCTAGAAAATGCAGAAATAGAGGTAATGAACCTTCTCTATCCGCATTATGAATAAAAAAAAAGAGAAAAAAAAAACAGCTGTGTGCCCGACAATGAGGTAGGTAGTGCCATTAAATTTTATCACTCGGAAGCATGTGGAGGTCATTTTTTTTCTTCTTCAGTGACAACATCTGCGAAAATCTTGCAGTATGGATTTTATTGGCCTACTTTGTTCAAGGTCTGTTACACTTTTTGCAAAAGCTGCAGAAATTGGTCAAAAAAGTTCTACTTTGAGATTATCATTTGCACCTACTCCTTGGAAAATTGAGATCTAGGTGGCGCGGTTCTTTTGTTGTCAAACACGTGGGGCCGTAGATATTGAGGATCCTAGGAATGGTAATGCGCTTAAAGTTAATGGACAAAGACTCAACCATTCCTGGAAAATCAAGTTCTTGAGTTCTTTGTGTTGCCGGTTAAGTGGCAGATACGGTACTTCGTGACTCTCAAGTCGGTTTATTTTTCAGTTTCCCAAAATTACTGAACCCTTCTTCTCCTTTAAAATGGATGTCATTCTTTCAAACCTGAGCAAACATTTTCCTTCTCTTCCTCAAAATGCTCTGAGAACAATCTACAAAGTTCGATGTGAAAGATTGAGACTATTAATGCACAAAGGTATACCAAAAGATGTACGCTGGATAATTGAAGCAAAGGTCCGATTAGCAGGTGAGTCCTCAATTTCATTTAACTCATATATGCCCGGTCTTGGAAGAAGTTCATATTCTAAAAGGAAAAGAGCAAAAAGGTTACAAGTCTGTCACAAATGTGGACGATGGAACTATAACAAGTGATGTCGTACTTTGGGGATGGTTTCCGCAAATAGAGAAGATAAAATTTTCTTCATTAAGAATGGACTGAGTAAGGAGTCATTAGATGATATCTTATTGACTCTTGAGACGCATTCTTGTGGATTGGTGCATCGTGAAATTCTTAAATTGTGGAATCTCTTCAAGGATGAAGAAAAATGCTACGATCTTGGGAATCGACTCTAAAAGACCACTGTTTGCCAATTTATAAGAAAATTGGATGGGAAGCTTATCCTCGACTCATAGAAGACGTTTAAGTCATATCTTGGATGTTAAACCGAGAGAGGCGGATGTGAGCCATATCCACAAACAATCTGTACGTATCATCCTCTTCTTCTTCTTCATGTCATCTTTAAAAAAAAAACAAAAAAAAAACAAAAAAAATAAAAAAAAGAAAGAAAAGATTCTGTGTTTCTTAAATTCAACCTTTTCTGACAACCGTCAACCTACCCTTATAGGTGCAATTATTTCCCTTTCCATTCTTTTTATTTAAACACTCCATTTTCTCTATTTTCTTTCAACTTAGAAACACTCAAAGAAAGGAAGAGTATAGAATGCGGCCTTCTATTCGTAACCTAAAAAACGTCTATGTTTTTTGTGGGTCGAGTTATGGGAAGGGATTAGAGTTTGTAAACACAGCTAGCACTCTTGGTCGATCACTTGCTGCGAGGAATATTCATCTTGTATATGGGGGAGGTTGTCGTGGGTTAATGGGGGCTGTTTCACTTTCTGCTTTTATAGGAGGCAGTCAGGTTTTGGGTGTTATTCCTAAACCTTTAGCTGAAAATAGCATCACTGGAAAGACAGTTGGAGAAGAAATTCAGGTAACATCTATGCATGGACGAATGAAAACAATGGTTGACAATTCTGATGCATTTCTTGTCTTACCAGGTGGTTTTGGTACTTTAAAAGAAATTTTTCAAATTGTCTCTTGGGCCGAACTAAACATCCACCATAAACCCATTGGTTTGTTGAATGTTAATAATTTCTTTGATCTTTTGTTATCTTTTCTTGACAAAGCTGTGGAACAGAAATTTATCACTCCTTTGACAAGACAACTTCTTATCTCTGCCTCCACTATTGATGAGCTCATTGCTAAATTAGAAGCTTTTGAGTATGTACCTGATAAGGTATTGGCTCAGATAGATTGGTCAACAGGAAGCAGCGAAGGAAGTAACAAGAAAAGAAAGCCAAATCTGGAACTTCATCTTTAATGAGTTTGATTTTATTGTATTTTGTTTTTGTTTAAATTTGTGTCAGCTTTCTTCAACAAGTAATATCTTCTATCCTTTACTCATCTATATTTTAACATTGAGGACAATGTTGTGATCTAGTTGGGGGGGGGGGAAGGATAGTTGACCCAAAAAAAAAATTGTTGTTGTTTTGTTTGGAAAGCATGATATGATTATCATGGACTTATTAAACTAATTAGTGATGGCAGAGTAAGGAGTAATTTTACTCTTGAGACGCATCTTAATTGGTGGCAGAGTAAGGAGTTTTTTTTTTTAGGTAGTAATTAATTAGTATTAAATTGTGGAAGTACTAAAGTTTTATTATTTGATTTCTTTTCAGGGTCTGATACGGCACTGACAGTGTGCTTCTTTTCTGTTTAGCGTTGATTCACTTCTTATCAGGTTATGTTGCTCTTTTCTATATCTCTCTTTCACATTGAGGGCAATATTATATTAAGTATGGGGGAGAGATTTTAGCATTTTTGTTGTTGTTTTGTTTAAAAAAAAAAGGGTTCATTGCATGATTGAATAACTTTTCTCCCTTCTTGAACTAATATGCTTGGTGATGGATAATTGAATTGATGAATTGAGTTTGATGGATGCATACCTTGTGAGATTTTGAGCCTAATGGATGGATTTAACATTTATGCCATTCTCTTCTTTCTTGTGTGATTTTCACTCATGTTAATGACCACTCTAGAACTTGCTTTGATTCTTTTTGAGGCTACATTTCACTTGCATGCATGAATATGATTGAGGCCCTCTTTCTTAATTAGCTAGTTTAACCAAATAGCTAACCTTGTTTTCAATATGATATTAAGCACTCTTTTGACTTCTTGAAAATTCTCTGATTCTTGCCAACCTTGTATATTTTCCTTTACTTAACCCCTTTGAGCTTATTTGACCATTCCTTGTTTCTAGCTCATTATGTGCCTTAAATGAAAAATCGTGTTCTTACTTACCTTAGGGAATAAAAGAACATTAGCTTGGTTAATGGATGAGTTTTTGAACAAGTGTGGGGGTGTGTGTACAAAATAGTTGTTGAAAAAGGAAAGAGTGCCTAAAAAAAAAGAGGAAAAATGTATGTATATAGTTAGTTATGTTCATATATATATATAAAAAAAAAGAAAAGAAAAGGATTGGGAAATGAATATGTAAAGGGATATACATTAGAGTTGGGATGAACTTTTATACTTGTTATTTGAACTCAGCCCTCATTTGCTTTTATTCCCTTTGGGATTTATCTTCTCATATCTATTTTATCCTCTTCTGTTACCTTGACCTCACTATAACCTTGAATAAAGTCCTCATGATTTGTGTGTGCATGTGTTTTGAGTAGTGAAAAAGTAGAAGATAAGCAAGCTTATGGCAGTGCAATTTTCATGGGTTGAATTGAGTGAAATACCTACCTTTAAAACACTTGAGAGATTGAGAGGGAATCTTGTGAAGATCTATCATTCTCGATTCATATTGAAGATACCTTGCTTGTTGGTTTGAGATATGGAGAATTGTTAACTCATGAATGTTTTGATCCCTTGAACCTTTGGTTGTTCTTCTTAATTGTAAAATTTTGGGCTCTTGAATGTCGTTGGAATTTAAATTAATCTCTTATGTCCTTATTTTGGTCTTGAGTTTTGCCCAGGAGTGCAAAAAGTTAAGTGTGGAGGAATTTGATAATCACATATTTTATTTATTAAGAAACCCTTATGTTTAGTCATTTACACTCTCCATATTCTTAATTGATTGAGTTTGGTATGATTTTGTGAGTTTGAGCTCAAATTGTTCCTAATTGAATATTTTCAGCATTATTGAGATTTGACACTATTTCTGTATTTTGGCCATAACTTGAGTTACTGATATCTGATAATCATGAATTTTACCTTGTAGGAAAGCTAAGAGGAAGCTCTACAACTTTGATGAAGAGCTCGAAGTCCTAAACAGATGTCTATGGGACCTAAGTTTACATGGAAGTCAGAATACAGGTTCTGTCACTAGAATCCGAATGGTGTGCACTCATAAAATCATATCTCAATCTGTAGTAATGGAGATGGGCTGAAATTTGGATAGTTGATAGTTAAGATCTAAATAAACCACTTTCATGAAGAACACTTTTTGAAAAAATGAAGTCTAATGGGTCTGTTTGAGCTTGCAAGTCGGAACAGAGGTGCTGAAGTTGGGTTTGATCAACCTGCGGTATTTGGGTCATATCTTGGGCTGTAGGAAGCTAAATTGGACGATCCAGATATGCATGTTATAGCCAAGACAAAGATCTACAACTTTCATGAAGAGTACTTTTCATGGGTCTGAAGTATAGTTAGTTATTTTTGGCTTCCAAGTCAGACAAGAAAATTTCGTCACTCACCAACCCTCTCAACTACTTCACTCACCAACCCTCTCAACTACTTTACTCACCAACCCTCTCAACTACTCTACTCACTAACCCTCTCAACTACTCTACTCACCAACCCACTCATCCACCCACTCCCCTTTGTCATTTTGTTACCCTAGACTTCTATAAAAGGCACCATTGGTTATCATGAAAGACACAAGTTGTATTCTCCTTCATTTCTCTCATAGTTTCTTCTTGTTTCTTCATAGTTTCTCATAGCTTTTATATATTTTGATGCTCCCCTTGGTGGTAATGGAGGGTTAATCTACTTTCGGTCAATTTAGAACTCTTGAAGAGATTGTGGTTTGGATTCTTGAGACCTTGGTTATGTATTGTATTTGATTTGTAATTGAATTCCTCTTTTCTTTTTCTCTTTTTCTTCTTCTTGATCTTGAATGCATGAATGGTGATTCTATTTATGTTGATCTGATTTGATCTTGGTTTAAGATTAAGATTTGTATGAAACTTAGAACTGATTGATCTAAACTAATCACATAAATGAAGATTGAGATTTGTGATGAAACTTAGAACTGATTGATCTAAATTAATCACAGAATTGAAAAGGTTAGGTTACTGATTTGTGCCTAAGTTAATTGAATTCGGTACTTAAAATTAACATAGATCTTCATGAATGGTGTGATTGTGGATTTGTGTTTATCAATTGTTAATTGAATTCTAGACGATCGTCTAGTATGAATTCTGGATTTGATGCTGAGATCTCGATTAGATCCAAATTAACAAATCAATTGCGCTTCATGTGTTCTACGAAGGGTCTATGATTGAATCCACCCAATCTTGGATAGGTTTCTAAATTGACTGCTCTTTAATTGTTATTTCTTCCTTTAATTTTGTTAAGTGCGATCTTAAACTGTCAAACCCCCCTTTGCTAACTTTCACTTGATTTGATTAAATTGCATCTACAATCCTCGTGGAGATGATCTGGTGTTGTCACTGTGCTACAAGCTTAGGTAATAACTTCGGTTATAATTTTGACTGAGTTCGGCGCTCGTCAAGCAGCCGCTATGAAGATACCAATTTGAACTCCTGGCTTTCAAGCACACCTACAACACAAGTTTAGTTTTTAACTTTTGGTACCCAAACTTTCTTGGGTCCTTGTGTGTCAGTTTTGGATATAGTACCCTTGGGAACCCAAACTATTTTCGTTCCAACTTTTGTATTTATATTTTTCCTTGCATTACATGTTGAAGCACTTTGTCCTTTTCTTCCACAGTAAAAACATTTAATAAAAGGACTACTTGAAACATTAGAATGCACAAAGAAATTTTTATAGAGTTTTTGTTGATTTTTCGGGTTATAACCTATTCCGGCTTTTTGAAAAACCACTCTTTGTCTTCCTAATAAAATATTTAAGTTATCCCTTCCAAAGGTGAATTTAGAAATAGTGTTCTTTAGATCTTCGTTTTCTTTTTCAAGTGTATGACATGAAAAACAAAATGACGAAGTAGAAGCATGTGAAGAATGATTTGTGCATGCATCAATGATTCCTAAAGTTTCATTTTCAATTTTTAATTCTTCTATTTCTTTATTTAAAGCAATAATTTGATTTTCTAAAGAAGAAATCGTTTTCTTAGATGAAGAAATAATTTTTGTAAGTTTTAAAGATTCTTCATGTAGTTCCTCAAAAGCATCTTGTAACTCATCATAAGAGGGCAATAAAGTATTAGAACTTACCTCGTTTTCACTTTCTTCTTCATCTCCTTTTGCCATGAGACATAGTTGAGCCTCTTCGCTAACCGAAATTTGTCAATTGAGTCTATGTCGTTTTCATCCCACGCTATGTAGGCTTTTCTTCCTTTTCTTTCTTTGAAGGGTTTCTTTTCAAACTTTCTCCTTCTTCTTCTTTTGATAAACAGACACTCCATTTTCATGTGACCAGGTTTGCCACATTCATAGCAAGTTAGGGTTGATGAAGTTCCTTCGCCTTTGAAGTGAGTCTTTTTCGGAGGGAAGGGAGGTCTTCTTTGCGTTCCCTTTTTCCTGAGAAATTTACCAAATCTTTTAACCAACAAACTCAGATTTTCTTCACTTACCTCTATGTTCTCTGAACTTTCTTCATTTTCTTCATCATCATTGTCGAATGTTGATGAAGTAGCTTTGAGTGCTATCCCTTTTTTCTTTTTATCATTTTCTTTGCTTTGGCTTAATCTGCTCAACTCCAACTCGTGCTCATGAAGTTTTCCAAAGAGGGTAGCTAAAGTCATTATGGACAGATCCCTCGATTCAGATATTGCTGTCACTTTGGGTTGCCAAATCCTGCTAAGACATCTCAAAACTTTGTTAATCAAATCTTCATTAGAAAAGCTTTTGCCTAAAGATGCAAGATGATTAACTATGTGGGTGAACCTATTTTGCATTTCCTGAATGCTTTCTCTTTGGTTCATTCTGAATAATTCATATTCACGAGTTAGAGAATTTATTCTCTATCTCTTAACTTCACTAGTACCCTCATGGGTAACTTGCAAAGTATCCCACATTTCTTTAGTAGTTTTACAATTTGGAATTCTAAAAAATTCATCATATCCCAAAGCAGTAGTAATAATATTTTTGGCTTTTAAATTAAATTGAACTTTTCTTTTGTCTTCATCAGACAATTTATTTCGTGGTGTTTCGGTTCTTACACCATCGACCTCATATGTGGGTATAAAAGCGCCATTTTCGACAGCATCCCAAACATCTAGATCAATAGCTTCGATGAAGATTTTCATTCTTTCCTTTCAATATGCGTAACCATCCTCATTGAAAAAGGGTGGTCGGTTTATGGAGGATCATTCTGAAAAACCATTTGAAGAAGCCATATACTCTTGAAGCTGTTAAGCTCTTTATACAAGAGTCTAGCTCTGATACCACTTGTTACCAAGTGGCTTCCAGTACTCAAGAGGGGGGGTGAATTGAGTATAAAACTTTTTCGCAAAATCTCTTTTTTTAATTAATATGAATATCAAAAGCTTAATAAATAAATGCACAGAGGGGATGAGAAGAAGAAAAGAAACAATAAAGAACAAGTTGAAAAATAAATGTGCAATAAAATAAATTGCATGAAAATAAAGAGATTAGGGAAAAGAGAAGCGAGTACAAGTATTTATCCTAGTTCGACCACTAACCCACTTGTGGTCTACGTCCGATCTCGAAAGCCGAGATTTTTCACTAAGTATACAAGCTTCAATAGGTGCTTGCTACCGTTACAAAATAGAGCCCTTTTCACACACAGGGACACTCTACCCTTGTGCTAAAGTCTCAGCCTGCAGGGATACCGCACCCTTATACAAACCTTGAGGGATACCTCACCCTCGATACAGAATATCAGAAAATAAACATGAAGAGAAACTCTCACTCAGAGTAAGTAATACAAATTGCAGTACTAATAGAGCTCTCACAGAAATATCTCAAAGTTTTTACATAAGAAGAGCGTAGAAAATAGTTTTCACAAAAACAGAGTAATCAGAAAATAGTTCAGAATTATGGGCAATGAAAAACGTGACCCAGGCTTGCTATTTATAGGGAAAACTAGGTTAATTAGCCATTGGGTATAATTAATAACAATTAACACGAATTTAAAAATCTTGTCTGTTTCCATATGCGTAAACAAAAGCTCCGTGTTTATTCGAATAGAGCAAATGCTTATTCGAATAACACTGTTCTGAAAAACTCATTTGAGATGGGTTATTCGAATAACCAACCTGTTATTCGAATAACTCTGTTAAAACCAGAGTTTGTAAAAACGAACGGTTATTCGAATAAAGACTTATCTATTCGAATAACGTGTTTAAAAGAAGTTCAGATAAAAAGAATCTATTCGAATAATGTATTAGTTATTCGAATAACTCATTTAAAGCACAGTTCTGAAAAACCTTGGTTATTCGAATAAGAGAAGGTTTATTCGAATAGCCACTTACAAAGCAGTTGACTGGAAAGCCTTGGTTATTCGAATAACAGGGTAGTTATTCGAATAACACCTTTTAGAGATCAAACCACGTGAGGATGTTTATTCGAATAGGCAAGGCCTTATTCGAATAACTCAGTTTCAAAAAAAGGTTTCTAAAAGATGTTTTCAAGGATACTGAGTTTAAAAACAATTTTTCTCTTTTCTTTCAAAAACAAAGAGATATCAATGTGAGCTCCGTACAATAGATCTTAAGTCATAATGCTAATCAAATATAAACTCGGACTTGGTCTATATATCATCTTCATTTATTTTTCCCGTTTGTTATCATCAAAACAAGTCTTCAAAGGTAAGCATCCAAACACATCTTTGTCTTCCTAATAAAATATTTAAGTTATCCCTTCCAAAGGTGAATTTAGAAAGAGTGTTCTTTAAGTCTTCAATTTCTTTTTTAAGCATATGACATGAAGAACAAGATGAAGATATAGAAGCATGTGAAGAATGATTTGTGCATGCATCAATGATTCCCAAAGTTTCATTTTCAAATTTCAATTCTTCTATTTTTTTATTTAAAACAAGAATTTGATTTTCTAAAGAAGAGATTATTTTCTTAGAAGAAGAGATTATTTTTGTGAATTTTAAAGACTCTTCATGCAATTCTTCAAAGGCATCTTGTAACTCATCATAAGAAGGCAATAAAGTAGTATTAGAACTTACCTCATTTTTGCTTTCTTCTTCTTCTCCTTTGGCCATGAGATATAGTTGAGCTTCCTCGCTGTCTGAGCTGTCAGTTGAATCCATGTCGTTTTCATCCCATGCTATATAGGCTTTTCTTCCTTTTCTTTCCTTGAAGGGCTTCTTTTTAAATTTCTCCTTCTTCTTTCAGTAAACTGGGCACTCCATTTTCATGTGACTAGGTTTGCCACATTCATAGTAAGTTGGAGTCGATGAAGCTCCTTCACCTTTGTAATGAGTCTTCTTCGAAAGGAAGGGAAGTCTTCTTTGTGTTCACTTTTTCCTGAGAAATTTACTAAATTTTTTAACTAATAGACTAAGATTTTCTTTGCTTACCTCGATGTTCTCTGAGCTTTCTTCATTTTCTTCATCATCATTGTCGAATTTTGAGGAAGTGGCTTTGAGCGCTATCCCCTTTTTCTTTTTATTGTTTTCTTCGCTTTGACTTAATCTGCTCAGTTCTAGTTCGTGCTCATAAAGTTTTCCAAAAAGGGTAGCTAGAGTCATTGTTGACAAATCCCTCGATTTTGATATAGCCGTTACCTTAGGTTGCCAAATCCTGCTAAGACATCTCAATACTTTGTTAATCAAATCTTCGTTAGAAAAACTTTTACCTAAAAATGCAAAATGATTGACTATGTGGGTGAACCTCTTTTGCATTTCTTGAATGCTCTCTCCTTGGTTCACTCTGAATAATTCATATTCACGAGTTAGAGAATTGATTCTCGACCTCTTTACTTCGCTAGTACCCTCATGGGTAACTTGCAAAGTGTCCCACATTTCTTTAGCAGTTTTGCAATTTGAAATTCTAAAAAACTCATCATATCTCAAAGCAGTAGTAATAATATTTTTTGCTTTCAAATTATGTTGATCTTTTCTTTTATCTTCATCAGACCATTTATTCCTTGGTGTTTCGGTCCTTACACCGTCGACCTCATGTGTGGGTATAAAAGTGCCGTTTTCGACAACATCCCACACATCTAGATCAATAGCTTCGATGAATATTTTCATTCTTTCCTTTCAATATGCATAACCATCCCCATTGAAAAAGGGTGGTCGATTTATGAAAGATCCTTCTGAAAAATCATTTGAAGAAGCCATGTTCTCTTGAAGCTGCTAAGCTTTTTATACAGGAGTCTAGCTCTGATACCACTTGTTACCAAGTGGCTTCCAGTACTCAAGAGGGGGTGAATTGAGTATAAAACTTTTTGCAAAACCTCTTTGTAAAAAAAACAAATATTAAAACTTAATAAATAAATACACAGAAGGAATGAGAAGAAGAAAAACAAAAATAATAAGAACAACAAAAAATAAATGTGCAGTAAATTAAAATTGCATAAAATAAAGAGATTGAGAAGAGAGAAACAGGGACAATATTTATCCTGGTTCGACCACTAACCCACTTGTGGTCTACGTCTAATCCTCGAAACAAAAGCTGAGATTTTTTACTATGTATACAAGTTTCAATGGGAGCTTGCAACCGTTACATAAAATAGAGTACTTTTCACACACAGGAAAACTCTACCCTTGTGCTAAAGTTTCAACCTGCAGGGATACCTCACCCTTATACAAACCTTGAGGGATATCTCACCCTCAATACAGAATAGCAGAAAGTAGATGAAGAAAAATTCTCACTCAGAGTAAATTATACAAATTGAAGTGCTAATGGAGCTCTCATAGAAATATCTCAAAGCTTTTAATCGAAAATGGAGCATAGAAAATATTTTCAAGAGTTAGAACAAGTAGGAAATAATTCAGAGTGTTAGGCGCGTTTAGACGTGACCCAAGGCTCCTATTTATAGAGAAAATTAGAAGAAATAGCCATTGGGTATAATTAAAACTCATTTAAACCGAATTAGAAACCTGTTTGTTTCTATATCAGTGTTCGTAAGCAACGTGTTTATTCGAATAGCTTAAGCTGTTATTCGAATAACACTGTTCCTGAAACCAACGTGAAAAAGCCATCTAATATGGGTTACTCGAATAACCACTGTGTTATTCGAATAACACTGTTAAAAAGAGTTCAGACAGAAGAGGTTTTATTAGAATAATGTTTGAGTTATTCGAATAATTCACTTATAAAAATAGTTCTGAAAAACTCATTTATTTGAATACCTATCCTGCTATTCGAATAGCATCTTTGAAAAATATAAACTCGTGAAAGGGTTTATTTGAATAGAATAAGCTCTATTCAAATAAAACAATCCAAAATAGTTTTGGAGAAAATGTTTTAAAGACACTAAGTTTCTTTTATAAACAAATTTTATTTTTTCTTTCAAAAACAGAGAGATACCAAAGTGAGCTCCGTACAAAAGATCCTAAGTCCTAAAGCTATTCTTATATAAACTTGGACTTGGTCTTTCCATCATTTTCATTTAGTCATCATGTTTGTTATCATCAAAACAAGTCTTCAAAGTCATATGTTCAAACACAATTAAGCCTTTGAGATCTGCATCAAAGTTATAGATATTTCTCTCATCTTTCCTATAAAGTAAAATTCATAATTTTTAGATGTCTAGAACTTAAGTTATGCCTAAAATATAGAAACAAAGTAAAATTTTTAATAATGCTGAAAAATACAATTAAGCCCAATTTGAGCCCAAACTTATAAAATGTGGCAAAAACTAATCAATTAAGCATATAAGAGGTCTAAGAGACTAAATATGAGAGTTAAATAATATATAAAAATTATGTTTATTAATGAAACTATAAAAACGCATGTTTTTTCATTTCAAAATCTTAGTTTTCATCATCTTCCAATCCCTTTTGATTGAGTTTTGTTCTCCATTTTTATCATATTTTTATTATTCTAAAATTTGTTTATATTACGTGTTTTTATTAGGTAAATGCACATGGAAGAAAAATGGATGCTTAAAGGAGCGAAAAGCTAAGCAGAAGATTTTGAAGGTGCTCGAATTCTCACCGCTTAATCTCCCATGCACAGAATGCATCACACCCATTTCTAACCGATTAATTGGTCAAGTACAGAGAAGATTGCAGAACGTGCCTAAGCACCTAAAAACTGAGTGCTTAAGAGCTCAGTATGTTTAATGATGTGTTTTGATGCTTATAAATAGAAAAAGTGGGGTTCTTGGGCAGACATCCTTCAGAAATTCAGAAAGAGAGGTGGAGGCACAAACCCTAATTTGGTGTGGGCACATCTAGGCTTGAAGATTAGGGATTTTCTTCAACTTTTTCACCTATCTTCCATGGAATTTGTTGAATTCTTCTCTTTGTTTTCTTCTTTCTCCATGTGTAGCTAAACTTTTCTAGTTAGGGTGATGATGGATCTTGTTCTTGGATGATGTAAACTCATTTTTGTGTTTAATCTAAGTTTCTATTTCATGATTTACATGTTTATCTTTTCTCTTAATGTTTTTCTTAATCTGATCAATTTGGGAATGATTTTTGGTTTTATGTATGATTTGGGAAAATTGTATATGAACCTAAAACATATGATAAACACCACAATTTCTGCAATCGCTAGGAATAGACATTGTAGGTTGTGTGATCTTGCTTTTTATTCCCTCATTTTTGATAAGCCTTCTCTATTTGGGGTTATACTAGGGGATTGGTTAACTCAAAGTAGTGTGAAGAGGATTAATATACCAAGGGATTGAATATTAATTAATTTTGGGAATTTGACCATGAATCATGGAATAGAACTTAGTCAAACCAATCTTTCAATTTGCATCAAAAGAGTTCAAGTGAAATCTGAACCCTAACACTTTAATATCATTGTCTTTCACCCTTAATTTTATTCTTGATAATCTTAAATATTTTCTTGTTTAGTGGTTTCTTTTGATTTATATTCTTATTAACTTTTATTCTTCGATAGCTTAAATAGTGTTGATTTAATGAGTTTAGTAATTAATAATTCTCATAGGAACGATACTCTACTCATATTTTATTACTTTTGCGATTTGGTACACTTGCCAATATCCCAACATTTATCAACATCCATGGTCTGCCATTAGGTACCTACTGTGGATGTCTTACGTTAAATTGGTTCTAAACTTAAAAATTCATAAGTGTTAGGTAGTTTTTTGAACTAGACTGTTAACATTAAAGACCTCGGTTACGGTTCACTGTTTATTTGGCCTAAGTCCTCAAAGGAATTTTGAGTGCTCAAAAGTTTAGGCTTTGGACCCCGGGCTAGGTTTCCACGAAATTGAAATTTTCTTAAGTCCCTAAATGGCTACCAAATGCTCATTAATGATGGGCATTGGACCCAGTACGGGCCATGGAGAAAGGAATAAACATACAACACAAGTTATGAACAAGAAATTGTATAAAAGTCTGGTAGTCAAAAAATTTGTCTACAAGAACAAAAATGCCCCACATAGGGGGTGAACAAAAGCAGAAAGAGGAATGAAAGAGCAAGCTAAGCTCTAGCATCACTGCCCTCTGTGCCTTAATGAGCTATGCCCGCTGCACCACCATCCTCTTATTATAGTTTTCTTTTGTTCTAAATAGAAATTATGTTTATATCCTTCTTTTTCTCTATTTCTTTCTTCTTGTTTATAAGTAACTAATTTTCATTTTGCTTAGGTGAAAAAGTGAAGCTTTTGGTAATGAAATAAGGTTAGATTAATCTCTTTCTTATACTTGAATGATATATTATCAAGTGATCATGATATGTATTGTATTTTATTTTTAATCAATTTAGAAACCCTCTTTATAAAGTGGAGATCTTGATTTGTTGTAGACAAAAGATTGACACAATGAATGCTTGAACCCATTTACAGGTGTTGGTGTTATTAACCCTCCTTATAAAGTGGAGATTTTGATTTGTTGTAGACAAGAGATTGACATGATAAATGCTTGAACTTATTTACAAGTGTTGGCGTTAGTGGATAATTAAAGGAACCATAATATAACTACATATATAACTTTAAAAGAACTTTGAATGTTGTATTTTTTGATTGGAACCTCCGTTATGCGTGGATTCTAATTGAGTTATAAAAAGAAATAATCTTAACCTTAATTTATTTACTAAGAATGAACCTCCTAGCCCAAACAAATCCTTTTTAATTGTGAACATGTTTTATTGCATTTATTATTGTGATAAATCATTTCCTTACCTCAAAGAATTTTTCTTCATCAATTCCCTGTGGATCGACCTTGGACTCCTGAGAATTTATTACTTGAGACAACCTGTACTTGGGTTTGCAACAATACAAATTTCGCATTAAGATTTTGGCGACATTGCCAATGACTTAATTTGAAGAACAAATTTATTGAGGTTCTATTTCTTTAAGTAAACTTCGCCATCTAGTATATTCTTTCCCTACTCTTTTAATTTTCTAGTTATTTCATATTTGATGGCTAGTTTTACCGCCTACTTGTTAATATTTGATGGCTGGTCTATACTGCTTACTTGTACAGTTTCTTTTCTATTTTAAGTAACTTATTTATGCTTAATTGGTATCATGATTTAAATTCTGGTAATTTGGTTAATACTAATCCAGGTACTTTATATATTGATTTGTTTGAATCACAACCGTACACATTAAACACAATGGCTGAAAATGAAAGTGTACATTATGAACATGAAAATCAACCGTTGTGAACTATGCATGAATATTTGTAACCATCTTGAAATTCTAATCCATTATGTTTTATCTTTCCACTAAATGCTAACAATTTTAGATTTAAGCCATGTATGATTTCATTACTTCCTAATTTCCATGGTTTAGAACCTAAAAGCCCATATTTACATCTAAAGGAATTTGAGGAAGTATATATCATTTTCATTGACCAAAATTGCACTGAAGAGATTATTAAACTTAAATTGTTTCCTTTTTTTTAAAAGATAAAGCAAAAACTTGGCTTAATGCTTTGAAACCAAGATCAGTTGGCATATGGTAAGAAATGCAAAGTGAGTTTTTTAAGAAATTTTTTCCAACACATAAAACCAATGCTTTGAAAATCCTTGAAGGAACATTGCATACATTCGTGGAAAAATAAGAAGCCATTAATAACTAAAACACTCAACCCATGATTGACATAAAAGACACTCTTGCTGAATTTTCTTCTACACTCACCATTCACGAGAAAGGAAAATTTCCTTCTCAACCTCAACCAAATCCCAAGGGTAAATATAGTCTAAATGAGTGTAGTTCAAAAAGTCAATAAATAGATCAAATCAATTCAGTGATAACTCTTAGGAATGGAAAGGTTGTTGAAAAACAAATTCCTGAACTTTGTGAGAGAGATGATGAATCAATCATCCTCTAAGATAAGGAAGAGGTTGATAAGCCACCTGGCCAAAAGGAGACTAAACTCTTGCCTTCACCCTCATTTCCTCAAGCATTAAACAATTTAGGGAAATTGAACCACAAAAATGAAAATTTTGAAATTTTTAAAAAGTTAAGGTCAATATTCCTCTGTTAGATGCTATCAAATAGGTTCCCTCTTATGCCAAATATTTGAAGGACTTGTGCACTATTAAAAGGAAACTAAATCTAAAAAAGAAAGCCTTTTTGGCTGAACAGGTAAGCTCTATTCTTCAGAATAATAATGCCCTGAAATATAAATACCTTAGTTGTCCTACAGTTTTATGCATTAATGAAGAACATAAAATTGAACAAGCTTTACTTGATCTTGGTGCTAGTGTCAATTTGTTTCCATATTCAGCTTATCAGCAACTCAACATGAGTGAGTTAAAACTAACTTTTGTAACTCTTCTACTTGCCGATAGATCAGTTAAAATTCTAAGAGGAATAGTAGAAGATATGCTGGTACAAGTTGATAAATTCATATATCCTGTGGATTTTATTATCTTGGAATCTGAACCTATGGTTAATAGTTGCAAGTCAATTCTTGTTATTTTAGGTCACCCATTTTTAGCAATATCTAATGCTTTGATAAATTACAAAAATAGGGTGATGAAGCTAACATTTGGAAATATGACACTGGAGCTTAATGTTTTCAACATGTGCAAGCAACCATAGGAAGTCCATGACGAAAAAGAGGAAGTTGAAGGGATTAAGGCCATTATAGATGATCATCTTCAAACCAGGAGTTCTTCTGACCTATTAGAAATTTGTTTAATCAATTCATTTGACTTAGGTATGCAATTAAATAAGGATATTTCTAAAATATGTTTTTTGCTTTATTGTAAATAGGTAATGGAATACAAAAGATGGAAACCGAGATTCGAAGAGCTAAAACCCATGAATGATAATACCCATGAAGAAGTACCCATACTGAAACTAAAGTCATTACCTGCTGGGTTGAAGTACACATTTTTGGGAGAAGAACAAAGCTTTCCAGTGGTAATTTCTTCGACCCTTACTAGAGAACAATAAGGTATGTTAATAGAAGTACTTAAAAGGCATAAAAGTATAATTGGATAAACATTAAAGGATATAAAAAGAATTAATACATTAATTTGTACACATAAAATACATTTAGAAGATAATGCTAAAACATCACAACAACCTCAAAGAAGATTAAATTCACACATGAAAGAAGTAGTTAGAGCTGAAGTTCTCAAATTACTTGATGTTGGAATTAACTATCCTATCTTTGATAGCTAGTGGGTAAGCCCTACATAAGTTGTATTTAAGAAATCTAGAATAATAATAGTTGTAAATGAAAAAGGTGAATTAATACCAATGTGAGACTCATCCAGTTGGCGTATGTGTATCGATTTTAGAAAATTAAATGCTGCCACTAAGAAAGATCATTTCCCTTTGTCATTTCTTGATCAAATTTTGGAAAGGGTAGCAGGACATCCCTACTACTATTTTTTTTATGGTTATTTGGGCTATTATCAATACCCATTGCATTAGAGGATCAAGAAAAGACCACTTTTACATGTCCATTTTGTACTTTTACATACAAAAGAATGTCTTTTGGCCTTTGTAATGCTCCGATAATATTCCAAATATGCATGCTAAGTATTTTTAGTGACATGGTTGAGCATTATTTAGAGCTTTTCATGGATGACTTGACAGTTTATGGAAATTCATTTGAAATTTGTCTTAATAATTTGGAAAAAGTTCTTAAAAGATGTGAAGAAAAAGGACTTGTGTTAAAACTGGGAAAAATGTCATTACATGGTTACTTCAAGAATAATGTTAGGTCATATAATATCTTCTAAAGGAATTGAAGTTGATAAGGTCAAAGTTGAATTAATTGCCCATTTGCCTTCACCCAAAACAGTCAGGGAAGTTTGTTCATGTTTAGGACATGCAGGATTCTGCAGAAGATTCATTAAGGACTTTAGTGCCATATCTAGACCATTATGTAATCTTCTAATAAAAGATGCACCATTTGATTAGACTTAAGAATGTCAAAAATCTTTTGAAAAATTAATTGGTCTTTTGACATTTGCTCTTATCATGCAAACCCCTGACTGGTTTTTGACTTTTGAGTTGATGTGTGATGCTAGTGATTTTGTTGTTGGCGTTGTTTTAGGCCAAAGAAAGGAAGGTAAGCCTCATGTAATTTATTATGCAAGTCAAACTTTAAATAGTGCACAAATAAATTTATCACTACTAAGAAAGAACTACTTGCTGTAATTTTTGCATTGGATAAATTTTGAGCTTATTTAATTAGTTCTTCTACTGTTGTTTTCACTGATCATGTTGCTATTAGATATTTAATGTCTAAGCAGGATGCCAAACATAGGTTGATACAATGGATCTTGTTGCTTCAAGAATTAAACATCATAATAAAAGATAAGAAATGAGTTGAAAATGTTGTTGTAGATCATTTGTCCAGACTTACGACAGACTCACCTTTTGATATCACACCTATCAATGATTCTTTTCCTGATGAATTTTTATTTTTTGTCGATTCCATGTCTTGGTTTGCTAACATTGTCAATTTTCTTGTAACTGGAAAGATGTTGCCTCAATGGATGCATTAAGACAAAAGGAAATTTTTGACTGAGGTGAAAAATTTTTATTAGGATGACCCATATTTGTTCAAATATTATCCTGATCAAATTATTCGGAGATGTGTACCCAACAATGAGGTAGGTAATGTCATTAAATTTTATCACTCAAAAGCATATGGAGGTCACTTTTCTTTAAAGAAAATACCTGCAAAAATCTTGCAATGTGGATTTTATTGGCCTACTTTATTTAAGGACAACTAAACATTTTGCAAAAGTTGTGGATACTATCAAAAATTGGGTTCCATTTCTAAACGAAACATGATGCTTCTAAACCCTATCCTTGTCATTGAAATTTTTTATTGTTAGGGAATTAATTTCATGGGCCCATTTCCATCATTATTTGGATTTGTGTATATTTTAGTTGCAGTTGATTATGTCTCAAAATGGATTAAGGTAATTCCATGTCGACACAATAATCATAAAACTATTCTTAAATTTTTAAAAGAAAATGTCTTAAGTCGATTTGGAATCTCTCGAGCTATCATCAGTGATGGGGGAACACATTTTTGCAATAAACCATTTGAATCCTTAATGAAGAAATATGACATTACACACAAAATTGTCACCCCTTATCACCCTCAAACAAATGGACAGGTAGAATTAGCAAATAGGGAGATTAAACAAATTTTAGAAAAAATGGTTAACCCAAATGGTAAAGATTGATCTTTAAGACTAAACGATACACTTTGGGTTTACTATACTACTTTCAAAACATCTTTAGGCATGTCACCTTATTAGTTAGTCTATGGAAAACCTTGTCACTTGCCTGTAGAACTTGAGCATAAAGCATTTTGGGCCATTAAGCTTTCAACCTAAACCTTGATGATGTTTGCAAGATACGCAAATTACAATTAAATGAACTTAAGAAATTGAGAAATGATGTATATGAAAACTCAAAGATTTATAAAGCTAGAGCAAAAACTTTTCATGACAAATCAATTTTGAGGAAATATTTTGAAATTGGTCAAAAAGTTCTGCTTTATAATTATTAACTTCACATATTCCCTAGAAAATTGAGATCTAGGTGGAGTGGCCCTTTTGTTGTCAAACATGTGTATCCTCATGGGGCCATAGACATTGAGAACCCTAGGAATGGTAATGTGTTTAAGGTTAATGGACAAAATCTCAAACCATTTATGGAAACCTAAGTTGTTGAGGTAGAATCTATCTCATTTTCTAATCCTTGTTATGAAATTAATTTATTTTAATTTTGTTGCTTTCTTTTTGCAGTTCTTTGTGACACCGGTTAAGTGGCAGATAACTTACTCCGTGGCTCTCAAGTCAGTTTATTTTTCAGTTTCCCATAATAACTGATTCCTTCTCCTTTAAAATGAATGTCATTCTCTCGAATTTAAGAAAATATTTTCCTTCACTTCCTCAAAATGCTCTAATAAAAATCTACAAAGCTAGGTGTGAAAGATTGAGAATGTTAATGTAAAAAGGTATCTCGGAAGATATACGCTGGATAATCGAAGCAAAGGTCCGTTTATCAGGTGAATTTTCAAATTCATTTACCTCATACATACCACGAAAAGAATGCAAGTTTGTCACAAATGTGCACGATGGAATTGTAACATGCAATGTCATTCTTTGGGGATGATTTTCGCAAAATGAGAAGATAAAATATACTTTATTAAGAATGGATTGAGTAAGGAGTCATTAGATGATATCTTATTGACTCTTGAGATGCATTCTTGTGGATTTGTGCATCGTGAACTTCTTAATTTTGGAATCTCTTTAACGACAAACATAAGCGTTACAGTCTTGGGAATTTGACTCAAAAAGACCCTATTTGCCAATTTATAAGAAAGTTGGTTGGGAAGTTTATCCTTGACTCATAGAAGGCATTTAAGCCGTTACTAGATGTAAAACTAGAGGAAGATGTGAGCATTACCTTGTACTTAACTGTATGAGCTCTGATACGCCAGGACATGCTAAGGGTGTCGAGCATTCACGAATGCCAGATTATATACTCTAATGAGTACACGGCTTCCTAAGTGTAATTCTATCCTAAGCAGAGATCTAAAGCCATGCCTTGTGAGGATGGATTGCACTCATGATACATAGTATAAAGATACACCATGACAGTTGTACTAGTGACATACAGTATAAAGATATGCCATCTTTGTTGAATAAATGGGCGTGAGAGCTTAGCCTCTAGTTTTGGACTAGTTCAAGCTCTTGTTTTCTTTCAAAGAAATAAAAAATAAAATAATAATAATAATAATAAAATCGGTGTTTCTTAATTTTAAACTTTTCTGACAACAACCAGCCTACCCATATAGGTGCTATCATTACATTTTCTATTCTTTTCCCTATTTAAATTCTTTATTTTCTTCATTTTCATCCAACTCATAATCATTCAAAGGGAGGGTGAGTATAGAAATGAAGGGAGCTTCTGTTCGTTGATTTACAAACATCTATGTATTTTGTGGGTCAAGTTTTGGGAAAGGTACAGAGTTTGTAGAAGCAGCAGGCACTCTTTATTGAGCACTTGCTGCAAGGAAAATTCATGTAGTATATGGGAGATGTAGCATCAGGTTAATAAGGGTTATATCAATCACTGCATATCTAGGAGGCAGTCAAGTTTTAGGTATCATTCTTAGAGCTTTGACTCAAAAGAACATCACTAGAAAGACAATTGGGGAGGAATTACAAGTATCAACTATGCATGGACGAATGAGGAAAATGCTTGAAAATTTTAATGCATTCATTGCCTTACCAGGTGGCTATAATACTTTGACAGAAGTTTTTCAAATTATCTCTCAGGCCCAACTGAACATCCACCATAAACCCATAGGTTTGTTGAATGTTAATAATTTCTTTGATGGTTTGTTATCTTTTCTTGACCATGCTGTGGAACAAAACTTTATCACACATTCGGCCAGGCAGATCTTTGTTTCTGCTTCCACTGTCGATGAGTTAATTAATAAATTACAAGCTTTTGTTTATGAACCTGATCTACTAATAGCTCAGAAAGATTGGTCAGAGGGAAGCAGCAAGGAACGTGGATTTGATCTGACACTCCATCTATAACTTACCTTTACCTTTGGTTTTATTTATCGTACTTTGTTTTTGTTTAAATTTGTGTCAGGTTTCTCTTTTCCATAATAGCCATAACAGGTAATATCTTCTATCCTTTACTTATCTATATTTTAACATTGAGGACAATGTTATGATCTGGTTGGAGGAGAATGATAGTTGACATAAAATGAAAAAAAAAAATTGGGGAAGTATGTTTATTAGTATGATTGCCAGTAATTTACTAATAGCAAAACTAATTAAGTATGGCAAAGTAATTTTACTCTTGAACGCACCTTAAGTATGGGAGAGTAAGGAGTAAATTTTACTCTTGAAGTAATTGGAGTAAATTTTACTCCTGAAGTAATTTTACTCTTGAGACGCATCTAAATTGGGAAAGTAACTATTTTGTGTTAATTTGTGGAAGTAATGAAGTTTTATCGTTTGATTTCTTTTGAAAGATTCAAGTGAATGCACTCTCACATCCTTTGAAGCAATTGAAATTCAGGGATCATAGCATGATTGAATAAATTGTCTTCTTTCTTAAATTTCACATGTTGGTTATGGATGTGGAATTGGTGGATTAAGAATGATAGATGTATGCCTTTTGATATTTTGAGCCTATTGATGAATGGATTCAACATTTCTACCATTCTCTTCTTTCTTGTGTGATTTTCACTCATGGAATTGTTACTCTAGAACTTGCATTGACTTTATTTGGGGCTATATTTTTATATGCATACATAAACATGATTGAGACATTTTTCTTGAAATAGGTACTTTAACCAAATAGCCAACCTTGCATATTTTTTCTTGTTTAACCCCTTTGAGCTTATTTGACCATTCCTTGTTTTTAGCTCATTACATGCCTTAAAAAAACACATTCTTACCTAACCTTAAGGAATAAGAGATCATTGACATTGGATGAGTTCTTGAACAAGTGTGGGGTGTGTGTGCAAAATGGTTAATTAAAAAAGAAAGAGTAACCATCTTCAACAAAAAGAAAAAAAATGAAGTGTAAAGAAAAGTCAACAAGGTAAAAAGGGGAAGCGAAAAGAATATATAAAGGGAATTTGCATTAGGTAGAATTGGAATGAACTTTCATACTTGTTATTTGAACTCAACCCTAATACTTTATTATTCTCTTTAGTATTTAGCATGTCATATCCATATTACCCCCTCTTTTACCTTAACCCCTTACAACCTGATGATCACATATTTGATACATTAATAAGCTTTTATTCTTAGTCATTTACACTCTCTATGTACTTAATTGATTGAGTTTTATTATGTTTTGTAAGTTTGGACTCAAATTGAACTTAATTGAATTTTTCAGCATGATTCATATCTTATACTGTTTCTGTATTTGGGTTATATCTTGGGCTGTAGGTGGTCTTTGGAGGTGATTCTAGTGGCATTTGAAAGATAAGAGAGAGTTCTATAACTTTCATGAAGACCTCAAAGGCCTAATCATATGAGTAGATAACTCAAATTAGGATTGAAGTAAGAATCAGAGTGTTTTTCCTGATAGCTTAACGTATGGATACTGTTTATCACATATTTTGGGATAGAAGTTGTAAAATAAACTAAAATTTGGATGCTGAATAGTTAAGACCAATATCTACAACTTTCATGTTAAACACTTTTCCAGAATCGGACTCCTTGAAGGTGATATTGGGCTTGGAAGTCAGAATAGAGGAGCTGTGACTGAGCCTGGGCAGTGTTCAGTAATTTGAACGTATCTGGAGTTAGAGAAATGATATTGCACTCAAATTATATCCATTTGAAAGCTAAGATCCAGGCCTACAACTTTTATGAAGACCACTTGGTTCAAAAATGACGAATGAAATGACTTCAGAGCTACATGATTTCAGAGACAAGGAATCTCCATAATTTCCCACTCACCTAAAGTCATTTGGCATTTTCCATTCATTTTCTACTCATCCACCCACTAATGACTCAGCCCTCTTGTCATTTTGTATCTCTAATCCTCTATAAAAGGAGGCCTTGGCAGATCATTAAGGGTGTTAGGTGTTAGTTACCAAAATGATGCCATTTTGTTACTAGGTTTTTTTGTAGTAATTTTCCTTTGTTCTAAATTAAAGTCATGTTCTTCTTCTTCTTCTTCTTCTCTCTTTCTTTCTTCTTATCTATGAGTAACTAAGTTTCATTTTACTTGAGTAAAAGGGTGAAGCTCTTGGTAATAAAGTAAGGTTAGATTTATTCTTCTCTTGTACTTAAATGATCTATATTTTCTAGTAACCATTATACGTATTATAATTTGTTTATTATAATTTAGAAACCATCTTTGTAAAGAGGAGTTCTTGATTTGTTGTAGACAAAATATTGGCACAATGAATGCTTTAACTCATTTATAAGTGGTGGTAATATTTTTAGGAAATATAATATAATTACGTATATTATTTTAATTAGACTTTTAATGTTGTATTTTCTGATTGGAACCTCCATGTTGCGAGGATTCTAATTGAGTTATAAAAGGAATTAATCTTACCTTTATTTTATTTACTAAGAGTGAATCTTTTTACCTAAGTAAATAATTTTAATTGTAGTAACAAAATATTCACTTCACCTTAATTAATCTTCAATAATTCCCTGTGGATCGACCTCGGACTCGAGAAATTTATTACTTGAGACAACTGACGCACTTGGGTTTGCAAATGCGACAATTGAAAATTGTGCATCAAGTTTTTGGCGCCGTTGCTGGGGACTTGATTTGAAGACTGAATTTCTGGTGTAAAAATTTGTATATATACTAACATATTAACTAGTGGGGGAACCTCTCCCTTTTATTTTACGCACTAACTTAGTGGGGGAATCTCTCCCTTTTACTTATTTTATTTTTTGTAATTTACTTTCTGCACTTTATTTTCTGCATTTTAATTTTTGTACAAGTGGGGTAACTCTCCATTTTATTTTTTGTACATTTTAACTTAGTGGAGGTAACTCTCCCTTTTATTTTTTTGTACTTTATTTTTTGTATTTATTTTCTATCATTTTTTTTTGTTTACTAACTTACTAACTCTCTTACTAACTATCTAACTTTTTATTTTATCTCGCTTCTAACATTTTAATTTATCTCGTATACTAATTTTTTAATTTTTATGCTTATTAACTTATTTGGTGGTTGGTTTATACCACACCTTTGTTAATATTTAATAATATTATTTGGTGGTTCATTTATATCACACCTTTGTTAATATTTAATGGACAGTTTATATTACTAGCTTGTACATTTTCTTTTCTATTGTAAGTTACTTGTTTATGCTTAATTGGTATCGTGATTTAAATTCTGGTCGTTTGGTTAAAGTTAATCTAGGTACTTTACATATTGATTTATTTGAATCACAATCACACACATTAAGCACAATGGCTGAAAACGAAAGTGTGCATGATGAACATGAAAATCAACCGTTGTGAACTATGCGTGAGTATCTGCAACCATCTCGAAATTCTAGTCCATCATGTTTTATCTTTCCACTCAATGCCAACAATTTTAGATTCAAGCCAGGTATGATTTCTTTACTTCCTAATTTCCATGGTTTAGAATCTGAAAGCCCATATTTACATCTAAAAGAATTTGAGGAAGTATGTACTGCTTTTCATGATCAAACTTGCACTGAAGAGGTTGTTAAGCTTAAATTATTTCCTTTTTCTTTGAAAGATAAAGCAAAAACTTGACTTAACACTTTGAAACCAAGATCAATTGGCACATGGCAAGAAATGCAATGTGAGTTTTTGAAGAAATTTTTTCCAACACATAAAACCAATGCTTTGAAAAGACAAATCCAAAAATTTTCCCAAAATTCCAATGAAGCATATTTTCAAAGTTGGGAACGTTTTAAAGATTTGTTGAATTCTTGCCCACATCATGGTTTTGAAAAATGGCGCACTATAAGCTTCTTTTATGAAGGGTTAACACCCGAAACCAAATAATTTGTGGAAACAATGTGCAATGGTGAATTTCTTGATAAAGAACCTGAAGAAGCTTTAGACTATTTAGACCATTTGGATGAAAATTTTCAATCTTGGCATAGTATTAATCCTTCTGAAAATTCAATTAGATTTAACCTTGCAAATGCTAGTAAAGGAAAATATCATCTTAGTCAAGAAGAAGATCTAAATGCAAGGTTTGCTAGTTTGGCTAGAAAGGTTGAAGCCATGGAATCCGAGAAAGTAAAAGAAATCAAATCTGTGCAAAGTGAAGAAATTTGTGGCATTTGTGATGAATTGGGACACTCAACAAATGAATGTCCAAAACTTCCTATTTTTAAAGAAGTTGTGCATGAGCAAGTAAATGCAATGACCAATTTTAAAAAGCCATTCACTTCTTCTTTTTCAGATACATACAATCCGGGATGGAGAAATCACCCGAACTTCAGTTGGAGGAATAGCAACCAGCCACAATTCATGCAACCACCACCTCCTCAGGCACAGCAAGATTCTCAAAATCCTCAAGGATATGCACCCTATGTCCCACCATATAGGAAAAACCTTGAAGGAACATTGCATGCATTCATGAAAAACAAGAAGCCATCAATAACCACAACACTCAAGCCATGATTGACATAAAAGATACTCTTGCTAAACTTTCTTCTGCACTTGCCATTCATGAGAAAGGAAAGTTTCCCTCTCAACCTCAACCAAATCCCAAGGGTCAGTTTAGCCTAAATGAGGGTAGTTCAGAAAGTCAAAAAATAGATCAAGTCAACTCAGTGATAACTCTTAGGAGTGGAAAGGTTGTTGAAAAACAAATTCCTGAATTTTTTGAGAAAGATGATGAGTCAATTCCCAAAGATGAGGAAGGAGTTGATAAGCCACATAGTCAAAAAGAGATCAAACCTTCGTCTTCACCCCCATTTCCTCAAGCATTAAACAATTCAAGTAAAGTGAATCATAACAGTGACATTTTTGAAATCTTTAAACAAGTGAAGGTCAATATTCATCTGTTAGATGCTATCAAGCAGATTCCTTATTATGCCAAATTTTTGAAAGACTTGTGTAATTGTTAAAAGGAAACATAATGTGAAAAAGAATGCATTTTTGATGACATGTAAGCTCCATTATTCAAAACAATAATGAGTTGAAATATAAAGACCCTGGTTGTCCTACGATTTCATGCATTATTGGTGAACATAAAATTGAACGAGCTTTACTTGATCTTGGTGCTAGTGTTAATTTGCTTTCATATTCGGTTTATCAAAGCAACTCAACCTTGGTGAGTTAAAACCAACTTCGTAACTCTTCTACTTGCGATAGATCAATTAAAATTCTAAAAGGAATAGTAGAAGATGTGTTGGTACAAGTTGATAAATTCATATATCCTGTGGATTTTATTGTCTTGGAAACCGAACCTATGATTGATAGTTCTAAGTCAGGCCTCGTTATTTTGGGTCGCCCATTTTTAGTAACATCTAATGCTTTAATAAATTGCATAAATGGAGTGGTGAAGCTAACTTTTGAAATATGACACTGGAGCTTAATGTTTTCAACATGTGCAAGCAACCACATGAAGTTTATGATGAAAAGGAAGAGATTGAAGGGATTGAGGCCATTATAGATGATCATCTTCAAATCGGGAGTTTTTCGACCTATTAGAAATCTGTTTAATTAATTCATTTGATTCAAACTACACAATTAGATGATGATGTTTCTAAAATATGCTCTTTGCTTGACTGCATTTGTACAGGAAATGGAATACAAAGGAAGGAAGTCAAGATTCGAAGAATTAAAATCCATGAATGATGATACCCATGAAGAAGTACCCACATTGGAACTGAAGCCATTACCTGATGGGTTGAAGTACACATTTTTGGGAGAAGAACAAAGCTCTCCAGTGGTAATTTCCTCATCCCTGACCAAAGAACAAGAAGGTAAGCTGATAGAAGTACTTAAAAGGCATAAAAATACAATTGGATGGACATTAAAGGATATCAAAGGCATTAATCCATTAATCTGTACACATAGAATACATTTAGAGGATAATTCTAAAACATTTCAACAACCTCAAAGAAGATTAAATCCACACATGAAAGTGGTAGTTAGAGCTGAAGTTCTTAAATTACTTGATGTTGGAATTATCTATCCTATCTCTGATAGCCAGTGGGTAAGCCCTACACAAGTTGTGCCTAAGAAATCTGGAATAACAGTGGTTGAAAATGAAAAAGGAGAATTAATACCTACCCGAGTCACATCTAGTTGGCGTATATGTATTGATTTCAGAAAATTGAATGCAGTCACTAGGAAAGACCATTTCCCTTTGGCATTTCTTGATCAAATTCTAGAAAGAGTAGCAAGACATCCCTACTATTGTTTTCTTGATGGTTATTCAGGGTATAATCAAATACCAATTGCATTAGAGGACTAAAAAAAGA
The DNA here is from genome assembly GCA_029884595.1 of Ormosia semicastrata. Classification (NCBI taxonomy): domain Eukaryota; kingdom Viridiplantae; phylum Streptophyta; class Magnoliopsida; order Fabales; family Fabaceae; genus Ormosia; species Ormosia semicastrata. The sequence goes on from JAQQTO010000062.1 coordinate 826,719, forward strand.
CCACTTTTACTTGCCCCTTTGACACTTTTGCATATAGAAGAATGTCTTTTGGTCTTTGTAATGCTCGGCAACTTTTCAAAGATGCATGCTAAGTATTTTCAAGTGACATGATTGAGCATTATTTAGAGGTTTTCATGGATGATCTGACAGTTTTTGGAAATTCTTTTGAAAATTGTCTTGATAATTTGGAAAAAGTTCTTAAAAGATGCGAAGAAAAAGGATTTGTGTTAAATTGGGAAAAATGTCATTACATGGTTACCTCAGGAATAGTGTTAGGTCATGTGATATCTTCTAAGGGAATTGAAGTTGATAAGGCCAAAGTTGAATTAATTGCTCATTTGCCTTTCCCAAAAACAATCAGAGAAGTTCGTTCCTTTTTAGGATATGCAAGATTTTACAGAAGATTTGTAAAGGACTTTAGTGCCATATCTAGACCTTTATATAATCTTCTAACAAAAGATACACCATTTGATTGGACTCAAGATTGTCAGAAATCTTTTGAAAAATTAATCGGTCTTTTGACTTTTGCTCCTATCATGCAATCTCGACTAGTCTTTGCCTTTTGAGTTGATGTGTGATGCTAGTGATTTTTTTGTTGGCATTGTTTTAGGCCAAAGAAAGAAGGTAAGCCTCATGTAATTTATTACGCAAGTTGAACTTTGAATAGTGCACAAATGAATTACACCACTACTGAAAAAGAACTACTTGCTGTAATTTTTGCATTGGACAAATTTTGAGCTTATTTAATTAGTTCATCCACTGTTGTTTTCACTGATCATACTGCTGTTAGATATTTAATGTCTAAACAGGATGCTAAACCTAGGTTGATACAGTGGATCTTATTGCTTCAAGAATTTAACATCACAATAAAAGACAAGAAAGGAGCCAAAAATATTGTTACATATCATTTGTCAAGGCTGACAACAGGCTCATCTTTTGATAGCATACCTATCAATGATTCTTTTCCCGATGAATTTTTATTTTCTATCAATTCCATGCCTTGGTTTGCTAACATTGTCAATTTTCTTGTAACAGGTAAGATGCCGCCTCAGTGGACACACCAAGACAGAAAAAAGTTTTTGATTGAGGTGAAAATTTTCTTTTGGGATGACCCATATTTATTCAAATATTGTCCTGATCAAATCTTTCGGAGATGTGTACTTGACAATGAGGTAAGTAGTGTCATTAAATTTTATCATTCAAAAGCATGTGGAGGTCATTTTTCTTCAAAGAAAACAGCTGCGAAAAGCTTGCAGTGTGGATTTTATTGGCCTACTTTATTCAAGGATAGTTATACTTTTTGCAAAAGTTGTGAAAGTTATCAAAAATTAGGGTCCATTTCTAAAAGAAATATGATACCTTTGAACCCTATCATTGTCATTGAAATTTTTGATTGTTGGGGAATTGATTTCATTGGTCCATTTCTATCATCTTTTGGATTTGTGTACATTTTGGTTGCAGTTGATTATGTCTCAAAATGGATTGAGGCGATTCTATGTCGACACAATGATCATAAAACTGTTCTAAAATTTTTAAAAGAAAATGTTTTGAGTCGATTTGGAATTCCTCGAGCTATCATCAGTGATGGGGGAACACATTTTTGCAATAAACTATTTGAATCCTTAATGAAGAAATATTGCATTACCCACAAAATTGTAACCCCTTATCATCCTTAGACAAATGGACAAGTTGAATTGGCAAATAGGGAGATTAAACAAATTTTAGAAAAAATGGTTAACCCAAATCATAAAGATTGGTCTTTAAGACTAAACGATGCACTTTGGGCTTACCATATTGCTTTTAAAACATCTTTGGGCATATCTCCCTATCGGTTAGTTTATGGAAAACCTTGTCATTTGCTTGTAGAATTGGAGCATAAAGCATTTTGGGCTATTAAAGCTTTCAACTTAAGTCTTGATAATGCTTCCAAGTTACGCAAATTGCAATTGAATGAACTTGAGGAATTAAGAAATGATGCATATGAAAACTCAAAAATTTATAAAGCTAGAACAAAAGCTTTTCATGACAAAACAATTTTGAGAAAAACTTTTGAAATTGGTCAACAAGTTCTGCTTTATAATTCTCATCTTCACCTATTCCCTAGAAAATTGAGATCTAGGTGGATTGATCCTTATATTGTCAAACATGTGTATTCTTATGGGGCCATAGACATTGAGAATCCTAGGAATGGTATTGTATTTAAGGTCAATGGACAAAGACTCAAACCATTTCTGGAACATCAAGTTGTTGAGGTAGAATCCATTTCTCTTTCTAATCCTTATTATGAGTAGAATTTATTTTAATGTTGTTTCTTTCTTTTTGCAGTTCTTTGTGTTCCCGGTTAAATGGCGGATAACGGTACTCCGTGACTCTCAAGTTGGTTTATTTTTCAATTTTCCATAATAACCGAATTCTTCTCCTTTTAAAATGGATGTCATTCTCTCAAATCTAAGAAAACATTTTCTTTCTCTCCCTCTAAATGCTCTAACAAAAGTCTATGAAGCTAGGTGTGAAAGACTGATATTGTTAATGTATAAGGGCATCCCAGAAGATATACGCTGGATAATCGAAGCAAAGGTTCGTTTAGCTGGTGAATCTTCAGATTCATTTGTCTCATACATGCCTGGTCTCGGTAAAAGTTTATTTTCAAAAAAAAGAAGAGCAAAAAGAATGAAAGTTTGTTACAAGTGTGCACGATGGAATTGCAACACGCGATGTCGCTCTTTGGGGATGGTTTCCGTAAACAGAGAAGATAAAATATTCTTCATTAAGAATGGACTGAGTAAGGAGTCATTAGATAATATCTTATTGACTCTTGAGATGCATTCTTGTGGAATTATGCAGCGTGAACTTCTTAGTTTGTGGAATCTCTTCAGGGACGAGTAAGAGCGTTACAGTCTTGGGAATCTGACTCAAAAAGACCCCGTTTGCCAATTTATAAGAAAATTGGATGGGAAGCTTATCCTCGACTCATAGAAGGCGTTTAAGCCGTTTCTGGACGTGAAACCAGAGGAAGATGTGAGCCACAATCACAACAACATGTATATATTATCTTGTACATTTTCCAAAAAAAAAAAAAAAAAAAAAAAAAAAAAAAAAAAAAAAAAAAAGAAAAAAAAAAAAAAAAAGTGAAAAAATGAAATAAAAAAAAAAAGGCGAAACTTCGGTTGTACTTGGTCTTTAATTAGATTAGGAGCCCCTGCCAGTGGAGTGGCAGACCCGTCATTGACTCGGGTGGACCTTCGCACGTCGATCGATAAATAAGATTCGTGTGCCATGCTCTGTAGAGAGCCGCGCAAGCATTCCCAGGTTTTAACCAAAGGCTCGCTGGCGATGGACGAAAGAAGCGTCCCGTGTTTGCATTCTCGCGTGACAATGCCTCTGAGCTGGATCCTATGATTTAATGTCATGGGCTCTTCAGCGACCTCTCACTGGCTGTGGTGGTTAGTGGTAGCTGTCAGATTTACACACTTTAATTAGTGGCGATATAGCTCAATCCCAAATATCCCACAAGCGGGAGGAAGAAGAATGCCCAGATTGGCTGAGCCGTCTTGGTATTACTGCACTCATGACGCAGTATAAAGATCTGCCATGAAACCTATACATAAAGGTATGTAATCATTTGTTATTATTATTTTATCTTTGTATGATTTTGTTGAATTTTGGTTTTGGACAGACGATCCTTTGGATGGGATCCTTTGGGGGTTTCTAGACTTCTTTACCCTGATGGTTTTCTTGAAGTAAAAAAAAAAAAAACAAAAACAAAAAACAAAAAACAAAAAAAAAAAAAAAATTGTTTCTTAATTTCAAACTTTTCTGACAACAGCCAACCTACCCATATAGGTACTATCATTATTTTTTCTACTCTTTTTCCTATTTAAACACTACATTTCCTTCACTTTCCTTCAACTCAAAATCATTCAAAGGAAGTGTCAGTGTAAAATGGAGGGAGCTTCTTCTTCTTCTATTCATAGACTTACCAATATCTGTGTATTTTGTGGGTCAACTTATGGGAAGGGTTTAGAGTATGTAGACGAAGCAATCACTCTTGGTCGAACACTTGCTGCAAGGAAAATTCATTTAGTATATGGGGGAGGCAGCATTGGGTTAATAAAGGCTATATCACTTGCTGCTCATTTAAAAGGCAGTTAGGTTTTAGGTATCATTCCTAGACCTTTAGCTCAACAGAATATCACTGGAAAAACAATTGGGGAGGAGCTTCAAGTATCATCTATGGATGAACGAATGAGGACAATGCTTGCAAATTCTGATGCATTCATAGCCTTACCAGGTGGTTTTGGTACTTTAGAAGAAATTTTTCAAATTATCTCTTGGGCCCAACTGAACATCCATCATAAACCCATAGGTTTGCTGAATGTTAATAATTTCTTTGATCTTTTGTTATATTTTCTTGACCATGCTGTGGAACAGAAATTCATCACACTTTTGGCAAGACGACTCATTATTTTTGCTTCCACTGTTGATGAGTTGAATGATAAATTAGAAGTTTTTGTTTATGAACCTGATCCAGTAACAGCTCAGATAGATTGGTCAGCAGGTAGCAGCAAGAGAGGCAACAGCAAGGGAGGCAGCAAGGAACAAGAGTGTGATCTGTCACTTCATCTATAACTATCCTTTATCTTTAGTTTTATTTATCGTACTTTTTTTTTGTTTAAATTTGTGTGAGATTTTTCTTTTCAGTAATTACAACAACAGGTACTATATTTTATCCTTTACCTATCTATCTTTGACATTGAAGACAATGTTGTGATCTGGTTGGGGGGAAGGATAGTTGTGTAAAAAAAAATCAAATAAAAATTTAGGAAGTGTGTGTATTAATATGTTTGTTGTGTTTATATTTTTGTCTGTAACTTACTAAACCAGTTAAGGATGGCAGAGTAAGGAGTAAATTTTACTGTTGAGACGCATCTTAGTTATGGTAGTAACTAGTTTGTGTGGAAGTAGCAATTCAAATTCAGGGAAATTTGCATGATTGAGTAAATTGTCTTCTTTCTTAAAATTCACATGCTTGGTTATGGATGTTGAATTGGTGGACTGAGAATGATAGAATTATGCCTTGTGAGATTTTGAGCCTATTGATGAATGGATTGAACATTTGTACCATTCTATTCTTTCTTGTGTGAATTTCACTCATGGAATTGTTACTCTAGAACTTGCTTTGATTCTTTTTGAGACTACATTTTCATATGCATACATAAATATGATTGAGGCATTTTTCTTGAAATAGCTATTTTAATCAAATGGTCAGCCTTATTTAGCAGCATGTTGTCTCAATATGATATCAAGTACTCTTATGACTTATTGGAAATTCTCTGATTCCTGCCAACATAAAGCATTAGAAATGACCTATTTCTCCTTGCTTAACCCCTTTGAACTTATTTGACTATTCTTTGTTTCGAACTCATTATGTGCCTTAAATGAAAAATTATGTTCTTACTTGACCTTAGGGAATAAGAGAACATTAGTTTTGTCTTTCGATGAGTTCTTGAACAAGTGTGGGGGTGTGTGTGTAGAATGGTTAAAAAATGTATATATGATTTTTTTTTTTTTAAATAAAAGAAAAAAAAAAAATAAAAAATAAAAAAAAGTAAGTAAAATGAAAAAGAAGGTCAACAAGGCAATAAAGGAAAGGAAAAAAATATGTAAAGAGAATTTGTATTAGGTGGAGTTGGGATGAACTTTCATGCTTGTTAATTGAACTCAGCTCTCATGCTCTTTTATTCTCTGGTATTTAACTTGTCATATCCATATTACCTCCTCCTTTACCTTGACCCCATTACAACTTTGAATAAAGTCCTCATGATTTGTGTGTGCATGTGTTTGAGTAGTGGACAAGTAGGAGATAAGCAAGCTTATGGTAGTGCAATTTTCATGGGTTGAATTGAGTGAAATACCTACCTTTTAAACACTTGAGGGATTGAGAGTGAATCTTGTGAAAATCTATCATTCTTGACTTATTATTTTCAATTGAAATATCCTTACTTGTTGATTTGAGAAGTGAAGATATGTTACCTCATGAATGTTTTGATTACTTGAATGATTGCTCTTCATTTTTAAATATTGTTAGAAATTGAGTCTTTTAGAGTGTTTAGCTTTTGAGTCTGTTTCGTTTTTTTTTTGGTGAGTAGTCTTATGTATTTTGATCAGGAGTGTAAAAAGCTAAGTGTGAGAGAATTTGATGATCACATATTTGATACATTAATAAGCTTTCATTCTTAGTCATTTACACTCTCTATGTACTTAATTGATTGAGTTTTATTATGTTTTGTAAGTTTGGACTCAAATTGAACTTAATTGAATTTTTTAGCATGATTCATATCTTACACTGTTTCTGTATTTGGGTCATATCTTGGGCTGTAGGTGGTCTTTGGAGGTGATTCTAGTGGCATTTGAAAGATAAGAGAGAGTTCTATAACTTTCATGAAGACTTCAAAGGCCTAATCACATGAGTAGATAACTCAAATTGGGATTGAAGTAAGAACCAGAGTGTTTTTCCTGACAGCTTAACCTATGGGTACTATTCATCACATATTTCAGGATAGAAGTTGTAAAATGGGCTGAAATTTGGATGATAAATAGTTAAGACCAATATCTACAACTTTCATGTTAAATACTTTTCCAGAATCGGACTCCTTGAAGGTGATATTGGGCTTGGAAGTCAGAATATAGGAGCTGTGACTGGGCCTGGGCAGTGTTCAGTAATTTGAACTTATCTGGAGTTAGAGAAATGATATTGGACTCAAACTAAATCTATTTGAAAGCTAAGATCCAGGCCTACAACTTTCATGAAGACCACTTGGTTCAAAAATGACGAATGCAATGACTTCAGAGCTACATGATTTCAGAGACAAGGAATCTCCATAATTTCCCACTCACCTAAAGTCATTTGGCATTTTCCATTCATTTTCCATTCATCCACCCACTAATGACTCAGCCCTCTTGTCATTTTGTATCTCTAATCCTCTATAAAAGGAGGCCTTGGCAGATCATTAAGGGTGTTAGGTGTTAGTTACCAAAATGATGCCATTTTGTTACTAGGTTTTCTTTTAGTAATTTTCCTTTGTTCTACATTAAAGTCATGTTCTTCTTCTTCTTCTTTTTCTCTCTTTCTTTCTTCTTATCTATGAGTAACTAAGTTTCATTTTACTTGGGTGAAAGGGTGAAGCTCTTGGTAATAAAGTAAGGTTAGATTTATTCTTCTCTTGTGCTTAAATGATTTATATTTTCTAGTAACCATTATACGTATTATAATTTGTTTATTATAATTTAGAAACCATCTTTGTAAAGAGGAGTTCTTGATTTGTTGTAGATAAAATATTGGCACAATGAATGCTTTAACCCATTTATAAGTGGTGGTAATATTTTTAGGAAACATAATATAATTACGTATATTATTTTAATTGGACTTTTAATGTTGTATTTTCCGATTGGAACCTCCATGTTGCGAGGATTCTAATTGAGTTATAAAAGGAATTAATCTTACCTTTATTTTATTTACTAAGAGTGAATCTTTTTACCCAAGTAAATAATTTTAATTATAACAAAATATTCACTTCACCTTAATTAATCTTCAACAATTCCCTGTGGATCGACCTCGGACTCCCGAGAAATTTATTACTTGAGACAACCTGCACTTGGGTTTGCAAATGCGACAATTGAAAATTGTGCATCACAACCTTGAATAAAGTATTCTTGATTTGTGTGTGCGTGTGTTTTGAGTAGTGAAGAAGTAGAAGATAAGCAAGCTTATGGTAATATAATTTTTTATGGGTTTAATTGAGTGAAAGACTTATCTTTCAAACACAAGAGGGATTGAGAGTGAATCTTGTGAGGATTTATCATTCTTGACTCATGTTGTTCAATTAAAGTTTCCTTGTGTGTTGGTTTGAGATGTGAAGAAACATTACCTCATAAATGTTTTAATTCCTTAAATCTTTGGTTGCTCTTCTTACTTATAAACTTTTGCATTCTTGAATATCATTGAAAATTGAGTCTTTTAGAGTTTTTAACTTTTTCGTTTTTGTTGTTTTTCCTTATTCCTTATTTTTGATCTTATGTGTTTTGCCCGGGAGTACAAAAGCTAAGTGTGGAAGAATTTGATAACAATATATTTTATTCATTTTATAATCCTCTCACTGGGCTTCTTAAGGTTCAATTAGGCTTAATTAAGTTAGTTTTGTCACATTTTATGATATTGGGCCTAATTGGATCATTGAAGGAATTATTACATGAATTTGCCTTAATTTGTCTATTTGGAAGTATTCAGTAAATTAGCTATAATCTGAGTTACAAATATTTGATTGATGTGATTCTAGTCTTGTAGGAAAGCTAAGACGATTATCTACAAGTTTCATGAAGACATTAAGAGATGAATCACACGTTTGGATAATTTAAATTGAAGTGGAAGCAAAAGTCAAAATTCTGATCCTGACAGCTTGACCTCTGTGCACTCATCAACCCACTAGTCTAGATGTCATGCTTTCTACAAAATAGACAAAGCACAAGGTAGAAATAGTTTGAAGAATATTCAAAAGAAAATACTATAAGCAAAAAGTAAATACAGACTACAGCCTACACTCTACCTAGCATGACTCCCAGGGTTTCATCATCAATGACATCCAGAACTTCTTTATAGGAAATAAGCTGGACTTCCTCTGCCCACTTATTAATGAATCTAACACACTCGGTATCCTCTCGATTGAGCTTAGACCACTCCACCTTAATCATCTCAATTGGAGTGTCTCAGGCCCAGTGGTCCAATATAGATCAAACATTAAAGTTCCATTAGTCTCCTCGAAGAATGGGCAGACTCCAGGCACTGCCATTAGCTTGAAGAACTTATTCTTGAAATTCTTAAAGCTTCCTTGGAAAACTTTTAAGACCTTCCAACCACGAAGAGTGAGCCAATTTTTGATGGGAGCTTTCTCCCCTTGGGAGGACCACCGAGTAAAAAGATAGAAGAAAACCTTCACTGAGTACCACATCTCAACCACCTTGTAGAACCTCTGGAAGGAAAGAATGAAACCCTAATTGTTGGGATTGAGTTGGGATGATGCTACATTCAAATGGCGGAGGACTTCAATATGGAAGTTGGTGAAAGGTAGCTGGAGCCCCAATAAGATGAAAAGGTTTTCATATAAAAACATGAAGTGTCCACCCTCAATTCTGGTTGAATACACTCTCTCATTCTCCCCTAGAGCCAAGATCTAGTACTTATGGTCTTGACTATCCTTCTCTATCAACTCTAAGTATCTTGCAAGCTTATCATCATCCCCCTCAGTCTAGAATATGGACATGCTACCCCAAATGTCATCTCCAACCCAAGGGTACATGTTCCTCCTGGGGGCAAATATCAGGGGCTTATTCGCTGTCAATCTCCTCTACCCTGCCACTCATCTCCTCGTCATGGAATCCTTGGAAACACCAATGGAGGCCAGTAAGGTGTTGTTAGAATAAGAAGAATATCTTTAAACTAACAAATTCAAACATGGAGGAGGGCGGACTATGAAGGGAAAGCCTATTAAAGTCTATTTACATCCACCTTTGCCCCTTCGTCTCCAGTTGTTTACACCCCTTACAGACACCGACCTCCATACCCTTAAAGTTCTATAAACCTGAGTTAGGCACCTTCACCGATCACGATGCAGTGGAGGGGTGCTGTAACATTCTCTCCAACCCAATGGAATTAATCAGAATTATAGAAGCTCAATAACACTGGTATAGGATACTAGTTAATTCTAGTAACTAGCTGGCGTAATTAAGCATAAAATCTATGACACTGAATGTGAGAAATAACTCTTTCGTGAAAATTGACAAAGAAGATAGAAATAAATAAGAAAAATTTATTTTTAAGTTATGAATAAATAAAATGGATATCTGAAAGTTTCTTAATTCAATCCATAAGTTTAATTAACCCAGGAAAGAATAATGAAGCTTAGAGACTGATAGTGCAGTATAAGAAACATGATGGAACATTAATAAGGAAAAATAGGATAAAATTCCATAATTTTTTACGATACCAATGAAGGTTAGAAAAATTGTTTCTGAAAGATTAAAGTGTTCTTAGCAGATAGAAGGTTATTAATTGGAATGCTTTATTTGAAAAAGCTTCCCCATGTTTTGCACTGTTTCATCCTGAAGCTTTTCACCTAATATTTGACTTTGATTTCCATTTTCTCTCTGTTCCCATGTTTCCTCCTCATTCTCTCACCCTTCCATTTTCTCTCATTTTCTCTATTCTTTCTCTCAGTTTTACTCCCAGCACCAGAGAAGAAAGAAAGCAAGAAACAAAAGAGAAAAGCAAGGGAGGAAGAAGGAGGAAGCAACCAAGAGGAAGGTGGGAATTTGAGGTAGGGGTTTTCCTCACTTTATTCATTTTTTCTTTCGACTTGAAAATGATAAAGTCATGATTTTGGTTGAGATTTGAGTTGATAAATGAAAATGATGCTTTTTTGTGTTATTATGAACTCAAAGTTCAAACTTTGATTTTGATTCATGAAAACTTTGAGATTTGAAAATGGGTATGAAACCAATGTTTGATTCTTTGCCTTGAAAGTGTTTTGGATGCTGAAATATAATGATTTTAATGTTGATATTGATGTTTATTGGTTTGGCATGGGTTTGGATGGCTTAAAGGCTATGTTTTCTGTAAATCTGTACATGGTAATCGATTACATAGTCATTGTAATCAATTACCAAGCTTCTGAAACTGCGAATTGTGTTTCTAGGCAGCTTGAAATCGATTACATCCTGCTTGTAATCGATTATAAGGCTTATGGGCAAGATGTAATCAATTACATCCTACTTGTAATCGATTACCAGGGTTCTGCCAACCTGGTAATCGATTACCAAAGGTATATAATCGATTACCAAAGGTATATAATCGATTACCAGGTTCTTGAATTGAGGATTTTGATCTGAAAATGATGAAAGTAGAGTTCTTTATCCCATGTAACCTAAATACAAACCTTAAACCTTAGATTGAAAGATTATGAATTAATTAAATGTAATATTATTATGCATCCAAACCATCTGAGAAATGATTTTCATGATGAAGTTGCATCAAATAAGATTGAATGGTGGATTTGATTATTGATGATAAGAAAAATCTTTTTATGCACATTATTGCATGTTGATGAATGATGATTAAGACTGATAATTGATTTACATGAGTAACCTATTATCTAGGATATCCTTGGTCCTAGGGGAAGACTTGGAAATGGTGGTTGATATTGAATATTTCCTTACCACCTGCGTTATTGAGGCTGAGGATGGATGATTCCCTCACTACTTGAGGTATTCCGGGATTAGAGATAGTGTGAGAAAGGATGATACCCTCCCTTTCAAAGTAGTTAAAGACAGATAATTCCCTCTATTCTCACAACTCTGTATGAGGATGGTTAATTCCTTCATCTATTGTGGAATTGTATGGGTTACTCGGAGTATCTCTGTGTGGTAAACATATCATCATACATAGGTTGAAGTACATCGACTTGAAAGCAGGCTACTACAAAGTGAACGGTATTGTGAGGACGGATAATTCCCTTCATATCTTTTTGATAAATGATAATTAATGATTATTGATGATTGCTTAATGATGATGATTGATAAATGACCATTGTGAGATAACTTATTCCATAAGTCTATCATGCATGGATTTCTTGATTTGATTGTTCAAATGATTTTGATAAAGGTTATAAAATGAACCTCTGTTTTGGGAAGAGAAAGGACTTGCTTTGGCTTTTGTGTTCTTTTTACTGATTATATTTTATTGATTTGAAATGATTTTTGCCCCTAAACAGTTAGAATGATTATGATGACATGATTTTAAAATGATTGCTAAGAATTGTGAGATTCTCACCCAATTTCTTTGATTCTGTAATGATTCCAGGAAGTCTCGCAGCAAACTTTTAAAGGAGATGAAGAACATAATATTTAGATCTTTTGATTCTTTTGATTTGATTGATGTATATGGTTGTACACCATTTTTGGAGCCTTAGTGGTGTATAATGTATTGGTGTGGTGTGGAATGTGATTAAAAATAAATATCAAAAACAGTTGCCAAGTTTCACCAAAAATATAAAAACCTTGCAACCAATTGTAGTAAGCAAGGGTCGATCCACAGAGAACTAATTCAATTAACACTATCAATCCAATTCCTAAATTAAACTCTAATGAAAAATAAACAGTAAAATTAAAATTGGGGTTTTGTTAATTAAAACTAACAAAAGAAATTAAACTTAAACCCAAATAGTAAACACAAATTGAATTATCGAGTTAAAGATATTGGTTAAGAGATGGAATCCACTACTAGATTTATATGATTATGCTAACTTACATACTCTTTATACCAACATGATCAATTATGTTCTTATGTAATTGTGAGACAAATCTCTTATTTTCCTTAAGTTTTGATTAATTCAGCAACCGCTCAAATCAAACTCTAACCATTAGTTATTTATAAAGCAACCGCTCTTACACCTACCTAATGATTGCATTAAGAATTAGAAAACCAATCACACTAAGATCTAATCACACACCGGGATTAAATTACTTAGATCATATGTCTCACTAGTTATACCACCGCAACCGCGCATAGCAATCCTAGTTTTACCACTCTCGAAATTTGGCAAGAATATAAAAACCTTTATATTGATTTAAGAATAGAAACATATGAATAAAAACATAATTGTATTAATATAAAGAAGTATGCAAGATTCACATAATCAAAACTAGAGTTTCATCCTCCCTTAACCAATCAAGAAGGTTAGCCACACATGGCAAATTCAAAAACAGAAGAAGAATTAAAAGAAAACATTGTTCAAAACAAAAGAAGAAAAGAAAAACTAAAGATCAAACTAGTTTCCAAGGCTTGAGAGTGATTGATCTTTGATCGCTCAAATCCGAGTCTCCAATCCTCAATCGAATCCTTCCCCTTCTTGGTCATCGTGTTTCTCTCAGTTTCCTTGACGACTCTCTCTGTCCAGACCTCTTTTAGGGACTCTAAGCAACCCTATTTATAGGTTTGGGAACCTAATTTAGCATTAAAACACGAAATTAAACTTCTGAGTCGATGACATGGGCCGTGTCATGTTACACGGCCCAACCCGTGTCCAATTCTGATGACAGATTCCCAACTATTCCAAAGTCAAAGAAGAACACGGCCCACTCCGTGTCATATGACACGGGCCGTGTTCTCGGTCAAGGCTTGAAATTGACTCTTCCTCGTGAAGTCAGAGAAGTACACGGCCTACCCCGTGTCATTTGACACGGGCCGTGTTGATCATTTTCTTCTAATCCAGCCTTGATTCTTCATGAATGCCCTTCTTCCTTTGCTTCTAGGGGTTGATACTGATTCCCTTAAGTCTCTTAACTCTCTTCTCAATAGTTCAATACCAATGGATTCCATTACTCATAGATCTCCTAAAAATCACAATACATTTATGAGTGTTTATAACCACATTTAAGCATAGTTTCACAATAAACATCCAAAGACAACTCTAAATTAGAAACTTAGCTAAATGTCAACAATTAAGCACATTTGGAATCCGATTAGATCAAACAAAGAACATAAAAGAGCTGAAATTAATAACAGATCATGTATTTTGATTCATTTTGATGTAACTTGATGTACTTTATAAATAACATAGTTTTATTGGTATGTATTACGTACTTCCGCTTCAGGATCATATTTTGTATATTAAATGTATATTTCTTCAGAAAAATTTAATATTGATCTAAGTGACACTCTCTAATATGAATGCTAATGCATAATTCCAGATATGTCATTAGTTGTAGTATTAGGACGTTACATTTTGGTATCAGAATAGTTCATCCTGATTGAGCTCGGATATAGACTAGCTATGCTTTTAGCATATATGGTGTGCATTTTCTTATCTTGATACTATGATGTATGGATAGAATTGCATGACAGCCTTATGTATATATGTTATGGTTACTGTTATACTATTATATAAGTATTAAGCCTGATCAACTCAATATAAATGTTCTATGTGTACAGGGACTATGACATCATCCAGGTGGACACGAGAAGAGAGAGCATCTACTAGTGATAGTATGACATATATGATAGGGATGTTTGGAGAAATGATTGTTATTACGATATAAAAAGTGAGATGGCTACAGCCATGAGGGAGCAGACAGTGGTCACTAACAGAGTTTTGGAAAGAATGGGTAACACCCATATCCATAACAAGACGATGGAGCATTGGTCGTGAGGAATCAGGGATTTCATGACCTTTCCGAGTTCAGGAAGACCAATCCCCCATCATTCCAAGGAGAGTATGATCCAGCTAAGGCATAGGAATAATTGAGGGAGTAGGAGAAAATATTTGCTGTGATGGGATGTACGGACAACCAAAAGGTGTCCTTTGCTTCTTTCATGTTAAAGGAAGAAGCTGAGTTTTAGTAGAATGATACAAAAAGAATTAAAGAGGCAGCTGGAATAGAGATGACTTGTGAGGTATTCAAGAAGGCTTTGTTGGATAAGTATTTTCCAAGGGACTTGCAAGAAGCGAAGGAGTTGGAATTCCTAAAATTAGAGCAAGGAAACATGACAGTGGGACAATATGTGGTGAGATTTGAAGAACTATTAAAGTTTTCTTCATAATTCTGGCATAATCTGGATGAGAGCTGGAAGTATGTAAAGTTTATGTCCAAATTAAGAGATGAAGTGAGGAAAATGGTGAGGCCTCTTGAGATCAGGGATTTTCACACCCTTGTGAACAAATGCAAAATAGTAGAGTCGAATAGCTTAAGACTAGCACTGCTAAAGCCACAATAAGAGCAAAAACCTCAAGGCTTTCCGAAGAGAAATGAGGCAGATGAGGACTCCAAGAAGAAGTTCTCTAAGTTCAAGAACCAATAAGGGAAAGAGAAATAACTCTAGCTAGAAGACAAGGGATTTCAATGTCTGAAGTGTGAGGGGTACCATGGAGACAAAGCTTGCATGATTGATTTGATGGAATGCTTCAACAGTGGCAAAAAGGGACTTTATGCCAAGAACTATCCCTAGAGGAAAGAAGCAGTAACTCCCAGACCCTTGACTCAAGGAAGAGTTTTCACTTTGAGTGGTAAGGAGGCAGCCCAATCTCTTGATCTAATACAGGGTAAGTACATTGTTAGAAATGCACGTTTAACTATATTTGTATGATTCTGGAGCTTCTCACTCTTTCATTTCCTATGACTGTATGTGGATGTTGGATTTGCCTCTTTCTGACTTCCGCTATGACTTAAAAGTTTCTATTCCTACAGGAAAACCTATAACCACCTCCAAAATATGTCTAAATTGTGAGGTAACTATTGAAAATAGACCTTTCTTGGTAAACCTTATATACTTACCCCTTGTTCATTTATACATTATTTTAGGCATGGATTGGTTGTTGGCAAACCAAGTTGTTCTGAACTATTCAGATAAAATGTTAGTATTTATGTCAAACCTTCCTTCTACGAACCTTCTTTTTGAGTCAATGTATCTTAATGCTATCCAAGTTATCAACCACCTAGTAGAAAGAGCTCAGCCATGTTCTCCTCTTTTCGTTGAATTCTGAAAGGGAACAAAGTTTGGAGAGTATACCGGTGGTAAGTGAATACCCAGAGGTTTTCCCAGATGAAGTGAGTGAACTGCTACTTGAGAGAGAGATTGAGTTTGCTATAGACTTAGTGTCAGGAGCGGGGCCTATCTCTGTAGCACCCTATAGGACATCTCTTATAAAACTCTCCGAGCATAAGAAACAGACAGAAGAGTTATTGGATAAAAAATTTATTTAACTTAGATCTCACCTTGGGGAGCCCCTGTGCTCTTGGTGAAAAAGAAGGATGGTAGCATGAGATTGTGTGTGGACTATATATAATTGAATAAGGTCACAATTAAGAACAAATACCCACTGCTTAGGATAGATGATTTGATGGACTAGTTGAGAGGAGCTGCAGTGTTTTCAAAAATTGACTTAAGGTCAGGGCACCATCAAATCAAGGTCAGAAAGGAGGATATTTCTAAAACTACCTTTAGGACTAGGTGTAGAAATAAGTTTGCCGCAATGGTTTAATATGTGAAGTTTTGATGATGACAAATACAAGACAAAAAGAATGATATTTATGCTATATAGATGCGTTTAATAGGTTATATTGAATCATGCATGATCATTGTAATACCCTAAAAATTATTTATTTTATCAATAATCATCATTTTATAATATTTATAATTTTTAGGAATTTTTGTGAATTTTTTAGAAATGATGAATATTTTAATATATTTCTCATTTTACGTGCACACTAAGCAAAGTCAGTGTAACACCCCGAAAATGATTTGTTTCATCATGAATAGTCATTTCCCAATATTCATGATTTTTAGAGATTTTTCTAGAATTTTTTGAAAATGTTGAATATTTTAATATATTCCTCATTTTGTGTGCGCACTGAGCAGAGTCAGTCAAACGCTCCGAAAAATTGTTTATTTTGTGACAAATATTCAATTTCTAATATTTGTGACTTTTAGAAATTTGTGGATTATTCTGAAAATGTCGAATATTATAGTATATTCCTTGTTTTGCATGTGCACTGAGCGGAGCTGGGATAACGAGATATTTTCCCTGAGGCTGGTAAACCTTGAACTGTGAACGTGTCGACGAGGGATCTTACTAAACCCGAGACTGGGCACAGTTTGCGAGGTTTGCGTTTTTCGAAGTTTTATCTGATAAAAAAAATTACTGTATCATAAAATTATCCGATGAATAATAAAATATTATTTTTATTAAGTGTAACTTTTATTCACTGGAAAAATAATTCTAACAATGTAATTAATCATCTGTCAAGTGTATTTAATTAAGGAGACAAGCTTACTATACACTTTATTGAGAAATGTGCAAAGCTTCTCATGGAAGCTTCTTGGAAATTTCCTCCAAGCTTCCCATGGAAGCTAATCACTCCCTCTCTCCTCTCTCCATGCACACGGCAGCAGCCTCCTAGGGAGCACAAATTTGTGCTTCAATTCATTTAATCAATTCTATTCAAGTTTTCAAAATTCAAAAGCTATCATTTTAATTTTCTATTCACTTATCTCTCTAACCTTCATCTTTCTTCTTCACAAAACCATTTTCTCCTCCTTCTCTCTAGAACCATTTGGCCAGCAGCTTTTCCTCCCCCATCCATCACAAAATTTTCATCCAACCCCATTTTCTTAATCCTCTCCATCTCCTAAACACTTTTCTAGTTGGTGGTTCTTTGAAAATCCATCATTTTCACCATTTTCTTTAAGCTCCAAGCTTAGGGTTTTTGGGTAAGCTTCTTGAATCTTCACTTCCTTTTCTCATTTTCGTTTCTATGGTCTTCTTGGTGACCATCCATGCTTTATTTTTTAAGCATTGGTGCTATTTTAATGAGTTTGAAATTTTAGGGTTCTTGGGGGTACCAAATCCAAAAATCTAAAGAGCTTCAATGGAGTTCTTTATTTGTAAGACTTAGGTAAGAGGAAGACACTCCTCCTCAACCTCTATTAGCATTAAGAAATGTTAGTTGTGATTGATTTTGAGAAAAACCCTATTGAGGGTTATTCTTTGTTTACATGATTAATACGTTTACATGTTGTTTACAATTTGTTTTTGCTACTGGATTGATTGTTTGAGTATATTGATATATTGGAATGGATTGGATTGCATGAAATGGAAGAAAATGATGTTGGATTTCCTCTTGGGTGGCCACAGTTTTGGGGGCCCAAATTTAGGGTTCTTTGTGAACAATTGTAACAAGTGGAAATCATAATTAATCAAGTGTACATTAGGTAATTAATGGAGAGAAAAATTTGGGAACTTAATCCCTAGGGAGGCCATGACCTCTAGGGCCTTTTTGGGGCTTAATTATGTAACTTTAGTAACCTTGAAACTTAAATAATCAAGTGATTAAATCATTGAAAATAGGATAGAAAATTAGCAAATTGGAAGAATTGGATATACTTTGAGATTCATAAATTTTAAAGAACCAAGAATGGAATTTTCCAAAAGACTTAGGGTAATTTTAATTAGGGCAAAAATAAGAGAGTGTGAGACTTTGAGACCCCTGGAATAACTTTCTAAGTGTATGAGAATTAATTACATTAGAAAATTTAATTAATTATGAGAATTCATTTAGAGACGAACCTTGTAAGAAAGGCTAACCTTAAGTAAGAACTCATAATAGACCTTAAAAATGTATTAATTTATTTAATTCCAATATTATGATATTGTGGGTCCATGTGAGTGACCAATGATGTGTTGATTCTTACTTTGGCCAATTGTGACATATTGTGGAATAGTATGTAATAATGATCATACTTGATTATACATAGAGTCTTTATGCATTGTGAAAGTGCTTTGGACTGCTGTTAAGGCCAAGTTGCCTAGGAGATTGAACACACCTTAGTGCGGGTGTGAGTAGACTAGTGTAGGTCATATTGTTGACCATGGGGGCGTCGGGGTGTGGGTACCTCGCAATGGATAGTTGGTAGCTCTTCTATCCATGGGGCAAACCGATGCAAACGCACCGACGATCCTGACTGGGCACTATCCTATATCGTGATCTAGTGTAGACTGTCTGTACAATGCCATGATGTGCACGTGGATAAATTGATGAATTATAGCACTTTGGCTGCGGCAGCCAAGTTGCAAACTTGTCTCTTGATCTTTCTCTCCGACCATTTGTTCCTAGCTCCATGGAGTAGGATTTTGACTTTATATGCATGTGCATAGTGGGTCCATATATTATCTGGCATTTATTTATTATTATAATTGGAACTATTGTGTTACTGTTATATATTTGCTTGCAACTGCTTATCTGTCTATTTCTGCTTTTTAATGCCCATGATTATTATTTGATATGCTCTGTGGGCGCTCTGCGCCGTTTAGTTTCTTGCTGCTTTAATTGGTAATGATGGTAGGATGTCTTACCTCTTTCCTATATTTCTGTTATTTCTCTATCTGTATATTGTGTCCCATCGAAGACGACGACAAGGAGGTTGGAGCTCCCGATTTCCCCGGCTTCTGGTCTGATCACGATTAGCATCTACTGTGGAGCATGGAGGCACACATACACGAAGTTCTAGGTGATGTGCGTCTGACCTTCCTTGGAGGGCCAGAATGCTGACACATTAACCTGAATTATGACCGCTGTGTCTGCCTGGGAGACGTGTCGATCTCTTTGGCCTGGAGGCGTCATGAGCCACCGATCTTTACCTGCTACATCAACCTGCGTTTGGAGTTTTATCTGCCCATCCGGGAGATGTGGTGTGACCGCTACTACACCCCGCAAGAGGACTCTTTTGATTCCATTGCCCGGGCTCTGGCCCGTGGCTCTGTGGCTCCTATGGAGGTTTCTTTAGATGAGGAAGACCCCGAGGAGGTTCCCGAGGATGATCTCGAGGAGGATCCTGAAGAGGATCCTGACATGATTCCTCTTCATTTGAGGGACTGATATTGCTGGTAGCTACTGATGGCTGCCAGTATTTTATTTTGGGGGTCTGATGTCTTTATTTTGGTGGGCTGTATATTCTGATATCTTGGAGATGTATATGCATGATCCTTTGGGCAGGTATAGTTTTGCTTTTTGGTATATCGGACTTTGTAACTAAACAGATTTGATATAAATAAATAAATAAATAATATATATATTTATATATATATATATATATATATATATATGAATATGCAATGTTAATTCAAATGTATACTTTACTTCTATTTTGCTCTTTATTATCATTTATGTTTCATCACGATATTTTATTATTTATTATTTATTATAAAAAAAATAGTCACCATTTTATTTATGCAGCTTTAACCAGATAAATTTAATTGTAATTAAAAAGAATCGGGTCTTAACTTTATCATTTTTATTTTTTGCATTGTAAATGACAATGTGACGTTCCCTCCCGAAGAGGGGCGTTACATTAAGTTGGTATCATAACCCCGATTTATGTTTCTTTGGGTCTTGTGATTGAGTCGGTCTTGTTTGTGCTGTGTGTTTCTCTGAAAATCAAACACAGAGATGTATTGTTGGGTATTCTTAGTGGATGCAACTAACTTTCCTTGTATCTTTCAGTTACTCTAACTTGAGACAGTAAGATGGCATGAAGAGATGATATGGCGACTGCTATAGCGGCGATGCAGAGGATGGCTGAGGCCGTCGCCCAACAAATTGAGCAAGCTACCCAGCAGTAAGAGAGAGTTCCCCAACAACAAGAACGAGCTACTCAACAGCTTGAAGCTACTGCAGATGCTCAGAACTTGGCGGAGTTTCGATGCCACAACCCTCCTCAATTCAAAGGAGATTTTGATCCGGACAAGGCTAGTCTATGGATCAAAGAGCTGGGGAAAGTCTTTAGAGGGATGAACTGCGCTGAGAACAAGAAGGTGAACTATGCTACTTTTATGTTGGTGGGAAATGCTGAGAACTGGTGGAATGGAGTGCAAAGAATGCTGGAAGCTATAAACCGTGAGATTACTTGAGAGTTATTCAAGGACAAGTTCTTGGATAAGTATTTTCCTCCGAGCGCAAGGCACGTGAAGGAGTTGGAATTCCTCAACTTATGGCATGGAAATATGACCATTAGTGAATACGCAACGAAGTTTGAAAACTTGTCACAGTTTTTAACATACTTTCAGCACCAACCAAATGAAGCCTGGAAGTGTCAGAGATTTATTGAAGGACTGAGGTATGAGGTGAAGAAGGTCGTTATCACCTTGAAGATTAATGAGTTCTCAGAACTACTGGATACATGCTGTGAAGTAGAAGCTCTAGAGCAATCTAGAGATACGAGAAACAGGAACTTTGGGCCCACAAGGTTCCAAAGAGGCAGCGGTAATAGTTCTAACCGCTTCCAGAAGAAGCCATACTCCCGACTAATGGGAAATCAATAACAAATCATGGGTGGAAGTTCTGGTGGAGGTTCTACTAGGAACCGGACTGGCCAGAACGTGGCGTATCCTTCCAAATGCCTGAAATGTGGGAAAGATCATCTTACAAGGGACTGCACCATAAAGGGGATTATCTGCTTCAGATGTGGCAAACCTGGCCACGTATCCCGAGATGACAATCAAGCGAAGGCTGAACCTTCAATGAATGCTACAAGAGCCAAGAAACCACAAGCTGGAGGGCGAGTTTATACCATGAGAGGAGTTGAAGCCTCTGAGTCCGAAGACTTGATTCAAGGGGAAGGCACCATAGGAGGTAACCTTTTAACTGTACTATTTGACTCTGGGGCAACCTATTCTTTCATATCGTATGACTGTGTGCAAAGACTTGGTTTACCAGTGTCTACCTTACATTTTGACTTAACTATTTCTACCTCCACTGATAAACCGATAGTTACTACCAAAATCTGTTTGAATTGTCCATTGGTTGTTGAAGGTCGAATCTTTTCTGTTGATTTGATCTATTTACCCCTTTCCCAACTAACTATAATTTTAGGGATGGACTGGTTGTCTTCCAACCATGTTCTACTAGACTGTTCAAGAAAAACCATAGTTTTTCCCATAGATGAGGATTCTAGATTTCTGATGGCCAACCGAGTTCATGCTCTCTTGAAAGAAAGAGCACACAGATACATGCTACTGTCTTCTTTGAAAGTCGAGAGCGAGATTGATGTAAACACAATTCCAGTAGTGAATGAGTTTCCTGAAGTCTTTCCTGAGGATGTACTTGGGTTATCACCGGCTCGAGAGATAGAGTTTGCTATTGACCTTGTACCGGGAGTTGGTCCCATGCCTATAGTACCCTATAGGATGGCACCAATAGAGTTAGCTGAGCTCAAGAAGTAGTTAGAGGAGCTTTTGGAAAAGTAATTCGTCCGACCGAGTGTTTCACCGTGGGGAGCACCAGTACTATTAGTTCGCAAGAAGGATGGTTCATCCAGATTGTGTGTGGACTACCGGCAGCTGAACAAAGTGACGATCAAGAATAAATATCCACTCCCAAGAATTGATGACTTAATGGACCAACTGAAGGGAGCAGCGGTGTTTTCAAAGATCGATCTGCGATATCGGTATCATCAGATACGAGTGAAGACGGAGGATATACCCAAGACTGCTTTTTGTACCTGATACGGCCATTACAAATACCTCGTGATGTCGTTTGGCATGACGAATGCACCAGCTATCTTTATGGACTACATGAACCGAATCTTTCGTCCTTACTTGGATAGATTCATTATGGTCTTCATTGATGACATTCTAGTATACTCTCAAAATCAGGAGGACCATGTTGAACACCTCAGTATAGTTTTTCAGATTCTGAAGGAGAAGGAACTGTATGCCAAACTGTCAAAATGTGAATTTTGGCTGGAAGAGGTTAAGTTTCTGGGTCATGTAATCTCGAAGGATGGGATTGCGGTGGATCCATCAAAAGTGGAGGCAGTGCTACAATGGGAAAGGCCGAAGTCAGTGACGGAGATTCGTAGCTTCAAAGGATTAGCCGAATATTATCGGAGGTTCATTGAGGGATTTTCCAAGATTGCAGGACCTCTTACTCAACTCACAAGGAAGAACCAAGCTTTTGAGTGGACCGACAGCTGTAAACAGAGTTTCCAAGAGTTGAAGAATCAGCTGACTACCTCACCAGTGTTAGTGCTACCCGATCTGAATGAACAGTTTGAAGTATACTGTGATGCTTCATACCAAGGACTAGGATCTATACTTATGTAGCAAGGAATAGTAGTGGCTTATGCTTCAAGGCAATTGTGAGTGCATAAGAAGAATTACCCGACACACGACTTGGAGTTAGCGGCTGTGGTTTTTGCTCTGAAGATATGGAAGCATTTTCTTTATGGAGTGACATTCAACATCTTCAGTGATCACAAGAGTCTGAAATATCTGTATGATCAGAAAGAGTTGAACATGAGACAGCGAAGGTGGTTGGAGTTCCTGAAGGACTATGATTTCCAACTTCTGTATCACCCTGGCAAGGCAAATATTGTGGCAGACGCCTCGAGTAGGAAGATGATCAGTGTCTCTACCCTGATGATCAAGGAAAAGGATCTAGTAAAGTAGTTTAGAGATGTATGGTCTTTTATGGAGTTAGAACCAGGAAAGATCTGCATGAATATGGTTACTATCTCGAGCGAGCTAATGGATGATATACGGGAAAAGCAGAAGGTTGACAAGTTCTTGCAAGAAATGAGAGAGTAGATGAAGCAAGGTAACGCAACAACATTTATGGAAGGAATAGACAGAATTCTGAGATTCTGAGGTAGAGTCTATATTCCCCGTGACCAAGAGCTTAGAGAGTATATCATCAACCATGCTCACACAAGCCAGCTGAGTATGCATCCGGGCATAACAAAAATGTATCAGGACTTGAAGAAGTTATTTTGGTGGCATGGAATGAAGAGTGACGTCACTAGACGTATATCGACTTGTCTGGTTTGTCAGAAAGCTAAAGTGGAACATCAAAGCCCAATAGGATTCCTGCAACCATTGTCTATTCCTAAATGGAAATGGGACAGCATTGCAATGGATTTTGTAGTGGGTTTACTAAGG
This sequence comes from Ormosia semicastrata, assembly GCA_029884595.1. NCBI lineage: Eukaryota > Viridiplantae > Streptophyta > Magnoliopsida > Fabales > Fabaceae > Ormosia > Ormosia semicastrata. The sequence continues at coordinate 850,259 of JAQQTO010000062.1, forward strand.
ACAAGAAAAGGTTATGACTCGATTTAGGTAATTGTGGACCGACTCACGAAATCAGCACATTTTCTCCTGATCAACATAAGATACAAACTGGAGAGACTGACCCAGATCTATATTGGAGAGATTATTAGACTGCACGGTGTGCCTATAAGTATTGTTTCAGATAGGGATTCGAGATTTACTTCAAATTTTTGGCGGAGTCTACAAGAAGCGTTACAGATGAAGTTACGTCTAAGTTCTGCTTATCACCACAAATCGATGGTCAATTAGAGAGGACGATCCAATCTTTGGAAGATTTGCTTAGAGCTTGCACCATAGAATAAACTGGAAGTTGGGATGACGTTCTACCATTGATAAAATTCACCTATAACAACAGTCATCATTCGAGCATAGGGATGGCACCCTATGAGGCTCTGTATGGACGACAGTGTCGAACACCTCTGTGTTGGTACCAAGACGGCGAGCGCCTTACTGTTGGACCAGATGTTATACAGCAGATAACTGAGAAGGTTAAGATGATTCAGGAGAAGATGAGGACGGCTCAGAGTAGACAGAAGAGTTATGCAGACCAAAGGAGGAAGCCTCTTGAGTTTGAGGAAGGCGAGCATGTATTTCTGAAAGTCACACCTACGACTGGGGTAGGCCGGGCCTTGAAATCTAGAAAACTCACTCCAAAATTTCTTGGACCATACCAAATTATTCGCCGAGTAGGTCCAGTAGACTATCAAATAGCTTTACCTCATTTCCTCTCAAATATTCATAATGTCTTCCATGTGTTACAACTACGAAAATACCTTCCTGACCCAAGTCATATCACAGCACCAGATACAGTATAATTAAAAGAGAACTTAACCTATGAGGCATCTCCTATAAGAATCGAGGATAGAAGGATAAAGCAATTAAGAGGTAAGAAGATATCATTGGTGAAGGTAATCTGGAACGAGATGACTGGAGATGTGACCTGGGAGCTAGAAGACAAGGTGAAGGAGCAACACCCACAACTGTTCTAAGGTATGCAAATTTTGAGGATGAAATTTCTTTTTAGAAGGGGAATGTTGTAACACCCCAAAAATTATTTATTTTATCAATAATCATCATTTTATAATATTTATGATTTTTAGGAATTTTTGTAGATTTTTCTGAAAAACATCGAATATTATAGTACATTCTTCGTTTTGCGTGCACACTGAGCGGAGCCAGGATAACGAAATATTTTCCCTGAGGCTGGTGAACCTTGAACTATCAACGTGTCGACGGGAGATCTTACTAAACCCGAGGTCAGACACAGTTTGCGAGGTTTACGTTTCCCAAGGTTTTATCTGATAAATAAAATCACTGTATCATAAAATTATCCGATGAATAATAAAATATTATTTTCATCAACTGTAACTTTTATTCACTGGGAAAATAATTCTAACAGTGTAATTAATCATCTATCAAGTGTATTTAATTAAGGAGACAAGCTTATTATGCACTTTATTGAGAAATGTGCAAAGCTTCTCAAGGAAGCTTCTTGGAAATTTCCTCCAAGCTTCCCATGGAAGCTAATCACTCCCTCTCCTCTCTCTCTCTCTCCATGCACACTAAGAAGAAATTTCTCCTAGGGAGCACAAATTTGTGCTTCAATTCATTTAATCAATTCTATTCAAGTTTTCAAAATTCAAAAGTATCATTTTAATTTTCTATTCACTTCTCTCTCTGACCTTCATCTTTCTTCTTCACAAAACCATTTTCTCCTCCTTCTCTCTAGAGCCATTTGGCCAGCAGCTCTTCCTCCCCTCATCCATCACAAAATTTTCATCCAACCCCATTTTCTTAATCCTCTCCATCTCCTAAACACTTTTCTAGTTGGTGGTTCTTTGAAAATCCATCATTTTTGCCATTTTCTTCAAGCTCCAAGCTTAGGGTTTTTGGGTAAGCTTCTTGAATATTCACTTCCTTTTCTTATTTTCGTTTCTATGATCTTCTTGGTGACCATCCATGCTTTATTTTTCAAGCATTGGTGCTATTTTAATGAGTTTGAAATTTTAGGGTTCTTGGAGGTACCAAATCCGAAAATCCAAAGAGATTCAAGGGAGTTCTTTGTTTGTTCTTCACTTAGGTAAGAGGAAGACACTCCTCCTCAACCTCTATTAGCATTAAGAAACCTTGGTTGTGATTGATTTTGAGAAAAACCCTATTGAGGGTTATTCTTTGTTTGCATGATTAATACGTTTACATGTTGTTTACAATTTGTTTATGCTATTGGATTGATTGTTTGAGTATATTGATATATTGGAATGGATTGGATGGCATGAAATGGAAGAAAATGATGTTGGATTTCCTCTTGGGTGGCGACAGTTTTGGGGGCCCAAATTTAGGATTCTTTGTGAACAATTGTAACAAGTGGAAATCATAATTAATCAAGTGTATATTAGGTAATTAATGGAGAGAAAAATTTGGGAACTTAATCCCTAGGGAGGCCATGGCCTCTAAGGCCTTTTTGGGGCTTAATTATACAACTTTGGTAACCTTGAAACTTAAATAATCAAGTTATTAAATCATTGGAAATAGGATAGAAAATTAGCAAATTGGAAGAATTGGATATACTTTGAGATTCATAAATTTTAAAGAACCAAGAATGGAATTTTCCAAAAGACTTAAGGTAATTTTAATTAAGGCAAAAATAAGAGAGTGTGAGACTTTAAGACCCCTAAAATAACTTTCTAAGTGTATGAGAATAAATTACATTAAAAAATTTAATTAATTATGAGAATTCATTTAGAGACGAACCTTGTAAAAAAGGCTAACCTTAAGTAAGAATTCATAATAGACCTTAAAAATGTATTAATTTATTTAATTCCAATATTATGATATTGTGGGTCCATGTGAGTGACCAATGATGTGTTGATTCTTACTTTAGCCAATTGTGGCATATTGTGGAATAGTATGTAATGATGATCATACTTGATTATGCATAGAGTCTTTATGCATTATGAAAGTCCTTTGAATTGTTGTTAAAGCTAAGTTGCCTAGGAGATTTAACACACCTTAGTGCGGGTGCGAGTAGACTAGTGTAGGTCGTATTGTTGACCATGGGGGCGTCGGGGTGTGGGTACCTCGCAATGGACAGTTAGTAGCTCTTCTGTCCGTGGGGCAAACTGATGCAAACGCACCGACGATCCTGACTGGGCACTGTCCTATATCGTGATCTAGTGTAGACTGTCTATACAATGCCATGATGTGCACGTGGATAAACTGATGAATTATAGCACTTTGGCCATGGTAGCCGAGTTGCAGACGTGTCTCCTGATCTTTCTCTCCGACTGTTTGTGTCTAGCTCCATGGAGTAGGATTTTGACTTTGTATGTATGCGCATAGTGGGTCTATATATTATTTGGCATTTGTTTATTATTGTAATTGGAACTATTGTGTTATTGTTATATATTTGCCTATAACTGCTTATCTGTTTATTTCTGCTATTTAATGCTTATGATTATTATTTGATATGCTCTGTGGGCACTCTACGCCGTTTAGTTTCTTACTGCTATAATTGGTAATGATGGTAGGATGTCTTACCTCTTTCTTGTATTTCTATTATTTCTCTATCTGTATATTGTGTCCCATCGAAGACGACGACAAGGAGGTTGGAGCTCCCGATTTTCCCAGCTTCTGACCTGATCACGATTAGCATCTACTGTGGAGCATGGAGGCACGCATGCACAGATTTCTAGGTGATGTGCGTCTGACCTTCCTTGGAGGGTCAGAATGCTGGCACATTAACCTGAATTCTGACCACTGTGTCTACCTGGGAGACGTGTCGATCTTTTTGGGCTTGAGGTGCCATGAGCCACCGATCTTTACTTGCTACATCAACCTGCGTTTGGAGTTTTATCTGCCCATTCGGGAGATGTGGGGTGACCGCTACTACATCCCGCAAGAGGACTTTTTTGATTCCACTGCCCGGGCTCCGACCCATGGCTCTGTGGCTCCTATGGAGGTTTCCTCAGATGAGGAAAACCCCGAGGAAGTTCCTGAGGACGATCTCACGGAGGATCCTGAAGAGAATCCTGACACGATTCCTTCTCATTTAAGGGACTGATATTGCTCGTAGCTATTGATGGCCGCCAGTATTTTATTTTGGGGACCTGATGTCTTTATTTTGGTGGGCTGTATATTCTGATATCTTGGGGATGTATATGCACGATCCTTTGGGCAGGTATAGTTTTACCTTTTGGTATATCGGGCTTTGTAACTAAACAGATTTGATATAAATATATATATATGAATATGCAATGTTAATTCAAATGTATGCTTTACTTCTGTTTTGCTTTTTATTATCATTTATGTTTTGTCATGATATTTTATTATTTATTATTTAGTATAAAAAATATAGTCACCATTTTATTTATGCAGCTTTAACCAGATAAATTTAATCGTAATTAAAAAGAACTGGGTCTTAACTTCATCATTTTTATTTTTCGCATTATAAATGACAATGTGACGTTCCCTCCCAAAAAGGAGCGTTACAATCATGTACCCCATCTTGTTATATTTCATATAAGAATCATGCATATTCTTTATAGTATTTTTTATAGAATATATCCAATAATGTGTTATATATGTTGTATTAAATTAATGTTGGATTTGGCTCTACTTAAATGAAAATATGCAAAATGTTCTTTGTTGCATCCTATATAGAGCATATCTATTAGTGATTGATAAATGTCTTATTTGGATATGCCTATGAAAGTCTTATACGCATGTTAGACTAACTAGAGTTATACATTTATGAATCATACATATGAAGATACTGAATTATGAATTTGGACTAACAATATTTATTTAAGTGAGCAATACTTTATAGGATAGTCCAAGTACTAAGAGTGAGCATTGTAATAAGAAAGTAAAAAATCACAATTATGTTAAACTCAAGAAGAATGAGAATGATAACATGTTCAAAGCATTTGTAAGATTTGAAAAGAAGAAATTTTTGGAAGCTTGGATTACATCAAGAAGCCTAAGGACTAGAATTGGTATATTTTCCTTTTAAGCTTTCTCATATGTAAAGATAGAGGTTTTACAAGAAAAGAGCTCAAATATGTTTTTAAATCTTTACAAATGGTTCTTACATGCTAAAATGCCTAATAAATATGTTTTGAAAAACTTGTCATGGTGGTAGTTAAAAATAATGAAAAATAATCAATTTTAAATTTTGAAAAACTGACCTTTGGTTACTCTTTTGATCATAACTTTCTAAATATTTTGAGTTTTATCTGAAACTTCTTTAATATGAAAATAGACTCAAAGATCTTTCCAATGAGTGGTCATTTACTTAAAACAGATGTGGAATGAAGAAGTTATGACCATTTAAAGTTAGATTTCAAAACTAGAATGACTTATTCGAATAAAGGATTTGTTATTCGAATAAGACATGCTCAGAAACATTCCCAACAGTTATAAACAGCTAGTTGTTACAAGAAATCATTTTTAAATACTATCAATGACTATTTTATCTCTTGGGCTCTATATATAAATGATGTTAGAAGCTTTTACAACTCTAGAGCACTTGATTTGATCCTTGAATCATCAAATCATATTTTGAGCTCTTTATTGCAAAATCCTTCTATTCCTTTGTTCTTCAAGTTGAATATTTACTTTTGTGAAAGTTTCTAATTTTTCTCTTCATCTTAATATCATTGTAAGAAGGTGAGATATCCCTCAAGAGAGAAAAGGGTGAGGTTTCCCTTAAAGTGAGGCTCAAACACAAAGGATGAGGTATCCCAAAGGTCTTGTGAGTGCTCTTGAATGTAAAGGTTTTTCAAGCACCTGTGAAGCTTGAAGAGTTGGAGGCTCTAGCATAAGGGTAAGGTATCCCAAGGTGTGAGGAGTGCTATTGCTTGTACAAAGGTTTTCCTAGCACCCGTGAAGTCTAGGAGATAGTGAAGAAAATCTCAAGTTAAGCTTGAGGACTAGATGTAGGTCACAAGTGGTTGGTGGCTGAACTAAGATAAATTCTTGAGTGTGATTCTCTCTTCCCTACATTCTTTAATTTTAATATTTGGTGCAACTTATTTATTTATTGCATATCGTGTCATTTTGATGTTTTGATTTTAAGAACTTGATATCTACCTTATTTGCTTGATTTGTCCTATAACTCAAGTTGTATTTGAGTAATCTACTATAGTTGTATCTTTGTTAGACTTATTCCGCTGTATGTGTTAATTGAGTATATAAAAAAAGTTTAATTTCTTAATGGTATTTTAAAAATTTGTAATCACCCAATTCACCTTCCTCTTGGGTGATGGTTGTCGTGGCTAACACCAGGTACGAGCATTATGAGTATCTTATAATGTCCTTTGGTCTGACAAATGCACCTACTATCTTTATGGATTATATGAATAGAATTTTTAGGCCATACCTTGATAAGTTTGTGGTTGTCTTTATAGATGATATTCTCATTTATTGAAAGATAACTAAGGAGCATGAGGAACATCTTAGAGTAGTTCTAGAAATCCTGAAGGAAAATAAATTGTTTGCCAAATTTGTCAAAAATGCGAGTTTTAGATGAAGGAGGTGCAGTTCTTGGGACATGTAATCTCCACGGAGGGGATATATATAGATCCCAGTAAGATAGAGGCAGTGTTGCGATGGGAGAGACCTACCATCATATCGGAAGTTAGGAGTTTCTTGGGATTAACTGGGTATGATAGAAGATTCATAAATGGTTTTTCTCAAATAGCCTTGCCTTTAACTAGGTTGACTAGAAAGGGCAGCACTTTTGAGTGGACCTAGAAATGTGAAAATAGCTTCCAAGAGTTGAAAGAAAAGTTGACCAACATACTTATGCTAATGATTCTAGACCCACCAAAAAACTTTAAGGTTTACTATGATAATTCGAAGAATGGGTTAGGTTCTGTGTTAATGCAAACTAGACGAGTAGTTGCTTATGCTTCTAGGCAGCTAAGACCCCATGAGGAAAACTATCCAACCCATGATCTGGAACTAGCAGCAGTTGTGTTTGCTTTGAAGATATGGAGACATTATCTGTATGAGGTGTCTTTAGTGATCACAAGAGTTTGAAATACTTATTTGATAAAAAGGAGTTGAATATGAGACAAAGGAGGTGGATGGAGTTTCTAAAAGATTATGACTTTGAATTATAGTATCATCCAGGTAAGGCCAATGTTGTGGCTGATGCACTTAGCAGAAAACTTCTGTATGCATCTTGAATGATGGTACAAGAGATGAAACTCCATGAGAGCTTCAGAAATTTGAGCCTGACAATGACTGTGTTACCACACGATCTTTGTTTGAAGAGATTAGAGATTCAAAATGATTTGAGGGCTCAAATTCGAGAGGCTCAAGAGGATAATGAAGCTTTAAAATTGATAAATGAACAGATCCAGTTAGGAAAGAAGAAATATTTCAAGAGGGCTCAAGATGGGACACTTATGTTTAGAGATAGACTTTATGTTTCAAGAAAAAATGATATCAAAGAAAAGATTTTAGAGGAAGCCCATAAGAGTAGATACACCATCCACCCCAAAGCCATAAAGATGTATCAAGACCTCAAAAAGATGTTCTGGTGGCCGAACATGAACGGAGATATAGCTAAATATGTGTCCAAATTCTTAGTTTGTCAAAAGGTGAAAATAGAACACTAAAGACCCTCAGGACTCCTCTAATCCTTGGAAATTCCTAAGTGGAAAGGGGAAAGTATATCAATAGATTTTGTCATGGGATTGCCAAGGACACAGTCGGGCTATGATGCTATATGGGTTAGAGTGGACAAACTGACAAAGTTTGCACATTTTTTAGCTATAAAAGCTACCTAGCCATTGGATAGATTAGCCCAGTTGTATCTCTAAGAGATTGTTAGATTACATGGAATTCCCTCTAGTATAGTATCAGATAGAGATCCTAGATTCACCTCTAGATTTTGGGGAGCCATGCAGAAAGCCTTTGGGATAAAGTTGAGGTTTAGCACAGCCTATCATCCATAGACAAATGGCCAAACCGAGAGAACCATCTAGACTTTAGAAGATATGTTGAGAGCCTCTGTGCTAGACTAACTGGGAAGTTGGGATAAGTTTTTACCTCTTATAGAGTTTGCCTACAACAACAGTTACTATACCAGCATAAGAATGACACCCTATGAGGCCTTGTATGGCAGAAAATATAGTTCACCCTTATGTTGGTATGAAGCAGGGGAACAAATTATCTTAGGACCAATGCAGTTAAAAGATGATTTAAATTTCGTGGTTAAACCTATAACGATTATGGATAGGATAATAAAAGAACTCAGAGAGAAACAAATTCCTTTGGTAAAGGTGTTTTGAGAGGGAAGTGACTCAGAGGAGGCCACATGGGAGCTTGAATCCCACATAATGAGAGACTGTCCAGAACTTTTTGAATGAGATGAGCTAAATTTGAGGACAAAATTTATAAAAAAGGGGGGAGAATTGTAACATTCTCTCCAACCTAATAGACTTAATTAGAATTATAGAAGCTCAATAACACTAGTATGGGTTTCTAGTTAATTTTGGTAACTAGCTGGCGTAATTGAGCATAAAATCTATGACACTGAATGTGAGAAATAGCTCCTTGGTGAAAATTGACAGAGAAGATAGAAATAAATGAGGAAGATTTATTTCTAAGTTATGAACAAATAAAATGAATATCTGAAAGCTTCTTAATTTAATCCATAAGTTTAATTTAACCTAGGAAAGAATAATGAAGCTTAGAGACTGATAGTGTAATATAAGAAAAGTGGTGGAACATTAATAAGGAAAAATAGGATGAAATTCTAGAATTTTCTACGATACCAATAAAGGTTAGAAAATTCATTTCAAAAAGATTAAAGTGTTCCTAGTAGATAAAAGGTTATCGATTGGAATGCTTTATTTGAAAAAGCTTCTCCACCTTTTGCACTATTCCATCCTGAAGCTTTTCACCTAATATTTGACTTTGGTTTCCATTTTCTCTCCTATCCCACATTTCCTCCTCATTCTCTCACCCTTCCATTTTCACTCATTTTCTCTATTCTCTTTCTTAGTTTCATTCCCAGCAGCAGAGAAGAAAGAAAACAAGAAACACAAGAAAGGAGCAATGGAGGAAGAAGGAGGAACCAACCAAGGAAAGAGAAAAGGAAAAGGAAAGAAGAAGGTAGAAATTTGAGGTAGGGGTTTTCCTCACTTTGTTCATCTTTTCTTTTCACTTGAAAATGATAAATTCATGATTTTGGTTGAGATTTGAGTTGATAAATGAAAGTGATGCTTTTATGTGTGATTTTGAACTCAAGGTTCAAACTTTGATTTTGATTAATGAAAACTAAGATTTGAAATTTGGTATGAAACCAATGTTTGATTCTTTGCTTTGAAAGTGTTTTGGATGTTGAAATATGATGATTTTAATGTTGATATTGATGTTTATTGGTTTGGTATGGGTTTGGATGGCTTAAAGGCTCTATTTTTTGTAAATCTGTACATGGTAATCAATTACATAGCCATTGTAATCGATTACCAAGCTTTTGGAACTGCGAATTGTGTTTCTAGGCAACTTGTAATCGATTACATCTTACTTGTAATTGATTACAAGGCTTCTAGGCAAGGTGTAATCGATTACATCCTGCTTGTAATTGATTATCAGGATTCTGCCAACCTGGTAATCAATTACCAAGGGTATGTAATCGATTAGCAGGTTCCTAAATTGAGGATTTTGATATGACAATGATGGAAACAAAGTTCTTTATCCTATGTATCCTAAATACAAACCTTAAACCTTAGATTGAAAGATTACAAATCAATTAAATGTAATATAATTATGCATCCAGACCATTTGAGCAATGATTTTGATAATGATATTGCATCAAATGAAATTGAATGATGGATTTGATTATTAATGATAAGAAAAATTTTTATATGCACATCATTATATATTGATGAATGATGATTGAGACTGATAATTGATTTACATGAGTAACCCATTATCTAGTATATCCTTGGTCCTAGGGGGAGACTTGGAAAAGGTGGTTGAGGATGGATATTTCCTTACCACCTGAGTTATTGAGGCTGAGGACGGATAAATCCCTCCCTCTTTACCTAAGCTCATCTTGGATAAAATTGTAGTTGAGGATGGATAATTCCCTCACTACTTGAGGTAATCCTGTATTAGAGATAGTGCGAGGAAGAATGACACCTTCTCTATCAAAGTAGTTGAGGAAGGATAATTCCTTTCATCTGTTGTGGGATTGTATGGGTTACTCAGAGTTACTCTGTGTGGCAAACAGATCATCATAAATAGGTTGAAGTGCACTAACCTGAAAGAAGGCTACTACCAAGTGAATGGTATTGTGGAGATGGATAATTCTCTCCATACCTCTTTGATAAAAGATGATTAATGATTATTGATGATTTCTTAGTGATGATGACTGATAAATGACCATTGTGAGATAGCTTATTGCATAAGTCTATCATGAATAAATTTCTTGATTTGATTTTGAGAAGATTTTGATTATTGATTTGATTGTTCAAATGATTTTGATAAAGGTTATAAAATGAACCTCTGTTTCGGGAAGATAAAAGACTTGCTTTGGCTTTTGCCACCTTTCTACCGATTATATTTTACATATTTGAAATGATTTTTGCTCCGAAACAGTTGGAATGATTATGATGACATAATTTTAAAATGATTACTGAGAATTGTGAGATTCTCACCCCATTTCTTGGATTCCATAATGATTCCAGGAAGTCTTAGAGTATACTTTAAAGGAGATGAATAACATAATATTTAGATCTTTTGATTCTTTTGATTTGACTGATGTATATGGTTGTACGCCATTTTTGGAGCCTTAGTGGCATATAATGTAATTTGATTCATTTTGATGTACCTTAATGTACTTTGTATATAACACATTTTTATTGATATGTATTAGTACTTTTGCTTCAGGCTCATATTTTGTATATTGAATGTATATTTCTTTAGAAAAATTTGATATTGATCTAATTGACGCTCTCTAATATGAACGCTAATGCATAATTCTGGATATGTCTTAGCTGTAGTATTAGGATGTTACAGGTGCTCCAAAAAGTAACACCACCGAGTGGACCAAGAACTGTTGGTATCCCTACTCACTTCACCAGAAAATAAGAAGGGATACCCCAAAACAAGAAAGGAAAGGTTTTCTCCACAGGTTGCCATCAAGAATAATAAGAACAGGGGGCAAGAGGACACATACCTTAGAGAAATGAAGGGAGTTGGTGAAAAAGAGGTTGATTAATCACAGAAAACTACTTGAAACCGCTTAAAACCACTTGAACACACTACTTCTCCACTGTGCACACTCGTTGGAAATCGCCTTAGATCGCTAGAGATTTGAGGGAAATAGTAAATCTGTAGGGAAAGCGTCCTCCACTCCTATTTATAGAGGCAATGCTCAAGGGGCAATTTCATCCTTACAATTTGAATTTCAAAAATCCTTATTATAGCTCTCAGAACTGTATGGAACCCTAACGGTAAACCCCAGTTAGAATGTGCTATGTGGGCAATCATAACTGTCACACCAAATAAAGCGACACTTGCTTAGAAAGCCAAACGTCACATAAGCCTCACTGTTTTGAGCACAGATTTATTCTACGGAATACGAAAATAATCCAAGTTTATATTACAGACCCTGGTTGCACCCTGGGATGTCCACCACTAATCACTTGACGCGTGGACCATAGTTGGCCTATGGCGCGTCCATGAGTGTCAAGTGACTTAGTCATTGTGACACCTCCAAGTTAGAGCTATTGATCCCTTGAGGGAATTATAGACTTCGGCTTCATGTAAAGCACGGATCCCATGACCAAGGGGTGTTGAGACTTACTTTGATACTTAGCTATATTAGTCAAGCACCAAGCTGGGGGTAACATTACTAGGTTAAGAATATTTTTACATGCTGAGTGTTAGACTTATCTTGGTGAAGGGAACAGAATGAAAAATAGGATATTCAAAAAAGGAAACTTTTGATTATTCATTTACATTTCATACATCATCAATTTTACAAGAATGCCCAGGGGAGAAAGCCTAAAAGGAAGCTAGATACAGCAATGATGATTATGATGATCCAGCACTGACCACGACCACCTCAGTAGTTCTTCTAGAAATGAGCACCTATCTCCTCCTCCTTGAGAAACATGAGCAAAAAGCTTCATGATCCCATGCATCTAGCTGCACACTAGGGTGAAACCAAGGCACTTAACTAGTACCAATTGCATTCAGAAAAACGGATGATGAAGAGCAGTGAAACCCCTCTGTGCCTCACAATAACTAAGACAGAAGCTATGAGTCTATTAGTGAGCAAGATTTTGTCCTGCTGTTGTATATGCTTGGAAGGAAAAGCTTATATTGCTCGGAGATGTGACGACCAAGCCACACAAAGCAGTTACTTGGCCCTCACCATGCCACTACACTTAGAGAGAAAGACCTTCACCGGGAAAACATGTAGAGATAAAGGGAACACTTTCAGGAATTTGGGGAAGAAATGAAAGAAGATTTTAGAAAAAGACATGGCTCTCAGATAATGACAACCCCACTACAAGCATTCCTTATTTATAGAAAAAATAAGGCATTCTAATTGGCCCTTGGTAAAGCGAGTTAGTAGCATGTTTGAGGCCACGTTTTAATGTTCCCCCTTTTGTAATTGACCACGATGGTAGCGGGCAGTTAGGAAATAACATGAAACTACTATCCACTTTAAAGTGGTTTTTAATTCCCAATAAATTTGAAGCGGTAGTTTCCAAGCAAGCACAAACTACTACAAACTGTAGAGTAAATGCTTCAAAAAAGACATCAAGTCCCAGAGTAAAGGTTCATACCTCCCTTTAGGAAATACTTGACAGACCCTATGAACTACACTCGGGGGCAACTTATGACATACCTCGAATAGAATGATGATGTGAGCAGAGTGATCCAACTCAGATCCCTGCCTTATTCATTAACCTCGAGGGCATACAACGATACATCACGGAGCATGGAGCTCGGCCCTTTGGAAGAAACATCGCAAGATTCGATGTTAACACTTACTAGGATCCCTTTGTCCATTGTGTGCCATGTGCTCATATCAAACTCGGATACCTTGACACTTAGCTATTCCATCTAAGTGCCAAGCTGGGCGTAACTTTTTCGGACCGTGATCTGTAACACCCTGGATTTTTCTAACTTTAAGATAAATGACAATTGCGTCCCCAATATACTGTTTTGTAATTTCTATGAGTAGTAAACTGAATTTGACTGTTTCGTGAGTGTATTTGATTGTTGTATGTGATTTGCTCGAGCCAGGGAAATAAAAATTTTTTGGCCGAAAAATATTATTTTAATTAATTAGAGTGGGATCTTACTAAACCCAGATTCGATTAATATATATATTAGTTTCGTAATTTTAGAATTTAAGCAATGCGATAAAATAATTTTTAGTATTATTTTATTACTCAGTATAAATTTTGACAGTGGACCCGATACTGTGTGTGTGCGGGACCCACATATAAATAAGGTAACCAATGGATAGATTAGAAACTTGGACCAATAGAAATAAGACACTTAGAAGTCAAACTAATAAAGAGAAGTCAACAAAAGTGGCTTGACCATTTTGGACCATAGGATTGAATCTTGGTGAGCAAGCTTGGATGATGACCATAGATTTGATCAATGGCTAGGATTTAAAGATGAATTAGTGGCTAGGATTAAGTCAAAATTTGTAGGCTTGACTTTGGGTTAGTAGCTAATTAAGCTTAGTTTAACTAAGTTAATTATCTAATTAGCAAACTAATTAAACTAGCTTAGTTATTAAATAATTACAATCTAAATATTAATTAGTTGTGCTAATATTGTTTAGAGATTATAAATTATGTAATTATATGTCTAATTAATTAGTATTGTAATTAGATAATTGATTAAAATTGGTTAGGAAATTAAACCTAATTAATTAGCTACCTAATTAGCAAGTAATTAAACATGTAATTAACATAAATTGGTTCCTTAAATGGCCTTGGGTAACACGGCTGGGCAGCAGCTTGGAGAGGCTTGGAGGACAAGTTTTTCAAGGCTTCCTAAGCACTCCAACAAGGCAACATCTCAACCGTTGAATGGATGGATGGCTAGGATGGTTTCATGCAAGTTTAATCACTTAATCTCACCCAAAAAGACCTTCACGGCAGCAGCTCTTTGGGAGGCATTCTTCACTTTTATTTTTCACCAATATTACGTATAAGTCTTCCATTTTCTCTCCCAAAAATACCAAGACTCCATGTGCCTTTCTTCTTCCATTTTCTTCCACTCTATTCGGCCAAGCTTCTCCATACGTCATCCACCCACCCAAAAATTTTCCTTCTTTGTTTTTCTAACTCTAAACATCTACCCAAACTCATCTCTAGTTGGAGGTTTTTGCAAATTCCATCATTTGCAAGCTTGAATGTTCATCTTGAAGTTTCTTCCTTAAAGGTAAAATTCATTGTTTTTCCTTTCTATTTTCATTTTCAAGTTTCCAAGCCATGATTGATCCATGGTATGGTTTTCTTTTCTAGTAGTAACTCTTAGAAAATTTTATTTATTTTCTTAGGTATTTGAAGGAGCTAAAAAGCGAAATTTCAAGGAAGGATAAAAGAAGAATTTTCTTCATTTTAAGGTAAGAGGAAGACTATAACCTAATTATTCTTGAGTGGTAGTAAGAAAATGGAATGATGTGTGTTTGTAGAATCCATGAGGATTCATTTATATGTTGATTGTAATGATTTTTCCATGTATGTTTTGTATTGTTAAATTGATTTGTTAATTTTATAATGTTGCTAGTTTTTATAATGTTGTATGTATTAGTATAATGTTAGAAATGCATGAGTATTCCAAAGAATACAACACCCTAGGTTCGGTCATAACCCTGAAAAGTGGATTTTGGATGTTTTTAAATTAATTTCAAAGAGTGTTTAAGGGTACTTAATGGAATTAATAATGTTTAAATGTTGTTCGTATTTACATTAATGCAAAAATATTTTACGATTACTTGAAAAATATTTTAAGCGCTTTAAACTATTTAATAAATTTTCGTTAGAAAAATAAACTGCATTTATTTAAGGAAAATATCGGGATTTTAAAAACGCAATAAAAATTTTACACGATTGATGAGAACAAGAATTTTACTATTGGGCCAAAATGGTGGACCCGGATATGTGAAAAGTTATAGTACGCCAAGTGGGTGCGTATTGTAACTGGTTATGTGAAAAATATATTGCGCCAAGTGGGAGCGTCATCGTATTTTGAGATTTGTGCCACCGAGGCATTTACATAATTATTTTTGCCATTGAGGGCATTTTTGTAAATATTTAAAGTTTGAGGGTATTTTTGTAAATATTTGAATTTTGAGGGTATTTTTGTAAATATTTAAAGTTTGAGGGTATTTTTGTAAATATTTGAATTTTGAGGGCATTTTTATAAATATTTAAAGTTTGAGGGTATTTTTGTAAATATTTGAAGTTTGAGGGTATTTTTGTAAATAATTAAAGTTTGAGAGGTCTATTTTATCGCTGTAGTTACACGATGTTTTGACCGTGTACTACGCCATGGTGTTTTCGTGGGCTATAGACACAAAGTATTGAGTCTGCAATAGCAATCACAACGATCGATTATAGACACAAAGTCGACAAAGGCAATATTTGGTCGGGATAGCCAAGTTATAGACACAAAGTGCCGACAAGGCAATAAATTTCGGTCGGGGTAGTCAAGCTATAGACACAAAAGGTGGACGCTGCAATAGTGGCTGGGCAGTATTATTAGAACTTTCAGATCATTCTCTCTGATATCGTTGTGTGTGTTGTAGCTCCATGGAGTAGGACTGAGTCATTTTATGGTTTTGGCGTATTTATCGTGTATTTATAATTTATTGTGATGGATTATATTCTTTTTCATAATTAGTTATTGTTAATGTTTATTATCTATGTTGATATTAATTGCTATTTTCGTTGTATTGTCGTTTTCTTATGTGCCACACTTGTGATATATTGGGTTGTCTTACCTCTTTGTTGTTGTATGTGTTGTTTGTATTATTGTGTTATATATATATATAGACGAAAATGAAGAGATTGAAGAACAAGTATTAGGCAGTGAATATCATGTAGAGGAGGAGCCACAATCTACAGATTTCCAGTCTGAATATTTGGAGCCTTCAGATCATCCGTACCGGTTGAATTGAATCAAAGAAGATGACTACGCCAGGATTCTTAGGTTTTGTAAGAATAGAGTTCCATAGAGGAATAGAAGGCTGGCGCACTCGTGAAGAAAGCAATGGTGTAGTGTATACGGGAATCATTACTTTATCTTTGCGTCCGGAATATGATGCTGATCCTGTTGTTACTTTTGACTTGTATGTACAGTTAGAGTTGCTTTTGGAGATCCGGCGTCATTGGAATGGACTTTTCCATGTTCCTAATGAAAATAGTGTAGTGTCTACATCTCGGACTCCAGTTCGTAGAACACTCGTATCTCTGTTCGTAGAACCGCTATTTGTGAGACATCCCTGGTTATCTCGTCACCCGAGGAGTTATCTAGGAATGATTCCCAGTGAACTAGATATCCATGATGTGCACTTGGGCACTTTTTGCTTTTTGATGTTGTACTTGTATATAAAACTTATGTTTTATCTTTGGCGATAATTGTAAATGTTTTGGTATGTATTTTCTTTATTTGTAAATTATTTGTATAATCGATGACAACAAAACCATATGTAAATTATATGTTAGTTTTTTTTTTATATGTTGAATTTTGTATGTATGTAGATAATGCATAGATGTGGTATACAGTGAATTGATATGTATGTTAACACTTGTATTAGGTGTGATGATGTGTGGTAGTTTATACGTTTTATAAACAAAATATACGTACTAATTATAATATTTATTTTATAACTTAGGTAATATTTATTATCTTTATTTTATTTATCTCAAAATGTGACATCCCAAAGGGTGTTACATTAGTTGGTATCAGAGCCCAAGTTAGAGTCTTTAGGGGTTGTGGTTAGGTCTGTTTGTGCTTGTGTTGTGTGAATTCTTTGTGATTTATTTCCGAAAGGAAGAATCTAACTTTTATGTTTGATGTGACTGAAAAGAAAGAAAAGAAGATGTCTGGAGGAAGAGGAAGACGTGCGAATATTCCTAGAGAAGAGGACCCTTTGGTAGCAGCTGTAGAGGCTATGCAGCGGATGGCGGAAGTAATAACTCAGTGAGAACCGAGAGAGCGGCTCAACAAAGACGATGTCTTTGTAGAGGCTATGCAGCGGATGGCGGAGGTAATAACTCAGCAGAACCAGAGAGCAGCTCAACAGCAAGATGCTACTGCGGATGCCCTAAATTTATCTGAATTTAGACGTAGTAACCCGCCACAGTTCAGAGGCGAGTTCAATCCTGAGAAAGCAAGTTTATGGATACAGGAGCTGGAAAAGATATTCGAAGGGATGGGATGCCCAGATGACAAAAAGGTAACATATGCCACCTTTATGTTAAGAGGAGACGGAGAAAGTTGGTGGAGAGGAACCCGCCGGTTGTTGCAAGCTGAAGGCACTGTGATAACTTGGGAAGTGTTTTCTACTGCGTTTATGGATAAGTATTTTCCTACCAGTGCTCGATATGCCAAGGAAAGAGAATTTCTTGGTCTACGTCAAGGAAATATGACAGTCCATGAGTATGCATCCAAATTTGAGAGTTTGTCTCAATTCTCAGATTATGCTCGAGACTGTGCCAAATGATGAGTGGCGATGTAGGAAGTTTGAAGAAGGATTGCGAGTGGAGCTAAGACAAGGAGTACGCCTTTGAAAATGACTCAATTCCATGCTCTGGTAGATATATGTGCACAATTGGAGGAATTGGAACAGTTACGGGATCCAAGGACTCGTAATTTTGGACCAATGAGATTTCAAAGGGGAGGTAGCAGCCATAATAATCGGTTTCAGCATAAGCCATACTCGAGACCATCGGGAAACCAACTTCAATGACCATCTGTTGGAGGAAGCTCTGCTAGTACTACTCCTAGTCAGAAAGCGGCGTTTGTACCAACATGTTTCAAATGTGGGGAAAAGGGTCATATTTCTTCAGGATGTCCAATTAAAGGGACAATTTGTTTCAATTGTCGACAACCTGGACATTTCTCTAAGGATTGTCCTCAATTGGAAAAGAAACCCGCATTGAAGACCATTCGGGTAAGTCACCAAGATCCGGAGGACGAGTCTATACTATGACAGAACTGAAGTTTCTCGGCCCCGACAATCTTATTCAAGGGGAAGGAACCATAGGAGGTAAGCCTTTGATTGTCTTGTATGATTCAGGCACAACACATTCTTTTATTGCCTATAGTTGTGTTGAAAGATTAAAACTGCCTGTGTCTTCTTTGGATTTTCCATTGGTTGTTTCTACACCAACTACTAAGCCTGTAGTCACATCCAAAATATGTTTGGATTGTCCTGTTGTTGTGAAGGACCGTATGTTTATAGTCAACTTGATTTGTTTACCCCTAGTGGAGATAGATGTGATATTCGGAATGGATTGGTTATCTTCTAACCATATCCTGATAGATTGTGCAATTAAATCCATAATCTTTCCGAAGGAAGAAAACTCTGGATTCTTGATATTTGTTAAAGCTAAGACGTTCTTTCGAGAAATGGAGCGCAGTGGATTTGTATTATTATCTTCTCTAAAAGTTGAGAATGAGAAAGATGTATATACTATTCCTGTTGTCAATGAATTTCCAGAAGTTTTTCCAGATGATGTACCTGGTTTGCCGCCAGAAAGGGAAATCGAATTTTCTATCGATTTGGTACCAGAACAGGTCCTATTTCAATTGCACCGTATAGAATGTCACCAGCCGAGTTGATGGAGTTGAAAAAGCAACTAGAGGAATTCTTGGAGAAGCAGTTTGTGCGACCGAGTGTATCACCATGGGGAGCACCAGTGCTTCTAGTCAAGAAGAAGGATGGAACTTCTCGACTCTGTGTGGACTATCGTCAGTTGAATAAGGTCACCATAAAGAATAAATATCCACTCCCACGGATTGACGATTTGATAGACCAGTTGAAGGGAGCAGAAGTATTCTCTAAAATAGATCTGAGATTAGGTTACCATCAGATCCGTGTTAAGACAGAGGATGTGCCTAAAACAGCCTTCCAAACTCGTTATGGGCATTATGAATATCAAGTTATGCCTTTTGGAGTGACAAATGCTCCTGCTATATTCATGGATTATATGAATAGGATTTTTCGCCCGTACCTTGATAGATTTGTTGTCTTTATAGATGACATTCTAATCTATTCTCGGTCTAAAGAAGAGCATGCCGAACATCTCGGTATAGTTCTTCAGGTTTTGAAGGACAAGCAGTTGTATGCAAAGTTGGCTAAATGTGAATTTTTGGTTGGAAAAAGTGCAATTCCTAGGTCACGTAATTTCTAAAGAAGGTATTGCAGTGGATCCATCCAAAATAGAAACTATTTTGCAATGGGAAAGACCTAAAACAGTAACCGAAGTCCGAAGTTTTGTTGGATTGGCCGGATATTATCGAAGATTCATAGAAGGTTTTTCTAAGATTGCCGGACCACTTACACAACTTACAAGGAAAAGTCAAGCTTTTGAATGGACGGATGAACGTGAAGCCAGTTTTCAAGAGTTGAAGAAAAAGCTAACAACCGCACCAGTGTTGATCTTACCAGATCCTAACAGATCTTTTGATGTGTACTGTGATGCTTCGTATCAAGGATTAGGATGTGTGTTGATGCAAGACCGAAATGTGGTAGCTTATGCTTCGAGGCAATTGAAGGTTCATGAGAGAAATTACCCAACCCATGATTTGGAACTAGCAGCGGTGGTGTTTGCATTAAAGATATGGAGGCATTATCTGTATGGGGCCATGTTCAATGTCTTTAGTGATCACAAGAGTTTGAAATACTTGTTTGATCAGAAAGAATTGAATATGAGACAAAGACGATGGCTTGAGTTTCTCAAAGATTATGATTTTCAACTCCAATATCATCCAGGAAAAGCTAATGTGGTAGCAGATGCTCTGAGTAGAAAAGTACTTAGTGTTTCTACAATGATGATAAAGGAAGAGGAATTACTCAACGAGTTCAGAAATTTAGAAGTATCAGTGGAATTAGTGCCTGGGAAGATTCGTTTAAGCAGAATGGTAATCTTAAATGACTTGCTTAATATAATTCGAGATAAACAGGAGGAAGATGCATTTTTGCAAAATGAAAGAGAACTGTTAAAGCAAGGTCACAAGGCAACAAAGAGAAGAGGGATCAGATGGAATTTTAAGATTTCAAGGGAGAGTTTGTATACCCGACGATGCTGAACTAAAGACGGCAATATTGGATGAAGCCCATACTAGTAATTTAAGTTTGCATCCAGGAATGACTAAGATGTATCAAGATTTAAATAAATTGTTTTGGTGGCCAAGGATGAAAAGAGACGTAGCGGAACGTGTGGCGTCTTGTTTGGTTTGTCAAAAAGCGAAAGTGGAACATCAGAGGCCAGCTGGAATGTTACAACCACTCTCTATTCCAGAATGGAAGTGGGATAGTATTTCTATGGATTTCGTTACTGGACTGCCAAGAACGAGAAAAGGTTATGACTCAATATGGGTTATAGTTGATAGGCTTACAAAGTCACTCATTTCCGCCCATTAACATTAAGTATTCATTGGAAAAATTAGCCCAAATCTATATCAATGAGATTGTTAAATTACATGGGGTACCTATTTCCATAATTTCGATAGGGATCCAAGGTTTACATCAAGGTTTTGGCCAAATCTACAAGAAGCGATGGGGACTAAACTACATTTAAGCTCGCTTATCATCCATGTGATCGATGGCCAAACCGAAAGAACTATACAAAGTCTTTGGAAGACTGTTGTGTGCTTGTGTCTTTGGAGCAACAAGGAGTTGGGATGAATTTTTATCTTTGATAGAATTCACCTACAACAATAGTTTTCACGCAAGTATAGGGATGACACCCTATGAAGCGTTGTATGGACGACGATGCCGAACACCTTTGTGTTGGTATCAAGACGGTGAAAGTATGACTATTGGACCAGAGTTAGTGCAACAGACTACAGAGAAGGTGAAAATGATCCAAGAAAAGATGAGAACTACTCAAAGTAGACAAAAGAGCTATGCTGACAAAAGAAGGCGACCCTTAGAATTCGAAGAAGGAGAGCATGTATTTTTGAGGGTGACTCCTACGACTGGTATTGGAAGAGCTATCAAGTCTAAGAAGCTTACGCCTAAGTTTATTGGGCCTTATCAGATTATACGTAGGATAGGTCCTGTAGCTTATCAAATTGCCTTACCGCCGTTTTTGTCTAATCTGCATAATGTGTTTCATGTGTCCCAATTAAAGAAGTATATTTCAGATCTGACACATGTGATACAACCTGATGAAGTACAGTTAAAGGAGAATCTGACGTACGAGACACTCCTTGTAAGGATTGAAGACAGAAAAGTGAAGCAGCTTCAAGGAAAGATGATTGAGTTGGTCAAAGTCATATGGAACGATGTGACAGGTGATGCTACCTGGGAATTGGAGGATAAGATGAGGGAGCAATATCCTCAATTATTTTAAGGTACGACAAATTTCGAGGACGAAATTTTTGTTTGTTGGGGAAAGTTGTAACACCCTGGATTTTTCTAACTTTAAGATAAATGACAATTGCGTCCCCAATATACTGTTTTGTAATTTCTATGAGTAGTAAACTGAATTTGATTGTTTCGTGAGTGTATTTGATTGTTGTATGTGATTTACTCCGAGCCAGGAAATAAAAATTTTCTCGCCGAAAAAATATTATTTTAATTAATTTAGAGTGGGGATCTTACTAAACCCGATTCGATTAATATATATATTAGTTTCGTA
This sequence comes from Ormosia semicastrata, assembly GCA_029884595.1. Taxonomy (NCBI): domain Eukaryota; kingdom Viridiplantae; phylum Streptophyta; class Magnoliopsida; order Fabales; family Fabaceae; genus Ormosia; species Ormosia semicastrata. The sequence goes on from JAQQTO010000062.1 coordinate 872,152, forward strand.
ATTTTTAGAATTTAACTGTGCGATAAAATAATTTTTAGTATTATTTTATTACTCAGTATAAATTTTGACAAGGACCGATACTGTGTGTGTGCGGGACCCACATATAAATAAGGTAACCAATGGATAGATTAGAAACTTGGACCAATAGAAATAAGACACTTAGAAGTCAAACTAATAAAGAGAAGTCAACAAAAGTGGCTTGACCATTTTGGACCATAGGATTGAATCTTGGTGAGCAAGCTTGGATGATGACCATAGATTTGATCAATGGCTAGGATTTAAAGATGAATTAGTGGCTAGGATTAAGTCAAAATTTGTAGGCTTGACTTTGGGTTAGTAGCTAATTAAGCTTAGTTTAACTAAGTTAATTATCTAATTAGCAAACTAATTAAACTAGCTTAGTTATTAAATAATTACAATCTAAATATTAATTAGTTGTGCTAATATTGTTTAGAGATTATAAATTATGTAATTATATGTCTAATTAATTAGTATTGTAATTAGATAATTGATTAAAATTGGTTAGGAAATTAAACCTAATTAATTAGCTACCTAATTAGCAAGTAATTAAACATGTAATTAACATAAATTGGTTCCTTAAATGGCCTTGGGTAACACGGCTGGGCAGCAGCTTGGAGAGGCTTGGAGGACAAGTTTTTCAAGGCTTCCTAAGCACTCCAACAAGGCAACATCTCAACCGTTGAATGGATGGATGGCTAGGATGGTTTCATGCAAGTTTAATCACTTAATCTCACCCAAAAAGACCTTCACGGCAGCAGCTCTTTGGGAGGCATTCTTCACTTTTATTTTTCACCAATATTACGTATAAGTCTTCCATTTTCTCTCCCAAAAATACCAAGACTCCATGTGCCTTTCTTCTTCCATTTTCTTCCACTCTATTCGGCCAAGCTTCTCCATACGTCATCCACCCACCCAAAAATTTTCCTTCTTTGTTTTTCTAACTCTAAACATCTACCCAAACTCATCTCTAGTTGGAGGTTTTTGCAAATTCCATCATTTGCAAGCTTGAATGTTCATCTTGAAGTTTCTTCCTTAAAGGTAAAATTCATTGTTTTTCCTTTCTATTTTCATTTTCAAGTTTCCAAGCCATGATTGATCCATGGTATGGTTTTCTTTTCTAGTAGTAACTCTTAGAAAATTTTATTTATTTTCTTAGGTATTTGAAGGAGCTAAAAACTGAAATTTCAAGGAAGGATAAAAGAAGAATTTTCTTCATTTTAAGGTAAGAGGAAGACTATAACCTAATTATTCTTGAGTGGTAGTAAGAAAATGGAATGATGTGTGTTTGTAGAATCCATGAGGATTCATTTATATGTTGATTGTAATGATTTTTCCATGTATGTTTTGTATTGTTAAATTGATTTGTTAATTTTATAATGTTGCTAGTTTTTATAATGTTGTATGTATTAGTATAATGTTAGAAATGCATGAGTATTCCAAAGAATACAACACCCTAGGTTCGGTCATAACCCGAAAAGTGGATTTTGGATGTTTTTAAATTAATTTCAAAGAGTGTTTAAGGGTACTTAATGGAATTAATAATGTTTAAATGTTGTTCGTATTTACATTAATGCAAAAATATTTTGTTACTTGAAAAATATTTTAAGCGATTTTAAACTATTTAATAAATTTTTCTCGTTAGAAAAATAAACTGTTTATTTAAGGAAAATATCAGGATTTTAAAAACGCAATAAAAATTTTACAAGATTGATGAGAACAGTAAATTTTACTGTTGGGCCAAAATGGTGGACCCGGATATGTGGAAAGTTATAGTACACCAAGTGGGTGCGTATTGTAACCTGGTTATGTGAAAAATATATTGCGCCAAGTGGGAGCGTACTGTATTTTGAGATTTGTGCCACTGAGGGCATTTACATAATTATTTTTGCCATTGAGGGCATTTTTGTAAATATTTAAAGTTTGAGGGTATTTTTGTAAATATTTGAATTTTGAGGGCATTTTTGTAAATATTTAAAGTTTGAGGGTATTTTTGTAAATATTTAAAGTTTGAGGGTATTTTTCGTAAATAATTAAAGTTTGAGAGGTCTATTTTATCGCTCAGCTAGTAGTTACACGATGTTTTTTGTGTACTACGCCATGGTGTTTTCGTGGGCTATAGACACAAAGTATTGACAGTGCAATAGCAATCACAACGATCAGTTATAGACAAAAAGTGCTGACAGTGCAATAGCTGGTCGGGATAGCCAAGCTATAGACACAAAGTGCTGACAGTGCAATAGCTGGTCGGGGTAGTCAAGCTATAGACACAAAAGGTGGACAAGGTCAATATTTGGTCAAGCAAGATTATTAGAACTTTCAGATCATTCTCTCTGATATCGTTGTGTGTGTTGTAGCTCCATGGAGTAGGACTGAGTCATTTTATGGTTTTGGCGTATTTATCGTGTATTTATAATTTATTGTGATGGATTATATTCTTTTTCATAATTAGTTATTGTTAATGTTTATTATCTGTGTTGATATTAATTACTATTTTCGTTGTATTGTCGTTTTCTTATGCGCCACACTTGTGATATATTGGGTTGTCTTACCTCTTTGTTGTTGTATGTGTTGTTTGTATTATTGTGTTATATATATATATAGACGAAAATGAAGAGATTGAAGAACAAGTATTAGGCAGTGAATATCATGTAGAGGAGGAGCCACAATCTACAGATTTCCAGTCTGAATATTTGGAGCCTTTAGATCATCCGTACCGGTTGAATTGAATCAAAGAAGATGACTACGCCAGGATTCTTAGGTTTTGTAAGAATAGAGTTCCATAGAGGAATAGAAGGCTGGCGCACTCGTGAAGAAAGCAATGGTGTAGTGTATACGGGAATCATTACTTTATCTTTGCGTCCGGAATATGATGCTGATCCTGTTGTTACTTTTGACTTGTATGTACAGTTAGAGTTGCCTTTGGAGATCCGACGTCATTGGAATGGACTTTTCCATGTTCCTAATGAAAATAGTGTAGTGTCTACATCTCGGACTCCAGTTCGTAGAACAGCTCGTATCTCTGTTCGTAGAACTGCTGTGAGACATCCTGGTTATCTGTCACCTGAGGAGTTATCTAGGAATGATTCCCCAGTGAACTAGATATCCATGATGTGCACTTGGGCACTTTTTGCTTTTTGATGTTGTACTGTATATAAAACTTATGTTTTATCTTTTGGCAGTAATTGTAAATGTTTTGGTATGTATTTTCTTTATTTGTAAATTATTTGTATAACTGATGACAACAAAACCATATGTAAATTATATGTTAGTTTTTTTTTATATGTTGAATTTTGTATGTATGTAGATAATGCATAGATGTGGTATACAGGTGAATTGATATGTATGTTAACACTGTATTAGGTGTGATGATGTGTGGTAGTTTATACGTTTTATAAACAAAATATACGTACTAATTATAATATTTATTTTATAACTTAGGTAATATTTATTATCTTTATTTTATTTATCTCAAAATGTGACATCCCAAAGGGTGTTACATGATCGGGGACCCGGTCCCATGGGTCAACTCAACATGCATCCAACCAGAATTTGTTCTCAGCACCCTAGCGGGAGTTCACTTGTGGCACACTAAATGGATCCCAGCACAATGAATGTCGGACCACGACATTGGGTATTCGTAACTTTATCACGAGATTTAGGTAGTGGATATATCCCACGATTATTCATAACTGCTAATCATGATCTTGCGTAAGAATAACGCCCATAACTGCCTTTGACTGCTCATAACTATAGTATCAACGTTTCAATTTTATAGGGATTCGCTGCTACAACTAAGGGAACATGTTTCCTAATTCACTCTTTATAAATATCAGGCTCAATCACCTTCAATAGGTAATTATTGCTCTTTAGCTTAAACCCTAATTGTGCACAGCCTGACTTAAGCATTGGAGTGCCTTTGCAAGTACCAACCACATCCATTTCAACATACTCTGCTGTTGCGCAACGAGGAAAACACCAAATCGTTCCTTCTTAGGTACATCTCAGTATTCACTATTGAAAACCAACGAACAGAGCCCCTGTAACCTGTGAATTAGCAGGCGAGCCTTCTTGTGCCACCATTGCACCACCAACTATGGAAGCCGCAAGGAAGCTCCGCGTACCACCGCTTAGCCAAGCATGCCGTCGTCCATGCCAAGTCCTCAATGCCTAATAGAGAATGACTTGGTGAGGCATTGTAACACCCACCTTAGGATGCCACATTTATGTTACATAATTACCAAATTAACCTTATTTAGATAACGTAAGTTGTAGGGAAAAAATACGAGTTGCAAAATTTCTTAATTACAAGAAAATAAACTTAGCAGAAAATAAAACATCATAGCATCATTATAAATAATTTACATCATTTATACATATCCAAGTCTCTTGTTATACATATACAAATCTTTAACACTCTCATACTATAAATATTACAAACTAGTCACTCCAAAAAGTTTAAACACTATTTACATTGACATCTTTATCCAAGTACAGCTAGGCAGCTGAGCCCTCAGAAGTGGCCGGACCCTCAGATGGGTCCTCCTCAGAATTCCCGGGTGGGGGAATTCCAACCCGACGTAAAGTCCGTGGAGCAAATGTCCGAGCGGACGATACGACACTACTCTCTCTAGGGGTGCGATAATACGCTCCCCAATGCTGCCTGATAGATATAGGAAACTCTAACTGTACATAAATAGTAACGAAAAGTAGGGATTCCCCGATTTGTAACCTACTCAATCTAATGTTTACATCTCCTAAATAACATATAGTCTCTCTCAAGGTCTTCAGTCCATGCATTGTCCCCGTCAATAAACGTCAACCTCATGTAACCCAAGAAGCTAGGAATCTCTACTGCCATCAGAACTCGAAGTTCTCAACGGAATCTGGACCTTTTTTCGCTTCTCGCTCTACGTCTGGCTCAGTGTCTTAACAATACATAAACATAATACAACATATACATATAAGAGGTGAGATTACCTATGCCAATACCAGTATGGTAGCAATGAAGATAAACACATTCAAAATATCATACAAATATCATACTATAATTACAGTTAAGCCATTAACCTTATATATCATCATTACACAATAAATAAAATAAGAATTTCAATTATGCTACTTTTGATATTCAAGTATTCAATATAATAATTACCTCAAACAAGAATTACACATGAGTAAAATTACAATGATATATCCATTATGAATGCAACTATGAATGCAATGTACACTGACTCAATATCCTACTCCATGGAGCTACAACTCAAGTCGGAGAGAATGACTGAAAAGACCTGTCGGCACCAATATGCTTCAGACCACGTGCTCATTTTCTACACATCTAGCGCATGCACGACAATCTTTATCAAATCATGATTAGGGATAGTGTCTCGGTCCGGATCATTGGTGTGTTGCATCGGTCTAACCCACGGTACAGAAGAGCTACCAACTGTCCATTGTAGGCAACCCGCACCCCAATGCCCCCAAGGTCAATCAGTGACCTACACTACGCTTATCGCACCCACTCAGGAGGTGTAATCTCTCCTAGGCAACTTACCTTACACAGTCCTTTGGACTTTTTCAATGCATGTATTATGCACCATTCACATTTTCTATTAATATTACATGTACAAGGTTCATATAATAATTTAACAGCAGTAATACTGTAATTTAATCACGTAGTCATATTCTCGTATATTTTCATTCGCGACTCAATTTTGTCGCCTTTTCGAATCACGTAGTGATTTTTCAACGTTTTCCAATCGCGTGAATATTTTTCGTACGTATTAAATCAGAATTACTATTTTACTTATTTTAATATTAAAATTTACTGTATTTCTCTCATACTTGCAAAATAGTCCCTCAAAAATACATAATTTACATTTTCGTCCCTCAAAACAGAGTATTTCCACTTTAGTCCCACAAAATTTTATATTTACATAATGACCCCATATTTCCATAATATTTCCAATTAAATCCCTTTCTCATAAGATTTACAGAAATTTACAGTATAAATTCCACTCACATACAGTATAAGTTTCTCTACAGTACACACTCTATATACTCACATCTACAGTACACACTCTATATACTCACATATTATCAGTTCCTTCAGCATTATAACATACAGACAAGCATTGAAACAAAATCGTATCTCACAGATACTACACATACAAACCTAGAAACACAAGCAGACACATCTCAAATACAGTCCAAACATTCAAACACAATCAGGCACATCTCAATACAGTCAAAACATTCAAACACAATCAGGCACATCTCAATACAGTCCAACCAATACAGTCCAAGAATCTTAAACAATAGGGAATTAACCTCAAAATAATAGGTAAATAAATCCACAAGGATTTTTCACCGAATAAACCATCCTCATACTACCAGAACATTGGTGGTAAGGTAGAGTCTCCCTCTTACCTCTTGAAGACAAGCTTTGTAAGCTTTCCTCCCTTGCCTTGAAACTTTGTTATTCTTCTAACAAGCCCTAAAATTTTCAAAAAAAATTAGTGAAGGATTATACAAGAATCAAGGTTGAAAGCCATGGAAAAATCATGGTTAACAAATTAAAAAAATTAACTTTGAATCATTAACTTAAAGCTTACCTCTTTAGGAAGAAGATTGAAGAAGCTTAGGACCTTGTGAAGAAGAAATGATTAGAGGAGGCTTTGAGTCAAAACAACCCAAAAGATGAGTGTTTAAAAGAAATGGATGGTGTGATTTTGGTGATGACCGATTGGAAGAAAAGGAGAATGAGAGTGAGAGGCGTGATTTCCCTTGGAACTTTGAGAGAGTAAGCTTATATTTTGATAAGTAGAAAGTGGAGAGTGAAGACGTATTGGGGAGGCTGTTGGCCTTGTAATGTTTGAGAGACAATTGGCTTATATTTGAGAAATAACAAGTGAAGAATGAAGACGTGATTCAGCTACTGCCAGCCATGTAATACTTGTGATATTTGGATAATTTTACTTGAAAATTTTATCTAATTTTGAGTACAAAATACAGCTGCCAACCGTAGATGATTTGTGACATTTGGAGAGCTTTATTAGCTTGATTATCCACTCCATTCACCGCCCTAAGCCTTCGCCGTGTCTTCTTGCGCTTTATGAATGACGTGAGTGAGCCTTTGCTTGCTTAAGTAGCCATGCATTAATTGCACAAAGATACTCTCTTCTCATTGGTTGCTCACTTGACTTTGCATGGTATTTGAACCTTCAAATATTACTTGAAATCTTCACAAATCTGGCCGGACGGTTCTTCGCTTTGCTATTGGACGTTTACTGCCATCGCTTGGGCCATTTTTGTCTTCTTTGTTAGGCCATCCATTCTGCTGCTCCAATTTCTGCTGGACCGTGAGCTTAGGTGCTGCTGTTGGGCCTCCAAATTTGCTGCTGGTCCATGGTAATTTAGGTGAGTTTAAATCCTTTAATTGGTTGTTAATTCCAAGCTAAATTCTGCTGCTATTGGGCCTTCAATTCTGCTGCATTCAGCTACTGTCCATGGTGGTTTAGATGAGTTTTAAATCCTTAATTCATCTTTATTTCAAGCCTAATTACTAGTTAATTGGTTAGCCAATTAATTAGGTTTAATCTCCTAACCATTCTTACTTAATCCTTCAAGTACATAACTAATTTTAGTTTAACGTATTTAGCTTGTATCTAATACATTTTAATTATACATCATCACTTCTAATTAGAATTAGGATATTAGAGTAAGGATTAAGTTATAACTAATCCTTAGTTAAGTTAGTTTACTTAATTGTTTAATTAGGTAATTAGGACAACTAAATTAAGGTTAATTAGTTTCCTAAGAAAAAGTCAAGCAATTAATGTTGACTAAATCTTATCCATTAATCTTACCTATGGTAAATGTTACTTGATGGTTTGTTTAAGTTTTGTTTTACACCATTGATTGAATCAATGGTGAGGATTAAGGCTTCTAAGTCAAGCTTCAAATCTAATGGTCCACAAAGAAGTCTAAGTTTCTTTCCTTGACCAATTTTTTTCATTGGTTAGAAAAGTCCAACCAATTGTTTTGACTATATCCCATTGGTTCACTTTAATTTTACTTACAAGAAATGTTCCAAACACTTTTTCTTAATAATTAAAACTTATCGGGTCCAACGTTCATAGCAACGACTGCTATAAATACAATCACGGATACTTATCCGTACAATATTATTATTTTTACAGATAGATTTTAAAATAAAAAGATTCTTTTCTGAATCACTCAGATTCGGGTTTAGTAAGATCCCCCGTTTCCAAATGAGACAGATCAGAATTTCCCCGGCCTGAAAAATATTATTTTTCCTAGCCAGGAGCAATCACACAGAATGATCAAATATGATCTCAGAACAGTCAAATTAATTTTATACACACAGAAAATGCAAAACAGTGTAATTCTGCTATTTATCATTCATATAGTCAGAATTTGGGGTGTTACAACTCTCCCCCTCTAAAATAAAGTTTCGTCCTCGAAACTTGACATACACTTAACACAAAAACGGATACTGTTCTCTAATCTTTTCTTCCAACTCCCATGTGGCTTCACCACTTACATCATTCCAAACTACTTTAACTAAAGCAATGTCCTTTCCTCGAAGCTGCTTTATCATTCGATCTTCAATCCTGACTGGAACTGTTTCATAGGTCAAGTTCTCCTTTAGTTGTACAGTGTCTGGTTCGATAATGTGAGTTGGATCCTGGAATATATTTCCGTAGTTGTGATACATGAAACACATTATGAAGATTTGATAAAAAATGGCGGCAGCGACTTGATAAGCTGGGACCTATCCGACGAAGTATCTCGATACGGTCCGATAAACTTAGGAGTAAGCTTCCTCGACTTGATTACTCGTCCAACTCCAAATCATAAAGGCGTCACATGTAAAAATACATGATCACCTTCTTCGAATTCCAAGTGGTCTTCGCCTTTTATCTCGCATAGCTCTTTTGTCGCGTCTCGAGCTGTCCTCATCTTGTCTTGGATCATCTTTACCTTTTCGGTTGTCTCCGCTGCACAAATTCAGGTCCTATTACATTGCTTTCACCATCCTGGTACCAACACAATGGTGTCCTACATCTTCTCCCATATAAGGCTTCATAGGGTGCCATCCCTATACTCGAATGGAAACTATTGTTGTAGGTGAACTCTATCAATGGCAGAAATTCATCCCAACAACCAGTTTGCTCTAGAACACAAGCCCTCAACAAGTCCTCCAACGACTGAATTGTTCTTTCTGACTGACCATCAGTTTGTGGATGGTAAGCAGAACTCAAATGTAGATTTGTCCCCATCGCTTCTTGTAGACTAGTCCAAAATCTTGATGTGAATCGCGAATCTCGATCAGAAATTATACTAGATGGTATACCATGAAGTCTAACAATTTCATTGATATATATATGAGCCAACTTCTCCATTGAGTACTTAATATTAATCGAAAAAAAGTGCGCTGACTTTGTAAGCCGATCAATAATTACCCATATAGAGTCGTGACCCTTCCGAGTTCTTGGTAGCCCCGTGACGAGATCCATTGCTATGTCATCCCATTTCCATTCAGGAATAGGCAAAGGTTGTAACATTCCTGATGGTCGTTGATGTTCCACCTTGGCCTTCTGACAAGTCAAACAGGATGATACATATTCTGCGACATCCCTCTTCATTCCTTGCCACCAATACGGTAATCTGCTTCAGATCTTGATACATCTTCGTGGCTCCTGGATGCATACTCAACTTACTTCTATGAGCTTCATTCAAAATCGATCTCCTAAGTTCTGGATCGTTTGGTACACAAACTCTCCCTCTGAACTTCAAAATTCCATCAACACCTTCGCTGAATTCTAATTCTGCTCCTTGACTTCTTGCTTCCTTTGCTTCTTGTAAATATTGATCACTATTCGTCCTTCTCGTATTTTATTCATCGATCATTTGAAATAGTGATCATGTTCAAACACATTTTCCCTAGGTGTCAACTTCACAGACAATCGCATATCTCGAAATTCTTCTATCAATTCCTTCTCCTTCATCATCATAACAGAAGCATCAAGCGATTTTCTACTCAAAGCATCCGCTACCACATTCGCTTTTCCAGGATGATATTGTAACTGAAAGTCATAATCTTTCAGAAACTCAAGCCAACGTCTTTGTCTCATGTTCAACTCTTTCTGGTCGAATGATACTTCAAACTTTTATGATCACTAAACACAGTGAACATTGCCCCATAGAGAAAATGTCTCCATACCTTCAACGCAAACACCACCACTCTTTGCTAGCTCCAAGTCATGAGTCGGATAATTCCTCTCATGCACTTTCAACTCGCTCGACGCATATGCCACAACCTTACGGTTCTGCATAAGTACACAACCTAATCCTTGATAAGAAGCATCACAGTACACCTCGAAAGGTTCGTTCGGATCAGGTAGAATCAACACTGGTGAAGTAGTCAGTCGTCGTTTCAACTCCTGAAAACTTTCCTCGCATGCATCAGTCCACACGAACGGTTGATTCTTTCGTGTAAGTTGGGTAAGAGGTCCTGCAATCTTTGAAAACCCTTCTATGAATCGTCGATAGTAACCGGCCAATCCGATGAAACTACGGATCTCCGATATAGTCTTCGATCTTTCCCACTCAACAACTGTCTCTACCTTCGAAGCATCAACTTCAATTCCATCTGCCGATATGACATGCCCCAAGAATTTTACTTCGCTCAACCAAAATTCACACTTGGACAACTTGGCATATAGTTTATTTTCCTTCAAAATCTGGAGAACCACTCTGAGGTGTTCAACATGTTCCTTCTGATTTTGAGAATAAATCAATATGTCATCAATAAAGATAACAATAAACTTATCCAAGTACGAACGGAAAAGTCTGTTCATGAAATCCATAAATATTGCAGTGTATTAGTCACACCAAAAGGCATCACTTGGTACTCATAATGCTCGTATCGAGTCCGGAACGCAGTCTTCGGGATATCCTCCACTTTTACACGTATCTGGTGATAACCAGAACGTAAATCAATCTTAGAAAATATGGTGGCTCCTCGCAATTGATCCAAATAGATCATCAATCCTCGGTAGGGGATATTTATTCTTGATTGTAATCTTGTTCAGCTGTCGATAATCCACACATAGCCGAGAAGTCCCATCCTTCTTCTTTACCAACAACACTGGAGCTCCCCAAGGTGATACACTTGGTCTCACAAATTGCTTTTCCAACAAATCTTCCAATTGCTTCTTCGGTTGGCCAACTCTACCTAGGTGACATTCTAGAAGGTGCCATAGATATAGGTCCAGCTCCAGGTACTAAATCAATAGAGAATTCAATCTCCCTTTCCGGTGGTAATCCCGGTATATCTTCAGGAAACACTTCGGGAAATTCATTCACTACAAAGATATCCTTCAGAACATCTTCACAGTGAACTTCCAATGAAGATATCAACAAGTATCCTAGGTCTCCTTCCTTTAAACAAGCTTCCACTTGAGTAGCCGTTAAGAATCTAGAATCCTTAACCTCGGGGAAAACTAACGTCTTACTCGAACAGTCAATCAAGATATGGTTAGAGGATAACCAATCCATTCCTAAGATTACATTAATCTTAGAAAGAGGCAAACAGATCAAATCCACATGAAAGATTCTATCCCTAACACAAACAGGGCAATTCAAGCATACTTTTGTAGTTATCACAGGTTTATCAGTAGGAGTAACCACAGTTAAATCATATGGCAATGTAGTCACAGTCAATCCCAAACGCTCCACACAATCACATGCAATAAAAGAATGTGTTGCTCCCGAATCATATAACACTGTTAAAGGGTTACCTTTAATAGCACACTCCTCCATTATCAAATCCTCGATTTAGCAGACTTCCTCCCCGCTCATCGTATATACTCGACCACCTGCCTGTGGCCTTGCAGTACGAACATTGCTCACTGATGGCTCTGCCTTTAACTGATCACAATCTCGGGAAAAATGTCCACGCTTTCCACATCTATAACAGATCACCCCCTTATGCTGACAGTCTCTAGTAAGATGTCCTTTCCCACACTTAAAACATTTAAGTGCAGAAGTTCCAGTTGAAGCTGTCTTACTACCACTTGAACTTCCCCCAACTAATTATTGTCGATTCTGACTTGCTGCTGGTTTAGTGTATGGTTTCTGTTGATAACGGTTGCCACCGCTACCCCTTCTTAGTTGGAACCGTGCTGGTCCAAAGTTTTTAGTCCTTGCCGCCCGTTGGTTATCTATCTCCTCAATCTTGTGGCACTTGTCCAATAACACTGGAAATTAATCAATATCCACCGTCGCTAAAGCTCTCTTGATGTCAAGCCTCAATCCTTCTTCGAATTTCCTACACTTCCATTGCTCATCTGGATGTATCTGAAAGTACCTCGAAAACTTAGATAAGCTTTCGAACCTTGCTGCGTACTCGCTCATAGTCATTGCTCCTTGTCTCAGACTAAGGAACTCCATCTCCTTAGCATGTTGCACACTCGCTGGAAAATATTTTGCTAAAAACTTCTGTCTAAAGAGCTGCCATGTTACAACCCTTCCTTCAGCTTCAATTAATCTTCGAGCTCCTGCCCACCAGGCCTCTCCATCACCAACTAGCACAAACGTCGCGAAAATAAGTTTTTGCTCATCAGTACATCCCATACCATTAAATGTCTTCTCTAATTCCTTAATCCACAGATCAGCCTTCTTTGGATCAAACTCTCCATGAAACTTAGGCGGATTATTTCTTCGAAATTCTGACAAGCTATGAGCATCGTCAGTTGCCCTCTGATTTTGCTGTACAACAACTCTGCGATCCTTTGTATTGTTGCTATAGCTGCAGCCATATTCTGATTGTCATTACGGCGTTTCTCACCTTCTGCTCTAGTATTAACACGCCCTCTTCCTCGTCCAGCCATTTCGTCTTTCTCAAATCAACTGGACAACACAAATAGTAGTTGAAATCAATCTTCTAGTAATATGATTTCCTTTCCGACAAACAAACACAGAGAAACATGCAACTTAAACAAGACAGACCTAACCACAAACCCAAAAGACTCTAACTTGGGCTCTGATACCAACTAATGTAACACCCACCTTAGGATGCCACATTTATGTTACATAATTACCAAATTAACCTTATTTAGATAACGTAAGTTGTAGGAAAAAATACGAGTTCAAAATTTCTTAATTACAAGAAAAAAAACTTAGCGAGAAAATAAAACATCACAAAGATCATTACAAATAATTTACATCATTTATACATATCCAAGTCTCTTGTTATACATATACAAATCTTTAACACTCTCATACTATAAATATTACAAACTAGTCACTCCAAAAAGTTTAAACACTATTTACATTGACATCTTTGTCCAAGTACAACTAGGCAGCTGAGCCCTCAGAAGTAGCCGGACCCTCAGATGGGTCCTCCTCAGAATTCCCGGGTGGGGGAATTCCAACCCGACGTAAAGTCCGTGGAGCAAATGTCCGAGCGGACGATACGACACTACTCTCTCTAGGGGTGCGATAATACGCTCCCCAATGCTGCCTGATAGATATAGGAAACTCTAACTGTACATAAATAGTAACAGAAAAGTAGGGATTCCCTGACTGTAACCTACTCAATCTAATGTTTACATCTCCTAAATAACATATAGTCTCTCTCTCAAGGTCTTCAGTCCATGCATTGTCCCCGTCAATAAACGTCAGCCTCATGTAACCCAAGAAGCTAGGAATCTCTACCGCCATCAGAACTCGAAGTTCTCAACGGAATCTGGACCTTTTTCTGCTTCTCGCTCTACGTCTGGCTCAGTGTCTTAACAATACATAAACATAATACAACATATACATACAAGAGGTGAGATCACCTATGCCAATACCAGTATGGTAGCAATGAAGATAAACACATTCAAAATATCATACAAATATCATACTATAATTACAGTTAAGCCATTAACCTTATATATCATCATTACACAATAAATAAAATAAGAATTTCAATTATGCTACTTTTGATATTCAAGTATTCAATATAATAATTACCTCAAACAAGAATTACACATGAGTAAAATTACAATGATATATCCGTTATGAATGCAATTGTGAATGCAATGTACACTGACTCAATATCCTACTCCATGGAGCTACAACTCAAGTCGGAGAGAATGACTGAAAAGACCTGGAATGATAACATACTTCAGACCACGTGCTCATTTTCTACACATCTAGCACATGCACGACAATCTTTATCAGATCATGATTAGGGATAGTGTCTCGGTCCGGATCATTGGTGTGTTGCATCGGTCTAACCCACGGTACAGAAGAGCTACCAACTGTCCATTGTAGACAACCCGCACCCCAATGCCCCCAGGGTCAATCAGTGACCTACACTACGCTTATCGCACCCACTCAGGAGGTGTAATCTCTCCTAGGCAACTTGCCTTACACAGTCCTTTGGACTTTTTCAATGCATGTATTATGCACCATTCACATTTTCTATTAATATTACATGTACAAGGTTCATATAATAATTTAACAGCAGTAATACTGTAATTTAATCACGTAGTCATATTCTCATATATTTTCATTTGCGACTCAATTCTGTCGCCTTTTCGAATCACGTAGTGATTTTTCAACGTTTTCCAATCGCGTGAATATTTTTCGTACGTATTAAATCAATTCTTGTTTTACTTATTTTAATATTAAAATTTCTTGTATTTCTCTCATACTTGCAAAATAGTCCCTCAAAAATACATAATTTACATTTTCGTCCCTCAAAACAGAGTATTTCCACTTTAGTCCCACAAAATTTATATTTACATAATGACCCCATATTTCCATAATATTTCTAATTAAATCCCTTTCTCATAAAATTTACGTAAATTTACAAGTATAAATTCCACTCACGTAGTATAAGTTTCTCTACGGTACACACTCTATATACTCACATCTACAATACACACTCTATATACTCACATATTATCGGTTCCTTCAAAGATTATAACATACAGACAAGCATTGAAACAAAATCGTATCTCACGGATACTACACATACAAACCTAGAAACACAAGCAGACACATCTCAAATACAGTCCAAACATTCAAACACAATCAGGCACATCTCAATACAGTCAAACATTCAAACACAATCAGGCACATCTCAATACAGTCCAACCAATACAGTCCAAGAATCTCAAACAATAGGGAATTAACCTCAAAATAATAGGTAAATAAATCCTCAAGGATTTTTCACCGAATAAACCATCCTCATATTACCAGAACATGGGTGGTAAGGTAGAGTCTCCCTCTTACCTCTTGAAGACAAGCTTTGTAAGCTTTCCTCCCTTGCCTTGAAACTTTGTTATTCTTTTAACAAGCCCTAAAATTTTCAAAAAAAATTAGTGAAGGATTATACAAGAATCAAGGTTGAAAACCATGGAAAAATCATGGTTAACAAATTAAAAAAATTAACTTTGAATCATTAACTTAAAGCTTACCTCTTTAGGAAGAAGATTGAAGAAGCTTAGGACCTTGTGAAGAAGAAATGATTAGAGGAGGCTTTGAGTCAAAACAACCCAAAAGATGAGTGTTTAAAAGAAATGGATGGTGTGATTTTGGTGATGACCGATTGGAAGAAAAGGAGAATGAGAGTGAGAGGCGTGATTTCCCTTGGAACTTTGAGAGAATAAGCTTATATTTTGATAAGTAGAAAGTGGAGAGTGAAGACGTATTGGGGAGGCTGCTGGCCTTGTAATGTTTGAGAGACAATTGGCTTATATTTGAGAAATAACAAGTGAAGAATGAAGACGTGATTCAGCTGCTGCCAGCCGTGTAATACTTGTGATATTTGGATAATTTTACTTGAAAATTTTATCTAATTTTGAGTACAAAATACAGCTTCCAACCGTAGATGATTTGTGACATTTGGAGAGCTTTATTAGCTTGATTATCCACTCCATTCAGCTGCCCCAAGCTGCTGCCGTGCTGCTGCCTTTGTGAATGACGCGAGTAAGCCTTTGCTTGCTTAAGTAGCCATGCATTAATTGCACAAAGATACTCTCTTCTCATTAGTTGCTCACTTGACTTTGCATGGTATTTGAACCTTCAAATATTACTTGAAATCTTCACAAATCTATTTGGATGGTTCTTCTTCTTGTTGGACGTTTACTGCCTCGCCTTTGGGCCATTTTTGTCTTCTTTGTTAGGCCATCCATTCTATTTGCTCCAATTTCTACTGGACCATGAGCTTAGGTGCTGCTGTTGGGCCTCCAAATTTGCTGCTGGTCCATGGTAATTTAGGTGAGTTTAAATCCTTTAATTGGTTGTTAATTCCAAGTTAAATTCTGCTGCTATTGGGCCTTCAATTCTCGCATTCAGCTGCTGTCCATGGTGGTTTAGATGAGTTTTAAATCCTTAATTCATCCTTATTTCAAGCCTAATTACTAGTTAATTGGCTAACCAATTAATTGGGTTTAATCTCCTAACCATTCTTACTTAATCCTTCAAGTACATAACTAATTTTAGTTTAACGTATTTAGCTTGTATCTAATACATTTTAATTATACATCATCACTTCTAATTAGAATTAGGATATTAAAGTAAGGATTAAGTTATAACTAATCCTTAGTTAAGTTAGTTTACTTAATTGTTTAATTAGGTAATTAGGACAACTAAATTAAGGTTAATTAGTTTCGTAAGAAAAAGTCAAGCAATTAATGTTGACTAAATCTTATCCATTAATCTTATCTATGGTAAATGTTACTTGATGGTTTGGTTAAGTTTTGTTTTACACCATTGATTGAATCAATGGTGAGGATTAAGGCTTCTAAGTCAAGCTTCAAATCTAATGGTCCACAAAGAAGTCTAAGCTTCTTTCCTTGACCAATTTTTTTCATTGGTTAGAAAAGTCCAACCAATTGTTTTGACTATATCCCATTGGTTCACTTTAATTTTACTTACAAGAAATGTTCCAAACACTTTTTCTTAATAATTAAAAATTATCGGGTCCAACGTTCATAGCAATGACTACTATAAATACAATCACGGATACTTATCCGTACAATATTATTATTTTTACAGATAGATTTTAAAATAAAAAGATTCTTTTCTGAATCACTCAGATTCGGGTTTAGTAAGATCCCCCGTTTCCAAATGAGACAGATCAGAATTTTCCCAGCCTGAAAAATATTATTTTTCCTAGCCAGGAGCAATCACACAGAATGATCAAATATGATCTCAGAACAGTCAAATTAATTTTATACATACAGAAAATGCAAAACAGTGTAATTCTGCTATTTATCATTCATATAGTCAGAATTTGGGGTGTTACAGGCATCACTTTCCACTTTCTACAGAAAGAGGTGGATGTGGGGTGGGATTTTATTCACACCATGATATTGATAACCCATTTCCCCTCCATCATAAAGAGGAGAATTAGGGAAATGACAATTAGGGATTTTGAGGTCCATGAACACTGAACCACATTTCAGTGGAGGATAACATTTTGGTGACTGTGAAGAACAACATTTTGGTGGAGGAAGAGTAGGTGATGTTGCTTTGCGATGTTAATGGAGATATTCAAATCCTAGATAGTGCACATCAAATTAGCACTGATTGATGTGCAAATTCATAGAGTTCCATAATTTATTGATTTATTTTATTATTATTATTATTATTGGAATTTTGTTTTAGCAGATTCATGGTTTTAAGTGGGTTTTATGCTCACCACGAGAATCAACAATGCTTATGTGCTTAGATATTCAGGGGTTATCAGGGTTCCACTGGGTTGGATAGGGGGTGTGCTTGGTTTAATTCTTTCTACCGTGATATTACTCTATGCAAATGCTCTTATTGTTTTGCGATGAAAGATAATAATTTTAAGCATGCCAAAAGTATAAAATGACAAAAGTTTGGGTGCTTCTTTTTATACGAACCTTAGAAGAACCACATCATAAAAACTAGTCATTGTGGTTGGAGATGTAACACCCTTGATAACATGTTAGGTTTGTATATGATTACAGAAGTAGCCTAATACTTGTTTGACATGCCTGTGAAGTTTAATGATAAACTGAGTTAGTTTAGGCACTTTAGTGTAATACAAAATATGGAAAGTGACCTAAAATGACTCAGAAAATGGCCTTAAAGGCTAAGTTGAGGGAAAAATATGGATTATTTATTTCTAAGTCACAAATGAGTTAAGTAAG
Organism: Ormosia semicastrata; assembly: GCA_029884595.1. Taxonomy (NCBI): domain Eukaryota; kingdom Viridiplantae; phylum Streptophyta; class Magnoliopsida; order Fabales; family Fabaceae; genus Ormosia; species Ormosia semicastrata. The sequence goes on from JAQQTO010000062.1 coordinate 890,376, forward strand.
ATGCAATTAAAATTTGAGAGTAAACTAAGTTCGTTTGGACTTAGTACATATATGGAAAAGTATGGAAATAATGAATTTGGTAGTTATATGAATCTTAGGGTTTATTTTAATACCTAGGAAGTTAAGAAAACTTGATTTAGTAAGATCAAAGTGTTCCTAAGAGATATAAGTTTCAGACAACCTTAGTAGTTATCCTTTAAGAAGCCTTTTTTACTTCTTTCTCCTTATTCTTTTTTTTACAGTAACAGAGGTAGAGAATGAAGGAGAGAAGAGAGAAAAGAAAATAAAGGAGAAATAAGAAGAGGAGAAGAAGATAAAGGAAAAAAGACAAAGCTAAAGTGTGATCATTCACTCCACAAAGAGGTAGGGGTGTTTGATTTTATCAATTCCCTCTTATCTTCCCTTTGTTTATTAGTTTGACTTAATGAGGAAAATAAGTTTGGGTGAGTATAGGGGGTTTAGATGCTTGTTTCTTGTTTCTAAGGTTGAAGTGAGTTAGATACTAGCTTGTAAGAGGTATAGTTGATAGATTTGAACCCTTAGAATCCATAGTTTCCACTTGGGTCGTTAGTTGAAAAATGGATCTTAGGGTTGGGTTTAGTTCTTTAATCCATGATTAAGAGAGAGTTAAAAGGTTGTATTTGATTTACAACATTATTAGAGGCCTTGAATGATGTTAGAATCATCTAAGTATTGATTTTAAGGGTTAGAACTCGGTTAGAAACCAAATTATGCAGAACACGTTTCTACAGAATTCTCTAACAGCCTATGGTGTTAGTTGCATAACTTGAGCTATAGACATCGAAATGATATTCTTCTTATTGAATTTGAAAGCCAAGTTACAAGGCTTCAGGTAGTAAAATTTTCAAATTTTTAGGCCAACCTAAGTAGCACCAGTTTCTATTTGAATCTGAGACAAATTCTATAGAAACAAGAAATCTAGCACTTAGTAAGCCAAATTGTATAAATTCTTGCCCTGAAGTCGTAATTATATGAGACCAGTGGTATTTTGAATCTAACATGTAAGGATATAAGTGGTAAAAATTTAAGAATTTTTGTAATCTTTATTCATTCCTAGTTTTAGTTTAAAGTAAGGTCAGATTCAGGTAAAACAGTTAGTGTCCTGTTTCAGCTTCTGCTTTTTGTTACATAACTTTAGCCACACTTAGTCAAATAAAGTGAGGTTTTTTTCGTTTGAAAGATATTAGATAGGATATATGCCTATAAAATTTTAGAAATTTTACAACTAGAATGTGTATTTGGTGTATTCTTGAAAATTAGCCTTTTTAGGCAAACTTTGAAGTATTTTATGATGGTTTGAGCCCTAGGAATACTAGTAGCTCCTTTAATAGTTAAATTTGAGTTATGAAAGTGTAGTAAGAGTGTGTTTGCTATTTTATGGATAGTATCCCTTGTTTATGCCTTTTTAAGAGTGTTGAGACACTAGTAGGAGAATTTCTTAGAGAGAAAGATCATATTGCATACAAGGGAAAGTAAGGAGATTATGTGCATCTATTAGATATGGATTGCCTTTGGTAAGTGTCTAGTCCCTTGAGAAACATAGTGTTGCATTAGATATCACTTGAGAAGTAATGAAGAAGTGGGAAATTAGATACAAGAATACAAGTTTGTTTGACAATAGTAGAGTGCCATAGTGCATAAAGTGCTCTTATAGAGTTGAGGTAGAGCTAGTAATGTAAGGAGAGAAAGTATACTAAGTCTATTGGTAATATTAGAGTGTCATAGTGCATGAAGTGCTATCATAAATTTGAGCTAGAGCTAGTAGTGCAAGGGCAAACTTAATATATGTTAGCCATGACAACCATCACCCAAGATGAGGGTGAATAGGGTGATTACAAATTTTTAAAACACCATTAAGAAATTAAACTTTTTGATATACTAAATCAACACATGTAGCGGAATAAGTCTAGCAAAAATACAACTATTATAGATTACTCAAATATAACTTGGGTTATAGGCTAAATTAAGCAAATAAGCTAAATATCAAGTTTTTAAAATCAAAACATCAAGATGGCACGATATGCAATAAATAAATATATTGCACCAAATATTGAAATTAATGAGTGTAGGGAAAAGAGAATCAAACTCAAGAATTTATCTTGGTTCAGCCACCAACCACTTATGGCCTACATCTAGTCCCCAAGCTTAACTTGAGATTTTCTTCACTATCTCTTAAACTTCACAGGTACTAGGAAAACCTTTGTACAAGTAAGAGCACTCCTTACACCTTGGGATACCTTACCCTTATGCTAGAGTCTCCAACTCTTCAACCTTCATAGGTGCTTCAAAAATCTTTACATTCAAGAGTAATCAAAACATCTTTTGGATAACTCATCCTTTGTGTTTGAATGTCACTTTAAGGGATACCTCACCCTTTTCTCTCTTGAGAGATATCTTACCCTCTTACAATGATATTAGGATGAAGAGAAAGATTAGAAACTCTCACAAGAGTACTTGAAGAACTAAGAAATAGAAGGATTTTGCAATAAAGAGCTCAAAATATGATTTTGATGATTCAAGGATCAAATCAAGTGTTCAAGAGTTGTAAAAGTTCAAACATCACTTATATATAGAGCCCAAGTGATAAAATAGTCGTTGGTAGTGTTTAAAAATTATTTCTTATGAAAACTAGCCGTTTATAACCGTTGGGAACAATTCAGACACTTGGTAATTGATTACATGGATGTTGTAATCGATTACACAGATCTTAGAACACGTTTTGAGCTTTCTGGGTAGAATGTAATCGATTACAATTTACAAGGTTCATGTAATGGATTACGTGGCCTCTGTTTGCTAAAAACGTGTTTATAACATTCTGATGCTTGGAAAATGACTTCAAACACCCACAACTTCTTCATTTCTCATCCATTTTAAGCAAATGACCACTCATTGAAAAGATATTTGAGTCTATTTTCATATGCAACAGTTTCACAATAAAACGCAAAGTATTTTGAAAGTTATGATAAAGAAGTAGCCAAAGGTCAACTTTTCAAAACTCAAACTTAACTATTTTTTATAGTTTTGCACTACTACCATGACTAGTTTTTCAAAACATGTTTCTTAGGAATTTTAGCATGTAAGAACCATTTATAAATATTTAAAAATATATTTGAGCTCTTTTCATATAAAAACTCTATTTTTACATAGGAAAAATCCTAAAAGGAAAATATACCAATTCTAATTCTTAGGCTTTTTGATGTAATCCAAACTTTCAAAAATTTATTCTCTTCAAATCTTGCAAATGCTTAGAACATCTTATCATTCTCATTCTTCTTGAGTTTAGCATAATTGTGATTTTTTGCCTTTTTATTGCAGCGCTCACTCTTGGTACTTGGACTATCCTACAAAGTATTACTTACTTAAACAAATATAGTTAGTACAAATTCATAATTCAATATCTTCATATGCATGATTCATAAATGTATAAATCTAGTTTATCTAACATGTATATAAGACTTTCATAGGCACATCCAAATAAGAGATTTATCAATTACTAATAGATATACTCTATATAAGATGCAACAAAGAACACTTTGCATATTTTCATTTAAATAGATTCAAATTCAATATTAAGTTAATACAATTTATATGACACATTATTGGATATATTTTATAAAAGATGCTATAAAGAATATGCATGATTCTTATATGAAATATAACAAGATGGAGTACATGATCATGCATGATCCAATATAATCTATTAAGCACATCTATGTAGCATAAACATCATTCTTTTTGTCTTGTATTTGCCATCATTAAAACTTAACATATTAAACCATTGGGGCAAACTTATTTCCACAATATCCCCCTTTTTGATGATGACAAATCACCAAAGAAAAAAAAACATGTTGAGTAATATAAACATATCAAACAATAAGCACAAGAACATATTTTTCTTTCCAATTCTCACTCCCCCTATTTGACATCAACAAAAAAGTGTAGGAAGAAAAGATAGTATTGTCTCTCCCCCTATAGATAAAACTCATGTTGCCAAAAAGAGTAGGATCATCAAAACTAAAAACTTTTTCAAGTTATTCAAAAACATATCTATCTCCCTCTACTTGATTCTAGAGATGAAATAAGCATGCTTTTAAGATATAAAAGATTATTCATGAATGCTTGTCATATTTTGGTACATCAACATTTAGCATAAGATAATATTAAAACACTCTATGCAATCAAACAAGGATATAAGCCAAGAGATATAAACAACTTAATAGCTAGGTTTCCCCTCATTAAAGCATAAGATCGATAAAGAGAAATATGTATGTCAAGACCATGTAAGGACATTACCATAAAGTAAAGCAAGACAAAAGATACTTATTCTTAATCCATCAATCAAAAATCATTTTGTGAATGCTTATGTCTTAAAGCATATCAAATGAGTTTTTGATGATAACAAAGTCAAGATGAAGATCAAGATCAAAAGAGAAAACCAAAGATCAAAAGAGGTATATTAGATATAGGTCCTAGATTATCAATGTGAAATGCTCTCTAAGTGTCTCAAAGATCTTCAAATGGTTTTTCAAGATCCTTTGAAATCAAGTTGTTATTGAAAGCTCATATTTTAAGAAAATGTTGATTTTAATCTTGGTTATGTAAAACACATGTCAATATTGTTCAATCTAAGTTTCTTAAAGTTAAAAATGGCTTACATGCTCAATTGGACTTGAAAAATGTGTTCAAAGGCCAAAGTAATCGATTACATGATGTTTGTAATCGATTACACAGCAAACAGAGGCCTTGTAATCGATTACATGTGCATTTTAATCGATTACAAGCAAGTCAGAGGCCTTGTAATCGATTACACCAAGCTGGTAATTGATTACAATGAGCCCACAAAGGCAAGAACATGTTCAAGAAGCCTTGTAATCGATTACATGAAAATGGTAATTGATTACAAGTACGTCAGAGGCCTTGTAATCGATTACACCAAGCTGGTAATCGATTAACAAGTGCCCAGAAAGCTAAGAACATGTTGGAACAGCCATGTAATCGATTACATACTTTGTGTAATCGATTACCAGTGGTCTGACAGTGCCCAACAGCTACATTAACTGCATTAAATGCTTGGCTTTAATATCTTCAATGGCTCTTTTCTTCATATAACTTATAAATACTTGCCTTGGAACTATATTAATGGCTAACCTTCAATTCAGAACATCAACCTAACACTTACATACAAGAATCAAATTCTAAAAATGTCTTGTCTGTTTTTTTGTGAAAATCTTGAGATATCTTTTGAGAGCATATTAGAGCTTCAATTTGTATCAATTTACTCTTATGAGAATTTCATTCTATCAATCTGAATTGCTTTGTAAAGAGGGTGAGGCATCCCTTTGTTGAAGAGGCTCAAGCTCAAGGGTGAAGTATCCCAAAGTGTTGAGTGCTCAAGTTTGTAAAGGTTGTCAAGCACCTATTGAAGCTTGAAGATACAGTGAAAAATCTCGAGTGTTTGCTTGGGGACTGGACATAGATCACAAGTGGATTAGTGATCGAACCAAGATAAACTATTGTGTTTATTTCTCTAAACCCTTCTCCTTACATTTGTGCACTGTTTTATTGAATTGCTTGAATATTGTTTCCTTTGGCAATTATATTTATAAGTGAAAGTGTTCATCTCATCTATTCAATCACCTTTATCCATTCAATAGCTTCAACGAAAATTGATTATCAAACATTTTGTGAAAGATTTGTGAACTTGTTTTACAAACTCAATTCACCCCCTCTTGAGTATTGAGGCCACTTGGTAACAAGTGGTATCAGAGCTAGACTCTTGTATAAAGAGCTTAGCAGCTTCAAGAGAAGTGATGACTTCAAATGGTTTTTCAAATAAAGGTTCTTCTATAAACAGACCTCCTTGTTTTAATGGGGATGGTTATGCCTATTGGAAAGAAAGGATGAAAATTTTTATTGAAGCTATTGACTTAGATGTGTGGGACGCCGTTGAAAATGTTGCTTTTGTTCTCACACATACTGAAGATGGTTTAAAAATTAATACACCTAGAAATGAATGGACTGATGAGGATAAAAAGAAAGTTCAATACAATTTGAGAGCCAAGAACATCATCACTACATCCTTGGGGTATGATGAATTCTTTAGGGTGTCAAATTACAAGACCGCTAAAGAAATGTGAGATACTTTACAAGTAACTCATGAAGGTACAAGTGAGGTAAAGCGATCTAGAATAAACACTCTTACTCATGAATATGAATTATTTAGAATGAACTAAGGTGAAAGTATTCAAGAGATGCAAAAGAGATTCACACATATTGTTAATCATCTTATCTCATTGGGAAAGACATTTCCTAATGAAGATCTTATTAACAAAGTCTTGAGATGCTTGAGCAGGAATTGGCAACCAAAAGTAACGGCTATTGCGGAATCAAGAGATTTATCAACAATGTCTCTAGCCACCTTATTTGGGAAGCTTCAAGAACATGAGTTGGAGCTAAATAGGCTCAATCAAAATAAAGAGCATAATAAGAAGAAAAAGGGAATTGCACTCAAAGTCACATCTTCTTTGTTTCCTTAAATACTTCAAGTAGCCCCTTTGTCAAATGTTTTCATTGTGGTAAGAAAGGGCATAGTGCATCCACTTGCAATGTTAGAAAGAACATAAACACCAAGGTTGGAATCAAAAGAGTTTGGGTTCCTAAAAGCACCATGCCTAACTTTAACACACAATGACCTAAGACAATTTGGGTACCAAAGGTTAAAATTTGAATGTGTGTTGTAAGTGTGCTTGAATACCAAAAGCTCAAGTTGGTATCTTGATAATGGTTGCTCCAAGCACATGACCGGTGATGGCTCTAAGTTCTCCTCCCTTGCCCCCAAGAAGCATGGTCATGTCACATATGATGATAACAACAAAGGGAAGATCCTTGGAATTAGTAAAGTTAGTAAGATCCCTTCCTCATCAATTAATAATGTTTTGCTTATTGAAGGACTTAAACATAATTTGCTTAGCATTAGTCAATTGTGTGATAAGGGCAATAGAGTTATATTTGATTTTACTTGTTGCATAATTAAGGGATAGGATGACAAGTAAGTTAAGTTTGTTTGTCATAGGGTTAATAATATATATATGATTAGTCTTGATGATATTTCCTCAAATGATGCTAAATGTTTTATGAGTAAAGAAAATAATTCATGGTTATGACATAGAAGAATTGCTCACATTCACATGGATCACTTAAACAAATTGGTTTCTAAGGAACTAGTAATTGGTCTTCCAAAGCTCAAATTTGAAAAAGATAAACTTTGTGATGCATGTCAAAAGGGAAAACAAGTAAAGGTCTCTTTTAAAGCTAAAAATATGGTTTCAACTTCTAGACCTTTACAACTTTTGCACATAGATCTTTTTGATCCCTCTAGAACTATGAGCTTTGGTAGAAATTACTATGCATTGGTGATTGTTGATGATTTTTCTAGGTTTACATGGACATTATTCTTGGCCCACAAAAATGATGCTTTTCAATCATTTAAAAATTTGGCCAAAGTTATCCAAAACGAAAAATGTTTTTGTATCACATCCATAAGAAATGACCATGGTGGTGAATTTGAAAATCATGAATTTGAATTTTTTGGTGATGAACATGACATTGAGCATAATTTTTTTACCACTAGAACACCACAACAAAATGGTGTTGTAGAAAGAAAAAATCGATCTTTAGAGGAAATGACAAGAATTATGCTCAATGAGGCCAAACTTCCTAAGTACTTTTGTGCGGATGCGGTTAACACCGCTTGTTATGTTATGAATAGAGCCCTAATAAGGCCAATTTTAAAGAAAACCCCATATGAATTGTACAATGGAAGGAAGTCAAATGTGTCACATTTTCATGTCTTTGGATGTAAATGTTTTGTTTTAAATAATGGAAAGGATAACTTGGGGAAGTTTGATGCAAAATCTGATGAGGGAATATTTATTGGCTATTCTATACATAGTAAGGCCTTTAGAGTCCATAATGAATGAACTATGACCATAGAAGAGTCTATACATGTTGCATTTGATGAAACTTAACCTAAATGAGCTGAGAAAGGAGCTTGTTGATGATGTTGCAGAAATCTTGGCAAAAACGCAATTGGAAAATCAAGAGAAAGAGTCTAAGAAGCAAGAAGAGAGACTCCTTGATCACTCATGGCAAAAGGATTCAAAAATCATGGATCTACCCAAAGAATGGAGGACATCAAGATATCATCATCTCGATAAGGTGATAGGTGATGTATCAAAAGGGATAATCACTCGAAAGTCACTTAAAGATGTATGTAATCACTTAGCTTTTATCTCTCAAGTTGAACCTAAAGACATAAATAAGGTCATTAATGATGAACATTAGATCTTGGTCATGCAAGAAGAACTAAATCAATTTGAGAGAAATCAAGTTTGGGAATTAGTTCCAAGGTCCAATGATCATCCTATAATTGGCATCAAATGGGTCTTTAGGAACAAACTTGATGAAACAAACTTAATAATAAGAAACAAAGCTAGACTTATGGCTAAGGGCTATAATCAAGGATAAGGCATAGACTATAACGAAACTTATGCTCCCGTAACTAGATTAGAGGCCATTAGAATGTTACTTGCATATACTTGCATCATGGATTTTAAACTCTATCAAATGGATATCAAAAGTGCCTTTTTAAATGGTTTTATACAAGAAGAGGTGTATGTGGAACAACCTCCTGGTTTTGAGGATTTTGAAATGCCTAACCAGTTTTTAAACTGAAAAAGGCCTTGTATGGCTTGAAACAAGCTCCTAGAGCTTGGTATGAAAGGTTGAGCAAATTCCTTTTGGAAAAAGGCTTTTCTAGAGGCAAAGTTGATACTACCCTTTTCATAAAGCATAAAATGCATGACATACTTCTAGTTCAAATTTATGTTAATGACATTATAGTTGGAGCTACCAACAACTCTCTATATAAAGAATTTTCAAATATTATGTAAAGTGAGTTTGAGATGTCCATGATGGTTGAGCTTAACTTCTTCCTTGGTCTCCAAATCAAGCAAATAAGAGAAGGGATTTTCATAAGTCAATCCAAGTATTGCAAGGAGCTGCTCAAGAAGTTTGGAATAGATAATGCCAAGCATACTCCTATGGGCACCTCTTGCTATTTGGACAAGGATGAAAGAGGTAAATATGTAGAAATTACAAAATATAGAGATATGATTGGCTTACTCATTTATCTTACTGCAAGTAGGCCTGATATAATGTTTAGTGTATATATGTGTACCAGATATCAAGCTAATCCTAAAGAATCACATCTTTGTGCTGTAAAACAAATTATGAAATATCTAATAGGCACATCACAAATGGGTTTGTGATACCCTAAGGGTGCCTCATGTAGCTTTATTGGGTATTCTGATTCTGATTTTGCTGGATGCAAAATGGATAGGAAGAGCACTAGTGGGATATGCCACTTGCTTGGAAGCTCACTAGTTTCTTAGCATAGCAAGAAAAAAAATAGTGTGGTATTGTCTATAGCTGAAACTGAATATGTTGTAGCTGGGAGCTATTGTGCTCAAATCTTTTGGATGAAGCGACAACTCTTGGACTATGGTCTTGAACTTGATCACATCCCAATAAGATGTGATAACACTAGTGCAATCAACTTATCTAAAAATCTCATTCTACATTCAAGAACTAAACACATTGAAATTAGGCATCATTTCATAAGAAATCATGTTCAAAAAGGCAATTGCATGCTTGAATTTGTAGAAACCACTAAGCAACTAGCTGACATTTTCACTAAGCCCTTGGCAAAAGAAGCATTTTTCTATATAAGAAATGAACTTGGTATATTGGATCAATCATGTATAAATTGATTATTTGCTGCATAATCCTAAAACTGATGCATAATATATTGCTTTGCTGAATAATATGATATCTTGATGCATAACATGTTACTCTCTGCATAATCATGACTTTTTGCTGCATAATTTTTTATTTTTAATCATATTTGAATCCAATACTGAGTTGAGCGTCGGAGATTCCCCCTAAGTTGTTTTGTAGGTGCTTCCTCATGTCAAAGACTTCCAAGGAACTCAAAAACTTCACAAATCCATCGAAATGGTGTAATTCTTGGTAAAAGTAGTCATTTTGCACAATTATATGTTTTGGATCATAATCTGATTGGACTATATGCTTGCATGATGTTTGAAATTGATTTGAAATGTTCTGGAACTAATTTGAAAGGTTCAAAGTTGATCCTTTGCTGTTTGGAACGCAAAATATGAGTTTGAGTATGCTGGTAATCGATTACAAAGGTTCTGTCAAGTATGTAATCGATTACACAACCATTGTAATCAATTACAATAGACCCAGAACTCAGGCAATCAATTACACTAATAATGTAATCAATTACAAGGTTCCCAGAAGCATGGTAATCGATTACACTAACATTGTAATCGATTATAGGGGTAACAGAAGGCTGATAATCGATTACACAAGTCATGTAATTGATTACATAGGGGTTTTAAAAGGTTTTCTGACGCGCGTATGCCTCATTTTTCAGAAACTTTTCATTTTCTCTTTCTCTCTCCACGTATCCACTCTCACCAAACACTCAATTTCTCTCCTATATCTTAACAAAATCTCCTCATTTCTTCCCCATTCCATTCCAAAATCCTTTCTCCACCAAAACTCCCTATCCATTTCCACCAAAATCACCCAAAGAACATTTCCTCATCACCTTTCATGATCTCTCTCTCTCTTTCTCTCAGCCTCCACTCTATACTTCCCTTCATCCCATTCACTCTCATGGCAGAAACCTCTCAACGTGCAAAACGCCTAAGAACAGGGGTCACCATTGGAGAGTCTTCCAGAGGTTCTTCATGCAACATCTCAGGGCTGGACCTCACTCGCCACTTCTCCACTATCAAGAAGGCTGAGTTGTTCAGGAAAAACTTCCAGTTGCAAAAAATAATTTCTCCCAAGTATCTCCCTCAGACCTTCTATGAAAGTGAACCTTTGGAGAGCTTTAGAACAATTAAAAATTTAGGTTTGCTTGGGTTCCTTAGCATCCAGAAAGTAATTTATCCAAACTTAGTTAGAGTGTTTTATGCTAATCTAAGATATAAGGATGAATGCTTAATATCTGAGGTGAAGAAGCAACAAATCAGGGTCACTAAACATGATTGGTATAGGTTGACTAAACTTTCTCCTAATGGTACCAACTTTTTTGGAAATGCTAATGTTTGGAGAAATGCATATGAGCATAGAGCTACTTTATCTTCCCTACTAAGGACTGGATATGATATCCCCACGGATCCCAAAAAGAGGGTAATGGCGATTGGTTTAACTATGGAGAACAGGGTACTGCATTATCTTCTAGTCAGGGGATTGATTCCAAGGGGAGGCAATTACTCCCAAGTTCTGAGAGATGACGTTGTGACATGGGCAATGACCACTAGCAGGCCAATCAAATGGGGATATTATATAATTGAGCACATGCTAGATGTTAAGAAGAAAAACTCTGCCATTCCATTTGCCATACTAGTGACAGCAATCTTGGAACATTGTCACATTTCCTTGACTGAGGAGTCAAAGGACACAAGCTCAAAAGGGCCACAGTCTATAGGCTTGCATACATTGAAAAAACTTCAGCTGTACAAAGTCGACGATAGATGGCACTACATTACCCATAGTAGCTTTGGGCATATCCCTCATGGTCCAGAAAATGATGATTAAGAAGAAGCCCAGCAGCCTCCTCCTCCTACTGCCAACATGGAGCTTCTGCTACAAGAGATTCGTAGCTTGAAAATGGGAATTGATTATGTCGAGCAGAAGGTTGATCATCAGGGACTAGAGATAGCTTATCTTCGCACTTTGCTGGAAGGTCAAGGTGCACTTTCCTCTTAAGCTGCACCCCCTGCTGCACCCCCTGCTCCTCTATCATTTACTACTCCATTGGGTCCTACAGCTACTGCTCTCGATGACGAGGCGAGCCTTGATTAAGAAGATGACAATGACGTTGATCCTGCTGGTGTTGGCATGGCTGCTGATGTGGCTGGCGATGACGACGATAGTGACAGCGACAGTGAGGCTACACAGTGACTTAGGATTTAGTCAGATGTCGTTTTGTTTTGTTTGCCTAAAATCAGTTGTTTCTCACTTTGATTTCTGTACATGACTGATTTACCTTTATCCTTGGACCATTATGGTTTTTGTTTTTGCTAATGTTATAATATATCTCTTTATGATTTTTAATGATCTTATTATTTCTGTTGGCTGCTATGTTTGACTGTTCTGAGTTAATCATAAGATTATGCGAAAATGCTGTCGAAATTTCATTTAAAATGCTTATGTCTTTTTGATAATGCCAACAGGGGAGAGATTAGTGAAAAATGAAATCTGATTAATACTGCATGTGTACGGGAGAGCTTTAATCTTTTACATAAAAATCTTATCCTATATCATGCATAAATTACGGGGGAGAGCTGCGCCTAAATCTCTAATATACCCAAATGCAAAAACTCTTTCTTTTTCCTATGATCAGTTTGTCATCATCAAAAAGGGGAAGAATGTGAATGCTTATGTCTTAAAGCATATCAAATGAGTTTTTGATGATAACAAAGTCAAGATGAAGATCAAGATCAAAAGAGAAGACCAAAGATCAAAAGAGGTATATTAGATATAGGTCCTAGATTATCAACGTGAAATGCTCTCTAAGTGTCTCAAAGATCTTCAAATGGTTTTTCAAGATCCTTTGAAATCAATTTGTTATTGAAAGCTCATATTTTAAGAGAATGTTGATTTTAATCTTGGATTGTGTAAAACACATGTCAATATTGTTCAATCCAAGTTTCTCAAAGTTAAAAATGGCTTACGTGGACTTGAAAAATGTGTTCAAAGGCCAAAAAAATCGATTATATGATGTTTGTAATCGATTACATAGTAAACAGAGGCCTTGTAATCAATTACATGTGCATTGGAATTGATTACAAGCAAGTCAGAGGCCTTGTAATCGATTACACCAAGCTAGTAATCGATTACAATGAGCCCAGAAAGGCAAGAACACGTTCAAGAAGCCTTGTAATCGATTACATGGAAATGGTAATCAATTACAAGTAAGTCAGAGGCCTCGTAATCGATTACACCAAGCTGGTAATCGATTACTAAGTGTCCAGAAAGCCAAGAACATGTTGGAACAACCATGTAATCCATTACATACTTTGTGTAATTGATTACCAGTGGTCTGACAGTGCCCAATGACTACATTAACTGCATTAAATACTTGGCTTTAATATCCCCAATGGCTCCTTTCTTCATATAACTTTTAAATACTTGCCTTAGGGCTTCATTAATGGCTAACCTTCAATTCAGAACATCAACCTAACACTTACATACGAGAATCAAATTCTGAAAACGTCTTGCTCTATTTTTTTGTGAAAATCTTGAGATATCTTTTGAGAGCATATTAGAGCTTCAATTTGTATCAATTTACTCTTGTCTGAATTGCTTTGTAAAGAGGGCGAGGCATCCCTCCTAAAGTGTAAGGGGTGAGGCATCCCTTTGTTGAAGAGGCTCAAGCTCGAGGGTGAGGTATCCCAAAGTGTTGAGTGCTCAAGTTTGTAAAGGTTGTCAAGTACCTATTGAAACTTGAAGATATAGTGGAAAATCTCGAGTGTTTGCTTGAGGACTAGACGTAGATCATAAGTGGATTAGTGATCGAATCAGGATAGACTATTGTGTTTATTTCTCTAAACCCTTCTCCTTACATTTGTGTACTGTTTTATTGAATTACTTGAATATTATTTCCTTTGACAATTATATTTATAAGTGAAAGTGTTCATCTCCTCTATTCAATCACCTCTATCCATTTAATAGCTTCAACGAAAATTGATTATCAAACATTTGGCGAAAGATTTGGAACTTGTTTTACAAACTCAATTCACCTCTCTTTTGAGTATTGAGGCCACTTGGTAACAATTTTATGACTTCTCCCCCTTTCAAAAAGAATTTCATAAGAACACATTGCATTTTCAAAAGCATTTTAGAAGGGTTAAGAGGTTTTATATTGAAAACACATATTACTTGAGAGTGATGGTAAGTTAAAATAAAAATTGAAAGTACATCTCATTTCTTTCTCATTGAACAAGAGCCTTGAGAAAATAAAACATTCAGAAAAACAAGGCTTATCTTTTGAAGAAACAAGATGAGCTCTATAGAATATTTCAAAAGATTTATTTGGAAGCTTTCTTAAACATTCTATTAAGATTTAATGAAACTTTTCAAAGCAAATGAAGAGAGTACTACATTTATAGCACATATCCAAAGATTTCCAAATTTTCAAGGCAAATAGAAGGTAAAAATACTTTCAAGGTCTTAAGACAAGCTCAAATGATTCTCAAGGATATGGAACTTGAAAAGCTTCTTTCAAATATAATAAGAGATTTTGCTTTTTTTAAAAAACTTTTAAATCAAACCATAAATTCTTTTCAAAACAAGAACATGATTCTCATAGGTTTTATACCACTAAGAAACCATAGATAAAGAGAATCATAGATATCAAACATTCACCTTGATGAAAAATGCTATAGGGATCAAAGTATGTATAGAACTAATATCATCCACCCTATATGCAATGACAAAAATTAGCAAGTTAATATTCAATTATGCTCTTTGTCAATGCTAATCATACTGTAACGCCCCCTTTTTTCGGGAGGAGGACGTTACACCAAACATACAAAATTCAAAAGAAAATTATTATTAAGTCCCGATTTGCTTTATCTGTAGGTATTAGCCTATTTATCAATAGAGTATCCTAACTTAGCCATTTTCTTTTAATTAATTATATATATATATATATATATTATGTATTTTTTTGTAAGCAAAAAACATAAACTTAGCAGAACATAGCATAAAGATCAAACTATACATTTATACAAAAGATACATACTATATATATGTTTAGTTACATAACATAAGTCATTAAATACATCGACAGTTCACAAAAGAAAGTAGAAACTTTACATGCCCCAAAAGGTTATACAGACAGCCACCAAGGTTACAAAAAGTATCATGCCCCCAACAACTACTGAGAAGGAACCTCAGAGCCTCAGGTTCCTCCATAGGATCTTCCTTAGAAGAGGAAATCCTCATAGGAGCAACAGATTCATGAGCAAGGGCTCGTGCAGAAGACAAGAATGAATCCTCATGTGGGGTATACTCACGGTCGCCCCACACTTCACGCATTGGCATGTAGAACTCCAGCCAAACAAAAATGTCACAAGAGAAGATAGGTGGATCATAGAGACCCCAAGCCAAAGATGCAGTCATTTCTCCCACGTAGATGAAGCACTCGGTGATCAAGTTGACATGACAGCAGTCAATGCCTCCATGGAAGCTCAGTCTGGCATACCCTAGAAAGCCTCGCCGAGATGCCATAGCCAAATAGAAGACTAACTTGTCCTAAAGCCAGGAAACTCAAGCTCTTCCTCGCCTCATTCTTTTAAGAAGCATAAATATAAATAGAATAGCATAATACAGAAAAGAGGTGAGATATCCAACATCATCACCAGTTATGGAAGTAAAGAACCAAAAATGGTGCAGGACCCCATACAGCATAACAAACATAATTAAACAGCGTCACGAGTTAGATGACAAGAAATTTAATAATACAAATAATCATAGCATCATTAAAAGAAACAGTTCCATAATCGTATATATATTTATACCAGATAAATATGTTGACAGACTATGCACATGCACAAGGTACCAAAATCCTACTCCATGGAGCTAGACATAACATTGGAGAGAATGATTAAGCAGACATGTCTGTAACTCGGCTACCGTGGCCAACAGTGCTATAATTTATCAATTTATCAACGTGCACATCAAGGCATTGTACAAGACATTCTACACTAGATCGTGTTATAGGATAATGTCTCGGTCCGGATCGTCGATGCGTTTGCATTGGTCTATCCCACGGCACAGAGGAGCTACCAACTGTCCATTGTGAGATACCCACACCCCGATGCCCCCAAGGTCAACAAGTGACCTACACTAGTCTATTCACATCCGCACGTGGATGTGATTCATTTCCTAGGTATATAGCCTTTCAACAAAGTCCAACGGACTTTCACAATGCATGATAACTCGATGCACAGATATACAGAATTTCAATAATAGTATGACTTATCCATAATTTCACACCACATTAGGCTCAATCAATTATCAATAATCTTTGGTCCCACTTATGGACCCACAACAAGTCATTGTCCAATTCTCAAGAAGGAAAACATAATTTTCCTATCAAGCCTCTCTAAGGGAAATTCTCTAGTATTTTTCATTCAACCTTTATTACTCTTAATTAAATAAATCCTTTCCTTTGTTTTAAATCAAACTCACTTAAATAAATCATTTTTAAGATCCTCACAACCTCATCCACACTCATGTTCTTTCTTTGTCCAAAAATCACTCTAGGCTATAAGATAAAGTTTTGTTCTTTATTCTTTCCATATTATGAATTCCTAATTAAGTGTCTACTCATTTAAGTAACTAAGTTTTTAACTTGGTACACAAGTTTCACATTGGGTACAATGAGGCCATGAGCCTCCAAGGAACTAAGAATCCAATAATTTTCCATTATCTCTCTAACACGGCCTTGTCCCCTAACACAGCCTACCTAACACGACCGTGTCCCTAAACACGGCCTAGGCTGTGTACTCCTCTGTAAGGACAGAAAAAGACCCACTTTGATCCACTCAATGACACGGCCCGTGTCTCCAAACACGGCCTGCCTAACACGGCCGTGTCCCCAAACAAGGCCTGGGCCGTGTACTCCTCTGACCTATGAAGTATATGACATTGTGTTTTCTAGAAAGAAACATGGCCTGGGCCATGTCAAACAACATGGCCCGTGTATAATTTACACATTAAAGCATTAAAGCATTCCAAATCCATCAAGTCATACAATAACAAGTATTAGAGTCATACAACATAACCAATCACAACATTACCAAGAATCACACAAAAAAGTGAACAATCTACACATGGATTCCTCACCATCAACACAAAAACATGATCCTCACCACCAAGATAGGTTGAAGAGAATGATCTCTCTCTTACCTCAAGAGACAACAAAAGAAAGCAAGCTTCTTGAGACCTCCTTGTGATTTTCGTCCACCACCACCAACAAAACCCTAGGATAGTCAAACTCACCCAATCAACAACCAAAGCTTGAAAAGAGTAGTCCTTGATCACAAAGGTGACCAAGGATCACGAAAATGAGAATAAAAAAGATGAAAGTCAAGGACTTTACCTCAAAGCTTTAAGTTTTAGGGCTTGGTAGAAAATGATGAAGATGGAGGAATCAAGAGATGATCACTAAAGAGAAAAGGTTCAAGATGATGAGAGGAGTCAAGATTCTAGATTGGATTTAGCAAACAAGCTTGGGTGGCCACAAATGGTGCTAGAGCCATGAGAGTGGAGAGAAAATAGAGAAGAACAAGTGTGAGAGAGAAAAGAAAAAATGGGAGAAAGAAAAGTGATATTTTGTTTGAAATGAAAAAAGGTGATAGGAAGTGAAAAAGATAATGACTTTTGGTCATCTTTCCCCCCCAAAATCGTGGGGTCACAATGGGAGGAAAGAGGAAAGGTGAAGCTTCCTTGAGAAGCTTGCTACAAAGCTTCCTTGAGAAGTTTTACATACTTTTTGAGAAAGTGAAGGGTGATGTCATGGTGATGATGTCATCTTGGTGATGTCATTAAAGTGCTTTCTAGAAAAGATGACTAACATTCTACTAGAGCTATTATCCATTGGACAAAAGTTATTGTTAGCAAAAATAGTATTTATCATCCAACGGATAATAAAATGTACAGCGATTTTATTTATCAGATAAAATCTCGAAAAATAAAACTTCGTAAACTGTGCCCAACCTTGGGTTTAGTAAGATCCCCCGTCGACGTTCCCACAGTCCAAAGTTTTTCGATCTCGGGGAAAATATTTTATTTTTTCGGCCTCGCTCAGTGCACATGTAAGTTAAGAAAAATATTAAAATAATCAAACAATTCAAATAATTTCAAAAAAATTCTCAAAAATCATAAATATTATAAAATGAATATATATCATGAAATAAGCAATTTTTGGGGTGTTACACAAACTTCTCATGTAAAGAAAACATCTAATCATTGAAGATCAAATTATCAACAAATATCATATAATCCATTACATATAGAATACCACAATAGCTTAGGGATAGAGATACTTATTGAGAGAGTGATGCTTCTTTAGAATGTTCTTTATTTATTGGTCCTTTGAGTTTGAGCTATCTTCCATTGCGTATTCCATTCCATTGCACTTGAAGAAAGTTTCTTCATGTCCTTCTTCATTCAACTCTTCTCTTTATCCATTTATGCTTGACATTTTAATATTTGATGGCTATATTTGAAACACATAGAAACACTTGCAAAGCTAACTTCAAAAGTTCTCTAAATCATAAGCTATCATCAAATATCATTTAAGCCTATTTACAAGCATAATTTAGATTGATATATATAATGTAAAACATGTATCACATTATCAACCATGCAATGTTAGCTCTAACAAGAACAAAAAAAGGACATATGCACTTGAATCCAAAAAAAAAATTGTTCAAGCATTTTAAGGCATGATTCAAGTTTATCAAGAAACACTTGATCATCATCAAAACATATATAAACATTTTGGGGCAAACAATGATCATGTAAGACATGTAATATCAAGTAAGAAATTTTAGTATGTGCACACGCCAATCAAGAACAAAAAGTCCTTTATTGTAATGCAAGAATTGAAAAATTATGGAACTATAACTTTTGAAATCATTTATGGTTCATTTCAAGATATACTTGAATGTAAAATCGTTGAAGTTCAAAGACAACTTTAAGACACAAAATGAATCATATACTTATTATTTTCAAGATATGAACATATCAAGCAATTTCAAACAAGAAGATATATAATTTTTAACTTTCGAATCTCCAAGCAAGTATATAAGACAATTAAGCATAAAAAAGAAATGATTAGAACTACCTATGAATATGTGAATTTCTATATTTGAACAAAAAGAATTGGTCACAAGCTCAAGAACAAAGATATTACCATAAAACATGTTATTCTAAATAAGGTGTGTACTTATCTAGCATGTTAGCATATGTAAAGACACTTTCAAGACACAATGCTAGAGAAACACAACTTAAGGCATGTTAAGCCATAACACAACTTTCTATTTCTCCAAATATCACATGATATTCAACTTAAAACATAAATAAGGATAAGAGATTGCTATAATCAAAAGTGTACTCTTTGAGTTTTTGTAGGTGACTCTAACTTTCATGTCTCAAGGCTCCTTGAGAATGTTGTGGCTCTCCGTGCCTTTTTTTTATGTTTTCATCATTCTTGGAGAACTTAGACCATTTCAAATTTTTCCAACCTCAAGTAGCATAGTTGTATTTCACTTCAATGCATGCTTGAGCTAATAGTCACCCTACAACACAATTCAAAGTACTTTCTTTGGTATCCACCAATTTTGGATCCATAGAGGTTAGTCATTAATTATTAATCCATTATACTATCATAAAGATCAATTTTTTTCATAGTATGTAAATTGAGTACAATAAATTAAATAATCAATCACCATTAAACATATAAACAATAACATGCTTTACTTTCATGATATATAGATAATTCAAAACATAGCAAGCATACCTAGGTATTGTAGAATCTTATGTACTAAGATATATAACAAATTAATGAGTTATGGTACAATAAGAATGAATATTGTCATGTGCAAAATATAATATTCAGATACTACCAAGTACACAGGATTCTATCAATCACTTAAGGCCTACAAGGAATATACCTCAAATTCATTGACTTTACAAGTGAATGTGTATAGAAAGTAAAAACTTTTGATACCTTGACCTTGGTAATCAAGGGAATACTTTTCTTTACCCATTGCTTCTCTTTTGGAGTCTTAAACTTTACAAGTTCTACATTTTGTACTTGAGAAGGTTTGATTGAAGTCATCTTCCTTCTTTAACTAAAACTTCTACCATTGGGCACTGGAAACATTCCCCTTGATGATTCCTTATTCACTTGACTAATTTGTCCATCTTTTTGAGAAATTTTTTGCATAATTAAAATATTAGGAGCATATTTTGGTACCCACTTCATCTTGGGTCCTTGAATATTAGTACTAGGATGTTTAATATCTTTAGGAACCCATACCATACTATTTCTCATATAAGGATTTCTTCTATAATTGCATAAATGAGAAATATGTCCTAGATGATCACAAAAATTACAAACAATTGAATTCAATGATGACTTAGTCCTTTAAAGATTGTTTTTGGAAAACTTAAGCTTTTTATTGTTATTACATTTTAAACTATTTTTGTCATAAGCCTTGCTTGAATTTTTATGTG
Source organism: Ormosia semicastrata (assembly GCA_029884595.1). Taxonomy (NCBI): domain Eukaryota; kingdom Viridiplantae; phylum Streptophyta; class Magnoliopsida; order Fabales; family Fabaceae; genus Ormosia; species Ormosia semicastrata. The sequence continues at coordinate 910,809 of JAQQTO010000062.1, forward strand.
GAATAACATTAATTTTATTCTTATTAAACATGGAATGTAAACAATTAAAATCATTAGTTTTGACAAATTCGAAAGATAAGTCCTCAACTTGATTTTTTAAATTAATGTAATTTTTACAAAAAGTTGAGGTTTCACATTTCAAAGATATTTTCTCATCAAGAAAAACATATTTATTTTTCAAAGTCTCAATTTTGTTTTCAATAGAGGAAATATTTTCCAAACAAGATAAGTTTTTCTTTTCTAAATTCAACAAACCATCATACAATTCATCATATGCACATTGTAGTTCATAATAGCAAGGACTATAATCTAATTTAACATTATTTAGCTCAAAGTCTTTTTTAGCTATATAAGAAGTAATCGCGATTTCTAGTATACTTTGCTTTTTAAGGAAATCACCTTCTTCCTCATCAATTTTGTTTTGCCTTGCCTTTTCTTCAAATTGAGCGCTATCATCACCAAGAGACATTTGGCTCCCTTCAATAATTTGAACATATTTTTTAGGATATTTTTCATGACAAGCTTCCTTCACTGGCTTTTGCTTTTCTTAATTTCTATATACAACTTTATACACAAAATCATTGTTAGCAATATAAAGAGCATCAAAGGTGTCCAAAATTTCTTTGGCACTAGAGCAATTCTTAATTTTAGCATAAGCTTCATCATTCAAACCACTTCTCAAAATTTGCATAGCTCTAATATTCAAACAAAAGCATTTCTTGTCATAAGCATTCCAAGTTTGTTTTGATTTGTAAGTAAATCCATCAAGCATAGTATCCCACAAATCAAGATCAATAGATTGCATATAAAATTCCATTCTAGCTTTCCAATAAACAAAATGCACACCATCAAAGAATGGTGGTTTATCAATTTCAAAACCTTCCATTTTGAAAAGCCTTCAATGGTTGCCAACAAACAAGGATCTTTAACTATAAATAGTTAAGCTTTCAACAGAGCATGAACCTCTGATATCACTTATTAGTAATGGCAACCATCACCTAAGAAGGGGAGTGAATTGGGTGATTACAAATTTTTAAAACACCATTAAGAAATTAAACTTTTTGATATATTCAATCAACACATGCAGTGGAATAAGTCTAACAAAGATACAACTATTATAGATTACTCAAATACAACTTGTGTTATAGGATAAATCAAACAAATAAACTAGATATCAAGTTCTTAAAATTAAAACATCAAGATGACACGATATGCAATAAATAAATATGTTGCACTAAATATTGAAATTAAAGGGTATAGGGAAGAGATAATCAAACTCAAGAATTTATCCTGGTTCAGTCACCAATCACTTGTGGCCTACATCCAGTCCCCAAGCTTGACTTGAAAATTTCTTCACTATCTCCTAAACTTCACAGGTGCTAGGAAAACCATTGTACAAGAAAGAGCACTCCTCACACCTTAGGATACCTCATCCTTGTGCTAGAACCTCTAACTCTTTAAGCTTTGCAAGTGCTTGTAAAACCTTTATATTCAAGAGTACTCACAACACCTTTGGGATACCTCATCCTTGTGCTAGAGCCTCCAACTCTTCAAGCTTCGCAGGTGCTTAAAAAACCTTTACATTCAAGAGTACTCACAACACCTTTGGGATACCTCACCCTTTGTGTTTGAGCCTCACTTAAGGGATACCTCACCCTTTTCTATCTTGAGGGATATCTCACCCTTTTACAATGATATTAAGATGAAGAAAAAGATTGGAAACTCTCATAATAATGGATATACAACTTGAAGAATAAAGAAATAGAAGGATTTTACAATAAGGAGCTCAAAATATGATTTTGATGAATCAAGGATCAAATCAAGTGTTCAAGAGTTGTAAAAGCTTAAAACATCACTTATGTACAGAGCCCAAGTGATAAAATAGTCGTTGGTAGTGTTTAAAAATGATTTCTTATGAATACTAGCCGTTTATAGCCGTTGGGAATGTTTGAGACTCGTGGTAATCGATTACATGGATATTGTAATTGATTACATAGCTCTTAGAACACACTTTGGGCTTTCTGGGTATAATGTAATCGATAAAAAGGTTCATGTAATCGATTACATGGCCTCTATTTGCTAAAAACATGTTTACAATAATCTGATGCTTGGAAAACGACTTTAAACACCCATAACTTCTTCATTTCTCATCCATTTTAACCAAATGACAACTCATTGGAAAGATATTTGAGTCTATTTTCATATGCAATAGTTTCACAAAAAAACTCAAAGTATTTGAAAGGTTATGACAAAAAAGTAACCAATGGTTAGCTTTTCAGCACTTAAACTTGACTATTTTTCATAATTTTGAACTACTACCATGACTAGCTTTTTAGAATATGCTTCTTGAGAATTTTAGCATGTAAGATGTAATACCCTTAATAAGATATTAGACTTGTTTATGTGTACAAAAGGTAATATATGACTTGCTTAACATACTGTTTAATTTTGTGACAAAATGAGTTAGTTTAAGCACTTTGTTGCAACTCCGAAGGTGAAAAGTAGATTAAAATGACTCAAATAATAGCATAAATTGCTTAGATAAGGGAAATAAATATGAATAATTTATTTTTAGGTCACAAATATATGAAACAAGATGTGGTTAAAGTTTCAAGAAAAAATGAGTTAGTTTGACATTTTTAGGCATACTGGTTGTGCATTTTATACTAGATTGACTAGCAGCTAATATGGAAAAATAAGATAATAATGAAACAACAATTTTAATGAATCTTAATATTTATTTCAAAGTTTTTAGAAGTTAAAATATTGATTTAGTTAAATCTAAGTGTTTTTAGCAAATTAGAATTTATTAGTGTATGGCCTTAAAGGCCTTATAAGTTAAATGGATCCTTTGTATTTCCTCATTCACGACTCTTTGTTTGTCAAAAACAGAAGTAGAAACTGTGAGGGAATAAAGGAAAGAAGAGGAAAAAAAGAACAAGGAAGAGGAGGAGAAAAGGAGGAAAGTTAAAGGGGAGACTAAAGTTTGAGATCTTCCAAAGCTTGAATCTCTAACATAGCTGCCAAAGGTAGATAAAGTTCTTTTTCATCTTTTTCACCATTTTAACCTTTGATGCACTTTTAGTGCATAATAAGTGAAATTGAGTTTTAGAGGTGTTTGATGTGTTTTACTTGTATGAATGTGTTTCAATGGTTGTTTATGACTTGTTCATAGCTTGAGTTTGAGTTAGAAACTTAGAACATCTCATTTAGCCCATTGATGCCCAAGTCAACTATGTGTGATTTTGGTTCATAATCCAAATTTAGTGGTTTAAGTTAATGATTGATTATTCCTATGTGTTAATGAACAGATTAGGGATTAGGATCACCTAGAAATTGTTTTAGAATGATCAAATCGCATAAAGAAAACAATGGAACAGTACCACGGTTCTGCAGAACCCAGTTTCTGCTATGCACGCTATGGCGTTCCAACACCTTGCCACGACATGAGGTTGATTTTGCTAAGTGCGCCGTGGCATGGGGAAGTTCACCCTCCGAGAGCAAGGCGCCGCAGCGTGAGCCCCTGAACCTCTAAAAATGTCACTTTTGATGTTTTGAAGTTCTTAAATAGATGGAATCATTTGTATATGTTTCCTAAAGTGTGTTAAGGCAGAAATAGGGATATTTTCAAGAGAGGAATTATTACCTAGCAAGTATGAGAAAGCTTAGGCCTTTGAACATCCAAGATTTATGGATTTACATAGGTTATGTTTAATATGCTACTAGAGGTAATTTGGTAAGGAAATGATCCTTGGGTATATATGTTATATGTATGAGCCTTGGAGCATTCAAGAACAATGGTTTGCTTTAGGTAAACATTTAGCACCTTAAGCCACTTTTATGGTAATGTGTATCACTTAAGAGTAATGAGTGATGATATAGTGTTTTAGATGTATGGATGAAGGATGTTATGGCAGTATTGATCTTTTTGAGTATCCTTTGATGATGTGCACAATCATTTAGGCCAAGGGAGATAAGTGGAGAGTCCAGAAGGTTCTTTTGAACGAGGATTCAACCTGAACTTCTCAATAGTGCTAGGATATGTGTAATGTGAGGATGAACTTTCTCTCTATTTACTATAAGATAATATACTAAGCCAGCAATCCTAGTTGAACATCTTGGTTCTAGGTTGAACTCAATATGTATGATAAAATGTATGTTAACTTGGTATCTTTAGTTACTAAGGTATAAGCTTGTAGATGCTTCAAACATATCTTATATTAGCATGTGTTAAGATTATGTTTATTATGCTATGTATGACTGGTTTTGGTTTACTCATATTGAGAATTGTTGATTCTCACCCTACTATGTTGCCATGTAATTCCAAGTGAGAGTTCTTCCAAGAACAAGAAGAAAAAAGAAGCTAAAGATTAGAATAGTTCTAGTCTTAGTAGTTACGTTATAACTGTTGTATCTTTTAGTACTTCTTTTGTAATGTAAAGAGTTACGTAATACTTCAAGCCTTTGCTAAGGCTAATATTGTATATATACATATATGTGCATTTTGGTATGAGTTTTATGTTTTTCGCATTTCATATGGCTCTCTATAATGTTTTCAATGAACATTATGGATATATGATTAGGTTATTATGTATGTAGTGATGTTGTAATGCTGTTTATCTTTTTAAATGATGTTGTAATGCAGTTTATCTCTTTAAATATTATTATATCGAGATATTAGTATTAGAACGTTACATTATGGTATTAAAGTAGTTCATCCTGTTGAGTCGGGGTATAGACTGACTATGCTTAGACATGTTTAGGAGTTCCTTTTTGTGAATTTTACTTTTCTAGTCTCTTTTGTGAGATGCTTTTATAGAATTGTTTAATTTGCCTTCGGTTGGTTTGTTGTTAGCTACTGCTACACGGTTACATAGTATTGAGATTGCATCTCAATATATATTATTTCTATATATACAAGAAACTATGGCACTGCCAAGGCGAGCTAGGGGAACAAGGAACTCGACCTCAGAAGGCCCAAATATGACAAAAGCATTCATGGCTATGGCTAATGCCATGAGAGAGCAAACAACCGTTACGGCAACGATGCTAGAAATGATGGAAACAAATCCACCTCACCAAACTCCACTACTTGTGTAGCCAGTGTAGGAAGTACAACAAGTTGGAAAGAATCATAACTTCCAGGACTTGACAGCTTTCCATTAGATGAACCCTCCACCTTTCAAAGGCGAGTACAATCCCGCTAAGGCTGAGGAGTGGCTCAGTGAGATAGAAAAGATCTTTGAGGTAATGGTTTGCTTGGAGGAGCAAAAGGTGTCCTTCGCCTTCTATATGTTGAAAGGAGAGGCAAAACATTAGTGGAAAGGTACCAATAGGGTGCTAGAAGCTGCAGAAACTCAAGTGTCTTGGGAGGTCTTCAAGACAACCTTTTTGGAGAAGTTTTTCCTGCAAACTCTACATGATGACAAGGAAGTGAAGTTTATGCATTTAGAGCAAGGAAGCTAGTCAATGGGTCAGTATATGGAAAAGTTTGAGGAGTTATCGAAATTCTCTTCATATTTTCATTTTCATCTGAACGAGAATTGGCGATGTTTGAAATTCGAAACTGGCTTAAGAAGTGAGATTAAAAGTATGGCGAGACCTATGGAGATAAGGGATTTTCCTTCTCTAGTCAACAAGTGTAAAATTGTGGAGTCAAGTGCTCATAGCCCTCAACCAGAGGAAAGTGCATAAGATTTCTAAAAGAGAAAACGTAATGACGAAAAGACTAAGCAAGGTACTTCTAAAATGAGCAACCCTAAAGGAAAAGGTAAGAAGAGGTCTAAGGTACCTCAGTGCACTAAATGTAGGAAGACACATGGAGGCAAACCTTGTTTGGCAGGCCGGTCTGTGTGTTACACCAGTGAGAAGCCAAGACACTTTTATAGAGACTGTCCTTTGAAGAAGGAAGATGCTCCTACCTCAAAGCCACTAGTCAAGGGACGAGTTTACACTCTAGGCGAAAAAGAGGTGGCCCAGTCTTCCAACCTTATCCAAGGTAAAAACATAATTCTTAATCATCTTTTAAATGTCATGTATGATTCAGGAGCATCCTACTCCTTTGTTTCTTATGATTGTGTAAGGATGTTGGATTTACCTATGTCGGAGTTACCATATGACTTGTCTATTTTCACAGCCACTGATAAACTAGTCATAACTTCGAAAGTATGTCTTGACTGTTGTATAAGAATTGATGATAGATTCTTCTTTGTTAATCCTATCTGTTTACCCCATGTGGATATAGATGTTATTCTTCATATGGATTAGTTATCATCCAATCATGTGGTCTTAAATTATTCAGATAAGACTCTAGTTTTTCTATCTAATACACCTACTAGAGTTATTTCTTCTGAGTCTGTCTATCTTAAAACTAATCAGGTCAATCACTGTTTGGTAGAAAGAGCTCTAGGATATGTTCTTCTTTTCTCATTAGATGTAAAGGTTGAACAGAACCTAAACAGTATACCTATGGTGAGGGAATACCTAGAGGTGTTTCTGAGTGACGTAGCAAAGTTGCCACTTGTAACACCCACCGTAGGGTATCACATTTAAGACTAATCCCGTTAGAACTTACCTAAGTTGTAAAAGAATTAATATTGTAAAAAGGTCAAATTTAAAATTTCGTTTGCGGAATAAAATAAAATAAAATCTGAATTAAAACATTAGTAGAACTCATAATAAACATATCCAACTATATATATACATATGCTGCAACTTTGTTCTGAAATAATTTACATAGCTACAAACCAATTCAAAAAGTAAAATACATATTTGTTCAAAAGCAAGGTAAAGACATAAAACTAAACAGCACTCTAACCAAACCCTATCAAACCTAAGGATTTGGTTCCTCGAAAGGATCCTCCTCCTCATCATCCTCACTATCCCCAACACAGTCAACATAAGCCCCAAGTGGAGACAGTTGTCTCACGGGGGCTCTAGCATAAGACACTACTGTATCCTTTTGATGCGTATAAAAAGACACATTACCACCCCAAAACTCACATATAGGTATAGTGAACTCTAGACGCACTGTTACATGTTGTGTCAACATAGAAACATCGTCTTGGTTCCCACTCAGAGTCATAGTTAGATCTCCCGTATACACAAAACGTTTATTATTAAAATCAAATCTCCATGCATCAGTTCCCCCATAGAACTGTACCCTCACAAAACCTAGGATTTGTCGTCTAGTCGACATGACTACTAACAAACAAATAAACAGCTACTGATGATACATGGAATCGTTTGCCTCCTCATTTCCTTGATCTTTAATAAACACATACAATAAAACAGACATAATACAATAACGAGGTGAGATCCCCTACATCAATACTAGTATGGTAGTATAGGAAACGATAGCAGACAAGCAGTAAATAATATCACAATTGTAAATCATGTTATTATAAAGCAGATAGTAAAATCCGTAAGCATAAATAATTAATCAATATGCTGACCAACTATGCATATGCACAACGACCAAATCCTACTCCATGGAGCTAGACACAAATTCAGAGAGAAGATCCAGAAAACATGTCTGTCACTTGGCTGCCGTGGCCAAAAGTGCTATATTTTATCAATTTTATCAAAAGTGCACATCAGGCATTGGACAAGACATTCTTTACAAGATCACAATATAGGACAGTGTCTGGTCCAGATCATCGGTGTGTTTGCATCGGTCTGCCCCACAGATAGAAGAGCTACTAACCATCCATAGCGAGGTACTCGCACCCCGATGCCCCCAAAGTCAATAAGTGACCTACACTTGTCTACTCGCACCCGCACTTAGGTGTAATTTCATCTCCTAGGCATATAGCCTTAACCAAATAAGCAAAACATGCTTTCCTATGCATGACGTATGATTGCAACACATAATCATTATTATTTCTACAGCATCTCACCTATATTCACCTCTTCTTGGTGATATCACGATTCACCATCACCGAGCCCACCACAACTGTCGGACATCAAACTACTGCTTATGCTTAATTTCATAGCGATATTATCGTATTTTTGAAATTGCAAAACATTTTTCTTACGTTTTCAAATCGCGTAAATATTTTATTGCATTTTCTCAATCGCTTAGCCCAAAATTACTGTTTTTCTCAAAATTTGGATTTTATTTCTATTATTTGCATAATAGTCCCTCATTAAATAATATTTACAAAATAGTCCTTGTTAAAATAATATTTTCATAATTAGTCCCTCCTAAAATAATATTTACAAAATAGTCTATCTTTTAGAAAATATTTGCAACATAGCCCCTCTTTAAATAATAATTACAATATAGTCCCTTTAAAAATCGGTATTTCTACTATTTCCCAAGAAGTTGTAATTCCTTGTTTTACTTAAGATTTTACAGCTCAAAACTTCCTAACGTGCTTCAAAACCCATAGGGTGAGCTATACGTCAGTAAGTTTCAAGTACTCGCATTTATTTTACTGCATAGGTTAGTAGGCTAATTTTATTTCTAACAACATAGTTACTTTCATTTTAAATTTCCAATCTTACCAAAATGAACTCTTACTATTAAAACACTTAATTCTATACTAAGTAAAATATTTTTGGATCCTAAATAACAAAATTTGGCATATTGGCTGAATTTTCCTTCTTGCTTCAAAATTCATTGTAATTTATTTCTTAACACTTTAAATCCTTGTAAAATCTCTTAATTGATTTTATTGTCACAAAACCTATAATCCTCATTTTGAAACCCTAATTTAGGACTCCTTGGCCCTCTTGAATGTAGTGAGGCTGTGTGCCTCTCAAGCTCTTTGGAGTTCTCATGTAATCTTCCCAACATGTTGTTCACATCCTAAATTACATATACATTTGCATGCTTCCAAAATTATACATATAAGCATATTATCAAAGCTATAAATATATAATCATAAATGCAATCATAAATTCAAAATCATAAATACCACAATCACAAACAAAGAAGCATAGAACAATAAGTGAATAAACCCTTATGGGTTTTTCACCACACACAAAACCATTTCCTCACCACCAACACTTAGTTGATGAGGTTAACCTCCCTCTTACCTTAAGGAAGACAAGAATCTTCAAGTTCCCTCCTCTTGATTTTCATGAACTTCACCTCAAAAATCCCTAACAACTTTAAACAATTCTAAAAATCACAAACAAAGCTTAAGAGTAATGAACCATGGAACAATCATTGTCTAGGAAATCAAAAACTCAACTTAGAACCATAGGATCAAAAGTTTACCTTTAGGGAAGTAAACCAAAGCTTGGTTTTTGAAGCCTTTAGTGATTGATTTAGGTGAAACCTCCAAGAGGAAAAGTGTTTAGAATATGGTTTAGGTTTAGAAAGTGTAGAGAAGAAGAATTATAGAAGATGGGAAGTGGGACTTTGGGTGGCTGGCCGAAACTCCAAGGAAAGAAAAGGAAAGGAAAAGTTCTTGTGTTCTTGAGAGTTTGGAGAGAAAAGATGATGGCTTGGCTTTTTATTTGAGAGAAAATGAAAATTGAGAGTGAAGAGGAGTGTGCAGCCATGTGAGGTTGTGTAGGGAAATTTAGAAGGTAATTATAATTGTAAAATATCACATTTGTGTTCACATGGAAACATCACATGGCATCAATTGGTCATCAAAGTGTCAAACAAGAGTGTTCAAGAAGCTTAGAGAAGCCTCTTTGGCCATGTGGCTCCATAGGGGAGGCTAACCAAGTTTGTTTCTAATTTAGTTCTAGTTACATTTCAAGCAATTAACAACTAACTAAATTAGGTTTTCTAGTTACTTGATTAACTATCTAGTTACATAGCTAACTAGTGAATTAGGTCATTACATATGTCATGCATAGTCATGGCTTCTAGATGAAATTAGGATATTTAGTTAGTAATTAGATCCTAACTAATTAGTAACTAAGTTAGTTCATTTAGTTCTTTAATTAGGCAATTTAGGTAACTAAATTAGGTTTATTTAGTTACTTTGTAACTAGTCAAACATTTCAACTTAGACCATTTCTTATTAGTTACAAAAGTTCAACCTTCGTTTTTGACTAATTTCTATTGGTTCATTTTAAATTAGATTACAAAAAATATTCTAAGCACATTATCTGTCAAATAAATTATACTGGGTCCAAAATTTATAGCAAAAGCTGCTATAAATAAAACAGCGGATAATTTTCTGAGAAATATTTTTATTTCACAGTTAAATTTTAAAAATTAAAATATTCATTTCTATATCTCTCAGATTCGGGTTTAGTAAGATCCCTCGTCTCCGAATAAATCAAATAAGATTTTCCCTGACCTAAAAATTATTATTTTCCTGACCCGGAGCAAATCTTACACAATGATCAAAAATAGTCTTAGAACAGTCAAATTGATTTTATTGCATACAGAAAACACAAAACAGTGAAATTCAGTCATTACTATAAACTAACCCAAAATCTGGAATGTTACAACTCTCCCCTTCTAAAAAGAATTTCATCCCCGAAATTCATCACATATTTAAAACAATTGAGGATACTGCTCCCTCATTTTCTCCTCTATTTCCTAAGTAGCATCTCCAATAGTCTCATTCCAAATTACCTTCACTAATGGAATCGCTTTACCTCTAAGTTGCTTTACCCTCTTGTCTTCAATCTTAACAGGAAGTGCCTCATACGTCAAATTTTCTTTCAATTGCACTTCATCGGGCTGTATGACATGTGAAGGATCGGGAATATATTTTCTCAACTGAGACACATGGAAGACATTATAGAGATTGGAAAGAAAAGGCGGTAAGGCTATTTGGTATGCAACTGGACCTATCCGACGAAGAATTTGATAAGGCCCAATGAATTTTGGAGTGAGTTTTCTGGACTTTATAACTCTGCCAACATCAGTCGTAGGTGTTACTCGTAAAAACACATGCTCACCTTCCTCAAATTCAAGAGGTATTCTTCGTTTATTAGCATAATTTTTCTACCTACTCTGAGTTGCCCGCATTCTTTCTTGAATCATCTTTACCTTTTCTGTGGTTTGCTGCACCATTTCGGGTCCGATAGTTATACTTTCCCCATCTTGATACCAACATAAAGGTGTTCGACATCGTCGTCCAGAAAGAGCCTCATAGGGTGCCATCTCTATGCTTGAGTGAAAACTATTATTATAGGTGAATTCCACCAAAGGTAAGAATTCATCCTAAGTCCCTCATTGTTCTAACACACAAGCTCTCAGCAAGTCTTCTAGAGATTGTATAGTTCTCTCTGTTTGCCCATCTATTTGAGGATGATAAGCTGAACTCAAACGTAGTTTAGTTCCCATTGCCTCATGCAAGCTTTTCTAGAACCTTGACTTAAATCTCGGATCTCTGTCGGATATGATACTAGTAGGTACACCATGAAGTCTGATTATTTCACCAATATACAACTGTGTTAACTTCTCCATTGGATACTTGACATTGATCGGTAAAAAGTGAGCAGATTTTCTAAGTCGATTAACAATAACCTAAATAGAATCATAACCTTTCCTAGTCTTTGGCAACGCTGTAACGAAATCCATTGTAATACCATCCCATTTCCATTCTGGAATAGTAAGAGGCTGTAACAAGCCTGCCGGTCTCTGATGCTCAACCTTTGTTTTCTGGTATACTAGACAAGATGCCACGTACTCAGCTACATCTCTCTTCATCCTAGGCCACCAAAACAAACATTTTAGATCTTGATACATCTTGGTCATCCCAGGATGTATACTCAATCAACTAGTATGAGCTTCACCAAGAATTGCTTTCTTGAGATCGGGATCATCGGGTATACAAATTCTGCCCTTAAACCTTAAAACCCCATCAAATCCTTCCTCAATAGTTGCTTTATAACCTTCTTTCAAAAATTCTCTCTCATTCTACAAAAACGCATCATCTTCTTATTTCTCCTGAATTTCTTCCCGCAAATCATTCAAAACAGTGACTTTATTCAAATGCATCCTTCTAGGTGCCAATTCTACTGACAACCACATATCTCTAAATTGTTCAATCAAATTTTCCTCTTCAACCATCATAGTAGAAACATTGAGCATTTTCTGACTCAAAGCATCTGCTACAATGTTTGTTTTCCCAGGGTGATATTGGAGTTAGAAATCATAATTCTTTAAGAATTCCAACCACCTTCTCTACCTCATGTTCAATTCTTTTTGGTTTAACAAGTACTTTAAACTTTTGTGGTCGCTAAAGATGTTGAACGTAGCTTCATACAAAAAGTGTCTCCAAATCTTTAGTGCAAAAACAACTGCGGCCAACTCCAAATCATGTGTTGGGTAATTTCTTTCTTGAACTTTCAACTGTCTAGAAGCATATGCTATAACATTCCTATTCTGCATCAGCACACATCCTAACCCTTCATAAGAAGCGTCACAGTACACCTCAAAAGACTCATTTGGATTTGGTAGGATTAACACTAGTGTAGTAGTCAACTTCTTCTTCAACTCTTGGAAATTGTCTTCACACTTATTCGTCCAATTAAAAACTTGGTTCTTCCTTGTAGGTTGCGTAAGAGGTCCGGCGATCTTGGAAAAACCTTCAATAAATCTTCGATAATATCCAGCTAATCCAACAAAACTTTGGATCTCTGTCACAGTCTTTGGTCTTTCCCATTGAAGAACCGTCTCCACCTTAGTTGGATCCACTGCAATTCCATCCTTAGAAATTACATGACCCAGAAACTGAACTTCATTCAACCAAAATTCACATTTTGACAATTTTGCATACAAATTTTTCTCTTTCAAAATCTGAAGAACTATACTGAGATGTTCAGCATGCTCTTCCTGACTTCAAGAATAAATCAGAATGTCATCGATAAAGACAACGACAAACTGGTCTAGGTATGGATGAAAGATCCTATTCATGTAATCCATAAATATAGCAGGAGCATTCGTCACACCAAACGGCATTACGAGATATTCATAATGACCATAACGCATTCTAAAAGCTGTTTTAGGTATATCCTCTACCTTAACACGAATCTGGTGATATCCTGATCGCAGATCTATCTTTGAAAAGATAGTTGCCCCGTTCATTTAGTCCATTAAATCATCAATCCTTGGTAGTGGATACTTGTTCTTTATCGTGGCCTTGTTCAGCTGACGGTAGGCAACACATAAATGTGAAGTTCCATCATTCTTCTTGACTAACAGCACTGGAGTTCCCTAGAGTGAAACACTAGGTCTCACAAACTATTTTTCCAACAGCTCTTCTAACTATTTTTTTAACTCTACCAACTCTGATGGTGACATACAATATAGTGCAATTGATATGGGACTCACTCCTAGTACAAGATCAATAGAAAACTCTATCTTTCTTTCTGGTGGTAGTCCAGGTACCTCAGTGGGGAAAACCTCAAGAAACTCATTCACGATAGAAATAGCGTTCACATCTTTCTCATTCTTAACTTCTAAAGAAGATAGCAGCATGTATCCTTGAGCTCTATCCCTTAATAAAGATTTGGCTTGTTTGGCAGTTACAAATCCAGAAACCTCGTCAGGAAAAACTAAGGTCTTTCTAGAACAATCTAATAGGATATGGTTAAAAGATAACTAATCTATTCCTAAAATTATATCGATATCAACAAGAGGTAAACAAATCAAATTAACAGAAAAGACTCAATTTTTGATAGTAATAGAACAATTCAAGCATATTTTTGTAGTACGAACTGGTTTGGCAGTAGGAGTGGAAACAATCAATTGGAAATTTAAAGAAGACATAATTAATCCCAAATAATCCGCACAGTCATATGCAATGAATGAATGAGTTGCACCCGAATCATATAGTACAGTTAAAAGATTACCTGAGATAACGCCTTCTCCCTGAATAAGATTTTCAAACTGGGAGGCCTCAGCTCCACTCATGGTATAAACTTTTCCTCCAGCTTGCGGCTTCACGGCTTAAACATTACTCACCGAAGGCTCCATCTTCGCTTGATCACAATCTTTAGATACATGACCAGGCTTTCCGCATCTAAAACAAATTATGCCTCTAATCAAGCAATCTCTCGTCAGATGACCCTTCCTGCACTTCAAACATTTCATTGGCGGTGATGTAGTCTGATTGAATCAATTTCCGCTTGGACCACCTCCACGAGGTTGCTGGTGTTGTTGTTGCGGCTGACTTCCGGAAGGTCGAGAATACGACTTTCATTGAAACCGATTGTTGTTGTTGTTACCTCCTCTTTGGAGCCTAGTCGGTCCAAAGTTACGGTTTCTCGTGTCCCTTGACAACTCTAATGCTTCCAAACTACAACACATGTCCATCAATGTTGAAAACTGATTTACACGCATTGATATCACCCACTTTCTTCAGCTCAAAACGCAGTCCTTCTTCAAACTTATGGCACTTCCAAACCTCATTCGGCTGGATCTGAAGGTACCGTGAGAACTTAAACAAGCTCTTAAACCTCGCAGCATAGTCACTCACCGTCATACCACCTTGACATAAACTTAGAAATTCTATCTCCTTTGCATGCCTCACACTTTCAGGAAAGTACTTTTCTAGAAACACCTCATAAAACAGCTACCAAGTAATTTCTGTCCCTTCAGCTATTAACGCCCTTCTAGTGGCTTTCCACTAATTCTCACCATCAGCCTTTAGCATAAAAGTAGCATATGTCACTCGTCAATCATCGTTACATCCTATTGCCTCAAAAATCTTCTCTAAGTCTTGGATCTATAACTTCGCTTTCTCAGCGTCAAATTCGCCTCTAAAGTGTGGCGGATTGTTCCTACAGAATTCTGACAAATGCTGAACCTCTGCATTTGCCTCTTGTTGTTGTATAGCTCGTTGATTCTGTTGTGCCATCACTTCAGCCATCCTCTGCATTGCTTCAATAGCAGTAATCATTGGGTTGTTGTCACGTTCCATATTTGCGCGTGCACCTCTACCACGAGACATAGTATTCTTTACAAACAATTAAACAAATTCCAATGAAAGTCAGATATCATCCATTGAAAATCAAACTCAAAGAATCACACAACACAAGCCAAAATAGACCTAACCACAAAAACCCAAAAAACTCTAACCAGGAGCTCTGATACCAACTAATGTAACACCCACTGTAGGGTATTACATTTAAGACTAATCCCATTAGAACTTACCCAAGTTGTAAAAGAATTAATCTTGTAAAAAGGTCAAATTTAAAATTTCATTTGTGGAATAAAATAATATAAAATAAACTGAATTAAAACATTAGTAGAACTTATAATAAACATACTAAACTATATATATACATATGCTGCAACTTTGTTCTGAAATAATTTACATAGGTACAAACCAGTTCAAAAAGTAAAATACATATTTGTTCAAAAGCAAGGTAAAGACATAAAACTAAACAGCACTCTAACCAAACCCTAGCAGACCTAAGGATTTGGTTCCTCAGAAGGATCCTCCTCCTCATCATCCTTACTATCCCCAACACAGTCAACAAAAGCCCCAGGTGGAGACAGTTGTCTCACGGGGGCTCTAGCAGAAGACACTACTGTCTCCTCTTGAGGCGTATAAAAAGACATATTACCACCCCAAAGCTCACGTATAGGTATAGTGAACTCTAGACGCACTGTTGCATGTTGTGTCAACACAGAAACACCGTCTTGGTTCCCACTCAGAGTCATAGTTAGATCTCCCGTATACACAAAACGTTTATTATTAAAATCAAATCTCCATGCATCAGCTACCCCATGGAACTGTACCCTAAAAAAACCTAGGATTTGTTGTCTAGTCGACATGACTACTAACAAACAGATAAACAGCTACTGATGATACACGGAATCGTTTGCCTCTTCATTTCCTTGAACTTGAATAAACACATACAATAAAACAGTATAATACAATAACGAGGTGAGATCCCTTACATCAATACTAGTATGGCAGTATAGGAAACGATAGTAGACAAGCAGTAAATAATATCACAACTGTAAATCATGTTATTATAAAGCAGATAGTAAACTTTGTAAGCATAAATAAGCAATCAATATGCTGACTAACTATGCATATGCACAACGACCAAATCCTACTCCATGGAGCTAGACACAAATTCGGAGAGAAGATCCAGAAGACATGTCTGTCACTTGGCTGCCGTGGCCAAAAGTGCTATATTTTATTAATTTTGTCAAAAGTGCACATCAGGCATTGGACAAGACATTCTTCACAAGATCACGATATAGGATAGTGTCCCGGTCTGGATCATCGGCGTGTTTGCATCGGTCTGCCCCACTGATAGAAGAGCTACTAACCATCCATAGCGAGGTACCCGCACCCCGATGCCCCCAAGGTCAACAAGTGACCTACACTTGTCTACTCGCACCCGCACTTAGGTGTAATTTCATCTCTTAGGCATACAGCCTTAACCAAATAAGCAAAACATGCCTTCCTATGTATGACGTATGATTCAAATACATAATCATTATTATTTCTACAGCATCTCACATATATTCACCTCTTCTTGGTGATATCACGATTCACCATCACTTGGCCCACCACAACTGCCCGACATCAAACTGCTACTTACGCTTAATCGCGTAGTGTTATTATCGTATTTTTGAAATCGCAGAACACTTTTCTTACGTTTTCAAATCGCGTAAATATTTTATTGCATTTTCTCAATCGCGTAGCCCGAAATTATTGTTTTTCTCAAAATTTGGATTTTATTTCTATTATTTGCATAATAGTCCCTCATTAAATAATATTTACATAATAGTCCTTGTTAAAATAATATTTTCATAATTAGACCCTCCTAAAATAATATTTACAAAATAGTCTCTCTTTTAGAAAATATTTGCAACATAGCCCCTCTTTAAATAATAATTGTAATATAGTCCCTCTAAAATCGGTATTTCTACTATTTCCCAAGAAGTTGTAATTCCTTGTTTTACTTAAGATTTTATAGCTCAAAACTTCCTAACGCGCTTCAAAACCCATAGGGTGAGCTATACTATGTTTGGATGTATACCTTTGAAGACTTGATTTGATGATAACAAACGTGAAGACTAAATGAAGATGATAAATAGACCAAGTCCAAGTTTATATATGATTAGCATTAGGACTTAGGATCTGTTGTACGGACTCACTTTGATATCTCTTTGTTTTTGAAAGAAAAAACAAAACCTATTTTAAAACAAACTCAATGTCTTTGAAATACCTTTTTCAAAAATAGTTTTACATTGATTTAGTCGAATAGAGCATAGTCTATTCGAATAAACACCTTCACGAGGGTCTGTTCTTTTAAAGATGCTATTCGAATAACTATCCTATTATTCGAATAAATGGGTTTTTTCAAAACTATGTTTTTAAGTGAGTTATTCGAATAACTCGAACGTTATTCGAATAAACCTGTTTTATCTGAACAACCTTTTAAACGTGTTATTCGAATAACATAGAGGTTATTCGAATAACCCATATCAGATGGCCTTTCACGATGGTTTAGGAATAGTGTTATTCGAATAGAATGTTAAGCTATTCAAATAAATACGGAGCTTACGATCACGTATATGGAAACAAACAGGTTTTCAAATTGGTTTTAAATGCTTTTAATTATACCCAAACGGCTATCTCCGTGTTTTTCCCTATAAATAGCAACCTTGGGTCACGAATATTTTTTTGCCCAATACTCTGAATTATTTTCTGCTTGCTCTAATCTGTGAAAATTATTTTCTACGCTTTTTTTGATTAAAAACTTTGAGATATTTCTATGAGAGCTCCATTAGCACTTCAATTTGTATTACCTACTTTGAGTGAGAGTTTCTTTTCATCTACTTTCTGATATTCTGTATCGAGGGTGAGGTATCCCTTAAGGTTTGTATAAGGGTGAGGAATCCCTGTAGGCTGAGGCTTTAGCACAAGGGTAGAGTTTCCCTGTGTGTGAAAAGTGCTCTTTTATGTAACGGTAGCAAGTACTTATTGAAGCTTGTATACTTAGTGAAAAATCTCAGCTTTCGAGGACTGGACGTAGACCACAAGTGGGTTAGTGGTCGAACCAGGATAAATATTGTGCCTGCTTCTCTCTTCTTAATCTCTTTATTTTATGTAATTTTAATTTACTTCATATTTATTTTTCGCTGTTTCTATTATTTTTTCTCTTCTTCTCATTCCTTCTATGCATTTATTTATTAAGTTTTTAATATTTATTTTTGATAAAAAGAGGTTTTGAGAAAAAGTTTTATACTCAATTCACCCCCCCTCATGAGTACTAGAAGTCACTTGGTAACAAGTGGTATCAGAGCTTGATTCTTGTATAAAGAGCTTAGCAGCTTCAAGAGAATATGGCTTCTTCAAATGGTTTTTCAGAAGGATCTTCCATAAACCGACCACCCTTTTTCAATGGGGATGGTTATACATATTGGAAGGAAAGAATGAAAATCTTTATCGAAACTATTGATCTAGATGTATGGG
Organism: Ormosia semicastrata; assembly: GCA_029884595.1. Classification (NCBI taxonomy): domain Eukaryota; kingdom Viridiplantae; phylum Streptophyta; class Magnoliopsida; order Fabales; family Fabaceae; genus Ormosia; species Ormosia semicastrata. The sequence continues at coordinate 929,180 of JAQQTO010000062.1, forward strand.
ATGCTGTCGAAAATGACGCTTTTATACCCACACATAAGTTCGATGGTGTAAGGACCGAAACACCACGAAATAAATGGTCCGATGAAGACAAAAAAAAGTTCAATTTAATTTAAAAGCCAAAAATATTATTACTACTTTGCTTTGGGATATGATGAGTTTTTAGAATTTCAAATTGCAAAGCGCTAAAAAAAAATGTGGGACACTTTGCAAGTTACCCATGAGGGTACTAGTGAAGTTAAGAGGTCGAGAATCAATTCTCTAACTCGTGAATATGAATTATTCAGAATGAACCAAGGAGAAAGCATTCAGGAAATGCAAAAGAGGTTTACCCACGTAGTTAATCATCTTACATCTTTAGGCAAAAATTTTTCTAACGAAGATTTGATTAACAAAGTATTGAGATGTCTTAGCAGAATTTGGCAACCTAAGGTAACAACTATTTCAGAATCGAGGGACTTGCCCATAATGACTCTAGCTACCCTCTTTGGAAAGCTTCATGAGCACGAACTAGAACTGAGTAGATTAAGTCAAAGTGAAGAAAACGATAAAAAGAAAAAGGGGATAGCGCTCAAAGCCACTTCCTCAACATTCGACAATGATGATGAAGAAAATGAAGAAAGCTCAGAGAACATCGAGGTAAGCGAAGAAAATCTTAGTTTGTTAGTTAAAAAGTTTGGTAAATTTCTCAGGAAAAAGGGAATACAAAGAAAACCTCCCTTCCCTCTGAAAAAGACTCATTACAAAGGCGAAGGAGCTTTATCGACTCCAACTTGCTATGAATGCGGCAAACCTGGTCACATGAAAATAGAGTGCCGAGTTTACCAAAAGAAGAAGGAGAAATTTGAAAAGAAACCCTTCAAGGAAAGAAAAGGAAGAAAAGCCTATATAGCATGGGATGAAAACGACATAGATTCAACTAACAGCTTAGATAGTGAGGAAGCTCAACTATGTCTCATGGCCAAAGGAGATGAAGAAGAAAGCAAAAATAAGGTAAGTTCTAATACTACTTTATTGCTTTCTTACGATGAGTTACAAGATGCTTTTGAAGAATTACATGAAGAATCTTTAAAATTCACAAAAATTATTTCTTCTTCTAAGAAAATAATTTCTTCTTTGGAAAATCAAATTCTTGTTTTAAATAAAGAAATAGAAGAATTGAAAATTGAAAATGAAACTTTAGGAATCATTGATGCATGCACAAATCATTCTTCACATGCTTCTACTTCTTCATCTTGTTCTACATGTCATATGCTTGAAAAAGAAATTGAAGACTTAAAGAACACTCTTTCTAAATTCACCTTTGGAAGGGATAACTTAAATATTTTGTTAGGAAGACAAAGAGTGGTTTTTCAAAAAGCCGAGATAGGTTATAACCCGAAAAATCAACAAAAACTCTATAAAAATTTCTTTGTGCATTCTAGTGTTTCAAGCAGTCCTTTTATAAATGTTTTTACTGTGGAAGAAAAGGACATAGTGCATCAACATGTAATGCTAGGAAAAACATAAATACAAAAATTGGAACAAAAATGGTTTGGGTTCCCAAGAGTACTATACCCAAAACTAACACACAAGGACCCAAAAAAGTTTGGGTACCAAAGGTTAAAAACTAAACATGTGTTGTAGGTGTACTTGAAAGCTAGGAGTTCAAATTGGTATCTCGATAGCAGCTGCTCCAAGCACATCACCGAGGACGACTAAAAATTCACCATGCTTATTCCCAAAAGTCATGGACACGTTACTTATGGTGATAACAACAAAGGAAAAATTCTTGGAATCGGCAAAGTCGGTAAGAATCCTAACTTCTCTATTGAAAATGTGTTGCTTGTTGAAGGTTTGAAACATAACTTGCTTAGTATTAGTCAATTATATGATAAAGGAAATAAAGTAATATTTAATTCAAACTGTTGCATAATTGAAGATAAAAATGATAAGCATGTTAAATTCATTGGTCATAGAGTAAACAACATCTATATGATTAGTCTTGATGATATATCTTCAAATGATACGAAATACCTTTTAAGTAAGAATGATGATTCATGGTTATGGCATAGGAGAATTGCACACATTCACATAGATCACTTAAAGAAGTTAGTCTCTAAAGAGCTAGTAATTGGACTACCCAAGCTTAATTTTATAAAAGATAAGTTATGTGATGCATGTCAAAAGGGTAAACAAATAAAGGTCTCTTTTAAAGCAAAAAATATAGTTTCAACTACTAGACCTTTACAACTTTTGCACATGGATCTATTTGGACCTTCTAGAACTATGAGCTTTGGTGGGAATTACTATGCTTTAGTGATTGTGGATGATTTTTCTAGGTTTACATGGACTTTATTTCTTGTAAATAAAAATGATGCATTTCTAGCTTTTAAAAGACTTGCCAAAGTTATTCAAAATGAAAAAAGTTTCCAAATCTCTTCTATAAGAAGTGATCATGGTGGCAAATTTAAAAATAATATTTTTGAAAATTACTGTGATGAACATGACATTAATCATAATTTCTCTGCCCCTAGAACTCCACAACAAAACAGAGTTGTAGAAAGGAAAAATCGTTCTTTAGAAGAAATGACGAAAACTATACTTAATGAAGCTGTTCTTCCTAAATACTTTTGGGTGGATGCTGTAAGTACAGCTTGTTATGTAATGAACAGGGCCCTTATAAGACCTATTTTAAAGAAAACCCCATATGAATTGTATAAGGGAAGAAAGCCTAATGTCTTACATTTTCATGTTTTTGGTTGCAAATGTTTTGTTTTAAATAATGGAAAAGATAACTTAGGCAAGTTTGATGCTAAGTCTGATGAAGGTATATTTCTTGGTTATTCAAATCATAGTAAAGCTTTTCGTATATACAATAAAAGAACTATGACTATTGAAGAATTTATACATGTTGCATTTGATTAAACTGACCCAAACGGATCGAGAAAGGATATTGTTATTGATGATGTTGCAGAGGTCTTGGCGGAAACACATTTGGATAATAAAGAAAAAGAAATCAAGGAGCAAGAGGATAAACAAAGACAAGAAGATTCGCAAGCTTTGGAACTTCCCAAAGAATGGCGAACTTCAAAATATTATTCCCTTGATCAGATTATCAGTGATGTATCTAAAGGTGTAAGTACTCGCAATTCTCTTAGAAATGCTTGTAATCACTTAGCTTTTATTTCTCAAGTTGAACCTAAGGATTTAATTGAAGCTTTTGATGATGAATATTGGATCTTAGCTATGCATGAGAAATTAAATCAGTTTGAAAGAAATCAAGTTTGGGAATTAGTTGCTAGACCTAATAATCACCCTATAATTGGAACTAAATGGGTTTTTAGAAACAAACTTGATGAAAATGGGTTAATAACTAGAAACAAAGTTAGGCTGGTCACTAAAGGATATAATCAAGAAGAAGGTATAGATTATGAAGAAACCTATGCACCTGTAGCTAGATTAGAAGCTATTAGAATGTTACTTGCTTATGCTTGTATCATGGATTTCAAATTATATCAAATGGATGTTAAAAGTACTTTTCTAAATGGTTTTATTCAAGAGGAGGTATACGTTGAACAACCTCCAGGTTTTAAAAATCATGAACTACCCAACCATGTTTTTAAACTTAAAAAGGCTTTATAGGGTTTAATGCAAGCTCCTAGAGCTTGGTATGAAAGGTTGAGTAAGTTCCTTTTAGAAAATGGTTTCTCAAGAGGAAAAGTCGATACTACCCTTTTTATTAAAAATAAAAAGCATGATATTCTTCTTGTGCAAGTGTATGTTGATGATATTATCTTTGGTGCTACTAATAAATCCCTGTGCAAAGAATTTGCTAAGACAATGCAGAATGAATTTGAAATGTCAATGATGGGAGAGTTAAATTTCTTCCTCGGACTTCAAATCAAACAAATGAACGAAGGGACATTCATAAGTCAAACCAAATACTGCAAGGAATTGCTCAAGAGATTCGAAATGCAAAATGCTAAACACATGGCCACCCTAATGGGCACTTCCTGTTATTTGGACAAAGATGAAGGAGGTAAATCAGTAGAAATAACAAAATATAGAGTTATAATTAGATCTATCCTTTATCTTACTGCAAGTAGGCCAGATATAATGTTTAGTGTATGCATGTGTGCTAGATATCAGGCAAACCCTAAGGAATCTCATTTAAGTGCTGTTAAACGAATAATGAAATACCTAGTAGGCACTTCACAAATGGGCTTGTGGTACCCTAAGGGTGCCTCTTGTAGCCTAATAGGCTATTCTGACTTTGATTTTGCTAGGTGCAAATTGGATAGAAAAAGTACTAGTGGGACATGCCACTTGCTTGGTAGTTCTTTAGTTTCTTGGCATAGCAAGAAACAAAATAATGTGGCTCTGTCTACCACTGAGGCTGAATATATTGCAGCCAGGAGTTGTTGTGCTCAAATCCTATGGATGAAGCAATAACTTTTAGACTACAGTCTTTAGCTTGACCACATCCCAATAAGATGTGATAACACTAGTGCAATAAATATCTCTAAGAATCCCATACTACATTCCAGAACAAAGCATATAGAGATAAGACATCACTTTATCAGAGATCATGTACAAAAAGGGGATTGCATTCTTGAGTTTGTTGAAACAACTAAGCAACTTGCAGATATCTTCACTAAACCCTTAGCAAAAGAAGCATTCTTTTATATTCGAGGAGAATTGGGCATAATTGATCAATCCAATATATAAATTGCATATTTTATTGCTGAATATTATCACATGAATATATGCTTTGAACTTCATGAACGTATGCTTTTCTGTGTTTCTTTGTTAGTTTTACTCGAATAAGCAAGCTTTTATTCGAATAAACTTCTTTACTATATGTGTTGAACATCAGCTTTATTCGAATAAAACTCAGTTTATTCAAATAAACTGATTCCTATGTTAAAACCTGTTTGAATATCATCTTTGTCTATTCGAATAAATCCCTCCTTATTCGAATAACTAGACTCCTTAGCTTATCAGTTTCTGTCTTTGCTCTCTGTTTATTCGAATAAATATCTGTCTATTCGAATAACCAAAAGCCTTCGTTTATCAGTTTTAATATCTGCCCTCTGCTTATTCGAATAGACCTCAGGCTATTCGAATAGCCAGAACCTGTTTTTATCAGTCTTGACTGATAGCCCTCAGTCTATTCGAATAACTCCTACAGTTATTCGAATAAACCCTGTTAGTTGGCCAAAACGCTTGGCTTTCCCAGATGATCTATTCGAATAGAACCCCCCTATTCGAATAAACCCTAGTAGAAACACCTTTTCAACACCTTTTAGTTTCCTGCGCGCCTGTCCTTTCAGTTTCCAAGCAAGGTTTATTCGAATAAACCTCTGTTTATTCGTATAAACATGGGCCTTCATTTAAATAACCCCTATGCGCCCAAATGTTTTCACTCTCTGTTTTCTCCTCTGCTCTTCATGCCTCTATAGCCCCTGCGCTCTCAAACTTGTTTTTTTTCTCTTTCTCTCTTTCTTCAACACCTTCTCTCACTATGGCCTCCTCCTCCAGCAAGTGCCCACGCACGAAGATGGCTCCATGCAACAATTCGCTTGACTTGAGAAGGCTCTCATCCAACGAAGAGCACCGAGCCCGCTTCATTACGCACTTCTGGGAGCGTAACTTGGTTTAACCTAAGTACCTTGACCTCTCTTTCTTCCAGCAATATCGTGGCTTCGACTTTCTGACCCTGTTACAAAACCAGGGAGTTCTTCAGCTCTGCTCTCACCAGGCCACTCTTTATCCAACTCTGGTGAAGATGTTCTTTTACAATCTGGCTTTTGATGGCCAGAACCTTCTCTCTGAGGTCTGTGATCAGAACATTGTGATCACACCGCAGGACTGGCTGACTTTGTTTAGGTTACAGTTTACTGGCGCCCTTGTTGAAGATGGTGACAACCCTTTTCTTGAAGATTTCAACAAGTTTCAAGTGATTGAGGACCTACTAAAGCCTGGTCTAGCTTTGCCTAACAAGGGTCTCAAGGGTGGTATGCTGAAAAGCCAAGATAGGCTTCTGCATTACGCCTTTGCTCACATCTTGGCTCCCCGCGGTGGAAATTACGCCTACCTGAGCGAGGAAGACATCTTCATGCTTTGGTTTCTGAAGAATGGCCATCAGATCAACTGGCCTGTGTTTATCATGAGACACATGATGAGGGCCAAGGGCAAGGAAAAATCAGACTTGCCTTATGGCATTCTCGTCACTACCTTGCTGAGCAAGTATCCTCAGGTCTTGGAGACTGAGCGAGCCATTGCCCTGACGCATCACAACGTCTTTGGCTCCCACACCTTATGCAAAATGAAGATGATCCAAACCGATGAAGGCTGTGTGTACCCAGATGAGGTTGCTGAGGATGAGTTTGACCCTACTGACGCCCCTGCTGCCCCCACTGATGTACCTGCGCTCGCTCCTGCTCCTGTCACCTTAGAACAGATCATGGCCACCTTGCATGATAACAGAGCTTATATGGAACATACATTCTCTATTCTTTTCGATAGAATAGAAGGTGTTGAACGTGAGGTTGCTGCCCTCCGATCTGCTTCACTTGCTCCAGCACTAGCTTCTTCACCACCACCTCCGGATACTTATTTCTAGGAACTTTAGCTCTTAGGCTATCTGTTTTTGCCTTCATGTTATTTATTTCTGACTTTTGTAATTGAATCCTTTTTGATTAATGCATAAATAAAATTTCTTGTTGGTCTATTGATATGAGTATGCTTCCTTTTATGCACTTTTACTTAGATATATATTTATGGAACTTACCCCTCCTTTTTGCTCATGACAAAAGGGGGAGAACAATTTGATTATTTGAATTTTAATTGAGAAAAGACAGGTAAACCTAAAATGAGATTGGATTCAAATTGAAAGGGGGAGCTGCGCACAGATCTGATATACATTACCTCTTATAATTAAAGAGGGGGAGTAAGCTTTTATACCTCTTGGTGAATTCCAATTATATGCACTAACTCTTTTCTCGTTGATAGTTTGTCATCATCAAAAAGGGAGAGAATGTGTTTGGATGTATACCTTTGAAGACTTGTTTTGATGATAACAAACGTGAAGACTAAATGAAGATGATAAATAGACCAAGTCCAAGTTTATATATGATTAGCATTAGGACTTAGGATCTATTGTACAGAGCTCACTTTGATATCTCTTTGTTTTTGAAAGAAAAGATAAAACCTGTTTTAAAACAAACTCAATGTCTTTGAAATACCTTTTTCAAAAACAGTTTTACATTGATTTATTCGAATAGAGCATAGTCTATTCGAATAAACACCTTCACGAGGGTCTGTTCTTTTAAAGATGCTATTCGAATAACTATCCTGTTATTCAAATAAATGGGTTTTTTCAGAACTATGTTTTTAAGTGAGTTATTCGAATAACTCAAACGTTATTCGAATAAACTTGTTTTATCTGAACAGCTTTTTAAACGTGTTATTCGATTAACATAGAGGTTATTCGAATAACCCATATCAGATGGCCTTTCACGATGGTTCAGGAACAGTGTTATTTGAATAGAATGTTAAGCTATTCGAATAAACACAGAGCTTACGATCACGTATATGGAAACAAATAGGTTTTCAAATTGGTTTTAAATGCTTTTAATTATACCCAAATGGCTATCTCCGTGTTTTTTCCTATAAATAGCAACCTTGGGTCATGAATATTTTTTTGCCCAATACTCTGAATTATTTTCTGCTTGCTCTAATCTGTGAAAATTATTTTCTACGCTCTTTTTGATTAAAAACTTTGAGATATTTCTGTGAGAGCTCCATTAGCACTTCAATTTGTATTACTACTCTGAGTGAGAGTTTCTCTTCATCTACTTTCTGATATTCTGTATCGAGGGTGAGGTATCCCTCAAGGTTTGTATAAGGGTGAGGTATCCCTGTAGGCTGAGGTTTTAGCACAAGGGTAGAGTTTCCCTGTGTGTGAAAAGTGCTCTTTTATGTAACAGTAGCAAGCACCTATTGAAGCTTGTATACTTAGTGAAAAATCTCAGTTTTCGAGGACTGGACGTAGACCACAAGTGGGTTAGTGGTCGAACCAGGATAAATACTGTGTCTGCTTCTCTCTTCTTAATCTCTTTATTTTATGCAATTTTAATTTACTGCATATTTATTTTCCACTGCTTCTATTGTTTCTTTTCTTCTTCTCATTCCTTCTGTGCATTTATTTATTAAGTTTTTAATATTTGTTTTTGATAAAAAGAGGTTTTGAGAAAAAAATTTATACTCAATTCACCCCCCTCTTGAGTACTGGAAGCACTTGGTAACATATACGTCAGTAAGTTTCAAATACTCGCATTTATTTTACTACATAGCTTAGTAGGCTAATTTTATTTCTAACAACATAGTTACTTTCATTTTAAATTTCCAATCTTACCGAAATGAACTCTTACTATTAAAACACTTAATTCTATATTGAGTAAAATGTTTTTGGATCCTAAATAACAAAATTTGGCATATTGGCCGAATTTTCCTTCTTGCTTCAAAATTCATTGTAATTTATATCTTAACATTTTAAATTCTTGTAAAATCTCTTAATTGATTTTATTGTCACAAAACCTTTAATCCTCATTTTGAAACCCAAATTTAGGACTCCTTGGCCCTCTTGAATGTGGTGAGGCCGTGTGCCTCTCAAGCTCTTTGGAGCTCTCATGTAATCTTCCTAACATATTGTTCACATCTTAAATTACACATACATTTGCATGCTTCCAAAATTATACATACAAGCATATTATCAAAGCTATAAACATATAATCACACATGCAATCATAAATTCAAAATCATAAATACCACAATCACAAACAAAGAAGCATAGAACAATAAGTGAATAAACCCTTATAGGTTTTTCACCACCAACACTTAGTTGATGAGGTTAATCTCCCTCTTACTTTAAGTAACACAAGAATCTTCAAGTTCCCTCCTCTTGATTTTCGTGAACTTCACCTCAAAAATCCCTAACAACTTTAAACAATTCTAAAAATCACAAACAAAGCTTAAGAGTAATGAACCATGGAACAATCATGGTATAGGAAATCAAAAACTCAACTTAGAACCATAGGATCAAAAGTTTACCTTTAGGGAAGTAAACCAAAGCTTGGTTTTTGAAGCCTTTAGAGATTGATTTAGGCGAAACCTCCAAGAGGAAAAGTGTTTAGAATATGGTTTAGGTTTAGAAAGTGTAGAGAAGAAAAATTATAGAAGATAGAAAGTGGGACTTTGGGTGGTTGGCCGAAACTCCAAGGAAGGAAAAGGAAAGGAAAAGTTCTTGTGTTCTTGAGAGTTTGGAGAGAAAAGATGATGGCTTGGCTTTTTAGGTGAGAGAAAATGAAAATTGAGAGTGAAGAGGAGTGTGCAGCTGTGTGAGGTTGTGTAGGGAAATTTAGAAGGTAATTATGATAGTAAAATATCACATTTTGTGTTCACATAAAAACATCACATGGCTTGGTCATCAATTAGTCATCAAAGTGTCATACAAGAGTGTTCAAAAAACTTGGAGAAGCCTCTTTGGCCGTGTGGCTCCATAGGGAAGGCTAACCAAGTTTGTTTCTAATTTAGTTCTAGTTACATTTCAAGCAATTAACAACTAACTAAATTAGGTTTCCTAGTTACTTGATTAACTATCTAGTTATATAGCTAACTAGTGAATTAGGTCATTGCATATGTCGTTCTTAGTCATGGCTTCTAGATGAAATTAGGATATTTAGTTAGTAACTAGATCCTAACTAATTAGTAACTAGGTTAGTTCATTTAGTTCCTTAATTAGGCAATTTAGGTAACTAAATTAGGTTTATTTAGTTACTTTGTAACTAGTCAAACATTTCAACTTAGACCATTTCTTATTGGTTAGAAAAGTCCAACCATCGTTTTTGACTAATTTCTATTGGTTCATTTTAAATTAGATTACAGAAAATATTCTAAGCACATTATCTGTCAAATAAATTATACCAGGTCCAAAATTTATAGCAGAAGCTGCTATAAATAAAACAGCAGATAATTTTCTGAGAAATATTTTTATTTTACAGTTAAATTTTTAATTAAAAAATTCATTTCTGTATCTCTTAGATTCGAGTTTAGTAAGATCCTCTGTCTCCGAATAAATCAAATAAGATTTTTCCCAGCCCAAAAATTATTATTTTCCTAACCCGGAGCAAATCTTACACACGATCAAAAATAGTCTCAGAACAGTCAAATTAATTTTATGTTATACAGAAAATACAAAATAGTGAAATTTTGTTATTACTATAAAATAACCCAAAATCTGGGATGTTACACCACTAGAGAGAGAAATAGAGTTTACTATAGATTTAGTGCCGAGTACAAGACCTATATCTATAGCACCCTATAGGATGACACCTCTGGAGTTAGCAGAACTCAAGAAACAATTAGAGTTGTTGGACAAGCATTTCATTAGGCCTAGTGTTTCTCCGTGGGGAGCACCAATGTTACTAGTGAAGAAGAAAGATGGTACCATGAGGTTATATGTTGACTACAGGCAGTTAAACAAGGTAACCATCAAGAATAGGTATCCTTTGCCTAGAATGAATGATCTGATGGATCAATTAAAAGGAGCTTTAGTGTTTTCCAAGATTGATCTAAGATTTGGGTATCATCAAATTAGAGTTAAGGGAGAAGATATCCCTAAGACTGCTTTTAGAACTAGGTATAGGTATTATGAGTATCTTGTGATGTTCTTTGGGTTAACGAATACTCCGAAAGTGTTTATGGATTACATGAACAGAGTTTTTAGACCTTACCTAGAGAATTTTGTGGTAATGCTTATTGATGACATCCTTATCTATTCAAAGACAATGGAAGAATATGAGCAGCATGTTAGGATAGTTTTAGACATCCTTAAGGAAAAGAAACTGTTTGCCAAATTGTCCAAGTGTGAGTTTTGGCTAACGGAAGTTCAGTTTTTGGGCCATGATGTTTCTCAAGGAGGAATTTCAGTGGACCCTAGCAAAGTTGAAGCAATGTTGTAGTGGGGACACCCACCACTATGACTGAGATTAGGAGCTTTATAGGCCTGGCTAGTATTATAGAAGGTTCATCAAGGGTTTTTCTCAATTAGCACTACCTTTGACTAGGTTGACTAGAAAGGGTAGTACTTTTGAGTGAACTCAGGACTATGGGAATATTTTCCAAGAGTTAAAGAAGAGGTTGACCACTACGCCAGTGTTGGTAATTTCGGATCCCTATGTGAACTTTAAAGTATACTATAATGCTTTAAAGATGGGACTAGGGTGTGTTCTGATGCAAAATAGAAGAGTAGTTACCTTTGCATCAAGGTAGTTAAGGCCACATGAGGAGAAGTACCTTACACATGATTTGGAGTTAGCAGCAATAGTGTTTGCCTTAAAGATTTGGAGGCATTATCTCTATGGAGTCCAGTTTGAGGTGTTCATCGATTATAAGAGTTTAAAGTACTTGTTTGATCAGAAAGAGCTAAACATGAGGCAAAGAAGATGGATGGAATTCTTAAAAGACTATGACTTTGAGTTAAAGTATCATCTGGGTAAAGCCAATATAGTGGCTGATGCACTAAGTAGGAAGTCCCTACATGTGTCCTGAATGATGGTCCAAGAGAGTGAACTTCTTGAGAGTTTAAGGGATTTGAGTTTAGCGGTGACTATGATGCCACATAGTCTCTTTGTGAGTAAGGTGGACATAGTAAATGACTTAAGGATTCAAATTTTAGAAACTCAAAAGGAGGATGAAACTCTACTAGACATTAGTGAATAAATCTTTTTAGGAAACCAAGAGAATTTTGATATAACTGATGATAGAATGATAAAGTTTAGAGATAGACTTTGTGTTCCAAGAAAGTCAAAGATCAAAGAGAGGATTCTAGAAGAAGCTCACCAAAGTAAGTATACTATTCATCCCAGAACCACTAAGATGTATTAGGATTTAAGGAGAATGTTTTGGTGGTCTGGCATGAAAAGAGAAATAGCAGAATATGTCTCAAGGTGGTTAATTTATCAGAAAGTGAAGATTGAATATCAGAAACCTATAAGACCATTATAGTCTTTGCGAGTCCCTGAGTGGAAATTGGATAAGATTTCTATGGACTTTGTAATGGGTCTACCTAGGGTGCAGTCAGGATATGATGCAGTTTAGGTCATAGTGGATAGACTGACCAAATCTGCCCACTTTTTGCTAATGAGAGCTAACTATCCTCTAGAGAAATTAGCTCAGCTATATATGAAGGAGATAGTTAAGTTGCACAAAGTCCTCGTAAGCATAGTTTTAGATAGGGATCCTAGATTCACATCTAGATTTTAGGGAGCCTTACAAGAGGCATTCAAGACTAAGTTAAGCTTGAGTACAACTTATCACCCACAGACTGATGGACAAACATAGAGGACTATCCAAACCCTTGAGGATATGCTTAGAACATGTGCTTTAGAACAACATGGTAGTTGGGATAAGTTCTTACCTTTAGTGGAGTTTGCCTATAACAATAGCTACCATTCCAGCATATGTATGGTACCCTATGAGGCTTTATATGGAAGAAAGTATAGATCGCCTCTATGTTGGTATAAGGTAGGTGAGAGAACAATCCTAGGTCTAGAGTTAGTCCAATAGACCACAGAGCAAATCAAGATGATTAAAGATAAGTTAGTTGCTGCTCAAAGTCGGCAAAAGAATTATGCTAACAAGAGAAAGAGATCTTTTGAATTTGATGAAGGAGATCGTGTCTTTTTAAGAGTTACTTCTACTACAGGGATTAGTAGAACTTTGAAAACTTGAAATTTCAATCCATGTTTTCTCGGTCCCTACCAAATTCTGAAAAAAGTTGGACATGTAGCCTACCAGATAGCCCTTCCTCTCAGTTTATATAACCTTCATGATGTTTTTCATGTGTCTCAGTTAAGAAAGTATAATCTAGATTCTTTGCATATCATAAAACATGAATCTGTATAGTTAAGAGATGATTTGTCTTATGATGTACAACTGATAAAGATCGTGGACAGAGGGGTCAAAGAGCATAGAGGTAAGTAGAATCCTCTGGTGAAGGTTTTATGGGGTGGCAATGACACCGAGGAGGCTACTTGGGAGCTAGATTCCCACTTACAACAAGACTTCCCAGAGTTATTCTTAGCAGGTAAGTAATTTTGGGGTCAAAATTTTAAAAAGGATGGGAGAAATGTAATACCCTTTATGACACATTAGACTTGTTTATATGTACAAAAGGTAGCATATGACTTGCTTAACATGTCTATTTAATTTTGTGACAAACTGAGTTAGTTTAGGCACTTTTTTGCAACTCCGAAGGTAAAAAGTAGCTTAAAATGACTCAGATAATAGTATAAATTGCTTAGATGAGCGAAATAAATATGGATAATTTATTTCTAGCTCACAAATGTATGAAATAAGATGTAGTTAAAGTTTCAAGGAAAACTGAGTTAGTTTGACATTTTTAGGAATACTAGTTGTGCATTTTATTCTAGATTGACTAGCAGTAGATATGAAAAAATAAGACAATGATGAAACAATAATTTTAATGAATCTTAGTATTTATTTTAAAGTTGTTGGAAGTTAAAAATATTGATTTAGCTAAATTTAAGTGTTTTTAGCTGATCAAAATTTATCAGTGTATGGCCTTAAAGGCCTTATAAGTTAAATGGATCCTTTGTATTTCCTCATTCACGGCTCTTTGTTTGTCAAAAACAGAAGCAAAAACCATGAGAGAAGAAAGGAAAGAAGAGGAAGGAAAGATCAAGGAATAGGAGGAGAAAAAAAGTAAAGCTAAAGGGAAGGCTAAAGTTTGAGATCTTCTAATGCTTGAATCTCTAACACAGCTACCAAAGGTAGGGGATAGAGTTCTTATTCATATCTTTTCACCATTTTCACCTTTGATGCACTTTTGGTGTATAATAGGTCAAATTGAGTTTTAGAGGTGTTTGATGTGTTTTACTTGTATGAATGTGTTTCAATGGTTGTTTATGACTTGTTCATAACTTGAGCTTAAGTTAGAAACTTAGAACATCTCATTTAGCCCATTGATGCCCAAAAGAGGGGTTTAGGTCAAGGATGTGTGATTTTAGTTCATAATCCAAATTTAGTGGTTTAAGTTAGTGATTCATGATTCCTATGTGTCAATGAACCAATTAAGGACTTGTAATCACCTAGAAACAATTTTGAAATGGCCAAATCTAATGAAGAAAACTAATGGAATAGTATACGGTTCTACAGAACCCAGTTTCTGCTATGTGTGTCGTGACGTGCTAATGTCGTGCCGCGGCATAAGGATGGTTTTGCTACATGTGCCACGGCTCAGGGAAGTTCACCTTGAGGTGTGAGGTGCATTAACATAGAACCCAAGAGCACGGCGCCGCGGCGTGCCAACATCGTGCTGCAGTGTGCCAACGTCGTGCCACGGTGTGCCAACGTCGTGCTGCGGCGTGAGCCCCTAAACCTCTAAAAATGTCATTTTTGATGTTTTGAAGTTCTTAACTAGATGGAATCATTTGTATATGTTTCCTAAAGTGTGTTAAGGCAAAAATAAGGATATTTTCAAGAGAGGAATTATTACCTAGCAAGTACGAGAAAGCTTAGGCCTTTGAACATCCAAGATTTATAGATTTACATAGGTTATGTTTAATATGCTACTAGAGGTAATTCGGTAAGGGAATGATCCTTGGGTATGTATGTTATATGTATGAGCCTTGGAGCATTCAAGAACAATGGTTTGCTTTAGGTAAACATCTAGCACTTTAGGCCACTTTTGTGGTAATGTGTATCACTTAAGAGTAATGAGTAATGATGTGGTGTTTTAGATGTATGTATGAAGGATGTTTTGGTAGTATTGATCTTTGTGAGTATCCTTTGATGACGTGCACAATCATTTAGGCCAAGGGAGATAAGTGGAGAGTTTAGAAAGTTCTTTTGAACAAGGATTCAACCCGAACTTCTCAATAGTGCCAGATGTGTGTAATGTGAGGATGAGTTTTTCCCTCTATTTACCACAAGATAATATACTAAGTTAGTAATCCTAGTTGAACATCTTGGTTCTAGGTTAAACTAAGTATGTATGATAGAATGTATGTTAACTTGGTATCTTCCGTTACTAAAGTATAACCTTGTAGATGCTTTAAATATATCTTATATTAGCATGTGTTAAGATTATGTTTATTATGCTATGTATGACTAGTTTTGGTTTACTCATATTGAGAATTGTTGATTCTCACCCGTTGTGTTGTCATGTAATTCCAAGTGAGAGTTCTTCTAAGAACAACAAGAAAAAGGAAGCTAAAGATTAGAATAGTTCTAGTCTTAGTAGTTACGTTATAACTATTGTATCCTTTAGTACTTCTTTTGTAATGTAAAGAATTATGTAATACGTCAAGCTTTTTCTAAGGCTAATGTTGTATGTATACATATATGTGCATTTTGTTATGAGTTTTATGTTTTTCACATTTCATATGGCTCTCTATAATGTTTCCAATGAACATTATGGATATATGATCTGGTTATTATGTATGTAGTGGCGTTGTTATGCTATTTATCTCTTTAAATGTTATTTATATTGAGATATTAGTATTAGGATGTTACATAAGAACCATTTGTAAAGATTTAAAAACATATTTGAGCTCTTTTCATGTAAAACCTCTATTTTTACATAGGAGAAATCCTAAAAAGAAAATATACCAATTCTAGTCCTTAGGCTTCTTAATGTAATCCAAGTTTCCAAAATTTTCTTCTCTTCAAATCTTACAAATGCTTGGAACATTTTATCATTCTCATTCTTCTTGAGTTTAGCATAATTGTGATTGTTTGCTTTTTTATTGCAATTCTCACTCTTGATGCTTGAACTATCCTACAAAGTATTGCTCACTTAGACAAACATAGTTAGTCCAAATTCATAATTTAATATTTTCATATGCATGATTCATAAATGTTTAAATCTAGTTAGTCTAACATGCATATAAGACTTTCACAAGCACATCTAAATAAGACATTTATCAATTACAAATAGATATGCTCTATATAGGATGCAACAAAGAACACTTTGCATATTTTCATTTAAATAGAGCTAAATTCAATATTAATTTAATACAATTTATATGACATATTATTGGATATATTCTATAAAAGATGCTATAAAGATTATGCATAATTCTTATATGAAATATAAGAAGATGGAGTACATGATCATGTATGATCCAATATAATCTATTAAGCACATCTATAAAGCATAAACATCATTTTTTTTTTTTGTATTTGTTATCATTAAAACTTAACATATTAAATCATTGGGGCAAACTTATTTCTACAGTATAAAGTTTATGTGGTGGTTATGTAAGAGTTATACATAGCATCACATTCTTCATACACACTTGCTATTACCATGTTGTGTTTTGTTGTGGAACAGTCCACTCATTACAAGGTAGGTTAAAGAGGTAACAGATTCCCTCCCTACTTGGTAGGTTAAGGAGGTAAAGGATTCCCTCCTTACTAAGTAGGTTAAGGAAGTAACATATTCCCTCCCTACGAAGTAGGTTAAGGAGGTAACAGATTCTCTCCCTATCCAATGAGGAACTAGGTTCTTGGGAATAGTCATGTTTCATGACATTGCATTTACATTATCACAATGCATTGCATAAGCATAACTATACATCATAACATAAAGCATTGCATTTTCTAGACAATTGTATGGGTATTTGTCATATCTTATAAATGAGTTAGTTCAAATTTATGTTTGCTTGGGAACATTACATAGAGAGAGAATGTGATTGTTCCTTGAGTAGTGAGTAGTAGTTAGATTGCTAGTTACACATTTGTTTATGATGTTTATGGGTTGTTTATTCATGTGAATATTACAATTGCTGGTATTAGTATACTTATATTGAGAATTGTGAATTCTCACCCCATGTGTTACCATGTAAATCCAGGTAGGAGCTCATCTAAAGGCAAGCAAAAGCAAAATGAAAAGTACCGTAGTTGTTTTTATGTTTAGTAAGCAGAGTTTGTATATTCATGTACATTTTCTCTAAGTTTGTAAAAGAAAAGATGTATGCATTATATTATGTCACTTGAGATAAAGATGTATTTATATGATTATGTATGTTTTAGCAAGGCTCTCCATAATGATTTATTTACATAAATGTTATGGATTAGATTGAAGTTTAAGTTAGAAGTGGCATAACTAATACTGCTTATCTAGGTATATGTTAGATATACAAGAGAGATGGTATTAGGATGTTACAAGAGAGCCCAAAGCCATATAAACCCCACATCAGAATTCCATACTTCCAATGTGGGACTCAAATCCCATACCTTGCAATTAAATCATAACATTCCACCATACTCTGCATCCCTGGCGCCCATAAGGGTTGGCTGTGCACTAGCCCTCTGACTAGTCCCAGGCAAACACTACAATGCCGGCGTCACCACCCGCGCCGCTCGTTTGCAGCTGAGAAGCACGATGAAAGGCTTTGATACCAATTGTACCAAGTGGCTTCAATACTCAAGAGAAGGGTGAATTGAGTCAATAAAAACTCTTTGAAAAATTTTATCAAACACTTGAAAAAAAATTTCTTTAAAGCTATTTATCGTTTGAAGTGATTGAATTGAGAACATAGAAAGTTCCACTCACAAAATTGCAAATCAAAAGGAAAGAATACAAGTAGGTATATGCAATTAAAAATACAAAATTAAAGGAGTTTGAGTTAGAAGAGCACACACAGTGTTTATCTTGGTTCGACTACTAACCACTTGTGACCTACGTCCAGTCCTTGACCACCTAAGATTTTTCCACTATCAATGCAAGCTTTGAACAGGTGCTTGCTACTGTTACAAATAAGAGCTCCCTTTACACTTTGGGATACCTCACCCTCATGCTTGAGCCTCGACTTTCAGGGATACCTCACCCTTACAAATTCACTGAGGGATAACTCACCCTCATTACAAAGAATCAAAAGTATATAAAGGTGAAACTCTCTCAAAGAGTATATAATAAAAATGGAAGCCCTATGAAGTTCTTCAAGAATATCTCAAGAAACTAAAATATAGAGCATAAAAGGATTGAAAGATAGAATCACAAATTAGAGTAATAGAAATGTGTTCCAAGTTGTTCTATGTGAAAACTGACCCAAGAATGTGCATATATAGTGTTATGTCTAAAAGAGTCATTGGGGGTGATTTAATACCTCATTAAATGTTAAGAAAAGAGTCATTGCTGACTTTCAGGCTCAATGTAATCAATTACATGAGTGATTTAATTGATTACATGGCTCTAAGAACACGTTCTGGGTTTTCTAGGTAGGATATAATCGATTACAGGCTTCATGTAATTGATTACATGGCCTCTGCCAAAGATGTAATTGATTGTAAACCTCATGTAATTGATTTCAGAGCCTCTGACTTTGAAAAATGGTTTCCCGCATGCTTGTAATCAATTACCAGGTCTATGTAATCGATTACCAGCTCTTAAGAAGCTATTAATTGATCACTAAGCCTTAGGATAAGATTACAAACATCTTTGAACCCATTTTAAAGCCCAATTAAGCTTGAAAAACATTTCCAACTTAAAAAACTTGGATTTTCAAGATATAAATTTAATTTTCATTGTCCAAGTTCAAAAACCACATTTCTTTTAAAAACAAGTCATCATTTAAAAGTTGTTTTAAAAAAAATGACCTTTAAAAAACATTCTTGAGATATGTTGAGAGTTTCTTATATAAAGACTCTAAGTCCTATAAACTTTATTAAATATATCTCCTTTGGACTTGATCTTCATCTTGGCTTTGTTATCTTAAAAAACTTTATGTTCTTCATGGAATAAGATTCATATTCTTCTCCTTTTTGATGATGACAAAACAACACAGAAAAAAAGTAGCAAATATACATATATCAGAGATTTAACTCTCCCATAATTTATGCATGAGGTAAAACAAATATATTTGAATGTAAAAACTAACTCCCCCTTGCTCATGTAAGTCATATATGGTCATATCTCTCCCTCTTTGGAATTATCAAAAAGACATAAGCATTCAACATAAAAAGAACACTAAAAATCAAAGTAAGCAACAAAGAAGCGATAAATAGCAAGGAATAAGGTCATTAATATCAAAATGAGAAAATTCATACTAAATAGACATTCAACAGCCTAGATAAAGAGTTATACAATAATGAGAATAAAAAATGCTAATAATTAGACAAAATAGAATAGGATACGGGCTATCATGACTAAGCCCTATGGTCACTCAGTCTCCACACTATTAAGATCCTCATCAGCAAGGTCGTCATCCTCATCCAAATCCTCATTATCATCGCTAGTTGTAGCATCATCAGGGACAGGAGGTGTAGCAGATGATGTGGGAGCACTGGCACCTCTACTCTGAATATAATTTGGCCCTTCCAGTAGATATCTAATGGAAGCTAACTCCTTATCTGAGTTGTCCATTCTCAGCCCAAGATGGTCTTTGTTTTGTTCAAGATGGCCCATCCCTGTCCGAAGACTATGTATCTCTTAGAACAAGAGATCCATGGTAATGGCAGCTGGAGCAGGTGGCTGGTCTGCTTCCTTATCATCATCCTTAGCATCTTGAGGAATGTGGCCATCAACTTCATGATGTAGATAATATAATTTGTCATCCATCTTTCTCAGTTGGAGCTTTTGTAGTGTATACAGACTAATGGACTTCGGTCTATCAGTATTGGTATCTTTTGCCTCTCCAAACAAATAAATATGAAAATGCTCCAAGATGGCTGTGACAAGCATGGCATAGGGTAGGGGATGAATTTTCTTTCTGGCCTTCAGTATGTGCTAAATAACAAAGTAAGCCCAGTTGATTGGCCTATTAGTGTTCATCGCCCACATTGTGAGTACGTCATCCTTTAGAATTTACGAGTAATTGCCTCCTCTAGGAATCAATGCTCTCGCCAGGATATAATGGAGTACCATGTTTTCCATGGTCAGCCCAATGGCCATAATCCTCTGTTTAGTCGTATAGCTAACTCTTAACAAGGAAGTAAAAGTAGGTTTGTACTCATAGTCGTCTCCCTAGACATTTTCACCACCACAAAAGTCTATACCATCAAAAGTCAACCTAGTTAATATATACCATAAATCCTGATTAATGACAATTTGTTTCTTTTTAACCTCAAAAACCTGATAGTCATCTTCATATTTCAAAGTTGCATTGAAAACCTTAACTAAATATGGATAAATATCTTTCTTAATGCTCAGAAAATCAATTAACTCAAGCCTCTTCATCATTCTAAAACTCTCCAAAGGTTCACTAGAGCAAAGGCTTTAGTGAGATACCTGGGTTGGGTAATCTTCCTCAGATGAAATTTTTGATGGAAGAGCTCAACTTTCTTGGCAATCCTAAAGTGTTGTGAGAGATCTAATCCAAAAATAGTGGGTTGAGGAGCTTGAGAAGACATTCCTGCTGCCACCCCTGTTCGTGGCCTTTTTGTGCATTTTGAAGATTCAGCTATTGTGCAAAATGGAGTCAAAAGATTTGAAGGAAGGTGGAGGGAAAGGATTTGTAGTGTTTGGTGATGGGAGAATGTGGAAATTGGTGAGAAAAAGGAGGGAATTTGTGGGTTAGGGCTGGTTTCTAGAGAGAGAAAGTGGCACACATGAGAGGGAATTTATGGGTGGATTTGAGGTGGTTTTGATGGGAAATAGGTTATGGGTTTTGTAAGGAGGGGGATTTCGAGTGTTTTGAAGATGGAATGAGGAAGATTGGTGAATAAATGATAAAGAAATAGGGAAATTTGTGTAAGGAGGGTCGTGAGGGTAGAGAGAGAAATTGATGAAGCAGAAAAGAAATGATTGTCATGCCTGTCTCTGCCCTTTAAAATGCCCTTGTAATCGATTACATGCAGGATGTAATAGATTACATGCTTTCTAGGAATTGTGTAATCGATTACATAGTGGGTGTAATCGATTACAAGCTTTCTGAAAATTTTTTAATCGATTACATAGTGGATGTAATCGATTATATTCATTCTAACTTGGCTTGGAATGCTTGGCAGAGCCTTTGTAATCAATTACATGGATCCTATAATTGATTACAAGTTTCGTCACTTCAAACAACAAAAGACTAATTCCAAAACTTCTCAAGACAATTCCAAACATCATGTAGGATTAAAAATAGTCTAGTTCTTGACCCAAAACACTTGTCCTTGCAAAATCACTATTTCCATCAAAGATCAACCCATTGCATTTGAAAAATAACATTGATTCAAGGACTTAGATCAAACAAAATGTTGAGCTATTTGGAGGACATAGTCATGATGAAGTACTTGCAAAACAAACTTAAGGGAGCCTCTGACACTCAAGTCAATATTAGATTAAAATATAACTAAAGCAAGGTAGTTATGCAGAAGAATTAAATTATACAGCAAAAATCAAATTATGTAGCAAATGTTACATGCATGAATGATCCAAAATGCCCAGTTCTCTTCTGATATAAAAGAAAGTCTCTTTAGGTAGAGTTTTTGTGAAGATATCAGCAAGTTGATTTGTTGTTTCAACAAATTCTAGCATGCAATCTCCTTTTTGTATATGATCTCTTATAAAGTGATGCCTTATTTCAATATGTTTAGTTCTAGAATGCAAAATGGGGCTTCTAGACAGATTAATCGCACTAGTATTATCACATCTTATAGGAATGTGATCAAGCTAAAGACCATAGTCTAGAAGTTGTTGCTTCATCCAAAGGATTTGAGCACAACAACTCCCGGCTGCAACATATTCAGCCTTAATAGTAGACAATGTCACACTATTTTGTTTCTTGCTATTCTAAAAAAACTAAAGAGCTTCCAAGAAAGTGGCATATCCGACTAGTACTTTTCCTATCCAATTTGCATTCCACAAAATCAGAATTGGAATAACCAATAAGGCTACAAAAGGCACCTTTAGGGTACCACAAACCCACTTATGAAGTGCTAATTAAGTATTTCATAATTCTTTTTAAAGCACTTAAGTGTGACTCTTTAGGATTTGCCTAGTATCTAGCTCACAGGTACACACTAAACATAATATCTGGATTACTAACAGTAAGATAGAGGAGAGAACCAATAATATCTCTATACTTAATAATTTCTACAGGGTTACCTCCTTCATCTTTGTCCAAGGAACAATAGGTGCTCATTGGTGTATCTATATGCTTAACATTGTCCATTCCAAATTTCTTGAGCAGTTCCTTGTAATACT
Source organism: Ormosia semicastrata (assembly GCA_029884595.1). Classification (NCBI taxonomy): domain Eukaryota; kingdom Viridiplantae; phylum Streptophyta; class Magnoliopsida; order Fabales; family Fabaceae; genus Ormosia; species Ormosia semicastrata. Next base: position 951,378 of record JAQQTO010000062.1, read on the forward strand.
TGGATTGACTTATGAACGTGTCATTCTTTGTTTGTTTGATTTGGAGCCCAAGGAAGAAATTGAGCTCACCCATCATGGACATCTCAAACTCACTTTGCATATTGTTAGTAAACTCTTTACAAAGAGACTCATTAGTAGTAGTAAAAATAATATCATGAACATATATTTGCATAAGGAGAATATTATGCCTTTTATTTTTAATAAAAAGAGTTATATCAACATTTCCTCTTGTAAAACCATTTTCTAAAAGAAACTTACTCAACCTTTCATACCAAGCTCTAGGAGCTTGTTTTAAGCCATACAAGACCTTTTTAAGTTTAAAAACATGATTGGATAGTTCATAATTTTCAAAACCTAGAGGTTGTTCAACATACACCTCCTCTTGAATAAAACCATTTAGAAAAGCACTTTTAACATCCATTTGATATAGCTTGAAATCCATGATACAAGCATATGCAAGTAACATTCTAATGGCTTTTAATCTAGCTACAGGTGCATAAGTTTCCTCATAATCTATACTTTTTTCTTGATTATATCATTTAGCTACAAGCCTAACTTTATTTCTTATTATTAAGTCTGTTTCATTAAGCTTGTTCCTAAAGACCCATTTGGTGCCTATTATTGGATGATCATTGAGCCTTGAAACCAATTCCCAAACTTGATTTCTTTCAAATTGGTTTAGCTCCTTTTGCATGGCCAAGATCCAATGTTCATCATCAAAGGCTTCATTTATGTCTTTAGGCTCAATTTTTGAAACAAAAGTCATATGGTTACAAGCATTTCTAATTAAGTTTCGAGTAGCTACCCCTTTAGATATGTCACCTATCACTTTGTCAAGAGGATGATATCTTGAAGTCCTCCACTCCTTGGGAAGATCTATAGCTTGCGAATCCTCTTGGGTTTCTTCTTGCTTTATACTTTTTTTCTCCTAGTTGTCCAAAAATGTTTTTGCTAAAGTTTCTGCAACATCATTAACAACATCCTTTCTCAGTCTATTTGGGTTAGTTTCATCAAATGTAACATGTATTGACTCTTCAATGGTCATAGTTCTTTTATTATAAATTTTAAAAGCCTTACTATGATTAGAATAACTAAGAAATATACCTTTATCAGACTTAGCATCAAACTTTCCTAAGTTATCCTTTCCATTATTTAAAACAAAACACTTATATCCAAAAATATAAAAATATGAAACATTTGGCTTCCTTCCTTTGTATAACTCGTATGTGACTTTCTTTAAAATTGACCTTATTAGGGCCTTATTCATTACATAATAAGCGGTATTTACCACATTTGCCCAGAAATACTTAGGAAGTGTAGGTTCATTAAACATAGTTCTTGCCATTTCTTCTAAAGATCAATTTTTTCTTTCTATAACTCCATTTTGTTGTGGAGTTTTAGGGGCAGAAAAATTATGCTCAATGCCATGTTCATTACAAAAAGTTTCAAAATCATGATTTTCAAACTCACCACCATGATCACTTCTTATGGATGTAATGCAAAAACCTTTTTTATTTTGGATAACTTTGGCAAGTTTCTTAAAAGCTTGAAAATGTATTATTTTTGTAAGAAAGAAATAAGGTCCATGTGAACCTATAACAATATCCACAATCACTAATGCATAGTGATTCCCACTAAAGCTCATAGTTCTAGATGATCCAAAAAGATCCATGTGCAAAAGTTGTAAAGGTCTAGAAGTTGAAACCACATTTTTAGATTTAAAAGAAACTTTTACTTGTTTTTCCTTTTGACATGCATCACATAATTTGTCTTTTTCAAATTTGAGATTGGATAGTCCAATTACTAACTCTTTAGAGACTAACTTATTTAAGTGATCCATGTGAATGTGTGCAATTCTCTTATACCATAACCATGAATCATCTTCATTACTTAAAAAACATTTCACATCACTTGAAGATATATCATCAAGGATAATCATATAAATATTATTAACTCTATGACCAACAAACTTAACATGCTTATCATCTTTTCCTTCAATTATGCAATAATTAGAATCAAATATAACTTTATTTCCTCTATCACATAATTGACTAATGCTAAGCAGGTTATGTTTAAGCCCTTCAACAAGCAATACATTATCAATAGAAGAATTAGGACTTTCACCGACTTTGCTAACTCCAAGAATCTTTCCTTTGTTGTTATCTCCATAGGTTACATGCCCGTGAGTCTTGGGAACAAGGAATGAGAACTTGGAGTTATCTCCGGTCATGTGCTTGGAGTATCCACTATCGAGGTACCAATTTGAGCTCTTGGCTTTCAAGCACACCTATAACACATTCAATTTTTAACTTTTGGTACCTAAATTTTTTTGGGTCCTTATGTGTTAGTTTTGGGTATAGTACCTTTAGGGACCCAAACCATTCTAGTCCCAATTTTGGTGTTGATGTTTTTCCTTACATTACATGTTGATGCACTGTGTCTTTTCTTCCCACAATGAAAACATTTAATAATAGGACTGCTAGAAGTACTTGAGTAGACAAAGAAATTTTTATAAAATTTCAGCTAATTTTTAGGATTATATCTTATCCCAGTTTTTTGAAAAGTAACCATTTATTTTCCTAACAAGATATTTAAATTATGTCTTCCGAAAGTGAATTTTGAAAGAGTGTTCTTTAAGTCTTTAATTTCTTTTTCAAAATCTTGGCAAGATAAACAAGATGAAGATGTTGATGCATGTGAAGAACAAGTTGTGTAAGAAGAATTAGCATCTTATCTCATTCTCAATTTTTAATTCTTCAATTTCTTTGTTTAAAATAAGAATTTAGTTTTCCAAAGAAAAAATTGTTTTCTTAGAAAAGGAAACTAATTTAGTGAGTTTTATAGATTCATCATGCAATTCTTCAAATGCATATTGTAATTCACTATATGAAGGAGAAGAGTTGAGGTTAGAAGAAATTACCTCTAAGTTACTTTCATCATCTTCTTCTCCTCTAGCTATGAGACATCGATAGGCTTCTTTGTTGTCAGAACTATATATGGAATCCATGTCATTGTCATCCCATGCTATGTAGGCTCTCCCTCCTTTCTTTTCCTTGGGAGGTCTCTTTTCAAACTTCTCCACATTCTTTTGATAAATGGGACATTCCATTTTCATATGTCCCAGTTTTCTACATTTGTAGGACGTCGATATAGATGAAGTTCCTTCCCCTTTGTGAAAAGTATTCTTTAGTGGGAAAGGTGGCCTTCTTTGATTCCCTTTTTTTTTAAGAAATCTTCCAAACTTTTTAATGAAGAGGCTAAGATTTTCTTAATTTAGTTCCAAGTTCTCCACGCTATTTCCATCATCTTCGTCTTCTTCATATATTGTGGAGGAAGTAGCTTTGAGTGCAATCCCTTTCTTTATCTTATCATTTTCCTTACTTTGATTAAGCTTGTTTAGCTCCAACTCGTGCTCTTGAAGCTTCCCAAAAAGAGTAGCAAGTGCCATAGTTGATAAATTTCTTGACTCTAAAATGGCTGTTACTTTGGGTTGCCAAATTTTGCTCAAGCACCTCAAAACTTTGTTAATAAAATCTTCTTTAGAAAAATTCTTTCCTAAAGAAGCAATATGATTTACAATGTGAGTGAACCTCTTATGCATTTCTTGAATACTTTCTCCTTAGTTCATTCTAAACAATTCATATTTGCGAGTGAGAGAATTGATTCTTGATCTCTTCACTTCACTAATACCCTCATAGGTAACTTGTAAAGTGCCCCACATTTCTTAGGCAATTTTACAATTTGAAATCCTGAAGAATTCATCATTCCCCAAAGTTATGGTAATGATGTTCTTGGCTCTCAAATTATATTGAACCTTTTTCTTGTCCTCATCAGTCTATTCACTATTTGGTGTTTCAAAATTTTCAATAGCATCCCACACATCTAGATCAATAGTTTCAATGAAAATTTTCATTTTTTCCATCCAATAGGCATAATCATCCTCATTGAAAAAGGGTAGTTGGTTTATGGAAGATCCTTCTGAAAAACTATTTGAAGAAGTCATGTTCTCTTGAAGCTACTAAGCTTTTTATACAAAAGTCTAGTTCTGATACCAATTGATATGAACCTTAGGAGAACCACACCACAAAAGCTAGCCATTGTGGTTGAAGAGCCCAAGGCCATATAAACCCCACACCGGAATCCCATACTTCTGATGTGAGACTCAAGTCCCATACCTTGCAATTGGATCCTAAAATTCCACCATGCTCCGCAGCCCTGGCTCCCACACGAGTTGGCTATGCACTAGCCCTCTAACTAGTCCTAGACTAACACTGCAATGCTGGCTTCACTACTCATGTCGCTCGTTTATAGCTAAAAGGCATGATGAAAGGCTCTGATACCAATTGTTACCAAGTGACTTCAATACTCAAGAGGGGGGTGAATTGAGAAAATAAAAACTCTTTGAAAACTTTTATCAAACACTTGAAAAGTAATTTTCTTTGAAGCTATTTATTGTTTGAAGTGACTGAATTAAGAAGATAGAAAGTTCCACTCACAAAATTGTAAATCAAAAGGAAAGAATACAAGCAGGTATATGCAATTAAAAATACAAAATTAAAGGAATTTGAGTTAGAAGAACAAACATAGTGCTTATCCGGGTTTGGTCACTAACCACTTGTGACCTACGTCCAATCCTTGAGTAACCACCTAAGATTTTTCCACTATCAATACAAGTTTTTAATGGGTGCTTGCTACCATTACAAATAAGAGCACCATTTGCACCTTGGGATACGTCACCCTCGTGCTTGAGTCTCGACTTTCAGGGATACCTCACCCTTACAAATTCACTAATGGATACTTCACCCTCGTTACAAAGAATCAAAAGTATATAAAGGTGAAACTCTCTCAAAGAGTATGTAATACAAATAGAAGCCCTATAAAGCTCTTCAAGAATAAATCAAGAAACTCAAAAATAGAGCATAAAAGGATTGAAAGATAGAATCACGAATTAGAGCAATAGAAATGTGTTTTAGGTTGTTGGTTCTATGTAAAAGAACATGTATATATATGGTGTTCTGTCCAAAAGAGTCATTGGGGGTGATTTAATACCTCATTAGATGTTAAGAAAAGAGTCGTTGCAGACTTTCAGGCTCAATGAAATCGATTACATGAGTGGTGTAATCGATTACATGGCTCTAAGAACACGTTTTAGGTTTTCTAGGCAGGATGTAATCGATTACAGGCTTCATGTAATCGATTACATGGCCTCTGCCAAAGGTGTAATCGATTATAAGCCTCATGTAATCGATTACAGAGCCTCTGACTTTGAAAAAATGATTTTCCACATGCTTGTAATCAATTACCAAGACTATGTAATCCATTACCAGCTCCTAAAGAAGTTATTAATTGATCACAAAGCCTTAGGATAAGATTACAAACATCCTTGAACCTATTTTAAAGCCCAATTAAGTTTGAAAAACATTTCCAACTTAGAAAACTTGGATTTTCAAGATATAAACTTATTTTTCATTGTCCAAGTTCAAAAACTTTATTTCTTTTAAAAACAAGTCGTCATTTAAAAGTTGATTTAAAAAAATGTGACCTTTAAAAAACATTCTTGAGATATGTTGAGAGCTTGTTACATAAAGACTCTAAGTCCTATAAACTATACCAAATATACCTCCTTTGGACTTGGTCTTCGTCTTGACTTTGTTATCATAAAAATTTCATGTTCTTCTTAACATAAGCATTCACATTTTTAATCTTTGAAAACTCCAACTGTAACATGTAACACTTGTTATCTTCGGTCATAAAGGAAGTGCTTTGATGCACCAAATGTCATTCAGGTGCATATTAGGCTTCTCATTCTAATGTGCACCCATGTGAGTTATTGTGCATTACTGCACTAAAAATTTAACCGAGTAGTAGCGATTTTTGTAATTGGTCAGTTGTTTTGTTCTCTACCTGAGTAGGTTGCCCTAGGACATACTAAGGTCACCAGAGAGCTCCACTTTGGTCGGCAATGGTGATGCTCTAGTCAGAGTCGGGGTGGGAGTACTTACATAAACACTATGATGCTCAAGTCAGTCACAAGTTAAAAGAGAGAAAAGTATAAAGGCAAAGAAAAAGAACCCACCTTGATACCCTAAGTGTGTGTTTAAATAAGGGTGAGACCCCTAAGAAGGTATAAGGAAACGGGTCGGGTTGACTCGGGGGTTAGGAGACCCGATCCTGGCTCAAAAAGCCCAGTACAGTCCACAACCCCCAACTCTAAACTTGGAAGTCTCTGAGCGATCGAGCTTGAAGAGTTATGGTCTTCTGATCTTCCTAGGCCTATAAATTGCTTAAGAGTTAACAAGCTTGTTACGTTGGGTTCTGAGATGTATAAATTGTAATAACTAACAGATATGGAGAGAAAGAACATGCCATATAATAATTTCAAGGTACCAACTAATAAATGTGAAGAAAATCCAAGAAATCCCTAGAATAATATAACAATAACTATTATAATTGGTGTTGGTCTCTATGAATCAAAAAGGTCTTGCACATTGTATGAGTGTACTAATAGAAGTAATAGTATTTGCACATTTTGAAGATAAACAAGGAGCAACTAGATCAATTCCAATATGTTTTGCATAATTGAGATAACCTGGTATATTTCAAAGTTTTGTCAATAATAAAGTCAATCTAATATGTAATATACTTCATCTATCATTCTATGATAAGAACATCCTTTTCTAGTGTAACATCCTCTTTTAGCATGCTAGACTAGTTTATAGTTATAATAGTAGCATAACACTTATTTAACATGTCTGTTAATTTTTGTGTTAAACTAAGTTAGTTTAGGCACTTTGTTGCAACCTAGAGTATGAAAAGTAGCTTAAAATGACTCAGTTAGTAGCATAAATGTCTAAACAGAGGGAAATGAATCTAGAGAATTTGTTCCTAAGTCACAAATAGGTGTAAGAGGATGTAGTTAAAATTTGAGAATAATCAGAGGCAATTTGGTATTTTTAGGCATACTAGTTGTACATTTAATGCTCGATTGACTAGCAGTAGATATGAAAAAAATATGATAATGGTGATGACACTAGATAAATATTAAATTTCGTACTATATGGCAGATAGAATCCTACTTGGCAGTAGCACTAGATAAATATTAAATATTTTAATACACCTCATTTCTCTCCAATAATAATAAACTATTACACAAAAATAAACTAACCTTCTCTCTTCTTTTTTCAAAAATCGTCTGAACCTTCCTGCTTCTTCCTCACTAACATTTCTCCCTCTTCCTCTGCTTCCATTTCAACGCTATATTCGTCTTGCACTGCTTCACTCATTCAGTGACATTTATCACGAGGAAGGAGCAAAGCGCACAAGTTACACTCTTCAAAATTTTTGAACCAATTTCATCACTAGAGGAAGAATCTCATGCCTGTAAGTTTCTAGCAAAAACCCATTTGTTGTATTTGGTGCAATGTTAATAGAAATAGTGTTTATCCTAAAATGCTAGGTTTTTTGGACATTAGTTTGTGATAAATGTATGTAGTGTGGTTTTGATTTTTGTGATAGAATGAGAATGGAAAGGGTGCAATGTCAATGAAAATGGTGATTACCCATTTATGTTCAATGCATGTTGTTTCTTAGATAAGGAATTCCATTTTGCAACTTCTGATTTTCTGTTAGTGTTTAGTTTTTGTTAGGGTTAGGATTGTACCTTTGGTTTTATGTCAGTTATGGTGTTTTGTAAGTATGTGTGGGTGTTTTCCTATATTTGATGTATTGCTATAATTGCATTGTCAGTTTTGCAACTTCTGATTTTCTGTTAGTTATTTAGTGTGTTGCTGCATAATCCTAATAGGACAATACGTCCCATTTAGCTTGTGTCCTATTTTGGTTCTTTTATGGTTGTTGTTTCAGTTACCTTGGTGTGTTGTTGCATAATTATTGTGTTTGATGTATTTGTTATGTTTGCTATATTGCTATAATTACAATGTCAGTTTTATAACTTCTGATTTGTTGTGTTTCTTAGATGGCCTACCTGATAAGTTCACTGTCTTCATATACCATGAGGGGCATTTGATCCTTGGTAAGAAAGTGAGGTATATTAGTGGGAGAATGCACACTTTGAAGGATTGTCAAGAGGATTTGTGGTCACTGCAAGAATTGACTGTGGTCCTTAAGAACTTGGGGTTAAGATATACTACTGCAAAACAGATTTAGGGAATATGCTTAAGGAGGGTATAACAGAGGAGGGCCTTGTAGAACTTAAAAATGATGCTAATGCCATAGAGGTTACCAGAATAGGGATGAATGCCTCTGCAAGGGAGGTTGATGTTTATGTGGTGGCTGGATGCAATGTAGGTGACGGGGTGTAACTGACATTTGAGGAAGAGCAAGTTGTCCAAGGTCATAGGCAAGTACAAGATGAGGAACAACAAGAAAGGTTTGAATAAGAAAAAGAGGATGAGGAATAGCAGAACTCTGAAAAAGGAAAAGAGGATCATAACCAATTTGAAGATGATGACAGTGAGGATAGTGTGCAGGGTATCCAGTTAGTTGATTATGTAGATGACATAGATAATGGTTGAGGAGACTATGTCTATGATATGGATGTGGATGCTCCTCAATCAAGTCAGCAGCCACATGCACCTACAGAGGAGGTGGAAGACATGGCATCTGTTTATGAATCAAATGAGCTGCAACCTGATATGGATAGTGGTGGTGATGGGGGTTCCAGAGGGGCAGTGAAATACCATAAGTATAATCCTCAAGAGAAGGGTAGAGATTTCCAATTTAAGTTGGGAATGGAGTTCACATCCATCAAACAATTCAAAGATGCAATTAGGGAGTGGTCACTCCTTAATGGTTGGGGTCTGCGATTTAAAAAAAATGATAAGGTGAGGTGTAGGGTGGTTTATAGAGAAGGGTGTGAGTGAGAGTGCTTTGTTAGAAAAGTTGGGGGATCAATGACCTACAGGTTAAAGACACTGAGAAATAAACATACTTGTGGTAAGACCTATAAGGCAAAATGGGCTACTGAGGATTAGATTACTGGTAAGATAATGAAGTCTATGGAGTCTAACAAGCAGATGAGTTTGAAGGGAGTTATTGAAACTATTAAGGATGACTATTGTGCTAAAATTTCAGTCACAAAAGCATACTTTGCTAGGAAGATGGCTAGAGAGAAGATTGAAGGGAGTTTTACAAACAATATGGAAGGATTTGGTCTTACTGTGAAGAGATTAGGAGGACTAATCCAAGGAGCACAATGAAGCTGGAGACTACAGCAACCATCACAGGGGAAGATAAGCATTTCCTTAGACTGTACATGTGCTTGAGTGGTGTGAAGAGAGGTTTCTTGAAAGGTTGCAGGCCAATTATCGGGCTAGATAGGTGTTTCTTGAAAGGCCCTTATGGTGGGATCTTATTGGTTGCTGTTGCAAGAGACCTTAATGATGAATACTTTCCATTGGCTATTGCTGCAAAAAAAGGAGAAAGTAAAGGCTCTTAGTCTTGGTTCCTAACATTGCTTCTAGAAGACATTGGCCTTCATAGGAGATGGGTGTTAATCTTAAATCAGCAAAATGTAGTGTAGTGTTTAGTGTTTTTATTTAACATGAAATGGTATTGATTTGTATTATTTTTGTACAGTTTTAATTAGTGTGTGTTTATGTGTTCAGGGACTTGTTCCAGCAATTGAGAAGCTAGAGCAAAGGGTTAAGCAGAGGACATGTGTTAGGCATTTATATGCTAATGTGAACAAATACTATGGTGGAGGCACAATATTGAGGGATAAAGTGATGGCAGTCTGCAAATCAACTTACTATGCAAATTGGTTGAAGAAAATGGATGAGTTGAAACAGGTGTCGAAGGAAGCTCGTAACATGCTGATGGGAGTTCCACCAAAATTATGGGCAAAAGCACACTTTAGTGAATACTCAAAGTGTGACATATGTATGAACAACATAAGTGAAACATTTAATGGGAGGATTTTGGAAGCAAGAGATCAGCTTATTATCTCAATGTTTGAATGGATAAGAGTGTACATGATGATAAGATTTGCTAGAAATAGGGTGATGGTTGAGATGTACAAGGGAAAAGGAAAGATTTGTCCAAAACCAAGGAAGAGATTGAATAAGAATATTGTTGAGTCTAGAAAATGGATGGCTACTTGGGCTAGAGGATCCAAATATGAGGTCAAGTGTTACTCAAGGCAGTTTATGGTTGATGTAGATGAAAGAAGCTGTAGTTGCAGGTATTGGGGGTTGACTAGTTTACCTTGTTGTCATGTTGTTGCTGCAATTTTTGCACACAATGGAGATACTCAAGATTTCATTCATGAATGCTACAAGATAGAGACCTATGAGCAGTGTTATACTGAAATGGTAATGCCCATTAATGGAGAGGAAACATGACCTATAATTATTGGCTATCCAACCATTATTCCCCCAAAGTATAAGACACCAATTAGAAGACCAAAAAAGCTGAGAAGAAGGGACAAGGATGAGCGTACAAAACCAAACAAGCTGAAAAGAAAGCACACTTTACTGAAATGTTCAAAATGCAACACTTATGGCACAATAGCAAGAATTTCCAAAACTTGGCTTTACCTGTGGAAACTAATCAGCAACCAAAGAGAATAATTAAGTGTTTAAGATGCAGCAACTATGGTCACAATAGGAGCTAGTTCCCAAACATGTCTGAACCTGTGGTGGAAGATCAGCCCACACCTAGGGGATAAGCATCAGTCAGAGGAGGATATAGTAGGGGGAGAAGGAGATGAATGGCTAACCAAGGCAGCAGACCACCTGTTACAAATGCATCAGATGCAATAGCAACTGCAAAGGCAACATCATCCCAAGCAACTTTAGGAATTGCATCAGCAGATGCCTCTATAGGTGCTACTACAAGAGCTGCACCTACTACCAACTAAGGGATAGTGGTTGATTTCATTAGAGGACAAAGTGTCAAAAGGATGAGGGGCACTATTCCTTGGAAAGCAAGAGGAGTACCAGTAAGACGTACGATCTTTTTATCAACTCCAGGTACAAATGTACCACTTGAAATGCTATCATCTGCTTATGCATTTGTTGCAATTGCTTAAGATACAAATGCTCAAGCTGCAAATGCATCTACTGGTACTGAATCTAGTTCAAGACTAAGGCCTAAAATATATTTAGGAACTATTGGTGAAACTAGAATTCACCTAGGACCTAAGTTTAGATTGTGGGAAGTGAATTTAGATCAATAGAACAGTGCAAAACAGTGAATTTCTGCAGCATTCTACAGAAAATCACTTGTGTGCCATGGCGTGATAGTCCATGCCGAGGCGTGTGTGCATTCTGCATAGCACCCGAGAGCAGCACGTCGCAGTGTGATTGAGGTTCACACCGAGGCGTACGAGGCAGAGAGCTGCATGTCGCAGCATAAGTAATGTCGTGCCACGACGTGGGTTCCATGAATTTTCAAAGATGATGTTCTTGATTTTTTGAGGTTTTCTACTAGTTGAGATCATTTATATATGTTTTCTTAAGTGTAGTAAGACACTTTTAGGGATATTTCGCTAATGGAATAACCACCTAGCATATAAGAACAAGTTTGAGTTTTCTAAGCTTTTCTAAAGTTAAGAATTGCTTGAAACATTATTTAAGTGTTGGTTCTTATACCAGTTATAGTGGAGCCATAGGATGATTATCTTAATTAAGAGAGTGAGTTACACCCCTTAACCTTGCAAAGTAGTGAGTAAAACTCTTTGTTAAGGAGGTAATTGTGGGTGGTAAATGTTAGTACAACATTTTTACTTAGGACAAAGTAGTGAGCTAAGTTATTTGTCAAGCAATATGAGAAAAATGATCAACCTTATGTAGTCTAGTGAAGTGAGTTAAACTTACTAACATGAGCCTTAGGATGAGTTAAGTCCTAAGTTAAGCAATGAGGCGAGATAAACAATTTACCAAGTTTAGTTGATGTTACATAGTTGTATGGGCGATTGTATAATATCGAAATTAGATTTTGTTTCTATACATTATGCAATTGTATAAGTGATTATATAATGTTATTATTAATTATGTGTATGTACAATTTTTGTTAGTGAATGTCATGTGATACATGAATGTTATTGGAAATTTTTATGTTCTCACCCATTTCTATGTTTTAATGGTAATAGCAAGACCAGACCCTAGTAAGGAGGTGACATAGTTGAAAAAGGAGCAACAAGACTAGATTAGTGTTTAATTTTTGTTGTTGAACATCTCGTGTATAATGTACTTTGAGTTGTAGTTTTCTGTAGTCTGTTGTTGTATATATGACATAATGTCTTTGAGGCTTTTGATATATGTATGTATGTATATATATATATATATATATATATATATATATTTATGACCTACTTTTTTGTGGCTCTCCATATTTAATTATTTAATTATGTGATATTAGACTGATAATAATAATAGTAGTAACATGTTTAATGCTAATTAGCTTTATATAAGTAGTTATATCGATATATTCGTATTAGGGTGTTACATCTAACATAGAGAAATAACAGCTAACAAGATTAATATCAAGAAAATAAAGGTAAGGGCACATCATGTTCCACAATGACCAACCATAGCATATTCAAGAACGACTGACCATAAGCTTCACTTTCCAAACAAAGGCGACAGAGAACACTGATCAATAAGTGTAAGCCAAATATCCGTACAAGTAATAAGATGAAGATCCAATAAATGTCCAGATTAGCATAATAACAACCAATATGACGACAAAGCCTAGCATGTTCAAGAACAACCAAAATCCTCTTTTTTACAATGAAAACCAAGAATAATGATCAACAAGCACAAACAAAAGTTGCAAAGCCAGAGTGACACAGTGATGTAAGATGTAGCAAATGTTCTAGAAATAAAGATACACAGTAAAGATTGCAAAGTGTTATAACAAGTAACCAATAACCAAAGTGATAACAACTTGGTGTAAATGAGTGAAAGCAAGTTATAAAGTCCTTGTGCATTTAGTCGCATGCTGATCTTCACATACAACAAAGATAATAGAAACTATTGAAAAATAATAATAATAATAAATAATTAAGATACAGATTCCCTCGGATTATTTCTTGCATGGTGATTCCGAGAGTTTGCTTGACAACTTGATGATAATTGACACAGTGTCATTATAGCTATATTTCCCATGGAAAAGTTGAGCAATAATGTTCATGTCATCTTAAAGAGCTCATGTAAGTAGAATACAAGTGTCACTAAGAAGGTTGAAAACATGAGATAGAAGATTATCGTATTGTTGATATAAGTTGCACGAAATCAATCAATTGTATTCAATCATGTAAATTCCAATGAGCCAGAGAAGCATAGATGTATGCTAAAGTCCATGGTAAGATGCAAAAGAGATGAAAGACACATTTATTCCCAATGTTGTATATGATATGAGGTATACATGAGTATCTGAGCTAGAGGTCAGGACTTAGTCTTTTTACCCGAGCTAGAGGTCGGGATTTTGCCTTTATACCCAAGTTAGAGGCCAGGACTTTGATCTTTATGCCCAAACTAGAGGTTAGGACTTTGATCTTCATGCTCGAACTAGAGATCGGGACTTTAGTCTTCATGTCCAAACTAGAGGTTGGGACTTTAGTTTTCATGCCCGAACTAGAGGCGATATCATTAACTGGGGGTGATGGTAACTGTAGTGAAGGCTGTGACAGTGAAGAGTTAGAAAGGGATGGAGATGGTGATATTAATCTATATACCCTTCCACCCAGTGATGTGAAGACGTTGGAGTTTTCAAATTTGGAGGCTGCCTATTATTTTTACAATGAGTATGGGAAAGTTAATGGTTTTAGTGTCCGAAAACACAAGCTTGGGCATGACAAAGATGGTCAGAAAGTGTGGCAAATATTTGTATGTTCTGGTCATGGGTATCATAACAGTAGATACATAAATAACCCAAACTGTAAAAGGGAGCACAGACCTATGACAAGGTTTGGATGCCAAGCGCAGTTGCGGGTTCGTTTGGATGATAATACAGGTTGATGGTTTGTATTTGGGTTCAATGATGATCACAATCATCCATTGTTGGCTGAGAAATTTACTGGGTTTTTGCGATTTCATCGGAAAATGTTGGATGCTTATGTTGCCCAGTTCAATAGCATGAAGAAAAGTGGCATAAGTACTCCCAAGATTTATGGTTCATTTGCTAGTCAGTCTAGTGGTTATGATAAGGTGGGTTTTCGAATAAAAGAGTTATACAATCAGGTTGGAAAGGAAAGGAGATTGCAAGATGGAGATGTGAAAAGTGCTTTTAAGTACCTTCGTGAGTTGAAGAGTATTGAACCAACGATGTTTTGGAGTTATAAATTGGATGGTGATGGGATGTTATTGCATTTGTTTTGGTGTGAAGGGAGTAGCTAGATTAATTATTCAATTTTTGGTGATGTTTTGGCATTCAATGCAACCTATCGGAGGAACAGATACAATTGTCCGCTAGTTGTTTTTTTGGGGGTAAATCATCACAAGCAGACCTGTGTGTTTGGCAGTGCCCTTGTGTCGGTTGAAACGGAGGAGACCTATGTTTGGTTGTTATAGTAACTCCAAATTGCAATGAAGGGAAAATGCCTGTGATATGTTATTACTGATGGTGACCTTGCATTGAGGAATGCAATTAAATCAGTACTTCCAGAGACGCATCACAGATTGTGTGCATGGCACCAGTTAAGGAATGCAACTACAAATGGGGGCAATCCAAAGTTCACACAATTGTTTCGAATGTGTGTGATGGGTGATTATGAGGTAGATGAGTCTGACGCTAAGTGGACGTCAATGGTGGAGGAGTGTGGAGTGAAGGAGAATGAATGGGTGGAGGGGCTGTATCAGAAGATGCAAATGTGGGCAACCGCTCATATACGGGGGAATTTTTTTGCAAGATTGAGGACAACATCAAGGTGCGAGGCTTTGCATGCCCAAGTTGGGAAGTATGTTAAGTCTGGTTATAATTTGATTGAATTTTTGCAGCACTTCGAACGTTGTGTGGAATACTTGCGGAGCAATGAGATTCAGGCTGACTTTAGATCACATTACGGGGAACCCGTGATGCAAACTCCGTTGCACGCATTGGAGAAGTATGGGGCATAGGTGTTTATAATAGATGTGTTTTTTATATATCGTTCAGTGCTTATGAATTCAACAACTGTGAAGGTGATTGGGTTTAGGGAGACTGTGAGCTCAACTATTTATATATTTGGGCAACATTACAATCCATGATTGACATGACATGTTTCTTACTACCTAGAAGAGATGCAAATTCGGTGTTCTTGTCAAAGAATGGAATTGTTTGGCCTTCCATGTGTTCACATAATTGCAGTTATGGTGTATGAAGACATAGATGAGTTGTACTAGATAGATGGACAAAGGGTGCAAAGATTGGAATTGAAGCGAGACACAAGCAAGGTCCGTTGGGTGGTGAGAAGACATTATACATGACTCATTATGGTGCCTCGCTTCATGGTTGTCGGCAAATGTGCACGTTAGCTTGTAATTGGGATGAATGTTCCTATGACATACGGGAGAAAATTGCAAACGAGATTGCATTGCTTCAGAGAATGGACGAAGAGGAGATTGGTAGCTCTCAGCATGGCGGTCAGTTGAATGAAGGTGCCATGAGGGACCCTGTGCCAGTTAGGACAAATGGTTGTGGGGGACGAGCTAATGGTCCTGGAAGAAGAAGAAGGCATCAACAACGTTGTGGCATTTGTTGACTAGAAGGTCATAACCACAATGGGTGTGCTATATATCAAATGTGCAAAGGACTATGGAGTCTGTCAATGGGGGTTCAACATCAATCTTCGAAGACGTGGTATTTGTTTTGTTGGATGCAAAAACAAATGATGAATTATTGTGAATTATTAATTATTAATACTACGCTTTAACAAGTTGGTTTGGTAAGGTTTACTTGATTGAAAAGTGGCATTTAAATTGATATGCAGGACGAGATAGGTATTATGGACGAATGGATGAAGGCATTGGAAATTGAGTGAATGCAAAAGTTTGACTCTTTACTAAAGATGGAGCAGGTACAACTGACAATTAATATCATGCACATGTCCATGTATTGAGTATGAGTGTAAATGTGAATGTCATATACATATATATATATATATATATAGCATCCTCATACCTATTCCCTGGTTTTGTTGATTGTGAAACATGTTGTGAAATTAAGGGGTGGAAAGGTCGTAGTGACAATAGATAAATAGGTTTGCAAGTCATAGCGAAGGTGAATATTGAAAAGTACTATAGGAAGAAGACTGACTAAATTTGTAGTTTGATTATCATAAATGTGTGCTGAGTAGATGGATAATATGTGCGGGTGAATAGGTTGCTGTTAATGGATGCAATGGGAAGGTGGAGCTGAATGAGAAAATGATAAGAAATTATTCGTATTGGATGTATTAGCTTGAAGATGTAATTTAATTAGAATTAGATGTTAAAAAAAGTTATGGGAAAGCTATAACTATATAAGTTTATGGTGCTCTCTAATATACACCCTCCAAAGGATGTATGGTACACCACTTGATTTAAGTCATTGATTTAATCATAAAAAATATTAATGACTTAGATCAAGAGCGGGTTTCCTTTTTTTATGTTTTTTTTAATTTTATGTTTTTTTTAGGGTTTCCAGCCACCCCGCCTCGTTGTCGGTTAGCTACCGCCCATAACCCACCATCCTCTGTCGCCGCTTACTAGCCACCACCAGCCGCCACCACTTTTTTTTTTTAAGTTATAATGTTTATTTTTTTTAAGTTGCACAACTGTATAAATAATATTAATTAAAAAATAATATCGTTAAAATCGTATTCAGTCTTTTATTTTTTTAATAAACAACTGTGCATACTGAAAACCTTACAAATTTTAACTAGTAATATTTACACATATTATAAGGTTTTCAGGATGCACAATTGTTTAAGAAAAAATATAAGGATTGATATAGTTTTAACTAATATTATTTTAACAGGTATTATTTACACAGTTGTGCAATTAAAAAAAATGATGAACAGTATAACTGGAAAAAAAGTGGTGGTGGTTGTTTGTGGCCGGCCGGCAGCCGATGGTGGTGGCCGATGGTGGGTTGTTGGTGGCGGTGGTCGGCGGTGGGTGGTCGGCGATGGGTGGTGGCGGTGGGTGGTGGCGATGGGTGGCCGGTGGTGGCCATCAGTGACGGTTGGTGACGGTGGGCGCGATGGATCGACAATGATGACAAGCGGCGGTGGTCACGGGTGATGACAACCGGCCGATGATGGTCGGCGATGGTCGCGGTGATGGCGACCGACAACGGTGACGGTGACGATCGACGACAGGTGGTGGTTGGTCGGCGACAATAATGGTGGCCTAAAAAAAACATAAAACAAAAAAATAAATTGTAAAAAAAAAACTGCTATTGTAAATAAAATGGAAGGTGTATTATACACCCAAACATGGCAAGGTGCAAAAAAGCACCCGCCATAAGTTTATATGTACAAGGCTGCAATTGAGAAAGTTAGTTGGAAGTGATGAAATGCTGTGATTTGATGTTATTGGGGGGTGGGGAGGGATGGATGTTGGCAATTTACAAGCCTGGTTTTTGTTGTTTAAGTGGTGGACTTTAATGGGTTCCAAGGTTTGATTTGAAAGAAAACCATGATATTGGTATGAAAGTAATTATATATCTAACCAATGTACTTTATGAGGTACACACATGGTAATCCTGGCAATGATCAGATAAACCTATCGAACGGTAGGGAGTCCATTTACTGCGGCTAAAAGTCAAATATAGGAATGACAATATTATGGTGTGGTGGATGGGTTATTGGCAGAGATAATTGGTGAATGGTAATTGTCGAAACGGAGATCGACGACACAACTAAAGATAGGATTTTAAAAATAATGGAATCGCTATCAATGTTTATTTAAATTGAAAAAACATTAAAAAAACTTTTTATTTGGAAAACTAGTCTTTAGGAAGATGAGTTTGAATTTGGAAGTTGATTACAAGTAAGAAAGATGTTAGTACTGTACATCGCCCGTTATAAGAATGATACATTAAGTTAGTTGGGTAAATTTTAATAATCTCAAATATATTTATTTTACCCCCTTTAAAAAATATTGTAACTATTTATAAAAGAAAAAGAAACAACCAAATTATGAAAATTAATTTTGGCTTGACAAAATAGAGATTTCGCTCCTACGTATCTCCGGATGCAATGAAGAATTCAAAGCCACGTCATTCTTTAAAAAATATTTGTTGGTTGGTTTGTTTTAATTATAAAAAATTGTCTAATTTTTTTAAAAAAATTTATTTTTAAAAAATTTGAATTAATAACTCATCACGACTCAATTAATTCAATTAATTCTTGAAAGGTGAAACTCGGCGTCATGCTTGAGACATTACCCGTAAACGACTGTAATTCAAATAACAGTTTTATAAAAAAATTCAAACTTTTCATATCAACAAATTGTCACAACTCATTTAATTTTCAATGCAACATTTGATAGTCAATTAAAATACACACCAATAATACATAAACATATCCTGGAACTCGAATTGATAGAAAAATAGGAATAAATTTTATCCTATGAATTCAAACTCAATTTAATTCCCAAGAATCCAAAGTCATATCATAATTATACTGAGACCAAGAAAATATCAAAATGCATTCAACATCATAATTATAACATATCACTGAAATATCATAGCACATAAAATCAACTTCACCAGCATCTAATCCAACACAAGCTTGAATAATGTATGGTAAGAGAATGTACCTGTTGGCAAAGAAATTAGGGATTTCTATTTGGTTAACCCACACGCTACTCTTACCTTCTACTAATCTCCACCTCTAACTCTAACTCTTCACGTGGCAAGCTCTCCTCCTACATGTAATTATGTGTAATTTTCTATAATTATGTGTAAATTGTCCCCTTGTGAATGAGTGAAGGTTCTATTTATAAGCGATTGTTAAACCTTAATTCCCACATATATATATCAATCCATTAATTGATTACAAAAAAATCTCAACAAAATTAGCCTCTTAAATTATCCCATTATTTATTTTAAGAAAATCAAATTATGATCTCTCATTTAAAAAACATTCCCCATTTTCTTTTTTATTGAACCATCACAATATCTTATTTCGAGTTTTTCCTTTTAAATCTTGAATTTTTTTAAGAGTATCAAATCACGATTCCTCACTAAAAGCATGTCCTTCAATTATTTTTTAAGAAAATCTAATCATGATTTCTTCTTAAAAGTATATCATTCAATTATTTTTTAAGAAAATCAAATCATGATTTCTTATTAGAAACATATCTCTTATTTTTCAAGAATATCATATCATGATTTCTTATTAAAAACATATCCTTCAATTATCTTTTAAGAAAATCAAATCATGATTTCTTATAAAAACCATATCCCTTTTTTTTTTTTACAAATAATAAGAAAAAATAGTGATCCAAATAAGATGGAAGTAAATAAGACTTGTAAAAATATTATGTGTTCAAAACATTGCAATTAAGCATCATTTAACACAAAATTATTAGTCCTTGATTAAGTAACAAAAATAAAATTTTATGGATAAAATTGAGTATCAACAGTTGCCCCCCTTTGCTTTACATTTAAAATAAATGGAAAGCAAATGAATTGATTCAATTTTTTTCATAAAAATTTTCCTTTCCTTTTTTCTGTTATCTCCCCTCCTTTTTTTTTTATTGTATAGAATGTGCAAACTAATGCAAAATGCAACAAGCATTAAAACAAGGTAAACACGTGGGGTATGAGAACCTTGAAAGGTAAAGGCTATGGGTATATGGACCCATAGACTTAAAGGAAATGGGTACGAGGACTTGGAAACTTAAAGACAATGGGTATGAGGACCCAAAAACTAGAGGTTATGGGTGCAGGGACCTGAAAAACTAAGGGCAATTGGTACAAAGACCTATTGAAGCATGATAGAAAGGTAAAAAGTTTACAGAGTCGGGTACTCATTGAAGCTTAACTAAAAGGAAAAGCTCGCGAAACCAGGTATCCGCTGAAGCTTCACATGAACAAGGTAAGAAGCTAGTGGAGTCAGGTATCTGCCGAAACTTAACAGAAAACTTAAAAAGAAAAGTAAAAACTTTCGGAGTCAGGTTTCTGCTAAAACTTGATAGAAAACTTAATGGCAAAAGGGTAAAAAGCTTGTGGAGTCAGGTATCCACTGAAACTTAATAGAAAACTTATAGGTAGAAAAGTAAAAAGCTTGCGGAGTCGGGTATCCGTCGAAGCTTAATAGAAACCTTAAAGCAAAAGGTAAAAAGTTTACGGAGTCCGGCATCTGCCGAAACTTAACAGAAAACTTAAAGCAAAAAAGTGAAAAGCTTGTGGAGTCGAGTATCCACCGAAGCTTCGCAAAAAACTTAAAGCAGAAAAAGTGAAAGCTTGTGGGGTTGGGTATCCATTGAAGCTTGACAGAAAACTTAAAGGCAAAAGGGTAAAAAGCTTGCGGAGTGTAGTATCCGCCGAAGTTTATCAAAACCTAAAGGCAATGGGTGCAAGGACCTGAGACTTAAAAAGAAATGATGTTGATTTTGTAAATGATGTTACTAAGTGGCTCTAGTACTCAAGAGGGGGTTGAATTAAGTATTTAAAAAACTTTTTGCAAACACTTGTAAAACAAATTTCGTTGAAGCTATTTCTTAAAAGAAGTGAATAAAAACAGGAGATGAAGAGACTTAAGAACAGAAAAAAAAGCAAGTAATAATAATAAATAAATTGAAAGAATAATAAAAGAAATAAAGATGGGAAGAGCAGGCACAGTATTTATCCTGGTTCAGCCACCAATTACTTGTGGCCTACGTCCAATCCTCGAAAAACTATCCGAGATTTTTCACTATCAATGCAAGCTTGAACAGGTGCTTACTACCATTACAAACTAGAGTATTTTTCACACGCAGGAAAACTTTACCCTTGTGCTAAAGTCTCAACTTTCAGGAATATCTCACCCTTACAAAACTTTTGAGAGATACCTCACCCTTTTTACAATAAAGCATAATATAGTAGAAGAGAAACTCTCAAAAGAGTAAATAGCACAACTTAAAGCTCTAAGAAGCTCTTTAAGGATATCTTAAAGTTTTGGAAAAAAAGAGCACAGAAAATATGTGAAAATTATGAAACATGAATTAAAGTAAGAGAAAATTTTTCAGATTGTTGGATGTTTACAAAGATAACCCAAGGTCAGTATTTATAGAGCTCTTGAGAAAATAGCCGTTGTGGGTTTTGAATTCTCGTAATAAATGTGAAAATAGATGTTAGTTTCTAAATCTAGAACTGCGTTTATTCGAATAACATTTGTGTTATTCGAATAACACATTTTAAAAAAACCATGAGCAAACTGATTCTGTAACACATTATTCGAATAACCCAATGGTTATTCGAATAACTCTTTCAAATAGTGTTTTCAGAAAAACATGGTTATTCAAATAAATAGGATGTTATTCGAAAAAACCTTTTTGAAAGTTACGTTCACTAATGCCTCTATTCGAATAGCAAGTGAGTTATTCAAATAGCTTCTTTTTGGAAGACATTGTGGAATGCCTTTTATTCGAATAGCATGGATGCTATTCGAATAACATTTTTGAAAACAAAGACACGCAGCCTATTTTAAACCTATTATTCAAATAATTCCACTATTATTCGAATAAAGGAAGTGTTATTCGAATAAAGCTATTCAAAATCATTTTTAAAATATTTTTGAAACTTCCCAGATTGCTTCCAATTTTTCCAAAAACCTTTTAATTATTTTTCAAAAAAAAAATCATTGTATTTTAAAAAAACTTTTATCTTTTCTTCCAAAATCAATAAGATATCCAGAAGGCTCCGTACAAAAAGACTCTAAGTCCTAAAGCTATTCTTGAAGTTCTTGGTCTTGGTCTTCTCATCATCTTCATGTTTGTTATCATCAAAACCAATCTTTAATGTCGCATAGTAAATCACAATCTCTCCATTTTTTATGATGACAAACTAACACAGAGAAAAGAATTAGTCCAGAAAAGAATTATCCCCCTCTTTTTCGTAAGAGTTGATTTATATATCAGAGATATGTGCGACACCCCCTTACTTTTGGAATCCAACTTTCATTTTAATTTTACTTGTCTTTTCTTAAACAAAGAAACTCATCAAATATAGCTCAAGCTTTTTCTTCCCCTTTTGTCATGATAAAAAAAATGGGGCAAGAGAAAGCTGAAGCCTAATCTAATAATGATTATGTAGGTGCAATATGTAAAAACAGTGTAATAGGCTACAAGATAATGTGAAAACATATTCAAAACAATTAATGCAATAGGCCACAAGGTAAGGAATCCATCTTATTCATTAAGAAAATTGTCCAATTGCAAGGGAATTAAAAACAGGAGGCCAAAATAAGACTAAACAAAGATCCTAAGAACTAAGGATCCTAGAAATATGCATCTGGTGGCGGAGGAGGAGAGTTAGGTGCTCTGTCAGTCAACAAAGCTCAGAGTACTGCCTGTTCGCGCCCAACACCTTCTATTTTATCAAACAAAATAAAGAAGGTGGTCTCTATGTAGACTTTGTGGTCCAGGGGTTGCCATGATCTGCTCATTTGTAATTGGACTAGTAGGAGCAGGAGCAGGATCGGGATCAGCAGGAACATCAGCAGCTGCATCAGGGTGGTCTTCTTGATCATTCTCATTATCTTCAACTTCATCTGGGTACACCCAGCCATCCGTAGTTCTGATCATCTTCATTTTGTGTAGAGTGTAAGAACCAAAGATGTTGTGATGAGTCAGCTTTGTTGCCCTCTTAGTTTCCAAAAACTGAGGGTATTTCCCAAGAAAGGCCGTGATGGTCAAACCATAAGGCAAGTAAACTTTTCCTTGCCCTTTGCCTTCATTATATGCTTCATGATAAAGTTGGGCCAGTTGACTTGGTACCCTTTCTTCAGGACCCACAGCATAAAGATGTCATCCTCACTTAGGCAGGCACAATTTCCACCTCGTGGAGCTAGGATATGTGCGTATGCATAGTGCAAGAGCCTGTCTTGGCTCTTTAGCATGCCTCCCTTGACACCTTTATCTGGGAAAGGTAGGCCAATTTTTAATATATCCTCAATAGCCTGTATTTTGTTGTACTCCTAAATGAGTGGGCTATCATCTTCTTCAATGTGAGTGCCAACGGACTACAAACCAAGTAGCGCAATCTAATCGTGAGGGGTGATGACCACGTGCTGATCACTGACATCTGAGTGAAGGTCTTGTCCTTCAATATTTAGCTTGCAATAAAACATCTTGACCAAATTAGGGTAAATATCAGCCTTATGAAAGCGGAGATGAAGCACACCTTGATTATTCAGCAGGTTGAGGAAGTCAAAACCACCTTTCTCGAAGAAGTTTAAGTCAAGGCACTTGGGTTGCATAAGATTGCGTTGCCAGAAGTGAAAGATGAAATGACCTTGGAAGTTAGAACACGAGTTTAGAGACCCTTTAAGGATAGCCTTTGTAGGTTTAGTGGGTTGTTACAAGGAGCAGTCTTTGATAATCACATATTTTATACATTAATAATTGGGCTTGTTAGTCAGAACACGAGTTTAGAGACCCTTTGAGGATGTTTTATCCATAACTTGAGTTGTAGACCTCCAAATAACATGAGGTTTAGGCTCAATTACTCATAATGGACCCAACTTTGTAACTAATGGGATTCTAATAATGTGAGGCCAAAATAGGAGTTAGTTTATAGCTATAGAGAGGGAAATTTGAGATCAATTTTCTTTCCACACTTTTCTCACCTTCTCTCTCTAGATCTAGATTTTTCTCTTTTCTTCCTTCTTCTTCTTCAACCTCCTTCGTGGTGATGGCCATGGAGAGCTAAACTTCTGTAATCAATTTAGAGATTCTTGAAGAAATTGTGATTTGAATTCTTGAGATCTTTGTTTTATTTTTGTATTTGAATTGCAATTGGATTCCTCTTCTTCTTCCTTTTCTTCTTGATCTTGAATGCATGAATAATGATTCTGTTTATATTTGATTTGATTGGATCTTGATTTAAGATTGAGAATTGTGATGAATTTAGGTTGATTGATTAAATTAATCACAAAATTAAAGAGGATAGGTTACTGATTTGTGCCTAAGTTAATTGAATTTGGAGATCAAATTAACATAGATCCTAACATGAATTATGCGATTGAGAATTTATGTTTCAATTGTTAATTGAATTCTAGATGATTGTCTAGTATGAATTCTGGATTCGATGTAGAGATTTTGGTTGAATCCAAATTAACCATTCAATTGCACTTCAAATGTTTGTTGAAAAATCTATGATAGAATTAACCCAATTTCAGATAGGATTTTGAATTGATTGCTCTTTTAATTGAATTTCTTTCACTTTAATTCTGTTATATTTTGAATTCTTAAATCCTTTTCCCAATCTCGGCTTGATTTGATTAAATTGTATTTATAATCCTTGAGAGACGATCCGGTGTTGTTTCTTATACTACAAGCCATAGGCATAACTCGATTACAATTTTAATTGAGTTCGACGCTCGTCAAAATTTTGGTGCCATTGCTGGGGATTGTTAGGTGCAATCTGATCTTATTAAGTGACCATACTAACTCTTGTTCTCACTAATAATTAACTATTGTTCAACTGCATTCTGTTACAATGCATTCTGTTTGCATTGGTTACTGTTTCATTGGTTTTTGTTATTTTTTATTATTCTTTTGCTGCCTTTATTGATAATTGCATTGCAAGATCTCCTTATCAATGTCATTCAATCATTTTGGAGGTGTTCTTAACTGCCTACCACTATTTCATACCTATCTAACATTTTTTGCTCTCCTAGTTTTGATTTCTTTTGGTGTAAGGGAAGACTAGTGCTGATTTGACTGTGGAGTTTGAAGCTGAGACTTGGTCCCCAAGGTTAAACCATCATTTTGAGCAGAGTGATCTCCTAAGGATCATCCACTCGGATTTTAGCCAAATTTCATTAACTAATTGTTTTGGTATCTCAGAATGACCTGATTTTTCATCAGTTGCTAGAAAAAAATTAAGTTAACCCGGCCAATCATAGCATTGGCTATGCTTGTTTTTCCCAAATTCCATCATTTAGACAACTTTTTCAATTTTTGAAATATTTTTTTTGCATGATAATTTTCTAAATTAGTGTAGTTTTCATTTTGTGGTGGTCCCATGATTTTTAAAATTCAGTTTATATGTTTTTCATTTTTTATAGCCATTTCTGTAGTTTAGATTTGTGTGTTTTTGGGTTTTTGACATCTTGACACCTTTATAGTCCTGGGTGTGTTAACCATGGCAACCATCACCTAAGAGGGGGGTAAATTTGGTGATTACAAAATTTTTTAAACAACTTTGAGAAATTATGCATTTTGATATTTTCAAACAACACATACAGTGGAATAAGTTTAACAAGATACAATCATTGTAGATTACTCAAAACATGTGTTTTTCATTTTTTGTAGCCATTTCTGTAGTTTAGATTTGTGTGTTTTTGGGTTTTTGACATTCTGACACCTTTATAGTCCTGGGTGTGTTAGCCATGGAAACCATCACCTAAGAGGGGGGTGAATTGGGTAATTACAAAATTTTTTAACTAACTTTGAGAAATTGTGCATTTTGATATTTTCAAATAACACATGTAGCGGAATAAGTTTAATAGGATACAATTATTGTAGATTACTCAAATACAATTTAGGATATAGGATGAATCAAGCAAATAAGCTAGATATTAAGTTCAACTCAAGCATATGTAATTAAAGCACAAATGTAAAGAGATAGAGTTGAGAAAAGCAAACACAAGGATTTATCCTGATTCAGCCACCAACCACTTGTGGCCTACGTCCAGTCCTCAAGTGAACCACCTGAGATTTTTCACTAAACCTTCAAGCTTGAATGGGTGCTTGAAAACCTTTACAAAGTGGAGCACTCAACATACCTTGGGATGCCTCACCCTTTGTGCTTGAGCCTCAAATTCAAAGGGATACCTCACATTTCCAACTTTGAAGGATACTTCACCCTCTTTTATAGCTTACACGGAGTATAAATGAATTGAAACTCTCTCAAGAGTGAATAATAGAAATTGAAGCTTATAGGTATCAAGGATTCACACTTTTGCTAAAAAACAGAGGATGATTTGAAGAATATGTGCAAAATACGTATTAATGCTCTAGCAAGGTTTTCAGAATATTTCTCTTATCTCTAACAATACCTAACAACCTTGCATTTAAAACCCATTAAAGATTAGAGCCGTTAGGGTGGTTGAGGAGCATTAAATGCTTCATTATAGCCGTTACTTTCTGTTTCTGAAAAACCTTGTTATTCGAATAACACGATGGCTGTTCGAATAAATCTTTAAATAGCATGTTGGGAAAAGCTTTCTGGAATACGTTATTCGAATAACACTTGTGTTATTCGAATAATCCACTTAAAACGATGAAGCGCCTTTGTTCATTTTGAACATTTATTCAAATAAAACAGGACTTTATTCGAGTAAATCCTGATCAGTTGAAATACTTGGCTTCTTTGACTTTTGTTATTCGAATAAGAGGAGCCTTATTCAAATAAATGTTGATTGATCTTAATTTTTGCCTTCACTGAATTTTTTTATTCAAATAAAGTGACCTTTATTCGAATAAACTATGTAAAACTCGTTTTGTCAACAATGAGACAAAGCCAAGTGATTCCAAGTGGTCTTATATATTTTGGGACTTTAAGTTGTTTCTTTGGAAATGAAAAACAATTTTAAAGCTTTTAAAACAAGTGTGCTATTCATGTTCTTTGAAAAACAAGTTGTGGAGCATTTGTGTGAATCACATTATACCTTTACATATTGATCTAAGTCCTAAAACTAATCTTGAATATCCTGGACTTGATCTTGCAATCATCAATTCTAGTCCTTAGGCTTCTTGATGTAATCCAAGCTTCCAAAAGTTTATTCTCTTCAAATCTTGCAAATGCTTGGAACATCTTTTCATTCTCATTCTTCTTGAGTTGAGCATAGTTGTGATCTTTTGCTTTCTTGTTGCAATGCTCACTCTTGATACTTGGACTATCCTACAAAGTATTATTCACTTAAAACAAATATAGTTAGTCCAAATTCATAACTCAATATCTTCATATGCATGATTTATAAATGTATAACTCTAGTTAGTCTAACATGCATATAAGACTTTTATAGGCACATCCAAATAAGATATTTATCAATTACTAATGGATATCTCTATAAGGATGCAACTTTCATTATAACTCATATAAAGCATTATTGGATATATTATATGAGAATGTTACCCATATCTCATTGCATGATAATTGAGTGAAATATAACTAGATCAAGTATATAATCATGTATGATACAATATATCTCATTAAGTACATCTATGTAATATGATTAATATTCTTTTGTAATGCATTTGTCATCTATTAAGCACATCTATCAAGCATAAGCATCATTCTTTTTGTTTTATATTTGTCATCATCAAAACTTAACATATTAAACCATTGGGACAAACTTATTTCCACAATCTCCCCATTTTTTATGATGACAAATCACCAAAGAAAAATATGTTGAGCAATATACAAGAATAGATATTTATGTAAGCATATCAAACAATAAGTACAAGAACATATTTTTTTTTCCAATTTTCACTCCTCCTATTTGACATCAACAAAAAGGTTTAGGAAGGAAAGATAATATTTTATATCCCCTTATAGATAAAACTCATGTTGTCAAAAAGAGTAGGATCATCAAAACCAAAAGCTACTTCAAGTTATTCAAAACATAATTATCTCCTCCTATTTGGTTCTACATATGATTCAAGTATAGAGAGATAAAACAAGCATACTTTCAAGATATAAAAAATTATTCATGTAATGCTTGTCACATTTTAGTATATCAACATTTGGCATATGATAGCAATAAGTTTAAGAAATTATATCTAACATATAATATCTTGCATACCACATGATAAATAAGTATTGCTTGATGAAAGTTACAAAATATCCATATAAGGTCATGAAATTAAGGTTTTCAAATGAAAGATCATACAACTTGACATATATCAAGCAATTCTCAATGAAAGAATCAAAAGATATGAAGTTTAAGAATATTTACTTTCTTTCATTGATAAAGGAAAAAAGAATAAGAGATGGTTTTCGTTGACAAGTTGATAGTATTATCAATAAAACACTTTATGTCAAACAAGGATGTAAGCTAAGAGATATAAGTAATAATTTAATAGCTAGGCTCCCCTTCAAAATATGCATATTTTCAAAATATAATAGTTTAACATAGTCATGCATATATTTTTAGTCAACAAGTACATGGAAGAAAGATATATGAGATAAAAAGGATAAACAACCATTACAAATCAACAAATTATTATAAGAAGTTTTAAGAAAAGAAGATAAGCTCCTCCTTATTGAAGCACAAGATAGATAAAGGAAAATATGCATGCCGACATCATATAAGCACATTGCCATAAAGAAAAACAAGGCAAAAGATACTTATTCTTAATTCATCTATCAAAAATCATTTTAAAACTTCTCCCCCTTTCAAAAAGAATTTTACAAGAGCACATTATATTTTCAAAAGCATTTTAGAATGGTAGAGAGGTTTAATTTAAAATCACATATTTCTTGAGAGTGATCAAACCCAAGTTAAAAGAACATATGAAAGTAAATCTCTTCTCTTTTTCATTGAACAAGAGCCTTGAGAAAATAAAATACTTTGAAGAACAAGGCTTATCTTTTGAAATCTTAAGATGAGTTCTATAGAACATTTCAAAAGATTTGTTTGGAAACTTTCTTAAATATTCTTTCAAGATTTAATAAAATTTTTCAAAGAAAAAGAAGAGAGTACTACATTTATAGTACAAATCGAATGATTTCCAAATTTTTAAGATAATTAGGAGGTTAAAAATACTTTCAAGTTCTTGAGACAAGTTCAAAAGATTCTCAAGAATATGGAACTTTAGAAGGTTCTTTCAAATATAATAAGAGATTTTGTTTTAAAAAAAAAATTAGTCAAACCATAAATTCTTTTCAAAACAAGTGCATGATTCTCATAGGTGTTATATGTTAGTCATGGCAACCATCACCCAAGAGGGGGGTGAATTGAGTGATTACAAATTTTTTAAAACAACATAAAGAAATTATACATTTTGATATTTTCAATTAACACATGCAGCAAAATAAGTCTAACTATTATTGATTACTCAAAAAATAACTTGGGTTATGGGATAAATTAAATAAATAAATTAGATATCAAATTTAACTCAAGCATATATAATTAAGATACAAGAAATAAATGAGTTTGAGTTAAGAAAAGCAAACACAGAATTTATCCTAGTTCAGCCACCAACCACTTGTGGCCTATGTCTAGTCCTCAAGTAAACCACTTGAGATTTTCCACTATCACTTCAAGCTTGAACAGGTGCTTAAAACCTTTACACAATAGAGTACTCACCACACCTTGGGATACCTCACCCTTTGTGCTTGAGTCTCGACAGTCAGGGATACCTCTTCCTTATAATTTATTTGAGGGATTCCTTATCCTCTTTACAATGAATCAGAAATATAGAAGAAGAGAAACTCTCACAAATAGTAAATAACACAAGTTGAAGCTCTATGAAACTCTCTAAGGATATCTTAAATTTTGGCGAAAAAGAGCACAAAAATTTGGTAAAATATGCATCACAAATTAAAGCAAGAAAGAATTATTTCAGATAATTGGGTGTTGTTAAATGATGACCCAAAAACATGTATTTATAGTGTTCTAAGAAAAAGAGTCGTTGAGTATCATTTAATATCACATTAAATACATAGAAAATAGTCGTTGTGTGATTCTGACCGTGTTTATTCGAATAAGCCAAGTCTTATTCAAATAAATCCTTTCAAAAGTTATGTTCCTAAATGTCTTTATTCGAATAACATATTTGTTATTCGAATAAACTTTTTAAAATATAGAAGAATTTGGTTCTGGAGCTTATTATTTGAATAACTCTTTGATTATTCAAACAGATATTTAAAAAAGACGTTCTGGAACATTTTTAAACGTTTTTATTCGAATAACATATCCTTTATTCAAATAAACTACTCTAGTTTTGAAAATTGACTTTAAATAGTCATAATTTCATCATTTCTCATCCGTTTAAAGCGAATGACCACTCATTAGAAAGATCTTTGAGTCTATTTTCAAATGAATTTAGAACAAAACTTAAAGTTTTTTAAAAGATATGATCAAAAGAGTAATCAAAGGTCAATTTTACAAAACTCAAACTTGTCTATTTTTCATAAATTTGAATTACCACCATAAATAACTTTTCAAAACTTGTTTGTTGGGTATTTTAGCATAAGAAAACTATTTGTAAAGATTTGAAAACATATTTGAGATTTCTAAAAGGCTTCTTACATAAAGACCTTAAGTCCTATAAGCTATACCATTTAATCTTCCCTTGGACTTGGTCTTTGGCTTGATCTTGTCAACATCTTTATGTTTATTATCATTAAAACATGTATTCATTGTCCAACAGCCAATTACATTATACCACTAAGAGATCATAGATCAAGAGAATCACAAATGTCAAACATTCACCTTGATGAAATATGCCATAGGGATCAAAGCATGTATAGAACTAATATCATGCACCCTATATGCAATGACAAGATTAGCAAATTAATATCCAATTAAGCACTTTGTCAATGCTAAGCATACTTATCATGTAAAGAAAACATCTAATCATTTAAGATCAATTTATTAACAAGTATTATACAATCCATAGCATATAAAATATCACAATAGCTTAAGGATAGAGATACTTATTCAGAAAGTAATGCTTCTTTAGAATGTTCTTCATTTATTGGTTCTTTGAGTTTAAGCTTTCTTCCATTGAGTATTCCATTTCGTTACACTTGAAGAAAGTCTCCTTATGTCGTTCTTCATCCAACTTTTCTTATTTATCCACATGTGCTTGACATTTCAATATTTGATGACTATATTTGAAGCACATAAAGACACTTACAAAGCTAACTCTAAAAGTTCTCTAAAACACAGGTTAACATCAAATATCATTTAAGCTCATTTACAAGCATAATTTACGTTGACATATAATGTAAAACATTTATCACATTATCAACCATGCAAAGTTAGCTTTAACAAGAATGCATGAAGCACATATGCACTTGAATCCAAAAACATAGTTTTTAAGCATTTTCAAAGCAAGATTCAAGTTTATCAAGAAAAACTTGATTATCATCAAAACATAAATAAACATTTTGGGGCAAACAATGATCATTTAAGACATATAATATCAAGTAAGGAATTCTAGTATGCACATAATGTCAATCAAGAACAAAAATTCCCTTATTGTAATGCAAGAATTGAAAAGTCATGCAATTATAAATTTTAAAACCATTTATAATTCATTTCAAGATATACTTCAATGTAAGAATCATTGAAGTTCAAAGGTAAGTTCAAGGCACGAAAATGAATCATTTACTTCTTGTTTTCAAGATATGAACATATCAAGCAATTTCAAATAAGAAGGCATATAACTTCTAACTTTTCCAATCTCCAAGTAGGTATATAAGACAATTAAGCATAAAAGAGAAATAATTCAAACCACTTATGAGCATGTGAATTTCCATATTTGAATAAAAAGAATTGGTCACAAGCTCAAGAACAAAGATATTACCATAAAATATGTTATTCCAAATAATGTGTGTATTTATCTAGCATGTTAGCATATGTAAAGATACTTTCAAGACACAATGTTAGAGAAGTACAACTTAAGGCATGTTAAGGTATAAAACAAGTCTCTACTTATCCAAATATCATATGATATTCAAATTAAATCATAAATAAGGATAAAAGATTGATATCACCAAAAGTGTACTCTTTGGATTTTTGTAGGTGACTCTAACTTCCATGCCTCAAGGCTCCTTGAGAATGTTGTGGTTCTCCATGCCATTCTTTTTTATGTTTTCATCAATCTTGGAGAACTTTGAACCATTTCAAATTTTCAAATCTCAAGTAGCATAGTTTCACTTCACTTCAATGTATGCTTGAGTTAATAGTCACCCTACAACACGATTCATAGTACTTTCTTTGGTATCCACTAATTTTGGATCCATAAGGGTTAGTCATTGATTATTAATCCATTATGCTCTCATAAAGATCAATTTTTCATAATATGTAAGTTGAGCAAAATAAATTAAATAATGAATTACCATTAAGCACATAGCCAATAGCTTGCTTACTTTCATGACATATAGATAATTTAAAGCATAGAAAGCATACCTAGGCATTGTAGAACTTTATGTACCAAGATATATAACAAGCTAATGAGCTATGGTATAATAAGAGTGAACATAATCATGTGCTAAACAAAATATTTAGATTTTACAAAGTTCACATGATTCTATCAATCACTTAAGGCCTACAAGGAACATATCTCAAATTCATTATCTTTTTAAGTGAATGTTCATAAGAGGTAAAAACTTTTGATACCTTGGCCTTGCTAATTAAGGAAACTCTTTTCCTTACCCATTGCTTCTCTTTTGGTGTTTTGAACTTTGCAAGTTTCACATTTTGTACTTGAGAAGCTTTGGTTAAAACCATCTTCCTTCCAAAACTTCTACTGTTAGACTTTAGAAAAATTCCCCTTGATGATTCCTTGTTTACTTGGCCAGTTTGTCCATCTTTTTGAGAATTTTTCTACATAATTGAAACACTAGGAAGACATTTTGGTACCCACTTCATCTTGGGTCCTTGAATGTTAGTATTAGCGCATTTAAGATCTTTAGGAACCCATACCATATTATTTCTCTTATAAGGATTTCTTCTATAATTGCACAAATGAGAAATATGTCCTCGATGACTACAAAAATTGTAAAGAATTGAATTTAATGATGGCTTGGTCTTTTGAAGATTATCTTTGAAAAACTTAAACTTTTTCTTGTTATTACATTCTATGTTATTTTTGCCACAAACCTTACTTGAATTTTCATGTGGAATAACATCAATTTTATTCTTATTAACAAACATGGATTATAAATAATTAGAATCATTAGCTTTGGCAAATTCAAAAAATAAATCCTCAACTTAATTTTCTAATCAATGCACCTTTTACAAGAAGTTGAGGTTTCACATTTCAAAGACATTTCCTCATCAAGAAAAGCATATTCTGTAACACCCTAACTTTTGAGTTAATTACAATATCATCCTGAAATGCACTGTTTTGTAATTTCTGTGAGTAGTAAAATGAATTTGACTGTTTCGATACTATTTTTGATTATTTTGTGCGATTTGCTTCTGGTCAGGAAAATAACAATTTTCGGGCCGGGGAAATTCTTATTTGATTTATTTAGAGATGGGGGATCTTACTTAACCCGAATCTGAGTAACACAAAATAGAATCTCTTAATTTTTAGAATTTATCTGTAAAATAATTCTATTTTACTGATAAATATCTGTTGCTTTATTCACAGCTGCTATAGCTATGAATTATTTGACCCAGTATAGTTTAATTTTCCATTGTAATCAACCGACCAAAAACCGAATATAGTCACCCAAACTCGACATATTTCTTCCAAACCTCATTATATTCCAAAAAAAAAAACTTTTGGCCAGTAATCCCAATCCGACCAAAGTTCCTCAAGATTTTCCCTAATGGCTTTCATTTCAAGCCTATTTCGACAAACAAAACTACAATTTTATGAATACATTCTCGTCGATACTGACTCGGTCTCTCTCAAGCATTACAGGGACCCAAAAGACCAATCTCATATAACTCATTCGACAATCCAGATTTTTTTCTGAAGGTTTTGACACCAACAGAATTTGGACAAGATCCAAACACTTTTGAAGAAATTTTCCTAACATTTTGATTTCCATCGGAGTTAATTATTGAGATTACATGCAAGCATATGCTAAATAGTGAGCTGAATTCGACACCTCCAGAGCATCTCTCGACAACATCAATCGGTAGTTTGACAGAACCCAAAGTACCTCAAGATTGGATGAAGCTGATTCTCAGTTCTTAAATCAGAAATCAAAGATTTTGGCTGTTATTGCTGTCTATTCCAACCAAGACCATCTATTCAAAAACATGGAAGACGTCCTCAAACTCGACAAAGAGATGGACGTTGCTATTAGCAGAGAATCAGTCAATAAAAATAATCTGGTTCTCCTTCTCCCTCAATCCTGTCGGACGATTCTGCAAATCAAAATGAAGATGACTGCTATGTAATCGACCTAACTGATGATGAATAGTACTATTATTTGTTATCGAACACCGCTCTATGTCGAAGGCTGCTTATTGTTGGATAAACATTTATCGTCGAATTTGATCTTCTGATCATTTAGGACAATGTCAATATCTGTCGAGTTAGAATGTCAATGTCCGTCGAGTTGGAATTTCTAACTATTCAGGAGAGAAACTTCTTTAATGTCAGTGTCCGTCGGATTAGAATTTTCGACCATATAGTATTTTCGTCGGTTCAAACTTGGAAGGTTTCTCCAACGTCAACACCCGTCCGTCGAATTAGGATTTCTGTTGACCTTCTAGTATATTCGACAGTTTTTTATTTTCATTCGACAGAACTTGACTTTTAGCCATTCCTGTGAAATAATGTTCTCCCATCTTACATCATTCTGTCATGTTATTTTTGTCGAAAAGTAGCCTCACAAATTGGATGCTAGAGGCATATATAGTTGGATAATTAATTAGGATTGGTTGGGAAACTAAACCTAATTAATTAGCTATTTAAGTAGTAAGTAATTAGACTTGAATTAAAAATAAATTGAATCCCTAAATGCCCTTGAACCACACGGTTTTGCAGCAGCCTTGGGGGGCAAATTTGACAAGTTCTACATGGTTCTTGAACCATCTTGCACACTAGGTGGCCAAAAGGTGACATAAGCCATGTGCACTCAAATAGGATACTTTACTTCAAGTAAATCCTAATTTCTCTATACTTATCCCACGGTACAGCAGCCCACTTGTTTTTCACTCACACAATATTTATTTTCTCTCACATCAAAAGCATTTATCTTTTTCTTTTCAAAAATTACAAGAACATCAGGCAAATTTTCCTTTCTTTTTCTCTTTATGTTTTGGCCCTACACCCAAACACCATTATCAAACCTCTATAATTTTACCTCTTCATATTTCCTAAACTAAAATCATATTCTAAACACTTTTCATTCACAAGATTTTGTCAAAAACCTACTCTATCTAGTTCAAAATCCAACCTTTTGTTCACAACCCTAAGGGTAAGTTTTGATTCTTTGGTTTAGAGTTTGATTTTTGATTTTCTAAACCATATTTGTTCCATGGTTTTTCAATCTTGATCCTTGTATGTGTTTTTACTAATTGTTTAAAGTGTTGGTGTATGCCCTAGAGGCTAATACATTTTCTGTATTTACATATATTCTATTATGCTATTTTTATATATGAGGCATTTCATTTGTTGTGTTCTTTTTGATAAACATAATAAAGTCCTTAGAATAGTAAGTTTGATACCATAGGACATCAAGTGGATGACTTGATCGTGAGATCCTTTTGGTTACAACACTATTCTTAAATGTCCTAGTCAAGTATTATTGTTAATTAGGACAACAATAATACATTGAGACTAGTATGTGTAGAGACCGATGACCGCATCTCACGGGTCATGGATATGAGATATCAAGTCTTCACATTGGTACATATTAGAGTAATGATGTCTGGATGACCTACCATGAGAACGCTACATGGATCGTTACGTGAGTGTCATAAGCGATTCTCATAGTGACAATGGTGTTTGTGGTCCTTTGACCCGAAATCACTACGATTCCTACATGAGGAGTTGTGTGTTTTAATGCCATCAAACGTCATCCGTAACAAGGTGATTATAAAGTTGGTTATTGGACATACCGCAAATCATGCGAGAGGGATGTGAGTGACCTAGATGGAATTTGTCACTCCTATATAACAGAGCGATATCTTCGGGCCCCCGATTGAGTGAGACCGCGAAATGTATGGCCATGCTCAAATGAGTCAATATGAGATATTGATCTCATTTGTTGTTACAAAGTCTACTTGAGTATCGTGAAACGAATGATTGGACTATACAAGGGTGACGCATTCCATGCCTTGTGTTCAATCTAGATATCTTGACAAAAGGGACTAAACTACACGAAACATTGATCATGGATAGGTTATGTCAAATCACCGACATTCTCATTACTCCGGGTAGCGTTGATGTGTTGCTAGATATCACATCGTTTGTAATATTAAAATGAGATTTTAATATTACTACCAACGTCATTGCAGGTCGCACACTTAGAACAGAATAAATTGGAGCAATAAGGATTGATTCAATTGTGGGCCTAACTCATGATGATTTTAGGGTTGCACACTTACCTTGCTACCGCTCACACTCACTTAAGGCAGCCACTATTATAGTCATTGTTATGGGGCTGCTATAGATGTTACATCACAACCCTAGCCGCACCTAAGAAAGTGAGTGAGAGACAAGTGAAAGGTTCTTTTATTCAATTTAGCACCGCGAAACAAGCGTGACTCCTTTGCAAGTCTATTCGTGTGGATACCGCAGAAACATCGTCACTATTACGGTGTTGGTGATTCACCTCGCTTGTGTTTATCACGCTTCAAGAGGTAAATTTTAAAAAAACTCGGATTATGGACTTTTCGCATGGATCCTGTGTGGGAATCCTATTATTCCGCTGCGAGATATTTTGATCCGCAATTCCCAACATAAAGAATTTTAGGGAATTATTTTGGAGGTTACACGAATTTTCAAGGAGAGGTGGAGACTAACCAATTATTGTCTTCAAGAGGTAAGAGGGAGATTTAATCTCATCAACCTTGTATGGTGATGAGAAAATGGATTTGTATGTGTGTGAAGAATCCATAAGGATTCATTTGTGTGTTTGTTTATTGTTTTTATTATTTGTGTGGTTGTTTATTGTTTTCATTATTTACGTGATTGTTTATATGTATTCCTAAGTGTGATTGATTTAATTGCCATGCATGTTTATAGTTTTTATTATTAATTTTAATTGCTATGTATGTTTATAGTTTTAAAATATATTGTATGTATATTGTATGTGTTTATAATTGTATAATTATTAAAGTAGGATGTGAATAACATGTAACGATTTGCATGAGTGATCCAAAGAAAACGGAATGAGGCTCACGGCCTTACATCAAAACAGAGAACCAAGATGTTCTCAACAATTTTCTAAATCAATGAGTTAATGAATCTAGGTAAAATAATAAGTTTAAGAATGATTTTGATTAATTATGGCCAACATGCCATTTAGTGTATGATTGAATGCCATTTTATTTTTGATTTTGGCCAACATGCCATTTTATTTTCTAAGATAGGTTAGGTAATGGATTTACAAAATAATCTGATTCCAATGAATCTTTGTGAAAACAAAAGGAATAAATTTGGTTCTAGAAATTTAACTTAGCAGAATTTATTTTAAAGTAAGAACTAAAGCAAACGCTTGAAAAATACTAACGTAAAGCGTTAGCAAGTTTCAAAGTGTAATTATTGGGTAAAAATAAAATGAACTATATTTAGTGAAAAACGTTAAAAATACCTTATACTGATTTTATAGGCAAAATGCTGCCAAAATTTACTAAAATCAAGCGAATAAAATGAAAAGATTCTATATTATATTTATAACGCAAGGAAAATACTCTATGTATTTTAAATGTACTAGATATATTTTACATATATTTAATATGATGACTTTAAGCTATTCGGTTAAGAAAATGAAATAAAAATCTTACGCGATTGAGAAAATGATTTAAAAACATTACGCGATATTCAAAAATGTCAAAATATATTTACGTGATTTGAAAATGTTTGTAAAAGCGATGCGATTGTGAAAACGCGAATCTGAGTAACAGAATAGAATCTCTTAATTTTTAGAATTTATCTATAAAATAATTCTATTTTACTGATAAATATCTACTGCTTTATTCACAACTGCTATAGCTATGAATTATTTGACCCAGTATAGTTTAATTTGCCATTATAATCAACTGGCCAAAAACCGGATATAGTCACCCAAACTTGACATATTTCTTGCAAACCTCATTATATTCCAAAAAAAAAACTTTTGGCCAGTAATCCCAATCCGACCAAAGTTCCTCAAGATTTTCCCTAATGGTTTTCATTTCAAGCCTATTTCGACAAACAAAACTACAATTTTTTTAATACATTCTCGTCGATATTGACTCGGTCTCTCTCAAGCATTACAGGGACCCAAAAGACTAATCTCACATAACTCATTCGACAATCCAGATTTTTTTTTGAAGGTTTTGACACCAACAGAATTTGAACAAGATCCAAACACTTTTGAAGAAATTTTCCTAACATTTTGATTTCCGTCGGAGTTAATTACTGAGATTATATGCAAGCATATGCTAAATAGTGAGCTGAATTCGACACCTCCAGAGCATCTCCTGACAACATCAACCGGTAGTTTGACAGAACCCAAAGTACCTCAAGACTGGATGAAGCTGATTCTCAGTTCTTAAATCAGAAATCAAAGATTTTGGCTGTTATTGCTGTCTATTCTGACCAAGACCATCTATTCAAAAACATGGAAGACGTCCTCAGACTCGACAAAGAGATGGACGTTGCTATTAGTAGAGAATCAGTCAATTAAAATAATCTGGTTCTCCTTCTCCCTCAATCTTATCGAACGATTCTGCAAATCAAAATGAAGATGACTGCTATGTAATCGACCTAACTGATGATGAATAGTACTACTATTCATTATCAAACACCGCTCTATGTTGAAGGCTGCTTATTGTTGGATAAACATTTATCATCGAATTTGATCTTCTAATCATTTAGGACAATGTCAATATCCGTCGAGTTAGAATGTTGATGTCCATCGAGTTGGAATTTCTAACCATTCAGGAGAGAAACTTCTTTAATGTCAGTGTCCGTCGGATTAGAATTTTCAACCATATAGTATTTTCGTCGGTTCAAACTTGGAAGGTTTCTCCAGCGTCAACACCCGTCCGTCGAATTAGGATTTCTGCTGACCTTCTAATATATTAGACAGTTTTTGATTTTTATTTGACAGAACTTGACTTGTAGCCATTCTTGTGAAATAATGTTCTCCCATCTTACATCATTCTGTCATGTTATTTTTGTCGAAAAGTAGCCTCACAAATTGGACGCTAGAGGCATATATAGTTGGATAATTAATTAGGATTGGTTGGGAAACTAAACCTAATTAATTAGCTATTTAAGTAGTAAGTAATTAGACTTGATTTAAAAATAAATTGAATCCCTAAATACCCTTGAACCACACAGTTTTGCAGCAGCCTTGGGAGGCAAATTTGACAAGTTCTACATGGTTCTTGAACCATCTTGCACACTAGGTGGCCAAAAGGTGACATAAGCCACGTGCACTCAAATAGGATATTTTACTTCAAGTAAATCCTAATTTCTCTATACTTATCCCACGGTACAGCAGCCCACATGTTTTTCACTCACACAATATTTATTTTCTCTCACATCAAAAGCATTCATCTTTTTCTCTTCAAAAATACTAAGAACATCAGGCAACTTTTCCTTTCTTTTTCTCTCTATGTTTCGGCCTTACACCCAAACACCATTATCAAACCTCTATAATTTTACCTCTTCATATTTCCTAAACCAAAATCATATTCTAAACACTTTTCATTCACAAGATTTTGTCAAAAACCTACTCTATCTAGTTCAAAATCCAACCTTTTGTTCACTACCCTAAGGGTAAGTTTTGATTCTTTAGTTTAAAGTTTGATTTTTGATTTTCTAAACCATATTTGTTCCATGATTTTTCAATCTTGATCCTTGTATGCGTTTTTACTAATTGTTTAAAGAATTTTAGGGAATTATTTTGGAGGTTACACGAATTTTCAAGGAGAGGTGGAGACTAACTGATTATTGTCTTCAAGAGGTAAGAGGGAGATTTAATCTTATCAACCTTGTATGGTGATGAGAAAATGGATTTGTATGTGTGTGAAGAATCCATAAGGATTCATTTGTGTGTTTGTTTATTATTTTTATTATTTGTGTGGTTGTTTATTGTTTTCATTATTTATGTGATTGTTTATATGCTTTCCTAAGTGTGATTGATTTAATTACCATGCATGTTTGTAGTTTTTATTATTAATTTTAATTGCTATGTATGTTTATAGTTTTAAAATATATTGTATGTATATTGTATGTGTTTATAATTGTATAATTATTAAAGTAGGATGTGAATAACATGTAACGATTTGCATGAGTGTTCCAAAGAACACGGAATGAGGCTCACGACCTTACATCAAAACAGAGAACCAAGATATTCGCAATAATTTTCTAAATCAATGAGTTAATGAATCTAGGTAAAATAATAAGTTTAAGAATGATTTTGATTAATTATGGCCAACATGCCATTTAGTGTATAATTGAATGCCATTTTATTTTTGATTTTGGCCAATATGCCATTTTATTTTCTAAGATAGGTTAGGCAACTGATTTACAAAATAAACTGATTCCAATGAATCTTTGTGAAAACAAAAGGAATAAATTTGGTTCTAGAAATTTAACTTAGCAGAATTTATTTTAAAGTAAGAACTAAAGCAAACGCTTGAAAAATACTAACGTAAAGCTCATTTTATAAATTTTGAAGCGCATTAGCAAGTTTCAAAGTGTAATTATTGGGTAAAAATAAAATGAACTATATTTAGTGGAAAACGTTAAAAATACCTTATACTGATTTTATAGGCAAAATGCTGCCAAAATTTACTAAAATCAAGCAAATAAAATGAAAAGATTCCATACTATATTTATAACACAAGGAAAATACTCTACGTATTTTAAATGTACTAGATATAGTTTACATATATTTAATATGATGACTTTAAGCTATTCAGTTAAGAAAATGAAATAAAAATCTTACGCGATTGAGAAAATGATTTAAAAACATTACGCGATATTCAAAAATGTCAAAATATATTTACGTGATTTGAAAACATTTGTAAAAGCGACGCGATTGTGAAAATGCGATAAAATTTTTATGCGATTAAATGATACAGTGAGTTTTGCTGTCAGGCCAAAGGGGTGGACCTGGACATGTTGTGATGTAGTACTGTCAAGTGGGACGTACTATACTTTGGTAATTTGTAACTAAGGGTATTTTTGTAATTATGGTAAAACATTGATATTAAGGGTATTTTTTGTAATTTTAGACCATGCTTAGAGTGTTGTGTTAATTTGGTTGATAATTGGCGATTGATTGATAAGGCGAATTACATCGTGTTTTGGTGTGATAGGCGTAGTGTGGTTCATTTATTAAACTTGGAGGCATTAGTGTGCGGAGAATCCCATATGTGGACAGTGGTAGCACCTCTGGGCCGTGGTAACGAGCAACACACCAATAATCTTGACAAGCACTATTCTTAATCGAGATATTGAGGAGACTATTATGTACTATGCCTGTAGTGCATGATGTATTGACTGTGTACTACTACACGATGTTTGGACTGTGGACTATAGACACGATGTTCGACAGTGCAATAGTTTGGTTGGGCAGCCATAAAGTATTATTAGTTTCTATTCGGATCATTCTCTCAGATATCCGTGTTTAGCTCCATGGAGTAGGAAC
Organism: Ormosia semicastrata; assembly: GCA_029884595.1. Lineage (NCBI taxonomy): Eukaryota > Viridiplantae > Streptophyta > Magnoliopsida > Fabales > Fabaceae > Ormosia > Ormosia semicastrata. Next base: position 993,033 of record JAQQTO010000062.1, read on the forward strand.
GAGTCGGTGTGTGTTCATGCATTATCAGCATTTTACTGTTCATGCATTATCTCGCATTTTACTGCTTACCATAATCTGTGATAAAATGTATGATCTGTTGCTTTAATATATTATGCATGATATAATGGTATGTATTATTTTGCTGTATTATGCATGATATGTTAGTATGTAATATTATGATAATTGTTTTGTATTGTCATTTTCTTATTTGCCATGCGGGTAATGATGTAGATTGTCTCACCTCTTTATTGTATTGTTCTGTCTGTTTCTACTTTATGTTTCTATCATCTAAGACTACAATGGCGGCAAGAGGAGGTCAATTAGGTTTCTTTAGACTTCATTTTTTCGAAGGCGCAGAGGCTTAGTATGTCCACTGGGACACAGGACACATAGAGTACAGTGGTAATGTGACTTTATTAGTAAGTAGGACTCGACATGGGTTCGTTACTACACGTTACACGGTCGCTTTCGTAGAGATTATTTTACCTATTAGGGAGTTGTGGGATGAGTTTCACTATACTCTTAGAGAGAACTTGGATATACTGTTGGGTCGAATTTCTATCGGTTAAGACATTCCTAACTAGGGAAATTGTATTCTGACAAGGGCTCATGTCTTAGGTGTTATGTTTGAGTAGTATGCTGTCTTTTACAGTTTCTATTAAATATTAATAGTTGTAAATAATTTGTATACTTAAGACAAGAATCATATGTATATTATGGTGTGATTATGTATTATCTTATTTTGTGCTTCATGTTATTTTATTTAACGTTATAAGTTTAAAAAAGGAAAAATTTTACTACTAATATTATTTATGTACTAAACAATTTTGTAACTTGGATAAGACTTTCATTTTATTTTATTTTATTACATCATAAATGTGACATCCCCACAAGGGTGTTACATATTCAGTTTTCAAGGTTTCAATTTCATTTTCAATGGGGGAAATGTTTTCTAAACAAGATGAGTTTTTCTTTTCTAAAAACAACAAATCATCATATAATTCATCATATGCACATTGTAGCTCATCATAAGAAGGACCATAATCAAGATAAGTATCATTTAACTCAAAGCCCTTTTTGGCCATATATGAACTAATATCAATTTCTAGCATACTTGGCTCTTTAAGGGAATCACCTTCTTCCTCATTAATTTTGTTTTGCTTTGCCTCTTCTTCAAATTGAGCACCATCATCACCAAGAGGCATTGAGCTCATTTTCTTACTTGGAACATCTTCTTGGGGACATTTTTCATGACAAGCTTCTTTCAATGGCTTTTGCTCTTCTTGTTCTCTATATACAACTTTATGCAAAAAAAATCATTATTAGCAAGATAGATAGAATCAAGAGCATCCCATATATCTTTAGCACTAGAGTAACTCTTAATTTTAGCATAAGCATCATCATTTAAACTACTTCTCAAAATTTACATAGCTCTAATGTTCAATGAAAAATATTTCTTGTCATAGGCACCCCAAGTTTGTTTTGATTTGTAAATAAATCCATCAAACATAATATCCCATAAATCAATATCAATATATTGCATATAAAATTCCATTCTAACTTTCCAATAAATGAAATGCACACCATTAAAGAATGGTGGTTTATCAATTTCAAAACATTTCATTTTGAAAAGCTTTTAATGGTTGCCAAACAAACAAGGATCTTTAACTCTAAGTGGTTAAGCTTTTAACAGAGCATGAAACTCTGATACCACTTGTTAGCCATAGCAACTATCACCCAAGAGGGGGGTGAATTGGGTGATTACAAAATTTTTGAAACAACTTTGAGAAATTTTGCATTTTGATATTTTCAAATAACACATGCAGCGAAATAAGTTTAACAAGATACAATTATTGTAGATTGCTCAAATGCAATTTAGGATATAGGATGAATCAAGCTAATAAGCTAGATATCAAGTTCAACTCAAACATATGTAATTAAAGCACAAATATAAAGATATAGAATTGAGAAAAGCAAACACAAGGATTTATCCTAATTTAGCCACCAATCACTTGTGGTCTATGTCTAGTCCTCAAGTAAACTACCCAAGATTTTTCACTAAACCTTCAAGCTTGAATGGGTGCTAGAAAACCTTTACAAAGTGGAGCACTCAAAAACCTTGGGATGCCTCACCTTTTGTGCTTGAGCCTTAAATTCAAGGGATACCTCACCCTCTTTTACAGCTTACACTGAGTATAAATGAATTGAAACTCTCTCAAGAGTGGATAATATAAATTGAAGCTTATAAGTATTAAGGATTCACACTTTTGCTTAAAAACAGAGGATGACTTGAAGAATATGTGCAAAATATGTATTAATGCTCTAGCAAGGTTTTCAAAATATTTCTCTTACCTCTAATAATGCCCAACAACCTTGCATTTAAAGCCCACTAAAGATTAGAGCTGTTGGGGTGGTAGAGGAGCATTAAATGCTTCATTATAGCCATTGCTTTCTGTTTTTGGAAAACCTTATTATTCAAATAACACGATGGTTATTTGAATAAATCTTTAAATAGCATGTTGGGAAAAGCTTTTTAGAATGCGTTATTCGAACAACACTTGTGTTATTCAAATAATCCACTTAATACGATGAAGCGCCTTTGTTCATTTTGAACATTTATGGGAATAAAACAGGGCTTTATTCGAATAAATCCTGATCAGTTGAAATACTTGGTTTCTCTGACTTTTGTTATTTCGAATAAGAGGAGCCTTATTCGAATAAATGTTGATTGATCTTATTTTTTGCCTTCACTGACTTTTGTTATTTGAATAAAGTGACCTTTATTCGAATAAACTATGTAAAACTCGTTTTGTCAGTAATGAGACAATGCTAAGTGATTCCAAGTTGTCTTATATATTTTTGGCACTTTAAAATTTGTTTCTTTGGAAATGAAAAACCATTTTGAAGCTTTTAAAACAAGTGTGCTATTCATGTTCTTTGAAAAACAAGTTGTGGAGCATTTGTGTGAATCACATTATACCTTTACATATTGATCTAAGTCCTAAAACTAATCTTGAAGATCCTAGACTTGATCTTGTAATCATCAATTCTAGTCCTTAGGCTTCTTGATGTAATCTAAGCTTCCAAAAGTTTCTTTTCTTCAAATCTTGCAAATGCTTAGAACATCTTTTCATTCTCATTCTTCTTGAGTTGAGCATAGTTGTGATCTTTTGCTTTCTTGTTGCAATGCTCACTCTTGGTACTTGGACTATCCTACAAAGTATTACTTACTTAAAATAAATATAGTTAGTCCAAATTCATAACTCAATATCTTCATATGCATGATTTATAAATGTATAACTCTAGTTAGTCTAACATGCATATAAGACTTTCATAGACACATCCAAATAAGATATTTATCAATTACTAATGGATATCTCTATAAAGGATGCAACTTTCATTATAACTCATATAAAGCATTATTGGATATATTATATGAGAATATTACCCATATCTCATTGCATGATTATTGAGTGAAATATAACTAAATCAAGTATATAATCATGTATGATATAATATATCTCATTAAACACATCTATGTAACATGTTCAATATTCTTTTATAATGCATTTGTCATATATTAAGCACATCTATTAAGCATAAGCATCATTCTTTTTGTCTTGTATTTGTCATCATCAAAACTTAACATATTAAACCATTGGGGCAAACTTATTTCCACAGAATGGTGCATGACTAGGTCTAATTCTGATAACTTGCTTGATTTTGATCCTGGGATTGATAAAACTTTGCATGCACTGATTAGAGCTCATAAGCTTAGCCAAAGAATTGCTTTTGAATTTGATATTCACATTGAATCTGTTAGTGTATCCGAGTGCTTAAGTGATTTTGAAACCATGGCTGACAACATGCATAATAGGACTCTTAAAGAACTTGTTGCCCCTAATGTTACTTACCAGTCTTTGTGTATTCAATACCCTCATCTTAATGCTAACTTTGAATTAAAATCTAGATTGATACACTTGTTGCCCAAGTTTCATGATCTTGCAGGTGAGGACCCCCATAAGCACTTAAAGGAGTTCCATGTGGTTTGTTCAACCATGAAGCCGCATGGGTGATGCATGAAATCCGCAAGTGAGCACGTCGTCAAGTAATCACAGGGTTGAGTCTATGAATACCAATTAATTAATTAACTCAATTAAATTAAACAAAGAGAGTGTGATTGTTTATTAAGAATGATGTAGTAACAAAACAATTAAATAAAAATCAAGAAGATAGAATTTAGAATAAAAACGAAGTTATCAAGAAGGAGGTTTTCGTGTTTAAGAAAGCTTCCAAGATTGGGATACCACAATGATACAAGACAAATCTAATCGACAACCCTTTTATTAAAACTCAAATTCAATTGAAGGTGAATTACCTAAAATTAGTTAATGTTCTCTTTCAAGATACAAGATTAGGTAAGGCTATTAAACCAATTCCTACTTTCGTGGTAATTGAATTTAAATCGAACCCATTACGCTTTGTGGTAATTCATTAAATCCTCGAAAGGCTAAAACTACTCTCGTGATTTAGACCTTAAGTTCAGTTCTTATAGTTCCAACACTTAGGTTCACCTCTACGTCCCTAAATGCCTATGAGATGCAAATAAGTGGCCACCAAATTCACATGAATAAAAGTAATAAGAATTAAATCAATGAACAATCGAGATTAATAAAAAGGGAAACAACATCAATTCATCATTATCAATGTATCAAAGGGTATTGCCCAATCCTAGAAACAAATGTAACTACTCAGACATCAAGAAGAAGAAAATAGAATTCAAACTTAAAAACATCCCAAACCCGTAACAATCGAGAAGAAGAAGAAGGATCAAGAAATCAAGCCTCCTTACGTGCCTCCTTTCGAACTAGGTTTCAATCCAAGATAGAATACCCTAATAGCAATCAGAACATCTATTTATAGCTTAGGGTTTTTATGGGCTAAAAGCCCCCAAAAGAAATAAAAATAGAAAACTAAAATCTGCTACGCGCCCCGAACCACGGCCTTGGTGGCCACCACGGCCAGGCCGTGGTTGTTTCTAAGTTAAAGGGATTCACTGCTGGTTCCAAACCACGGCCGTGGTTGATTCTGAGTTAGAGGTTTTGCTGCTGTCTTCAAACCACGGCCGTGGTGTAGACCACGGCCAGGCCGTGGTTGGGTCTGCTTCAAATTTCTTCAATTTCCTGGTTCCCACGAACCATGGCCGTGGTTGAGACCACAGGCAGGCCGTGGTTCCCTCTGAAATGGCCTTTTTGCACCTTTATTGCTATCCATTAAGCTCTAACTTCAAACATGCAAGCATTCCATTCAATCCAAGGCCAATTCAATATTAATCCTGTACAAGAACACCAAAAACACGGCAGTTATCTGAACTAAGGGAAAAGTAAACCAAAAGGGAAACTAAAACGCCTAAAATGCTTAAGAATGCATGCAAAACAAGAACCAAACATGATATTGTTTCACACACATCAATGGGATCCTTGAGGAGCACATCAAGTTGAGGGCATTCTCTTTCTCTCTTGCTAATGCAACCAAGGATTGGTTGTTCTACCTTTCACTAGGTTCAATCATGAGTTGGGATGATATGAAGAGGTTATTCTTGGAGAGGTTCTTCCCTGCATCTAGACCTGTTGCCATTAGAAAAGACATCTGTGGCATAAGGCAAATGATAGGTGAGACCTTGCATGAATATTGGGAGAGATTCAAGAAGTTGTGCTCGAGCTATCCCCACCACTAAATCAGTGATCAACTCTTCATTCAATATTTCTATGAGGGTTTGCTGCCAATGGACAGAAGTATAGTGGATGCTACCTCTGAAGGTGCCTTGGTGGATAAAACCCCTACTACAACAAGAGATTTGATAACAAATATAGCAGCCAATGCTCAACAATTTGGCACAAGAGTCCTTACCTCAACCAGAGGAGTCAATGAGGTTCAATTGTCTCGTGTAAACCAATAGAGAATGGAACACAGACTTGATGAATTGACTTCTTTGGTGAGACAATTAGCAGTGGGACAACATGTACCAGTTTCTGTACAACAAGTGCCTGCAAAGGTGTGTGAAATTTGCTCTTGTCCATCTCAACCTACAGATGCTTGTCCAACATTTCAAGAAGATAATTCTGCCATTCAAGCTTATCCTGTTGCTGCAGTAGGCATTTTTCCTGGTAGACCCCAATATCTGCGGTCACAACAACAGCCCAGATATGATCCATTTTCCAGTACTTATAACCCTGGATGGAGGGACCATCCCAACCTGAGATATAGGAATTTTGGTCAGCAACAACAGCCCCAGTAGCTGTAGCAACAACAATTTAGATACCAACCACTTGCATTACGACAATAATAACCTATGTAGCAGTCTATCCAAGCCACTCCAACTGAGCCATCCTTGGAAGATTTGATGAAACAGATGGCCATAAATAACATTCAGCTCCAGCACAATGTCAATGCCACCATTCAAAATCTACAGACTCAGATTGGGCAATTAGCAACCATTGTGAGTGAGCTGAAAAGTCAAGGGTCAAGCCAATTACCCTCACAAACAGTCAATAACCCAATAGGCAATGTGAGTGTCATTTCTTTAAGAAGTGGTAGAGAAGTTGATGGTCCTAGTTTACCACAACCAGAGCTTCTAGTGCAGCAACCAGACATGGACCAGAAATAGCAAAGTTCACATAATATAAAATAGCTCAGTCTAGAAATCTGTGACACAGAAAAAATATGCAGAGAATTCAGACCAGTCATTCCACTACCTTTTCCAAATAAGGTCATACAGTCCAAGCAGATAGCTCAAGCAGAAATGGAAAGAGAAGTCATGGAGACATTCAGGAATGTGGAAATCAGTATCTCCCTCCTGGATGTAGTCAAGCAGATTCCAAAGTATGCCAAATTCATGAAGAAGCTGTGCACTCATAAGATAAGGTTGAAAGGAAATGAGAAAGTGAGCATAGGATGAAATGTTTCTGCCTTGATCCAACCAAATATGCCTTCTAAATGCAAGGATCTTAGAACATTCACCATTCCTTAGATCTTAGAACATTCACCATTCCTTGCATAATATGCAATAAGCAATTTCCTCATGCAATGTTGGATTTGGGTGCTTCGATCAATGTGATGCCACAATCAATTTTTGAATCTCTACAGCTTGGAGAGTTAATGCCAACCAAAGTAATAATTCAGCTGGCAAATAGGAGCACGACTTATCTTGTAGGAGTGCTTGAGGATGTTTTGGTAAGAGTAAATGATTTAATATTTCTAGTAGATTTTTATGTTCTGAACATGGATAAGGAATTTGCATCTAGTTAGCCACTATTGATTTTAGGTAGACCCTTTTTGAAAATTGAAAAAACTAAGATTGATGTGCATGTTGGTACCCTTTCTATGGAATTTGGTGATAACTTAGTTCAATTCAATATCTTTGATGCCATGAAATATCCTTTAGAAGAGCATTCTGTTTTTTAGTTAGATGTCATTGATTTGCTTGTTGATGATATGCATAATGATATGCTAGCTGAATTTCCTGAAATTGTGGGATTTTTGGATAGTGTTGATTTTCTTGGATGTTCTGAATATGATGGAACTAGTATGTGCTGTCTGTTTTGAAATTTTTGCTGTTGTGAGAGATGCTGCTGTATGTTTGAAATCTCCTTATTCTATGAGTTATGATCATGCTGTTTTGGAAGATTGTACACAAATTACAGGTGATGCTACAATTAAATCAACATAATTAATTTTTTCAACCAGCTTGATACCTTCAGTGTAGCAACCACCTACCCTTGAGTTGAAGGCCATTGAAGAATTTTTAGAAAAGGGAGAAGAAGAGCACCAAATGGCGATCACTACTGTGGTGGATTCTATTTTTGGGCTATGATCCAACATAAACAAGGAAAATGAAGTTGATAAAGTACACGTATTGCATTCTAGTGGTGCAGCCACAGAAATTAAGGAAGGCCAATGGGACCCCGGTGGAAGCTCTCTTGTTTCAAGTCATGTTTCCAGTCATGTTTCAAGCTTAACTTGGTCTTGATCATTACACTTCAAGCAATGGGACCCTGGTGGAAGTCTCTTCACTTGATAATGATGTTTCTTTTATTTCCCTCTCCTTTATTGTACTTGTCTTTCATTAATTGATGATTTTGATGGATGTTATTTTCTTTTGAGCTTTACATTGAGGACGTAAAATTTAAGTGTGAGGGAGAAATTTTAGCATTCTATTTTTTTGTTGTTGTTTGCAATTTTAATTCTACTATTTTTGTTGTTTTATTTTGATTAAATTCATTTCTGTTTTAATTTCTTGATTTTGTTTTTTATGTTTCTACTATTTCTACTATTTTTCATTATTGATTTTTGTGTTATTTTTTGTTCTTTCTTGATTTACATTATTTTTATTTTTTGCTATTTATTTTATTTTTTCTGCACTGTTTCTATTTTTTGTTTTTAATTTTATTTTCTGTCTTAAGTTTTGTATTCTATTTTAAGCAAAAAAAATTGTGTTTTTAATTGCTCTCCAATGATGTTTTGAGGTTTGTGAAGTTTATGAGTTTGAAGTAATTAAAATTCAAAGGTTCATAGCATGATTCAATAAATTTTCTTCCTTTATAAATTTGACATGTTTGGTTTTGGATGTTTGATTAGTGGATTGAGTTTGATATATGCATACCTTGTGAGATTTTGAACCTATTGATGGATTTCACATTTGCACCATTCTTATTTTTCTTGTGTGATTTTCACTCATGTCAATTAATCACTCTAGAACTTGCTTTGATTCTTTTTTAAGCTACATTTTTACTTGCATGCATAAACATGATTAAGGCTTTCTTTCTTTTATTAGCTACTTTAGCCAAATAGCCAACCTTGCATTATTTTGCTTTGATTAACCCCCTTGATCCTATTTGTCTATTCTTTGTCTTAGCTCATTATATATGCCTTATGTGAAAAACTATATTTTTACCTTACCTTAGGGAATGGGAGAACATTGGTTCATTTTCATTAGAAGAGCTCTTTTGCTTGTGGGTAATTAATAGTTCAAGTATGAGAGTTGTGTAATTTGATGTGCAATATGCAAGGTGTTTGGTGAAAAATAAAAATAAAAAAAGAATGTAAAAAAAAAAGAAAAAGAAAAGGTTGTCAAAGGAAAAAAAATAAAAAAGGAGAGGAATATGCAAAGAGAATGTGCATTATATGGATTTGGGGGGATAAAATGTTATGTTTGTCAATTGAGTTACTTCCCAATGCTCTTTTATTCTCTTGGGTGTTTCACTTGTCATATCCGTATTGTTTCCTTCCCTTACCTTGGCTCCATTACAACCTTGAATAAAAGTCCTCTTGATTTGTATATGCATGTGCTTGAGTAGTGGAGAAGTAGAAGATAAGCAAGCTTATGGTAGTGTAATTTACATGGGTTGAATTGAGTGAAACACTTACCTTTTAAACACTTGAGGGATTGAGAGTGTATCTTATGAGGATCTATCATTCTCGATTCATGCTTTTCAAATTGAAGATACCTTGCTTGTTTGTTTGAGATGTAAATAAATTGTACCTTATGAATGCTTTGTGTAACACCCCAAATTTTAGAATATGTTGCAAGAGCTGACAGAATTACACTACTTTGTGTTTTCTGTGCATTATAAAAATAATTTGATTATTCCGATACTATTTGTGATTATTTTGTGTGATTTGCTCCTGGTCAAGAAAATAATAATTTTCGAGAATGGGGAAATTTCTTTCCGAGTATTTAGAGACGGGGATCTTACTTAACCCAAATCGAGTAACACGTAAAAGAATTTATTAATTTTTAAATTTATCTCGTAAAATAATTTTATTTTACCGATAAATATCTGTTGCTTTATGCATAGCTATTATTGCTATGAATTATTTGACTTAGTATAGTTTCATTTGCCATTATACTCAATGACCAAAATTATGGAATCTCAATCCGAATTTTGGATCCCGTCGGTCGAGATTACCCGCAAACATGTGCTAATTAGTTTTTGAATTTCGACACTTTGAGCATTTCCCGACAATATAATCGGTAATTTCGAGTAACCCAAAATACCTCAAAATTTGGATGAAGTCGATTTCTCAATCTTTGAATCGAGGTCTCTTCCGACCAAGACTATGTATCTCGACCAAGATCATCTATTTCGACAAAGACTATCTATTCAAAAACATGGAAGATGTCGTCGATTCGACAAAACGCCGGATGTTTCTTTGTTAGAGAATCGATTTTTTTTGACGATTACGTAAATCAAAATGAAGATGACTGCTATGTAATCGACCTAACTGATCATAAATAGTTACTATTCATTGTCAAACACTATTTTATGTCGAAGGTTGCTCATTGTTGGACAAACACTTATCGTCGAATTTTATCTTTTGACCATTTAGGACAATATTAATATTTGTCGAATTTGATCCTTTGATCATTTAAGACAATGCCATATCCATCGAATTTGGACTTCTATCCAAATACGTCGAATTTAATCTTCTTACTAGTTGGTACCATGTTAAAATCCGTCGAATTGGATCTTTTAATTATTAGGTACCAAGTTAAAATCTGAGTGAGATGCTACTATCAGTTAAAAAATGTCAATATCCGTCGAGTGGGATACCAATGTTCATAAGTTATGGTGCTAATATCCGTCGAGTGAGGATGCTCATTTCCGTTGAGTTAGAATGTTAATTTTCGTCGAGTGAGGATGCTAAGAATTTGAATGATAATGTTCGTGAATTATGGTGCTAAACCGTCGAGTAAGAATTCTGATTTCAATAGAAAAACTTCTCTAATGTCAAAATCGTCGAATTTGATCTTCTCGACCATATAATATTTCGTCGATTCGACAATTGGAAGATTTCTTCAACGTTAACACCCGTCCGACTTAATTAGGATTTCGTTGACCTTTTAAGTTCATTCGACAATTTTGATCTTCGTTCGATGTAATTCCCATCCCATGCGTAACTTGATATTTAGCCATTCTTGGAAAATAACGTTCTCCCATTTTACATCATTCTCGTCGGGTTGATTTTCGTCAAAAATTACCTTTGAAACTCACGTTCATGCAAAGATATTGGAGGGTTCTACATCGGCCACGTAGCTTGCTTGGAGGAGGTTCTACAAGCTTCTTGAACAATCTAAAAGCCTTGAAAGTCAAAAGAATGACATCACCACGTGCATTTAATAGATATTTTACTTCATGTAAATTCTAATTTTATTTTTATCCCAAGGTGTGATTTTCTTATGCAATCGAATTTGATAATTACTCACGTAAAGCATTCCAAATTTCACAAGAAAATCACACCAAGTAGCTTTTCCCGAACGTCCTGCTTTCACTTTTCTACTTCTCAAACATAAATTCATTTCTCTCAAAAGTTCCAAAGGAAAACTCACGCCTCTCTCTTTCATTTTCTTTTTTTTTCGGTACACCGAGAACTCACACCATCCATCCTTTAAAACATTCATCTCTTGATTTTGTTTTGATTCAAAGCCTACTCTAATCCTTTCTTCTTCATAAGGTTTTGCCACAAAACCCATTCTATCTTGTTCAAAGCTTCTTCAACCTTCTTCCTAAAGAGGAGGTGAACAAAGTCTCAAAGAAAGAAGGAAAGCTTAGAAAGCTTGAATCATCTATTTTCTATCTTGTTCTTTCAAGTTTGAAGCCTTGAAGAAGCTCTTGGTGGAGGGATTGAAGGAGACATACAAGGAGCTTTGGAGGTTCTTCAAGAGGTAAGAGGGAGATTTAACCTCACCAACCAAGTTTTGGTGGTGTGGAGATGGTTAGAAACTGGTGAAAAACCCTAAGGGTTTATTCACTTATTGTTTAATTACTTCTTTAGTTGTTTGTTGGTGATTTTATGTTGGTGATTGTGATGTTTATGGCTTGAAAATTATGATTGCAAGTGTGATAATATGTTGATTATTTTGATAAATATTGGTATGTATGAACCTGAATGCATTTAAGTGTATATGTAAATTAGGATGTGAATAATATGATGGATTAACCCGAGAATTTAGAATTTGAAAGAAAAGGAATTGAATTTGGAAGAGTTGAATACAAAGAAGATGAAATGATTTTGGAGAAACAATTGATTATGATTTTAATTTGTGTGTTTAATGGGGACATGTTGTAACTATTGATTTTTGAATGGTTATATTGTAAATATGATTTTATAAGGGACTATTTAGTAAATATGGTTTTTGAGAGACTATTTCATAAATATAATTTGTATGAGAAACTATTTCGTAAATGTGATTTTATGAAGGACTATTTCGTCAATAGGAATTTTATGAGGGATTATGTTGTAAATTATGAATTTTATGAAAGATTATTTCAGTAAAAAGGAATTTTATGGAAAACTATTTTGTAAATATGAATTTTTGAGGGACTATTTTGTAAATATGAATTTTATGAGGGATGATTTCAGTAAAATATGAATTTTTCAAAGAATTATTTCGTAAATGTGACTTTTATGAGGGACTATTGTAAAAATATTATTTGGATGAGGATTATTATGCAAATATAAAAAAATGAAGTTGAGTTTTGGTGTTAACTGAGAAAACTAGTATTCTTGATTTAAAACGTGTGAAGAGTATTTTACGTGATTGAGAAATGATAAAAATTGATACGTGATTTGAGAAAATGCAAAAAATATGGTTTGCGATGAAATTACAAGTAATAATATTGTTTATATGAGGACCTCGAAATATGAGATAAAGAAAAATTGAATTGAGAAGATGAGAGAATGAATTGAATTGAGAAAGGTGCATTGGAATGTGCATTGAAAAGTCATGATTGTCGAAAGAAGGAAAGAACACATCTCTTGAGTGGGTGCGATGATGCGTAGTGTAGGTCACTTGGGGGCATCGGGGTGCGGGTTGCTCTTTGGACATAGAGAATAAAGCTTGTACCGTAGGTTTGCAACACACCGATGATCCAGGACCAAGGTGATTTATGCTAGATGTGCAAATGCTAAATGAGCAAATGATAAATGAGCAAAGAGAATGAGCACGTGGTCCGAGGCATGTTGTGTGTGTATGTATTCTTTTCGATCACTCTTTTCCCGACCCGAGTTTTAGCTCCATCGAGTAGGAAAATTGAGTCTAGGTACATGAGTCTAGATGCATATGTGAGATGCCGAGAGTATTATTATAATTATTGATTTTGATAAATGAATTATTGAATAAGTGAATATTGATAAGGACATGGATGTAATTATGAATTATGATGATAAATGATGTTGGTAGTATAATTGTAATTATGTATGATGTGTTTATGATGTATGGTTGAGAATTTGTATGTTTTGATCTTCATTGCTACCACTTGGTACGTAGGTGATCTCACCTCCTTGTCCTTCTAATGTAATTATAACTAAAGGGATTGAGCAAAACGTTGAGTAAGAACACAAGGAAGATCAGATTTTCAAGAACGAAGTTGAGTTCTAAAGAGATGGAGATCTTTGAGTTTTCGTAAGGTATATGGGAACCAAAAGCATAGTACGTCGAGCTGGATGGAAAATGTGTTTCTCACATAAACTGTAATAGGGGCTTACTCTGAAGATACCTGCACAGTTAGTATTATATTTTTTGTGTCAAGTTGTGAGGAGTCTAAGGAGGATTGTTTGACGCATGTTTAGAGTTATGGGCAATGTAATTTAATTAATGTGTAAATTTTTTAGAGTCCAATTTGTAAATATTAAAGTGTGATAATACTACGACTTATATATATAATGTAAAATTAGATTGCGATGATGTTGTAATGTTTTAATTTTCGCTAAGTTTATCTTACTATCATCAAGAAATTTTATAACTCGTATTTATATTACAAGTACGATTCATAACGAAGGGGAAATATGATAATTGAGTAACACGAAGTGTGACGCCCTAAGGAGGGTGTTACACTTTGTTTCCTTAAATCTTTGGTTCTCTTTTTACTTGTAAACTTTTGCATTCTTGAATGTCATTGGAAATTGAGTCTTTTAGAGTTTGTTTTGCCTTTCTTTATTCTCTAGTTTTGGTCTTATATGATTTGCCTAAGAGTGCAAAATGTTAAGTGTGGGGGAATTTGATAATTACATATTTTATACATTAATAAACTTTTATTTTTAGTCATTTACACTCTTCGTGTACTTAATTGATTGGGTTTGGTCATGTTTTGTAAGTTTGGGCTCAAATTGGGCTTAATTGATTTTTTTTCCAACATCATTGATGTTTGACACTATTTATGTATTTCGTCCATATCTTGAGTTCTAAATGTCTAAAAATTATGTATTTTACCTTGTAGGAAAAATGAGAGAGAGCTCTACAACTTTCATGAGATCCCTGGGCAGAATCAGACATCTACTGGAGCTAATTAGGCCTAGAAGTCAAAACACGAGTTCAGAGACCCTTTGAGAATGTTTTGTTCATAACTTGAGTTATAGACCTCCAAATGGTATAGGGTTTGGGGCCAATTACTTATAATGGACCCAGATTTGTAACTAATGGGATTCTAATGATGTGAGGCCAACATAGGAGTTAGTTTATAGCTATAGAGAGGTAAATTTGAGATCAATTTTCATTCCACACTTTTCTCACCTTCTCTCTCTAGATCTAGATTTTTCTCTCTTCTTCCTTCTTCTTCCTCAAGCTCCTTCGTGGTGATGGCCATGGAAAGCTAAACTTCTATAATCAACTCAGAGATTCTTGAAGAAATTATGGTTTGAATTCTTGAGATCTTTGTTCTATTTTTGTATTTGATTTGCAATTGCATTCCTCTTCTTCTTGATCTTGAATGCATGAATGGTGAATCTGTTTATGTTTGATCTGATTGAATCTTGATTTAAGATTGAGAATTATGATGAATTTAGGTTGATTGACCTAAATTAATCATGGAATTAAAGAGGTTAGATTACTGATTTGTGCTTAGGTAAATTGAATTTGAAGATCAAATTAACATAGATCCTAACATGAATTATGCGATTGTGAATTTATTTGTCAATTGTTAATTGAATTCTAGATGATTGTCTAGTATGAATTCTGGATTTGATGTAGTGATTTTGGTTGAATCCAAATTAACCATTCAATTGTACTTCAAATGTTTGTTGAAAGATCTATGATAGAATCATCCCAATTTTGGATATGATTCTGAATTGATTGCTCCTTTAATTGAATTTCTTTCACTTTAATTTTGTTATTTTCATATTTTGAAGTCTCAAATCATTTCCCCAATCTCGGATTGATTTGATTAAATTGTATTTATAATCCTTGAGAGGCGATCCAATGTTGTTTCCTATGCTACAAGCCATAAGCATAACTTGGTTACAATTTTGATTGAGTTCGGCACTCGTCAATCTTCATACGGGGACATTTTATGCAAGAAAAGGAAGAGGAAGAGGCCTTGGCTAAAAAGGTGTTAATAGGTGAGAAGGGATATGGTGATGGTGAACCGTGGGTTGCAGAGATGGTGGAGGTATAGAGGACAATGGTGGAGATAGAGATCAATAATGGTGGAAAGCTGGTGGAGTGGGTGTGGACAGAAATGGTGGAAGGGAGACTTTGAGTTCAGCACGTACAAAGAGAAAAGAGAGGGATGGAACAAAGATGGAAAAGAGAAATAAAGAATGAAAATGCATTGTGAGTTATATAGAGGCCCTTGAGTTTATTTGAATAGCATGGGCTTTATTCGAATAAACTTGCGTGGAAAACCAAACAACATGGCCTTCTGCCAGAAGTTATTCGAATAACTCCAAGGTTATTCGAGTAACTAGGCCTGTAACCTTGGCTTTCTACTAAGGTTTATTCAAATAAGAAGCCCCTTATTCGAATAAGATAGACACAAAGAAATAGATTATGTAGTTTCTGACCTCAGGTTATTCGAATAAATTCACTTTTATTCGAATAACACAGACATAAAACACAATTTGTAGTTGCTGGTTTTAGGTTATTTGAATAAATTAAGTTTTATTCGAATAACACAGATACACAACACAAATCTTTGAACTGTTGACTTTGTTTATTCGAATAGCTATAGGTTTATTAAAATAAACTTATCAGAAATACATCAGTAAATACGTTTAGAGATAAAATTTAAGAGAAGGAAACTTACCCAATGATGATGTACCTGCAAAATCAAATTTTTGAATATCTCTAATGCTCAAATCAGTAATAATTCAAGAATAATAAATCAATAATAAAGCAATAAATACAAGTATTCATTCATATGTATGTTTGATCAATTTTGCCCAATTCCCCTTGAATATAAAAGAATGCTTCTTTTGCTAAGGGTTTAGTGAAAATATCTACAAGTTGTTTAGATGGTTCAATAAACTCAAGTATGCGGTCTCCCTTTTGTACACGGTCTCTAATGAAGTGATGCCTTATTTCTATGTGCTTTGTTCTAGAGTGCAAAATGAGATTTTTAGACAAATTTATTGTACTAGTGTTGTCACATCTTATAAGGATGTGATCAAGCTGAAGACCATAATCTAGAAGTTGTTGATTCATCCAAAGTATTTGAGCGCAACAACTCCCGGCTGCAATATATTCAGCCTAAGCAGTAGACAATGCCACACGATTTTGCTTTTTGCTATGCCAAGAAACTAAAGAACTTCTAAGCAAGTGGCATGTCCCACTAGTACTCTTCCTATCCATTTTGCATCCCATAAAATCAGAATCGGAATAGCCAATTAGGCTGCATGAGGCACCCTTAGGGTACCACAAATAGGTTTGTGAAGTGCCTACTAGGTATTTCATGATTCTTTTTATAGCACAAAGATGTGATTCTTTAAGATCAACTTGATATTTAACACACATGCATATACTAAACATTATATCTACCCTACTAGCAGTAAGATAAAGGAGAGATGAAGTGAATTATAAGTTACATACCCAAGTGCAGATCGTTTCAAGTAATAAATTCTCAGGAGTCCGAGGTTGATCCATAGGGAATTGAAGAAGATAAATTCTTTGAAGTAAGGAAAAGATTTGTCACAACAATAAAGGTAGTAAAAGTTGTTCACAAATGAAAAAAAGATTTATTTGGGCTAGAAGATCTACTTTTAGTAATAAATTAAAGACAAAATTATTTATTTTTATAACTCAATTGAAATCCACACATAACGGAGGTTCCAATTGGAAAATACAAATTCAAAGTTCAATTAAAATTATATATGTAATTACATTATAGTTCCTTATATTATTCACTAACACCAACACTTATAAATGGGCTTAAGTATTCTTTGTGCCAACCTCTTATCTACAATGAATCAAGATCTCCACTTTACAATGAGGGTTTTTAAATTAATTGAAAACAAAATACAATACATATAATGACTACTTTTATAATACATCATTCAAGCACATGAAAGAAATTAATCTAACCTTAATTTATTATCAAAATCTTCACTCTTTCACCCAATCAAAATGAAAATTAGTTACTCATGAACAAGAAGAAAGAAAGAGAGAAGAAGAAGGACATGAACATAACTTCTATTTAGAACAAAAGAAAACTACCACAAGAGAAACAAATAACACAATAGCATGATCTTGATTTCTAAGCCAAGATACCTAAAATGAGCAGCCAAAGCTTCCTTTTATAGAGCTTGAGGGAAACAAAAAGACAATGAAGTTGTTTGATAATTGTGAATGAGTGGAAAATTATTGAGATGCTTATCTCCCAATGATTCAGTGCTGAACTTATGGCTGTCGCCAGAATATGGAAAAGTAGTCTTCATGAAAGTTGTAGGCTTTTGTCTTAGCTTTCCAATGCCACTAGGTTTAGCCCAATATCATTCCTACAGCTTGAGATATGACTAAATATATGCACACTATTTAGGCCCAGCTACAACTCCTTTATTTTGACTTCTACGCCCAATATGACCTACTATACTTCCGATCTAACTCTTATATTTTTCATGAAAGTTATAGATTTAGGTTTTATCTTTTAAATTCCACTAGTTTGGTATCAATTGAACTCCTATAGCTCAAAAAATGGGCTGATGAGTGCACAGAGGTCAAGCTGTTAGGATTAGCACTTTGGATCTTGCTTCAACTCTAATTTAAATTATCCAAATGTGTGATTTGGCTCTTGAGATCTTCATGAAAGTTGTAGAGAATTGCCTTAGATTTCCTACAAGACTAGAATCACATCAACTAGATATCTGTAACTCAAATTATAGTCAATTTACTGAATGCTGCCAAATAGACAAATTAAAGCCAATTCAAGCAATAATTCCTTCAATGATTCAATTAAGCTCAATATCATAAAATGTAATAAAATCAATTTAATTAAGCCTAACTGAACCTTAAGAAACCCAGTGAAAGGATTATAAAATGAATAAAATATATTACTATCAAATTCCCCCATACTTAGCTTTTGCACTCCCGGGTAAAACACATAAGACCAAAGTTAGGGAATAACACAAACTCAAAAGCTAAAAATTCTAAAAGAATAAATTTGCAATCATATTCAAGAATGCAAAAGTTTTTAAGAAAGAAGAGTAACCAAAGATTCAAGGGATCAAAACATTTATGAGGTAACGTTTCTTCGCATCTCAAACCAATAAGTAAGAAAACTTCAATTGAAAAGCTTAAATCAAGAAAATACATGCACATGCATACAAAAGACATGCACACACAAATCAATCCCTCAAGTGTTTAAAAGGTAGGTATTTCACTTAATTCAACCCATGAAAAATTGCACTACCATAAGCTTGCTTATCTTTTACTTCTCCACTACTCAAAACACATGCACACATAAATCAAAAGGACTTTATTCAAGGTTGTAATGACGTCAAGTAAAGGAAGGGGGTAACATGTATATGACAAGTTAAATACCAAAGAGAATAAAAGAGCCTTAGGGTTGAGTTAAAATAACAAACATGAAAAGGTCATCCCAACAAAATGTAAATTCCATTTACATATTCTTTTCGTTGACCTTTCTTTACACCTTTTTTTTTATTTTTTTGAAGATGGCTACTCTTTACTTTTTCATCATCTATTTTGTACATACACCCCCACACTTGTTCAATAACTCATCCAATGTCAATGCTCTCTTATTTTTTAAGGTTAGGTAAGAACATGTTTTTTTTTAAAGGCATGTAATAAGTTAAAAACAAGGAAAGGTCGAATAAGCTCAAAGAGGTTAAGCAAGGGAAAATATACAAGGTTGGCTATTTGTTAAAGTAGCTATTTCAAGAAAAACGCCTCAATCATGTTTATGTATGCATGTGAAAATGTAACCTCAAATAGAGTCAAAGCAAGTTCTAGAGTAATAATTCCATGAGTGAAAATCACACAAGAAAGAAAAGAATAGTGCAAATGTTCAATCCATTCATCAATAGACTCAAAATATCACAAGGCATATTTCTATCATTCTCAATCCACCAATTTAACATCCATAACCAAGCATGTGATTTTTAAGAAAGAAGATAATTTATTCAATCATGCTATGTTCCCTAAATTTGAATTGCTACTTCTACACAAAATAGTTATCTACTTAATTACTCCTTACTCTGTCACTAATTTAGATGCATCTCAAGAGTAAATTTACCACAATGGCATAATTTACTCCTTACTTTACCATCCTTAATTAGTTTTGCTGTTAGTAAGTTACTGAAAAACATATCAATAAATATACTTCCCTATTATTATTTTTTTAGTTTTTTTTTCACTTCAACTATCCTTCCCCACAACCAGATCACAATATTGTCCTCAATATCAAAACATAGATAGGTAAAGGATAAAAGATATTACCTATTGTGGCAATTACTGAACAGAAAAACTTTACACAATTTTAAACAGAAACAAAGTACAATGAATAAAACCAAAGGTAAAGGAAAGTTATAGATGAAGTGTCAGATCAAACCTGTGTTCCTTGCGGCCTCCCTTACTGCTTCCTTCTGACCAATCTATCTGAGTTATTACTAGATTAGGTTTATAAATAAAAGTTTGTAATTTATCAATTAATTCATCAACAGTAAAAATAGAGATAAGGAGTCGTCTTGCCGAAGGTGTGATAAATTTCTGTTCCACAGCATGGTCAAGAAAAGATAAAAAATTATCAAAGAAATTATTAACATTCAACAAAACTATGGGTTTATGGTGGATGTTCAGTTGAGCCTAAGAGATAATTTGAAAAACTTCTTTCAAAGTACCAAACCATTCCCATAACTTGACCCACAAAATGCACAAATATTGGTAAGTCTACGAATAGAAGCTCCCTTTATTTCTACACTCACACTCCCTTTAAATGATTATGAGTTGGAGGAAAGTGAAGAAAATAGAGTGTTTAAATAGGGAAAAGAATGAAAAAAGGTAATGATAACACCTAAATGGGTAGGTTGGCTGTTAGAAAAGTTTAAAATTAAGAAACACAGGTTTGTTTGTTTTTTGTTTTAAATTTTATTATTATTATTATCTTTTATTTTTTTTATTTCTTCGAAAGAAAACGAGAGCTGGAACTAGTCCAAAACTGGAGGCTAGGCTCTCACACCCGTTTATTTGAAGAAAAGAAAAGAAAGAAACCATCGAGGGTTTCCATCTTGGGTTTAGAACCTAGAGCACTCACACTTGGGTTTGTAACATCAACAAAGATGCCAAAATCTAAAACCCACAATGTTCAAGATCCAGAACACCCTATCCCAGGGTGTTGAGAGCCCCTTCTAATAAAAGAGAGGATCAAGCTCAAATGCCTATTACGCTTTGGCAGCTATGGGTTACTTCTCACTAATAACCAGAGTGGGATGCTTCTGCCTGTCCATCAACTCCACAGTGCCTAGATAGTGAACATTGGGTTGTGGAGTGTGGCTCTCTATAGAGCATGATACACAAACCTTATTTAAGGACCGGCGTGCAAAGGTCCACCCGAGTCAATGACAGGTTTGCCACTGGCAGGGGTTCCACACTCAATTAAGAGCATAGTACTCTTTTGAGCGCCTTTTTTTTAGGAGATAAACAAGATAATATATACATGTTGTTGTGATTGTGGCTCACATCTTCCTCTAGTTTTACATTTAGTAATGACTTAAATGCCTTCCATGAGTCGAGGATAAACTTCCCATCCAAATTTCTTATAGATTAGCAAACAAGGTCTTTTTGAGTTAAATTCCCAAGACTGTAATGCTTTTGCTCGTCCCTAAAGAGATTCCACAAATTAAGAAGTTCACGATGCACAACTCCACAAGAATGCGTCTCAAGAGTCAATAAGATATCATCTAATGACTCCTTACTCAGTCCATTCTTAATAAAGTATATTTTATCTTCTCGATTTGCGGAAACTATCCCCAAAGAACGATATCACATGTTACAATTCTATCGCACACATTTGTGACAAATTTGTATTCTTTTCGCTCTTCTCCTTTTATAATACGAACTTTTATCAAGACCTGGTATGTATAAGATAAATGAATTTAAAGATTCACTTGCTAAATGAACTTTTGCTTCGATTATCCAGCGTATATCTTCTGGGATGCCTTTGTGCATTAATAGTCTTAATCTTTCACACCTAGCTTTGTAGATTTTTGTTAGAGAATTTTGAGGAAGAAAAGGAAAATGCTTTATTAAATTCAAAAGAATGACATCCATTTTAAAGGAAAATGAATCAGTGATTATGGAAAACTAAAAAACAAATCGATTTGAGAGTCACGGAGTACCACTATCCACTACTTAACTAGGGTCACAAAGAACTGCAAAAAGAAAGCAACAAAATTAAAATAAATTATTCTCATAACATGGATTAGAAAGGGAGATGAATTCTACCTCAACAATTTGGTTTTCCAGAAGTTGTTTAAGTCTTTGTCCATTGACCTTAAACACATTATCATTCCTAGGGTTCTTAATGTCTATGGCCTCATGAGGATACACATGTTTGACAAAAAAAGGGTCAATCCACCTAGATCTCAATTTTCCAAGAAATAGATGAAGACGAGAATTATAAAGCAGAATTTTTTGACTAATTTCAAAAGATTTTCTCAAAATTGATTTATCATAAGAAGTTTTTGTTCTAACTTTATAATTTTTTGAGTTTTCATATGCATCATTTCTCAATTCCTTAAGTTTATTTAATTATAATTTGCGTAACTTGCAAGCATCATCAAGATTTAAGTTGAAAGCTTTAATGGTCTAAAATGCTTTATGCTCTAATTTTACTGGCAAGTGACAAGGTTTTCCATAGACTAACCGATAGGGTGACATGCCTAAAGATGTTTTGAAAGTAATGCGGTAAACCCAAAGTGCATCGTTTAGTCTTAAAGGCCAATCTTTACAATTTAGGTTAACCATTTTTTTCAAAATTTATTTAATATCCCTATTTGTTAATTCTACTTGTCCACTTGTCTGAGGATGATAAAGGGTGGCAATTTTGTGGGTAATGTCGTATTTCTTCATTAAAGATTCAAATAGTTTATTGTAAAAATGTATTTCCCCATCACTGATGATAACTCAAGGGATTCAAAATCGACTCAAATCATTTTCTTTTGAAAATTTAAGAACAGTTTTATGATCATTGTGTCGACATGGAATCGCCTTAATCCATTTTGAGACATAATCAACTGCAACCAAAATATACATAAATCCAAATGATGATGGAAATAGACCCATGAAATTAATTCTCCAACAATAAAAAATGTCAATGACAATGATATGGTTTAGAGGCATCATGTCTCATTTAGAAATAGAATCTAATTTCTGACAATTTTCACAACTTTTTCAAAAAGTATAGTTGTCCTTAAATAAAGTGGGCCAATAAAATCTACACTGCAAGATTTTTGTAGTAGTTTTCTTTGAAGTAAAATGACCTCCACATGCTTCTGAGTGATAAAATTTAATGACACTACCTACCTCATTATCGGGTACACACCACCGAAAGATTTGATCAGGACAATATTTGAACAAATATTGGTTATCCTAATAAAAAATTTTCACCTCAATCAAAAACTTCTTTCTGTCTTGGTGTGTCCAATGAGGTGGCATCTTTCCTGTTACAAGAAAATTGACTATGTTAGCAAACCAAGGCATGGAATTGATAGAAAATAAAAATTCATCGGGAAAAGAATCATTGATAGGTGTGTTATCAAAAGGTGAGCCTGTTGTAAGTCTAGACAAATGATCTGCAACAATATTTTCAGTTCCTTTCTTATCTTTTATTATGATGTTGAATTCTTGAAGCAACAAGATCCACCGTATCAACCTAGGTTTGGTATCCTGCTTAGACATTAAATATCTAACAGCAGCGTGATCGGTGAAAACAACAGTAGAAGAACTAATTTTAAATAAGCTCAGAATTTGTCTAATGCAAAAATTATAGCAAGTAGTTCTTTTTCAGTAGTGGTGTAATTCATTTGTGCACTACTCAAAGTTTGACTTGTGTAATAAATTACATGAGGCTTACGTTCCTTTCTCTGGCCTAAAACAGCGCCAACAACAAAATCATTAGCATCACACATTAACTCAAAAGGCAAAGACTAGTCGGGGGATTGCATGATAGGAGCAGATGTCAGAAAACTGATTTATTTTTCACAAGATTTCTGACAATCTTGAGTCTAATCAAATGATGCATCTTTTGTTAGAAGATTACATAATGGTCTAGATATGGCACTAAAGTCCTTAATGAATCTTCTGTAAAATCCTGCATGTCCTAAAAAAGAATGAACTTCTCTGACTATTTTTGGGGAAGGCAAATAAGCAATTAATTTAACTTTAGCCTTATCAACTTCAATTCCTTTAGAAGATATCACATGACCTAACACTATTCTTGAGGTAACTTTGTAATGACATTTTTCCCAGTTTAACAAAAATCCTTTTTCTTCGCATCTTTTAAGAACTTTTTCCAAATTATTAAAACAATTTTTAAAAGAATTTCAAAAAACTATCAAGTCATCCATGAAAACCTCTAAATAATACTAAATCATGTCACTAAAAATACTTAGCATGCATCTTTGGAAAGTTACCAGAGCATTACAAAGGCCAAAAGACATTCTTCTATATGCAAAAAGTGTCAAAGGGGCATGTAAAAGTGGTCTTTTCTTGATCCTCTAATGTGATTGGTATTTGATTATACCCTGAATAACCATCAAGAAAACAATAGTAGGGATGTCCTATACTCTTTCCATAATTTGATCAAGAAATGGCATGGGAAAATGATCTTTCCTAGTAGCTACATTCAATTTTCTAAAATCAATACACATATGCCAACTGGATGAGACTCGCATAGGTATTAATTCACCTTTTTGATTTTCAACCACTGTTATTCCAGATTTCTTAGGCATAACTTGTGTAGGGCTTACTCACTGGATATCAGAGATAGGATAGGTAATTCCAACATCAAGTAATTTGAGAATTTCAGCTCTAACTACCTTTTTCATGTATAGATTTAATCTTCTTTGAGGTTGTTCAGATGTTTTAGCATTGTTCTCTAAATGTATTCTATGTGTACAAAATAATGGATTAATACCTTTTATGTCCTTTAATGTCTATCCAATTGCACTTTTATGCCTTTTAAGTATTTCTATCAACATATCTTTTTGTTCTTTGGTAAGATATGAGAGAATTACTACAGGAAAACTTTGTTCTTCTCCTAAAAATATGTACTTCAACACAGCAGGTAATGAATTTAGTTCTAGTGTGGGTACTTCTTTATGGGTATTATCATTCATGGGTTTTAGCTCTTCGAATCTCGGCTTTCATCCTTTGTATTTCATTACCTGTGCACAATCAAGCAAAAATCATACATCAAAAATATCAGCATCTA
Organism: Ormosia semicastrata; assembly: GCA_029884595.1. Taxonomy (NCBI): domain Eukaryota; kingdom Viridiplantae; phylum Streptophyta; class Magnoliopsida; order Fabales; family Fabaceae; genus Ormosia; species Ormosia semicastrata. The sequence goes on from JAQQTO010000062.1 coordinate 1,017,755, forward strand.
ATTGTGTACTTGAATCAAATGAATTAATTAAACAAATTTCTAATGGGTCAGAAGAACTCCTGGTTTGACGATGATCATCTATAATGGCTTCAATCCCTTCAGCTTCCTCCTTTTCATCATAGACTTCTTGTGATTGCTTGCACATGTTGAAAACATTAAGTTCCAGTATCATATTTCCAAATGTGAGCTTCACCACTCTATTTCTGTAATTTATCAGAGTATTAGATGTTGCTAAAAATGGGTGACCTAAAATAACAGGAATTGACTTGCAACTATTAACCATAGGTTCTGTTTCCAAGATAATAAAATCCACAAAATATACGAATTTATCAACTTGAACCAACACATCTTCCACTGTTCCTTTTGGAATTTTAACTGATCTATCGGCAAGTAGAAGAGTTACAGAAGTCGATTTTAACTCACTAAGGTTGAGTTGCTGATAAACTGAATATGGAAGCAAATTAACACTAGCACCAAGATCAAGTAAAGCTCGTTTAATTTTATATTCTTCAATAATGCATGAAATTGTAGGACAACCAGGATCTTTATATTTAAATGCATTATTGTTCTGAAGAATAAAGCTTACCTGTTCAGCCAAAAAAAGTTTTTTTTTTCACATTTAGTTTCCTTTTAACAGTGCATAAATCCTTCAAAATTTTGGCATAAGAGGGAATTTGTTTGATAGCATCTAACAGAGGAATATTAACCTTCACTTCTTTAAAAATTTCAAAATTTTTAGTGGTATAGTTAAATTTACTTTAGTTGTTTAATGCTTGAGGATATGGAGGTGAAGGCGAGAGTTTAGTCTCCTTTTGGCCAGGTGGCTTATCAACTCATTCCTTATCTTGGGGAATTGATTCATCATCTTTCTCATGAGGTTCAGGAATTTATTTTTTAACAACTTTTCCACTCCTAATAGTAATCACTAACTTGACTTGATTTATTTGTTAGTTTTCTAAACTACCCTCATTTAGGCTGTACTAACCCTTGGGATTCGATTGAGATTGAGAATGAAATTTTCCTTTCTCGTGAATGGTGAGTGTAGAAGAAAGTTTAGCAAAAGTGTCTTTTATGTCAATTATGGCTTGAATGTTTTGGTTATTAATAGCCTCTTACTTTTCCATGAATGCATGCAATGTTCCTTCACGATTTTATGGTAGGACATAAAGTGCATATCCTTTAGAATTTTGTGAACCCAGTTGCGCCTAAGGAGGCGGTGGTTGCATAAATTATGTCTAATTATTAGTCCTCCAACTGAAGTTTGGGTATTTCTCCATCTCGGATTGTATGAATGTAAAAAAGAAGAGGTGAATGACTTTTTAAAATTATTCATTGCATTTACTTGCTCATGCATAACTTCTTTAAAAATAGGAATTTTTGAACATTCATTTGTTGAGTGTCCTAATTCATCATAAATGTCACAAATTTCTTTATTTTGCACAGATTTGATTTCTTTCACTTTTCTTGATTCCATGACTTCAATTTTTCTAGCCAAATTGGAAAACCTAGTATTTAGATTTTCTTCTTGACTAAGGTGATATTTTCTTTTACTAGCATTTGTAAGGTTATATCTAATTGAATTTTCAGAAGGATTAGTACCATGCCAAGATTGAAAATTTTTAGACAAATGGTCTAAATATTCTAAAGCTTCTTTAGGTTCTTTATCAAGAAACTCGTTATTGCACATTGTTTCCACAAATTATTTAGTTTCAGGTGTTAACCATTCATAAAAGAAGCTTATAGTGCGTCATTTTTCAAAACCATGATGTGGGTAATAATTTAACAAATCTTTAATACGTTCCCAACTTTGAAAATATACTTCATTTGAATTTTGGGAAAAATTTTGAATTTGTCTTTTCAAAGCATTAGTTTTATGTGTTAGAAAAAATTTCTTTAAAAACTCACTTTGCATTTCTAGCAATGTGCTAATTGATCTTGGTTTCAAAGCATTAAGCTAAGTTTTTGCTTTATCTTTCAAAGAAAAAAGAAACAATTTAAGCTTAACAATCTCTTCAGTATAAGTTTGGTCATTAAAAATGATACATACTTCTTCAAATTCTTTTAGATGTAAATATGGGCTTTCAGATTCTAAACCATGGAAATTAGGAAGTATTGAAATCATACTCGGCTTAAATCTAGCATTGAGTGGAAAGATAAAACATGATGGACTAGAATTTTGAGATGGTTGCAAATATTCATGCATGGTTTGCAACAGTTGATTTTCAGGTTTATCATGTACACTTTCATTTTTAGCCATTGTGTTTAATGTGCGTGATTGTGATTCAAGCAAATCAATATATAAAGTACTAGGATTAATTTTAACTAAACGACTAGAATTTGAATCACGATACCAATTGAGCATAAATAAGTGACTTAAAATAGAAAAATATACAAGTAGGCAGTATAAACCTGCCGTTAAATATCATAGTTAGTAAATTAGTAAGTTAATAAATTAATAAGTTAGAAAGTTAATAATTAAGTTAATAAGTAAGAAAATTTAAAGAATATATATACACTAGATGGTGAAGTTTACTTAAAGAAGGAAGACCTCAATAAATTTGTTCTTCAAATCAATTCCCAGCAACGGCGCCCAAAACTTGATGCGAATTATAAGTTGTAAACTCAAGTGCAGGTTGTTTCAACTAATAAATTCTTGAGATTCCGAGGTTGATCCACAGGGAATTGATGAAGAAAAATTCTTTGAAGTAAGGAAAAAATTTGTCAAAACAATAAAGGTGATAAAAGTTGTTCACAAATGAAAAAAAATTTGCTTGGGCTAAAAGATCCACTCTTGGTAATAAATTAAAGACAAGATTATTTCTTTGTATAACTCAATTGAAATCCATAAATAACGAAGGTTCCAATCGAAAAATATAACATTCAAACTTCAATTAAGATTATATATATAATTATATTATGATTCCTTAAATTATTTACTAACACCAACACTTGTAAATGAGCTCAAGTGTTCATTGTGTCAACCTCTTGTCTACAATGAATCAAGATCTTCACTTTATAAGGAGGGTTTCTAAATTGATTGGAAACAAAATACAATACATATAATGACTACTTTTATAATACATCATTCAAGTACAAGAAAAAAATTAATCTAACTTTAATTTATTATCAAAAGCTTTACTTTTTCACTCAAGCAAAATGAAAATTAGTTACTCATGAACAAGAAGAAAGAAAGAGAGAAGAAGAAGGAGATGAACATAACTTCTATTTAGAATAAAAGAAAACTACCACAAGAGAAACAAATAACACAATAGCATGATCTTGATATCTAAGCTAAGATACCTAAAATAAGTAGCCAATGCTCCCTTTTATAGAGCTTAAGGGAAACAAAATGATAATGGAATTGTTTGATAATTTTGAATAAGTGAAAATTATTGAGATGCTTGTCTCCCAAATGATTCGGTACTGAACTCATAACTACTGTAAGAAAATGGAAAAGTTATCTTCATAAAAGTTGTAGGTTTTTGTCTTAACTTTCTAATGCCTCTAGTTTCAGCCCAATATCATTCCTATAGCTCGAGATATGACCCAATCTTTACACATTATTTAGGCCTAACTATAGCTCTTCTATTCTAATTTCTAGGCCCAATATGACCTACTATAATTCTAATCTGACTCTTATTTTCTTCATGAAATTATATATTTGGGTCTTATCTTTCCAATGCCACTGGTTTAGTGTCAATTGAACTTCTATAGCTCAAGAAATGGGATGATGAGTGCACAAAGGTCAAGCTATCAAGATCAGCACTCTGGATCTTGCTTCAACTCCAATTTAAATTATCCAAATGTGTGATTTGGCTCTTGAGGTCTTCATGAAAGTTGTAGAGAATTATCTTAGATTTCCTATAAGATCAGAATCACATCAATTAGATATTTACAACTCAAATTATAACCAGTTTACTGAATGCTGCCAAATAAAAAAATTAAAGTCAATTCAAACAATAATTCCTTCAATGATCCAATTAAGCTCAATATCATAAAATGTAACAAAATCAGCTTAATTAAGCCTAATTGAACCTTAAGAAGCCCAGTGAAAGGATTATAAAATGAACAACATACATTGCTATTAAGAGATCCAATCATACCTCTGTATTTCATAATTTCTACAGATTTACCTCCTTCATCTTTATCCAAATAGCAAGAAGTGCCCATTGGTGTAGCCATGTGCTTAGCATTATCCATTCTGAACTTTTTAAGTAGTTCCTTGCAGTATTTGGCTTAGCTTATGAAAGTTCATTCTTTTGTTTGCTTTATTTGAAGCCCAAGGAAGAAGTTAAGTTCTCCCATCATCGACATTTCAAACTCTTTTTGCATTGTTTTAACAAATTCCTTATAAAGGGATTCATTAGTAGCACCAATAATAATATTATCCATATAAACTTGTACAAGGAGAATATCATGATTTTTATTTTTAATGAAAAAGGTAGTATCAACTTTTCCTCTTGTAAAACTATTTTCTAAAAGAAACTTACTCAACCTTTCATACCAAGCTGTAGGAGCTTGTTTTAAGCTATAGAAAGCATTTTTTAGTTTAAAAACATGATTGGGTAGTTCATAATTTTCAAAATTCGGATGTTGTTTAACATATATCTCCTCTTGAATAAAACCATTTAAAAGGCACTTTTAACATCCATTTGAAATAATTTAAAATTCATGATGCAAGCAAATGCAAGTAACATTCTAATAGCTTCTAATCTAGCTACAGGCACATAAGTTTCTTCATACTCTATTCCTTCTTCTTGATTATAGCCTTTTTGCAACCAACCTAACTTTATTTCTAGTTATTAGACCTGTTTCATCAAGCTTGTTCCTAAAGACTTGTTTGGTACCTATGATTGGATGATCATTAGGCCTTGGAACTAATTCCAAAACTTGATTTCTTTCAAATTGGTTCAGCTCTTCTTGCATGGCCAAGATCTAATGTTCATCATTAAAAGACTTCATTTATGTCTTTAGGCTCAATTTATGAAACAAAGGCCATATGGTTACATGTATTTCTAATTGAGTTTCGAGTACTTACACCTTTAGATACATTACTTATTATTTGATCAAGAGGATGATGTCTTGAAGTCCGCCATTCTTTGGGAAGGTCCATGACTTGTGAATCCTCTTGTCTTTGGGTGTCTTCTTGACTTTCCTCTTGCTTTTTGACTTTTTTTTCCTTGTTGTCCAAATGTGTTTCTACCATGATTTTTACAACATCATCAACAAAGTCCTTTTTCAGTCCATTTGGATTTGTTTCGTCAAAAGCAATATGAATAGACTCTTCAATAGTCATAATTCTTTTATTATAAATTCTAAAAGCCTTGCTATGATTAGAATAGTCAAGAATCTTCATGAAACTTAACATCAAACTTCCCCAAGTTATCTTTTTCATTATTTTAAACAAAACATTTACATCCAAAAATATGAAAATGTGAAACATTTGGCTTCCTTTCTTTGTATAACTCATATAGGATTTTCTTTAAAATTGGCCTTATCAGGGCCCTATTCATTACATAACAAGCGATATTTACCATATTCGCCTAGAAATACTTAGAAAGTGTGGCCTCATTAAGCATAGTTCTTGCCATTTCTTCTAAAGATCGATTTTTCCTTTCTACAACTCCATTTTGTTATGAATTTCTAGGGGCAAAAAAATTATACTCAATGCTATGTTCATCACAAAAAATTCAAAATCATGATTTTCAAACTCACCACCATGGTCACTTCTTATGGAAGTAATAGAAACACCTTTTTCATTTTGGATAACTTTGACAAATTTCTTAAAAGCTAGAAATGTATCATTTTTGTGAGAAAGGAATAAAGTCCATGTGAACCTAGAAAAATCATCTACAATCACTTATGCATAGTAATTACCACCAAAACTCATAGTTCTAGATGGTCCAAAAAGATCCATATGCAAAAGTAGTAAAGGTCTAGAAGTTGAAACCATATTTTTTGCTTTAAAAGAAACTTTTACTTGTTTTCCCTTTTGACATGCATCACATAATTTATTTTTTATAAAATTGAGCTTGGGTAGTCCAATTACTAGCTCTTTAGAGACTAACCTTTTTAAGTGATCTATGTGAATATGTGTAATTCTCCTATGCCATAACCATGAATCATCTTCCTTACTTAAAAAGCATTTCACATCATTTGAAGATATGTCATCAAGGCTGATCATATAAATTTTGTTAACTCTATGACTAATGAGCTTAACATGCTTATCATTTTTACATTTAACTATGCAACAATTTGAGTCAAATATTACTCTATTTCCATTATCACATAATTGGCTAATACTGAGTAAGTTAAGTTTAAGTCCCTTAACAAGTAATACATTATCAATAGAAGAGTTTGAATTTTTACCGACTTAGCAAATTCCAAGAATCTTTCCTTTGTTATTATCTCTATAAGTTACATGTCCGTGAGTCTTAGGAACAAGGAATGAAAACATGGAGTCATCCCCGGTCATGTGTTTGGAGCATCCACTATCTAGGTACCAATTTGAGCTTTTGGCATTTAAGCACAATTACAACACATATTTAAATTTTAACTTTTGATACCCAAATTTTCTTAGGTCCTTATGTGTTAGTTTTGGGTATACTACCCTTGGGGACCCAAACTATTTCAATCCTAATTTTTATGTTAATATTTTTTCTTACATTACATATTGAGGCACTGTGTCCCTTCTTTCCACAATGAAAACATTTAATAAAGGGACTAATAGAAGTACTTGAATAGACAAAGAAATTTTTATAAAATTTTTGCTGATTTTTGGGGTTATATCCTATCCCCGATTTTTGAAAAGCTACTTTTTTGTTTTCCCAACAAAATATTTAAATTATCTCTTCTGAAAGTGAATTTAGAAAAGGTGTTCTTTAAGTCTTCAATTTCTTTCTCAAAAGCTTGACACGATGAACAAGTTGAAGATGTAGAAGCATGTTCTTTTTCAAAAGCTTGACACGATGAACAAGTTGAAGATAAGCATGTGAAGAAGAAGTTATATAAGCATCAATTAATCCTAATGTCTTATTTTTAATTCTTCAATTTCTTTGTTTAAAATAAGAATTTGATTTTCTAAAAAAGAAATTGTTTTCTTAGATGAAGAGATTAATTTTGTGAGCCTTGGTGATTCCTCTTGCAATTCCTCAAAGGCATATTATAATTCATCATAAGAAGGTGATAATTCAAGGTTAGAGGTTACCTTATTGTCACTTTCTTTTTCTTCTTCTCCTTTGGCCATAAGACATAGATGGGCTTCCTTACTATCTGAGCTATCAGTAAAGTCCATATCATTGTCATCGCATGCTATGTAAGCTTTTCTTCCTTTTCTTTCCTTGGAGGGTTTCTTGTCAAACTTTTCCATATTCTTTTGGTAAATTAGACACTCCATCTTTATGTGTCCCGGTTTGCCACACTCATAACAAGTTGGAGTTGAAGTTATTCATTCCCCTTTGTGATGACTTTTCTTTGGAGGGAAAGGCAGTCTTCTTTGAGTTCCCTTTTTCCTGAGAAAATTTCCAAATTTTCTTACCAGAAGCCTGAGGTTTTCTTTGTTTAGCTCGAGGTTCTCTATGTCTTCTCCATCCTCTTCATCATCATCATCAATTGCTGAGGAGGTGCCTTTGAGTGCTATCCCCTTTTTATTCTTATAATGCTCTTCATTTTGGCTTAGTCTGTTTAGCTCCAATTCGTACTCTTGAAGTTTTCCAAAGAGGGTAGCTAGTGTCATTGTTGACAAATCTCTTGATTCTGGTATAGCTGTCACCCTGGGTTGATAAATCCTGCTCAGACATCTCAAAAAATTGTTAATAAGATATTCGTTAGAAAAATTCTTTCCTAGTGATGTAAGATGATTTACAATATAAGTGAACCTCTTTTGCATTTCTTGAATGGTTACTCCTTGGTTCATTCTAAATAATTCATACTCACGAGTTAGAGAATTGATTCTCGACCTTTTAACTTCACTAGTACCCTCATGGGTAACTTGTAAAGTGTCCCACATTTCTTTGGAAGTTTTGCCATTTGAAATCCTGAAAAATTCATCATACCCCACAGTAGTGGTAATGATGTTTTTGGCTCTTAAACTATGTTGAACTTTTTTCTTATTCTTATCTGACCATTCACTTCTTGGTGTTTCAACCTTTACACCACCAACCTCACGTATGGGAACAAAAGCACCATTTTCAACAACATCCCACACATCTAGATCAATAGCTTCGATAAAAATTTTCATTCTTTCCTTCCAATATGCATAACCATCCTTATGGAAAAAGGGTGGTCAGTTTATGGAAGATCCTTATGAAAAATCATTTGAAGAAGCCATGTTTTCTTGAAGTTGCTAAGCTCTTTATACAAGAGTCTAGTTTTGATACCACTTGTTACCAAGTGGCTCCAATACTCAAGAGTGGGGTGAATTGAGTATTTAAAAAACTTTTCACAAACACTTGTAAAATAAATTTCGTTGAAGCTATTTCTTAAAAGAAATGAATAAAAAGAGGAGATAAAGAGACTTAAGAATAAAAAAAAAACAAGTAATAATAATAAATGAATTGCAAGAATAATAAAAGAAATAAAGATGAGAAGAGCAGGCACAGTATTTATCCTGGTTCGGTCACCGACTACTTGTGGCCTACGTCTAATCCTTAAAAAACTATCCGAGATTTTTCACTATCAATGCAAGCTTGAACAGGTGCTTGCTACCATTACAAACTAGAGCATTTTTCACATGTAAGGAAACTTTATCCTTGTGCTAAAGCCTCAACTTTCAGGGATACCTTACCTCTTACAAAACTTTTGAGAGATACCTCACCCTCTTTACAATAAAGCAGAATATAGTAGAAGAGAAACTCTCAAAAGAGTAAATAGCACAAGTTAAAGCTCTAAGAAGCTCTTTAAGGATATCTCAAAGTTTTGGCGAAAAAAGAGCACAGAAAATATGTGAAAATTATGAAACAAGAATTAAAGCAAGAGAAAATTCTTTCAAATTATTGGATGTTTACAAAGATGACCCAAGGTCTGTATTTATAGAGCTCTTGAGAAAATAGCCATTGTGGGTTTTGAATTCTTGTAATAAATGTGAAAATAGATGTTAGTTTCTAAATCTGGAACTGTGTTTATTCGAATAACATTTGTGTTATTCGAATAACACATTTTAAAAAAACCACGAGCAAACTGATTTTGTAACACATTATTCGAATAACCTAATGGTTATTCAAATAACTCTTTCAAATAGAGTTTTCTGAAAAACATGGTTATTCGAATAAATAAGATGTTATTCAAATAAACCTTTCTGAAAGTTATGTTCACTAACGCCTCTATTCGAATAGCAAGCGAGTTATTCAAATAGCTTTTTTTTGGAAGACATTGTGGAATGTCATTTATTCGAATAGCATGGATGCTTTTCGAATAACATTTTTGAAAACAAAGATGTGTAGCCTATTTTAAACCTGTTATTCAAATAACTCCATTGTTATTCGAATAACCTTTGATCAAGTGAAATAGTTTATTCGAATAAAGGAAGTGTTATTCGAATAAAGCTATTCAAAATCACTTTTAAAATATTTTTGAAACTTCTGAGATTGCTTCCAATTTTTCCAAAAACCTTTTAATTATTTTTCAAAAAAAAAATCATTTTGTATTTTAAAAACACTTTTATCTTTTCTTCCAAAATCAATGAGATATCTAGAAGGCTTTGTACAAAAAGACTCTAAGTCCTAAAGCTATTCTTGAAGTTCTTGGTCTTGGTCTTCCCATCGTCTTTATGTTTGTTATCATCAAAACCAATCTTCAATGTCGCATAGTCAATCACAAATGCATGTCATGCCTGAGATGACGCATGATACAATGGATGTCCTACTGTAGAGATTCTCATGAATAAATTGGGTAATCAATTTTGACATATCAGTGCTTTAATCGAGTTGCTCTTGGTTCCACAACTTTTAAAGACTTTTTCCTATAATAGGATCAAGGTCGAATAGTAATGAAGTTAATTAATTTGCTTAAAGATTTGGCTGGTTATTCTCTTTTTTCTCATCAATACTCTTATTGGGAATTCATTGCGTTTCTCATGACCTTTCGAGATTGTTAAAGCAAAACTAAATGCTTTTGCAACATTATCACATGTTTCACACCTCAATATAAATCTATCATGAGAAATGCGTTTTGAATCAACAATCAATTGCAACAAAAAGGGATTATCATTATAGACAAGAAAAGTATAGGAAAAACAATACAAAAATGATTTGAATTGAAAGGTTTACAAAAAGAAATATTGGGGTGGAGTTTTCCATCTCTCTCAGTGACGCTTTCTAGGATGATCAGTGCTAATTCCCATGTATACAACCTTAAATACCTCTTTGTCTATTTCCATAAATATGATTTGACCCAGTTTTCACACATTGGGAGTGTTTCATGACAAGACTTCATATATTCAAACTGCCCCAATTTTACCCAAATCTCTGTGTATCTAAGCATTTCATGATTTTTCATTATAAATTCAGACTGCCACAGTTTGGCCTTAATAAACTCAAACTGCCCCATTTTATGACTTGAGGCAACTCCACTTCTTCGGATATGTCAGGTACCATTTTTGGCCTAAACTTTTGCCGAAGTTGCTCTTTTCAAGTTTTCAACCTAGCGGGTCGCTCTAACCTTTGCTTAGGTCATCTTTTAAGATTTTCAGCCTAGCAAACCACTTTTTTTAAAAGCAAAATACATTTTGACTGCATCTGAAGTTACAGGAAGTTATAAATTTTCACCATTCATGCTTGTGAGAAACAAATGGTACGCATAAAATATAATAAGAGCAAGTGCACTCTATCGCCAAGTAATATATGACTTGAGTCCCAATTATCGATCACACGAGGAATAAATGGTAATTACTAGATTCGTAAAACTCTTTGTTATTTAGACAATCAAAAGTGTATGAATAGATTCAAGAACAAATAAAGGAAAACAAATAAAGAAAAACAATGAACAATCAAACAAAGAATAGATAATCAATGAGAGAGAGACTAGGGCGCAAGGTTCACTTGAATTTAATTATTCAAATTTTCTTTCATTTACATACAATCATGTATATAATCATATCTAATTAAATTTGTAGAGAGGATATTACTCACCTCAACTACATAACAAGCATAAAGAGGATATTGCTCACCTCAATATGATTCAACAAACACATAAAGAGGATATTACACACTTCAACTATGCTCCACAAACATCTCATGCAAAATAATTACTAATTACTTTCCATAACTAATTTCACAATTGATTTATATATATTTCAAGTTTATTTCACAACACTTCATCAAATATTTATAGAAGTACTTTAACACTCTTAAAAGAGCATACATGAGTGATTCTAACACTTAGGGAAGTTCATTTCCTTAATTCATCACAATACACAATACATGTATATATAATCATGTCCAATTATTCCTCATAATCAACATTTCAAAACAACTTGATTCAACACATTCACTTTTCATTAAATACTCTTATTAGAGTCTCAACACACTTTAAAAAACATATACTAATGATCCCATCTAACCAAGAACTTGAAAACATCAAAAATGACATTTTTGAATATTCTGGCCTCAGACATGGGCCATGTCTGATTCCACGCCCCCCTCCCCGTGTCTTGCTCTGTGATCACTGTTCACGAAATTCAACTGGAAGAGAGGGACACGCCCCTCCCAGTGTCTTCTAACACAAGCTGTGTTTCTTAACCAGAACATTCTGTAGCAAAATCTGCAAGTCAAAGTACAGTTCCATTAGAACTTTCTCCTCCCCCAATCACTCAAACTTCACATCAAAGTGATTTCTAACCTTCCACAAAGTTCAACTACACATAGCAACTCTTATTCCACTTTGATTTCACTCAATCATTAATCATGGATAATCATCCAATACAAAACCTAAAACCCCAAATCTTATCACAAAAGGAATTAAAAGTATACAAGGGCTGAAAATCCATTTCCATGCACCCAATAATTCATAAACAAGCATCCTCAAGTTCTCCAACACAATTCAAGCCAAAAACACCAAAAACAACACAAAACCTCACCACATCAAGCCAAAACTAATGAACAAGAAGAAGAGAATAGGAAAATAAGTTAAGAAAAAAAGGTTTCCCCCTACCTCAAGATCAAAAAGATGAAGGTGAAGCCAAGCTTCCACTTGATCCAAGCTCTCCTTGCTCTTCCTCTTCTTCCTTTTCCACAGTTCCCTTTCTCTATTTTCTCTTTTCTTTCCTCTATTTTTCTGCCATGAAAACTAAGTAGCAAAGTCTCACTTTGCTACTTAAAGGATAACCACTAAAAGATAGCAGAACTCCCGATCCGCTAAGAACACTTAGAATTCACTAAATCCATTTTCCTAGCTTCCAACAAGTTTAAAATAAATCCTAAGATTCATCAAAAATCCTGTTTCAGCATTTCTCTATTTTCCATATCAACTGCTAGTCAAACCGGCATTAAAATACATAACTAGTATGCTTAAAAAAGCCAAACTAACTCCGATTAACCTTAAACTTTAACTGTAGTACAGTTCACACATTTATGACCAAGAAACAAACTTTTTATATTTATTTCCATTAACTGAGTAGTTTCATCCACTTTTGGAGCAAATAACAGCTATATTTTACATATAGTGTTACAGCAAAGTTCCTAAACGTGCTCAGACAGTCACAAAACTTAACAGGCATGATAAACAGGCATTAAGCTACTTCTATAACCATATACAAGTCTATCATGTTCTGTGATCACTGTTCACGAAATTCAACTGGAAGAGAGGGACACGCCCCCTCCCCGTGTCTTCTGACACGAGCCGTGTTTCTCAACCAGAATATTTTGTAGTAAAATCTGCAATCCAAGTACTGTTCCATTAGAACTTTCTCCTCCTTCAATCACTTAAACTTCACGTCCAAGTGATTTCCAACCTTCCACAAGGTTCAACTATACATAGCAACTCTTATTCCACTTTGATTTCACTCAATCATTAATCATGGATAATCATCCAATACAAAACCTAAAACCCCAAATCTTATCACAAAAGGAATTAAAGGTATACAATGGCTGAAAATCCATTTCCATGCACCCAACAATTCATAAACAAGCATCCTCAAGTTCTCCAACATAATTTAAGCCAAAAACACCAAAAACAACTCAAAACCTCACTACATCAAGCCAAAACAAATGAACAAGATGAAGAGAATAAGAAAATAAGTTAAGAAAAAAAGGTTTCCCCCTACCTCAAGATCAAGAAGATGAAGGTGAAGCCAAGCTTCCACTTGATCCAAGCTCTTCTTCCTCTTCCTCTTCCTCTTCTTCCTTTTCCACAGTTCCCTTTCTCTCTTTTCTCTTTTCTTTCCTCTATTTTTCTGCCGTGAAAACTGAGTAGCAAAGTCTCACTTTGCTATTTAAAGGATAACCACTAAAAGATAGCAGAACTCTCGATCTGCTAAGAACACTTAGATTTCACTAAATCCATTTTCCTAGCTTCCAACAAGTTTAAAATAAATCTTAAGATTCATTAAAAATCCTATTTCAGCATTTCTCTATTTTTCATATCAACTACTAGTCAAACCGGCATTAAAATACATAACTAGTATGCTTAAAAAAGCCAAACTAACTCCGATTAACCTTAAACTTTAACTGTAGCACAGCTCACACATTTGTGACCTAGAAACAAACTTTCTATATTTATTTCCATTAATTGAGTAGTTTAATCCACTTTTGGAGCAAATAACAGCTATATTTTACATATAGTGTTATAGCTAAGTTCCTAAATGTGCTCAGATAGTCACAAAACTTAACAGGCATGATAAACAGGCATTAAGCTACCTCCATAACTATATACAAATCTATTATGCTTTCCAGAGTGTTACATTTCTCCCCTCCTGTTTTAGAATTTTGTCCCTAAAATTCTCTCATCATCAACACTTAGTCTCTCACAACTAGGGTTCTAAGATCTCCATTGGATATCACTCTCGAAGGAATTCCACCTCCCCTAGTAGTATCTAACTCATCATTAATAGCTCAAGAAAATCCAGTCTCATACAAGTCTCCAGCTCCCAAGCCAAACCTATGCAGATATTCTTCACTTAGGAAATCAGTTTTCCTCAAAACTCTTGGATTCTCTAATCCATAATCCTTGCCAACACTTGTCTAACAACCCTTTATCCAACCTATAGGCTCTACTCACACTAGAGGTACCACAACAAATGGTGTAGATGCAAACAAATCCTAATGAGTTTAATCATACCGACTGGAACCTCACTAGAAGAACTCCTATTCCCATAGTTCGCCTAGGTGAAGTCATAGTTTCCTGTCCACACAGAACATTACATATTGAGATGCAGTCTCAATATCATGTAACCGTGCAACAGTAGCTACCAACATACAACCTAAAGCAAGTCATGCAATCCTTTTTCAATATCTCAAACAAGAGACAAAGAAATGCACAACATATAGAGAAACTTCTACATGCCTAAGCATAGTCAGTCTATACCCCGACTCAATAGGATGAACTGCTCTAATACCAAAATGTAACATCCCAATATTTATTATCCAGATATATCATCATATAAAATAATAATCAATATTGACCATGCTACTTCTAATATACAACAGCAAACTAAACCCATATTATTCATACACAATGAGTAAATATGGAGAGCCATGATAATAAAAGTTATATATATACATCACAGCCTCAAAATGGCATACTGTTATACATAACTCTAAACAACTAAGCAAATATAAAACATATATATAAGCTTAGTCCAAATAGCATCTATACTATGCTAGTCCTCTTACATCTTCTTCTTCCCTTTCGAAGAACTTGCAACTGGATTTACATGACAATACAATCGGGGTGAGAAAACATATCTCAGTAGAAGTATTACAATACCTATATAGACACATATACACACAGATAATTATTCACAATTATCAAAATTAACACTTCAATCACAGAAGCAAACTACATCTCCATCTCAGAGATACGCAATCGTCCATACAATTGCAATGTCATGGTTTTATGTCATGATAGCAACTGCCCATACAATCGCTATGCTATGCCAAATTATATCTAGTGTTTATACTTATACAATATCCTAAGCATGAAAATGAAGAATGTTATGATACTAAGTCCATAGCAATGTCATGTTATGCATGAGTCTTGAACAAAGTAACAGAAGTCACGATCATAACCTTGGACAAGCACTGGAAGTCGATCCAGCAAACATCATTATCGTAGAGAAAATTCATTCCCCTGGGTAGTGAAGTCCATCAACTACACAGTTATTGATAATTAATAAGGAAATACATCCTTAAAACCACTATAATAGGAAGGGCACAATCCACCTTGCCTAATATAGATCACCCACATCTACGGGCTCACACCTTTCAAAAAGCAATCACCCAAATCTATGGGCTCACACTTTTCAAAAACAATCATCCACATCTACGAAGCTCGCACCTTTTAAAAAATAATCACCCACATCTACATGGCTCACACTTTTCAAAAATAATCACCCACATCTACGGGGCTCACACCTTTCAAGCAAAACATACAATCATGTGTATAATCATATCTAATTAAATTTGTGGAGAGGATATTACTCACATCAACTACTCAACAAACATAAAGAAGATATTACTCACCTCAATATGATTCAATAAACACATAAAGAGGATATTGCACACCTCAACTATGCTCCACAAACATCTCATGCAAAACAATTACTAATTACTTCCCATAATTAGTTTCATAATTGATTTATATGCATTTCAAGTTCATTTCACAACACTTCATCAAATATTTATAGAAGTACTTTAATACTCTTAAAAGAGCATGCATAAGTGATTACAATACTTAGGGAAGCTCATTTCCTCAATTCATCACAATACATAATATATGTATATATAATCATGTCCAATTATTCCTCATGATCAACATTGCAAAACAACTTGATTTAACACATTCACTCTTCAGTAAATACTCCTATTAGAGTCGCAATGCATTTTAGGAAACATATATTAATGATCCTATCTAGCCCAGAACTTGATAACATAAAAAATGACATTTTTGAAGATTCTGGCCTCAGACACAGGCTATGTTTGATTACACGGCCCCCCTGTGTCTTGCTCTGTGAATACTATTCATGAAATTCAACTAGCAGAGAGGGGCACGCCCCCTGTCTTCTAACATGAGCTGTGTTTCTTAACCAGAACATTCCGTAGCAAAATCTGTAGGTTCAAGTACTGTTCCATTGGAACTTCCTCCTCCTCCAATCACTCAAACTTCACATCCAAGTGATTTCTAACCTTCCACAAGGTTCAACTACACTTAGCAACTATTATTCCACTTTGATTTCACTCAAAACCATTAATCATTGATAATCATCCAATACAAAAAACCTAAAACCCCAAATCTCATCACAAAAGGAGTTAAAGGTATACAAGGGCTATAAATCCATTTCCATGCACCCAACAATTCATAAACAAGCAATCCTTAAGTTCTCCAGCAAGATTCAAGTTAAAAACACCAAAAACAACTTAAAACCTAACTCACCACATCAAGCCAAAACTGATGAATAAGATAAAGAGAATAGGAAAATAAGTTAAGAAAAAAAGGTTTCCCCTTACCTCAAGATCAAGAAAATGAAGGTGAAGCCAAGCTTCTACTTGATCCAAGCTCTCCTTCCTCTTCCTCTTCTTCCTCTTTCTCTTCTTCCTCTTCCACAGTTCCCTTTCTCTCTTTTCTCTTTTCTTTCCTCTATTTTCTACCATGAAAACTGAGTAGCAAAGTCTCACTTTGCTACTTAAAGGATAGCCATTAAAAGGTAGCATAACTCCCGATTTGCTAAGAACACTAAGATTTCACCAAATTTAGTTTCCTACCTTCCAACATGTTTAAAATAAATCTTAAGATTCATCAAAAATCTTGTTTCACTATTTTTCTATTTTTCCATATCAGTTGCTAGTTAAACTGGCATTAAAATACACATCTAGTATGCTTAAAAATGTCAAACTAACTTCGATTAACCTTAAACTTTAACTGTAGCACAGTTCACACATTTGTGACCTAGAAACATACTTTCCACATTTATTTCCATTAACTAAGAAATTTAATACACTTTTGGAGCAAATAACAGCTATATTTCACACATAGTGTTATAACAAAGTACCTAAATGTGCTCAGACAGTCACAAAACTTAACAAGCATGATAAACATGTATTAAGCTACCTCTGTAACCATATACAAGTCTATCATATTTTTTAGGGTGTTACAAAGAGTGGCTTTTATGTCCATCATGGCTTGAGTGTTTTGGTTATTAATAGTCTCTTGCTTTTCCATGAATGCATGCAATGTTCCTTCAATGTTTTTCCTATATGGTGGGACATAAGGTGTATATCCTTGGAAATGTTGAGAGTCCAGTTGTGCCTGAGGAGGTGGTGGTTACATAAATTATGCTTGATTATTAGTCCTCTAACTAAAGTTCAGGTGATTTTTTCATCCTGAATTGTAAGAATCTGAAAAAGAAGAGGTGAATGGCTTTTTAAAATTATTCATTGCATTTACTTGCTCATGCATAACTTCTTTAAAAATAGGAATCTTTGGAAATTCATTTGTTGAGTGTCCTAAGTCATCACAAATGCCACAAATTTCTTTACTTTGCACAAATTTGATTTCTTTTACTTTCCCTAATTACATGGCTTCAATCTTTCTAGCCAAACTAACGAACCTAACATTTAGATCTTCTTGTTGACTAAGGTGATATTTTCCTTTACTAGTACTTGCAAAGTTAGATCTAATTAAATTTTCAAAAGGATTAGTATCATGTCAAGATTGAGAATTCTCGGCCAAATGGTCAAAATATTCTAAAGCTTCTTTAGGTTCTTTATCAAGAAACTCATCATTGTACATTATTTCCACGAATTGTTTGGTTTTAAAATCATGATGTGGGCAAGAATTTAATAAATCTTTAAAATGTTCCCAACATTGAAAAAATGCTTCATTTGAACTTTGGGAAAAATTTTAGATTTGTCTTTTCAAAGCATTGGTTTTATGTGTTAGAAAAAATTTCTTTAAAAACTTACTTTGCATTTCTTGTCA
Source organism: Ormosia semicastrata (assembly GCA_029884595.1). Classification (NCBI taxonomy): domain Eukaryota; kingdom Viridiplantae; phylum Streptophyta; class Magnoliopsida; order Fabales; family Fabaceae; genus Ormosia; species Ormosia semicastrata. The sequence goes on from JAQQTO010000062.1 coordinate 1,035,884, forward strand.
TGTGCCAATTGATCTTGGTTTCAAAGCATTAAACTAAGTTTTTGCTTTATCTTTCAAAGAAAAAGGAAATAATTTAAGTTTAACAATTTCTTCAGTGCAATTTTGATCAATGAAAGTGATACATACTTCCTCAAATTCTTTTAGATGTAAATATGGGCTTTCAGATTCTAAACCATGGAAATTAGGAAGTAATGAAATCATACCCGGCTTAAATCTAAACTATTAGCATTGAGCGGAAAGATAAAACATGATGGACTAGAATTTCAAGATGATTGCAAATATTCGTGCATAGTTCACAACGATTGATTTTCATGTTCATCATGTACACTTTCATTTTCACTCATTGTTTCAATTGTGCGTAATTGTAATTTAAATAGATCAATATATAAAGTAATAGGATTAGTTTTAACTAAATGACCAAAATTTGAATCACTATACCAATTAAACATAAATAAGTGACTTAAAATATAAAAGAAAATGTACAAGTAGGCGGTATAAACTAGCCATTAAATATGATACAACTAGAAAATTAAAAGAGTAGGGAAAGAATATACCAAATGGTGAAGTTTACTTAAAGAAAGAAAATCTCAATAAATTTGTTCTTCAAATCAAATCCCTGGCAACGATGCCAAAAACTTGATGCAATGATATGTTACAAACCCAAGTGCAGGTTGTCTCAAGTAATAAATTCTTGGGAGTCCAAGGTCAATCCATAAGGAATTGATGAAGAAAAATTCTTTGAGGTGACAAAAGGATTTGTCATAATAATAAAGGTGATAAAACTTGATCACCATTAAAAAGAATTTTCTTAGACTAGGAGAACCACTCTTTGTAAGTAAATTAAGGATAATATTAATTCTTTTTATAACTCAATTGGAATCCACACATAACAGAGGTTCCAATAAGAGAATACAACATTCAAAGTTCTTTTAAAGTTATATATGTAGTTATATTATGGTTCCTTTAATTATCCACTAACGCCAACACTTGTAAATAAGTTCAAGCATTCATTGTGTCAATCTCTTGTCTACAACAAATCAAGATCTCCACTTTACAAGGAGGGTTAATAACGCCAACACTTATAAATTAGTTCAAGCATTCATTGTGTTAATCTCTTGTCTACAATAAATCAAGATCTCCACTTTACAAGAAGGGTTTCTAAATTTATTAGAAACAAAATACAATACATATAATGATCACTTGATAATATATCATTCAAGTACGAGAAAGAGATTAATCTAACCTTATTTCATTACCAAAAGTTTCACCCTTTCACCCAAGCAAAATGAGAATTAGTTACTCATGAACAAGAATAAAGAAAAAGAGAATAAGAAGGAGATGAATATAATTTCTATTTAGAACCAAAAAAAACTACAACAAGAGAAACAAATGATACAATAACATGATCTTGATCTCTTAACCAAGATGATCCCAATGATCAACAATGGTGTCTTTTATAGAGCATGAAGGGTACAAAATGACAAGGGAGTTGTTTAATGAGTGTGAATGAGTGCCATGCTTGTCTCAACAAATGATAAGGGAGTTGTTTAATGAGTGTGAATGAGTGTCATGCTTATCTCACCAAATGAGAAATGAGTTGTTTAATAAGTGTGAATGAGTGCCATGCTTGTCTCCCCACTTGCACCAACCAATTCGGTGCCTAACTCCGACTATAACCCTATCAAAATGTCTTCACGAAAGCTGAAGGGTTTTGTCTCAGCTTTCCAATGGTACCAGTTTCTGTCCATTATCACTTCTATAGCCCAAGATATGGCCTAATATGTACAAACTACTCAGGTTCCAGCTACAACACCTTTGTTCTGACTTTTAGGCCTAATATAACCCATTAGACATCCGATTCAACTCTAGAGTTCTGCATCAAAGTTGTAAAGCTTCCTCTCAGTTTTCCTACAGGATAAAGTTCATAATTTCTAGATGTCTATAACTCAAGTAATACCCGAAATACAGAAATAGTGTAAAATTATCACAATGCTGAAAATTACCATTAAGCCTAATTTGGAACTCAAACTTTTAAAATGTGGCTAAACCTAATCAATCAAGTACATAAGAGGTTTAAAAGACTAAATATGAGGATTAAATAATGTATGAAAATTGTGTTTATTATATATCAAGAGATATAGAAACTGTTTCTATAGAACTTTCTTTGATGTACTGGTGCCTAGGTGCCCAGTGACCAGAAAGCCAACAAGTGAGCGCCTGAACGCCAATTGCCTAGAAAAACACAGAAATTTCCCTACCAAGCCAGTGCATAGGATCCCAAAGCAGCTTTCACCAGGATGTTTATTCTGATTAATTGAGTTTCCCTACTTGCTAGAATCCCTTATGTATGCCTTGTAAAGTGTGTTGAAACACTAATAGGGGTATTTCACAGAGAAAATGACCACCTTGCATATATGGGAAAGCAGTGAACCTTTGAGCATCCAAGAGTAGTGGAATGCCTTAGGTATATATATATCTCAGACCATAAGTTTAAAAAAGTGGTCTTTGATATCATGATGAGAAAATAGTAAACCTTAATGCAACTAAGAATAGTGGATTTGCCATAGTTAGGTGTCTAATTACTTAGGCAACATAGTATTGCATTTGATATCACATATGAGGTGATGATGATAAGGTATACTAGATACAAGAAAGTTGAGTTCAAATGGCAATAGTCATTTGTCATAGTGCATGAGTTGCTCCTAAGAGAGAAAGTGGAGTTAGTGATGCATGAATGGACTTAGTATAGAGTTGATGTAGAAGTTCAAGACTTTAAGCATTCTATAAGTTAGGAATTGCCTAAAGTAAGTATCTAGAACCTTGAGCACACTAGTGTTACATAGGTTACCACTTGTGATGTGATAATAAGGCAAGCTAGATACTAGTATCTTCAGTATGATTACTTAACCAGAAACATAGAAAGTGCTCCTTTATGAGTTAGGAGTGAGTTAAAAGTACATGTTCACTAGAGTTTAGTTCTTCACTTAATTAGAGAGAATCATATGATAAGTTAATGTGATGGTTTTGTTTGAGTTAAACATAACACCGCATAGTTTTTTATTACTCACTAATTCCTAAGTATAGTAATATTTAATGTTGTGCACGATCATATGGCCACAGGAGAGGGGGGGAAAGTCCAAAAAGTTCTTTGAATAAGGATTTAGCCCCAAATTCTCAGAGTATCAGTGTGTGCAATCATTTGGTCAAGGGAAATAAATGGGAAAGTCCAACAGTCTCTTTAAGTGATGATTTAGCCCTAACGTCTCAATAATGACAGGGTACGAGTTTTATATATAGTGGAATCAGTACTCTCACCAGTGTGAGTAGGAACCAGTTCACTTATTACTAGGTAGTTTGAAGAATCAGTCTTCTTAACTATAATTTTAATAAAATGGGGAATATGCAAATGACACACATACAATTCTACACTTACACAACTCTGTTGCATTACATAATAATCATTCCTGAGCATTGCATAATCGCAAGCATACTTCATACATATTCATTTCCAAATCCTTGGCAATTGTATGGGCAGTTGCCTAGTGTTATGATATTTTACAATTGTATGAGCAGTTGTTCGATATCATTGGTAGTTATATATATGAATTTAAGGTTATGGATTGGCTTAGTGAATGTTTACATAAAGTAAAAAAATGTAAATATTCTAGTGGTAATAGGTAAAGACTCAATTACCTATTGCAAATCCTAAATCCAAAGTTCGTAAGTTTATCCATAGAAGAAGGTTATATATGTAGTATTTATAACACGTTTATGAATGAATTAGTTGTGATATGTTATAATTGCATAGATAGTTGTACCTATCATATGAAAGATGAACTTATGTTATAGATTATGTATTTGTTTAGGGAACCTTTACATAAGAGGAATATGTGGATGTTCTAGTGATATTGAGTAGAGATTCAATGTCTTTATGAAATCATAATCTATTATTGATAAGTTCAAGTAGAATAATGTATGCATGCTTTGGTTTGTTTATTCAATATGAATATTACTAATGTTGGTTTTGGAATTACTTTTACTGCGAATATATGATTTCTCATCCTGCTGTGTTTCCATGTAAATCTTGGTCAAGACCCTTAAAAGGAAAAGAAGTTGAAACATGAATACTAGTTTAGTTTTAATGCTTATAGTATAAAGCTTATGTATTGATTTATGTTTGCTTTGAGAATGTATAAAGTTATATGTGTAACTCTTTGCCCTTTCAAGGCTGTGATGTATATATATATGACTTTTTATTGTGACTCTCTGTAATGATTTGTATAAATGTTATGGGTTAGTTGATGTTAAGTTAAAAGTAGCATAGTTAATACTGCTTATCCAAGTATATGTCATATATACTAGGTTGCCAGTATTAGGATGTTATACAAGACGTGTTAAGACTGGAGTGAGGATCATTCTCTCTCAATAATTTATTAGTAACATAGTCTATCTATCACAAATAGACTACTTGGCCTACACCACAATCTAGCACACTCACCATTAGGCCTAAGCCAATAACAATAAATATGGTGACTCCCAAACCTATAATGAATCATATAATTATACGGGGGCCTTCAAGAAAAATACTAGGCTATCTATTTAACCCATTTTAATTAAATAAAATATGTCAATCAATAGAAACCCAAACACTAAAATTTCTAACAGAAAAGGCTCCAAATCCAAATGAAAGAATGGATAAAAGCAAAAACAAATTAAGAAAAATGAAAAGTTAATGAGAAGAATAATTAGTTTAATGAGATTTGGATAACCATGGTTAGTATTCTAAGAATTAAAAGAATTTTATTTTAAAAGACAAGAATAACCCCTAATGTGGCAATCAATAAATGAGTCAGAGTAAGAAAAATATCGTATTCTCAGAGCATATAAAAATTCCTCCTATTGTTAAGCGGGTGCTTTGTAGAAACTAACACATGACATCCATTTTGGACATTATTACCCTTTTGGTATAATTTAATTTAACATTTACTTTAGCTTTTCATTGAATCTCACATTTAGCATTAAACTTATTTTTTTCTACATATCAAATAATCGTTGACATGATTTAAACATATAGTCTATACTTTACTTTTTATCTATTTAAATTATGAATTATGATATTATCACTTTTTTTTCTTGATTTGTGTTATAATACTGTGACTTATAAATTACTTCAATATATATAGAGGGAACGATCGATAAAAGGATATATATATATATATATATATATATATATATATATATATATATATATATATATATATATATATATATATATATATATATATAACATATTTGATGAGAGAAATGTTTATTGTAAGAGGTGAGACGAGCGAATCTTAATCATTGGATCTTATATGAATGATTAAGATTAAAATATAAATACATTTAACTTTTTTAAGTGATCACATAACATTTAAGTAACTTTTAATCTTGACTATTTATGTATGGGTGATTATATTGTCAAGATTTACTTTTCTCACATTTTCATAATAAAATTTCCTCCCATTAAATATGCCTTACATATATATATATATTCTAAAAAACAAAACTTGACTCTAACCCTTTCTCTCTAATTCCTTTAATCACCCTCCATTTGTTACTTCTAACCTCACTTAATTGAGTTAATGGATACATTGATGATGATTAAAGGGGTTGGAGAGAAGAATTGAAGAGAAAAGGTTGAAACCAAGTTTTGTTCTATTATAATTTCAAACATACATGGCTCTTAAAAAAAAAATCTCAAACATATATGATATATTCTAATCTCTTTTTAAGTATTGTTTTAAATTGAACTATATATCTGTAACCTGTAGCATTGTGCTGAATATTTCATTGTTGGTATACTAGTTCGAAAGACACTATTCTCACATTGGCCAATTAGCCCATAATTTTCTTAAAACTACCAAAGAAAAAATTACATTATCCAATATATGGATTATGAGTAGTGATATTTGTGCTGCAAGAATCTATGCACCTAAATACTAGTCATCCTAACTAAATGTTGATCTTATGCTGCCAGTGTCATTTGATCCTCCCAAGTAATCAAGGTACTTTTTCATTTTAGTAGCACGTTGAAGCCATGTTGTTGCCTTCATAGCATTTCATCCTGCTCAAACAAAGGTTCACACTTTATTTTGAATTTAATATTATATATACTGAGTAATTTTTCTCTCTTTATTAAAAATTATTGTAAACAATGTTAACTCCCTTTGTTATAAATTTTGGTATACATATATAGGACATGCTATAGTCATTGTTTTTATTATTGAAAAAGGTAGTAGATAGCGACGGAAACTGTCATCCTATATAGGACATGCTATATAGGATGGAGATAGGTTAACTTAACACTTAGGGCTCCGATAGCTTGTTTTGGACCTCAAAAGAGCAGGCAAAGACCCACCAAGTGATTAATTTCTTTTTGAAAGGAGGGTACTTACCAACTAGCCACTAGCGTCAAATAATCTCCTTAAAGGTGCTAACCACCAAGCAGAACTACTAATTAAAAGGAGATATTCAAACATCTTTACACATGAAAATGTAAATTCGCATTGACTATATAGTTAATATAATTCTTGTTATAATTTGAACTTATAATCTCCTGCAAATCATTCAAAATTATTATTATTGGCCCCCTCCTAGTGATTTACACAGTCAATATAATTAAGCTAATTAAATTCTTTACAATAATTTTTGAGGAGGAAATACTTCCATTTTCAATGTTTCAAAAGGTAACCATTAGATGAAATGAAGGAAGAAAAAAAGATACTCATTTTAAATACTTGATGAAAAGGGTACCAAAAAATGAAGGAAGAAAAATATCTCTTAAGCCCATAGGAAATATAAAAGATTGATTGGTTTTATATTTATTTTAATTTTATTTAATGTATTTAACGATGCATGTAAGCTAATCTTTTAAGGACTTGTCATATTTACGTATTTTATTATTTCAAATACGTTTTTTTTTTCACTTGTGTAAATATATTACCTTGTATCCACTACTGAAATATTTGGGTGGTGCTACTTTGAAACTTTCTTGAGGTAACGTTTTCCATACTCCACACTTGATTGAGTGAAAATAAAAACGGAAATGCAAAAACTAAAATTTGAAGACCCATCTCAGTCACTAGATCTCTTGCAATATGTGAAAAGCTTCCTTTTCTTAATACAATCCTTGGTGATTGCATAAAAAAGTCAAACAACTACAAGTAAAGATGAGCAAGAAATAAAATATACTATCACTAACACTTAAAAATAAAATAAAAAAATGCCATTATATGATATTTTCTATCTAAAATAATAAAACTGAAGGATTTGCATGTAATACATTGCCCTGCTCAAATTATATTAATTAATATACAAATCATATACTTAGGATAAAATAATAACACATTATAAAAACTACTATGTGATATCTATAAATTTCATCTTTGTGTTTTGATATTTTTTAAAATGTAACAATAAAACGCTAATTAATTTTTATAATTAATATCATAGGTTTCGAAAAAAACTAAATGTCATGTAATATACATATATTTTTTTTTTCTAATCTCTGGGAAAACATTTAGGCTATGTTTGGTGTACATGATAGTATAGTATAATATAAAATAAACAGAATAGTATAAGGTATGATAGTATAATTAATAGGATAAGACATAATCCTATCTTTTGTTTGATAACAAAAGGATAAATTAGCTGATTGTGTAATATTTTTTTGTAAGACCAAAATATCCTTTAGCATAAAAGTTAAAATAATTAAAAAACAATAATAAAAAAGCTTTATAGTGGTGGTAGTAGTGGTGGTAGTGGTAGTGGTGGTGATGGTAGTGGTGGCGATGGTGGTGGTGGTGGCGGCGGCGGTGGTGGTAGGGGTGATGACGGTGGTGGTGGGGGTGGCGGCGGTGGTGATGGTGGTGGCGACGGTGGTGGAGGTGGTGATAGTGATGATGGTGGTGGTGGCGGCGGCGGTGGCGGTGGTGGTGGTGGTGGCGGTGGCGGTGGTGGCGTGGCATGGTGGTGGTGGTAAAATAAAATGGTGGCGGCGGTGGTGGTGATGGCGGTGGTGGCGGTGGTGGAGGTGGTGGTGATACGGCGCAAGGGAGAGGAGTGATAAAAATGAAATTGAGGATAAGATTGGAATAGAAATCCTATCATGTCTTATACGTATGGGGAGAGGATAAGTTATCACCTTAGAATAGGATAAAATGACTTAACATGATTTCATTATACTATCAGTTGAATGCACCAAATATTGAATAAGACCTGATAGTATTAATTTATACTATCATGTCTTCTTTATACGATGCACCAAATGTAGCCTTAATGTATATACTATAAAATAAACTGTACAAGTGAAATATTATAAAATAACATTAAAGCACAAAATTATTGGGAAAACATTTAATGTATATACTATAAAATAAAATGTACAAGTGAAATATTATAAAATAACATTAAAACACAAAATTAATTCTTCATAATTAAATATGGTAGGTTTAAAATACGAAACTAAATAGCATTCAATGTACATACTATAAAATAAGGGAAAATTAATGTGGAGGACTATTAAGAGTAATATTTAATTTAAAGGGATAAATAAAAATCTAAATTATTAATGAAGATCATTCAAATTTAATTAGAGAAAAAGACTAATTAATCTCAGCTAACAGATACTAATATCCTTATGTTATGTTTAAACTTTAGATAAGGGATTTTAAGATTTTAAAGAATTTAAAATACAAAGAAATAAAATTACATCATTTTAATGGCTTTAATTTATAAAATTTCTTGTTTGCTTACTGTAAAATTAGAATTTCAATGCATTTTTATAAAAAATGATAAACATGATGTGATATATTTTTAAAGTAAAATTAGTTTTCATTTTCGAATTTTCAATTTTTCAATCTTTCAATTTCATACTTGTCGCTTAGGGGTGGAAATAGGTCAGGTTGCCTGTCAAGGGACTATGGTCTGGCTTTCTTGAGGCCTGACCTGACCTAACCTGTTTACTAAACAAGTTAGGCCAATGTTTTTTAAAAGCCTGTTTAACTAAAAAGGTCAAGTATCAGGCCATCTAATATGCCTTTTAAGCCTGGTAGGTCGGTTTAGCCTATTTAATTATATATAATATAATATATATTATTATAATAATTATAATTATAATTATAATCATTAATTTATTATAATATATTAATATATTTTTAATTAAATTTTAATAAAAGTCAATAATTAAAACTTAAGTTAGTAAGTTAGAATAGAAATAACATATTTATTAATATATTTAACGAAATATATTTATTAGAATGAAAATAATAAGTTAACACTCACCCCTTACTTTTATAGATGCTCACTACTTTCTTGCTATGATCTTTGATCGATGTGGGACTTGAAAGACTAGAGTAAGAAAGTGAGCAACTTGGTATATCTCCAAGTCCCACATCGACCAAAAACTAGAGTAAGAAAATAATGAACATCTATAACACTCACCCCTTACTTTTATAGATGCTCACTATTTTCTTACTCTGATCTTTGGTTGATGTGGGACTTGAAAGACTAGAGTAAGAAAGTGAGCAACTTGGTATATCTTCAAGTCCCACATCGATCAAAGACTAGAGTAAGAAAGTAGTGAGCATCTATAAAATTAAAAGGTGAGTGTTAAATTATAACAAAGGCCTATTGGCTTTGAGTAGGCCCATTGGCTTATTTCAAGGCTTAGGCCTGTTAGCTTATGTAAAGGCATATTGACTTATTTAAAGGTAGGTCTGTTAGCCTATGTAAGACATGTTGACCTATTTAAAGGTAGGTCTGTTAATCTATGTAAAGGCCTGTTGGCCTATTTAAAGGTAGGCCTATTAGCCTATTTAAAGGCCTCATTGCAAAGTAGGCCTTTAAATAGGCTTTCAGGCCAGGTTAGGCTTTTAAAAAGGTCAGGTCAGGCCTTAAAAATTGGCCTATTACAGGCTCATAGGCCAGACTCAGGCCTTATAATTAGGATACAGGCCAGACCTGTTTAAGACAAAGCCTGGCCTGACTTGACCTGTTTCCATCCATATTGTCGCTTCAAGAATTCATGAACTTCCTATGTGTAGAAATCATTTCCTCTTTGTGTTCTCTTTAGATCCTCTGTTTTCATGTATTGTCACGTTTTACACCTTGGTTTTCCTCTATTTTCCTCATATGTTCTGGAAAATAATTTTCTTGTCAGTGCTGATTCTCACTGGGATTCTCTTGCCCACCATACTCTGCCTCGGTGCAACTCAGAAATCTCAACATGAACAAAAGGAAAGTCAAGGCAAATCCAAAACCATTGTCATCACCAACCAAGAAAATAGAACAAGCAAAGAAGAGAAACAAAGTTCAAATCTACCCATTGAACCGAAGGAAACCAAATCTCTCAAGCGCAAGTGTGCTAGTGGATCAATTCCCAAATGGGTTTCGAATAATCAAGTTCATGCTTCGTGGAATGGAATGTGAAAGCACCATTGGAGGTTATATATGAAGAGTACGAAGGTGAAGAAGAAGCAGGGGAAGAGGATCCGGATGAGAATGAAGAAAAGAGGAACATGGGTGTTGTTCTAGACTAGATTATCGGTCTACGGGTTTAGAACAACCCGCTCCATCAGAATAGAACTCAGATGTTACTGTGCAGTCATGATTGTCTATTTACTAGGCATAAATAATTTAGAATCCCTTTAAGGGATATGAATGCTAATCATATCCAACATCAATAAGGATTTAGACATAGAGAATAATGTTCCTTCATATCATATTCAACAACAATCAATTTTCATTGAATGCTCAGATTCTAAATACCCTAACACTCTCATACATATACCCTGCAAGGTCTTAAAGGTATGGATCCAATCTTTAATCATACACTACCCTCCTTGCACATAAACTGACTTAAGCGTTAAAGTGTCTTTTGTAGGTATCCACTCACTCGCACCATTGTTGTTGTTGTTGTGCCACGGTAGAATCCACCATCACCTACCTTTTCGAGTAACCCTCAGAACCGAGTTCTGACTATTTGCACCGTCTGTGGGAAACAATAAATTTATACTCCCAACACCTCCTTTGCTACCATGATCATTGTTAACACAAGGAGGAGACAAACCTCAATCAACCATAATCGCGCTTCTACTACGCACAACCCATAGCCTGTGAATCATTGTCCAGCATCCATCCTGCTCATGAACCAGTCCTAGAACCATTCGTAGCTCAACTAGAACCCAGGAAGGACAGGGCAAGAGACTTCTTTCACTAGAGATGCTGGAAAGTAAGTGTCAGCATTTCAACACCTTGGAGATCGAGTGGAGAATGAAGTCCAATCTCACCATGTTGAATTTGATCATTAAGATCTATCCAGAGCGGAATTGCTCTCTCTGGCCAGACTTCAAGATGAAAGAATTCATAACTTGGAGAGAGTTGCTAATCAAGACTATGAAGGCGAGAACTGATCTCCGAGAAGGAACTGGGAAAACAGAGACAAAACTCAGAAGGATGACCACCATTCGAAAAATTCTAGGATCGCGGATCCTGATCGTAATACCGAACTCGTCCAGGCAAGGGAGTAGGAACACTGAGTAAGGAGCTTGGTTTCACAAAACCAGCCTTTCTCTAATAAACTGATGGCCTACGAGATCCCTAGGTGTTTCAAGTATTCTACCAATATTAAAGCCTATGATGGGACCACAAACTCTCAAGAGCATATAGATTCCTATGTCTCTACACTCTTGTTCACTGGGGTGATGACTCTTTTAGGTGTCGAGCTTTCCCTCTGTCCTTGAAAAAAGCCTCCTTGAGATGGTTCACCACCTTAGCTCCAAAGTTTATTGATAAATAGACTAGCCTGTCCTTGAGACTTTTGCTGTACTTCACCACCAGCAAAGTGCAACCTAAATTCATTTCATGCCTTTCCCATATCAAGCAAGGAAAGGAAGAGTTTTTTCGAGACTTTATATCCTAGTTTAACAAAGATATTGTGAACGTGCATGAATGGGATGAAAGACTTGGATTGTACTACATCAGAGAAGGGCTACGACAAGGACCATTCTCCTTTTCACTTGCAAAGAAAGAGCCCAAGACCATGGATGATTTCCGTGCCCATGTTGATAAAGACATCAATGCTGAAGACATTCTCTAAGCTAGGAAGCATCTTGAAAAAGAAGATCTTAAACCCAAGTCTGAGGAGCAACAAAACTAACTAGGATGGAATTTGAAGCCATCTTTCAAGGGGAAGTATGAGAACTACACTCCCCTCAATGCATCTCAGACTCAGATCTACCAATAGGTTATGAACACCGAGCTCTAGGATGTACAAAAACCTCTCTCTTTGAAAAAGTATTCACAGATGGACAAATCTAAGCAATGCACTTGGCATGACAGCCATGGTCATAACACGGAGGATTGTACCAACCTCCAATATGCTATTGAGTCTCTCATTCGGGACAGGCATTTAGGTCGGTATGTGCGCTAAACCTGAAACAATAATCAGAGAGGAGGACATTACATAAAATGGAGTTATAGCCCCCAGAGTCCCTCTCCTCCCTACCAAAGAAGACATTCTTCAGCTAGGAACGACAACCCTAGCCTACGCTCACCTCGGGTTAATGCCCAAAATCAAGATAGGGCGCAACCCCAGAATAACAACCATGAGGACAATCATCATCACATTGAAGTAGCATAGATGATATTTACCTCGGCCGTGAACTTGGGTTCATAGGTACTTTACCTCATTATTATCTAAACGCAGTACCTCAGCTATGACTCTAAGTCCATGAGTACTTTGGTCTAACATCATCTAAGCTAGTACCTCAGCCATGACTTTGAGTCCATGAGTACTTTGGCCCAACATCATCTAAGCTAGTACCTCAGCCATGACTTAGAGTCCATAAGTACTTTGGCCCGACATCACCTAAGTCAGTACCTTGGTTGTGACTTTGAGCCCAAGAGTACTTCGGCTTGACAAAACCCATAAAGTTACCACACCTTGGTGAGATCCAAGGAATACAAGGTCCGAAGAGGATCAACTATCCCAATATCTATAAATGATGGCCAAATAGGAGAATCAACTTGACTATTGTCCAGAGTCAAGGAGTGCATTCAAAAGTTTTTACATGTACCTTGTTGAGCCTAACCTTAACTCGTAAATTGACTAGGTTTACAAAGGTTACGCATATTCTTACATGATGGCCAGACAGGGGAATCCACTAGACTTTTGACCAAGGTCAAGGAGCTCATTCAAGAGTTTTCACTCGTACTCTTATGGTCTAACCATAAACCATAAACCAACAAGGTTTACAGAGGTTAAGCATAGCTGACCGTAGTCTGGTACCGTGGACTCCATACTAAGAGGCTTCTATGTCACTTACGCCTAAAGTTCAACTGTCAACTATTTTTAAATGAACCTAACCTTCGAGATTGAGCATTGGACTCATCTCGGCTGGCAAAATGAATGTTCATTAATAGCCACCAAGATCGGGAGTTGGAGCCATCTCAGTACATTATGCAAGTAATTTGCTAAGTACAAAATGAACATTGAGGTCGAGCATTGGACCCATCTCGGCTTCGCAAAGGCAAATTCGACAAGTATCAAATGGAGTCGCCATGATTGAGTGTTGGACTTACCTCAGTGAAAGAAAGAATACATAAATATGAAAATGCTAAATACTAAGATTAAAGAAAAGATGCTTGAGGTCGGGACTTGCCCACATGTATCCATAGAACCCCACACAGGGGCAATGAAATAAACAAAAGTTAGGCATTAGAATGTGGGGCTTGAACCTCTGAGATCCCCGCGTCCACCTCAGTCTCAGTCACATTGGCCATTGTAACCTTATCCGACCCTTTATCCAAACCCCACAACAAAATCACCCATCTTTGCTATCATTGGTACACAGAGACCCATCAATTGACACCGTCATAGTGTCCACATACCCAGTGAAGCTAGCATACGTGTTCTTTAGCTTGCAATTTGTAACACCCCAAATTTTAGACTATGTTGCAAGAGCTGACAGAATCACACTACTTTGTGTTTTCTGTGCATTATAAAAATAATTTGATTATTCCGATACTATTTGTGATTATTTTGTGTGATTTGCTCTCGGTCAAGAAAATAATAATATTTAGAAGTTAGACAGGGAGAAATTTTGTCGATTATTTAGAGACGGGGATCTTACTTAACCCGAACCTTGGAGTAACCATTTAGTTAAAAGAATCTCTTAATTTTTAGAATTTATCGTAAAATAATTCTATTTTACTAATAAATATATGTTGCTTGATGCATAGTTATTGCTATGAATTATTTTGGGTACTAGTTTAATTTGCCATTATACTCAACCGACCAAAATCTGGAATTCCATTAATTCGACTTTAAAATTCTTGGGATAGGATCCCAACCCGACATAAGTTCCTCAAGATTTCTAAAAGTTTTCATTTCAAGTCTATTTTCGACAAGTCTATTTTGACAATCCAAGATTTTTGAAGATCTTGACACACGATGTAATTCGGATAAGGTCCAAATACTTTTGAAGACATGTTTCTAACATTTTGATCCCTAGGTCGGATTTAATGATGAATGTAAGCAATTGCTAATGGTGAGTTGAATCCGACACCTTCTTGAGCATTTTTCCGACAACATCAATCGGTAGTTCGACAAAACCCAAAATACCTCAAGATCATTCGGTGAAACCGATTCTCAATTCTTGAATGAGAATCAAAGATTTTAGTTGAACTCATATGACACTTAGCCTCTTCCGACAAAGACCATCTATTCCGACCAAGACCATCTTTCGAAGGAAGACCATCTATTTAAAAACATGGGAGAAGTCCTCGTGTTCGACAAAGCGATGGACGTTAGTTGCAGCAAAGAATGTTGAGAACAATATGGTTCTCCTTTTCCCTAAATCTTGTTGGATGATTCTACAAATCAAAATGAAGATGTTTATATTCATCGAAATATACCTTTTAAAACAATGCCAAAGTCCGTCGAAATAGGATCTTTTAAGACAATGTCATATCCATCGAATTTGGACTTCTATCCAAATACGTCAAATTTAATCTTCTTACTATTTGATACCATGTTAAAATCCGTTGGAAATTGGATCTTTTAATTATTAAGTACCAAGTTAAAATTTGTCGAGTGAGCCTAAGGCTTAAGAGTCTTTTGTTCTCCCTATGCTATCATGTATCTTTTTACTTAATGAAAATGTCAATAGGAGTGAGGATGCTCAGACTAAGTTGAGTTAGAATGTCAATTTCCGTCGAGTGGGGATACCAATGTCCGTGAGAATTTGAATGATAATGTTCATCGATTCATTATGGTGCTAACGACCGTCGAGAGGTTTTTATGTTCAATTCATCATTCTATTTCACCATTGAGAAAAACTTCTCTAATGTCAAAAAGTTCGAATTTGATCTTCGACCATATAGTATTTCGTCGATTCGACAATTGGAAGATTTCTCCAACATCAACATTTATGCCATCGACGAATTAGGATATTTGTTGACCTTTTCAAGTTCATCCGAAAGCCTTTCATTTTCGTTTGACATAATCACCATTCGAAGAGTTCTCATCCGACAACACTTGATTTTAACCATTCTTGGGGAAATGATGTTCTCCCATTTTATCGAATTTTGTTATGTCGTTTTTCGTCAAAAATTTCCTTGGAAACTCACGTTCATGCAGCAATTTGGAGGGTTCTACGTCGGCCACGTAGTGAGCTTGAAGGAGGTTCTACAAGGTTCTTGAACAATCCAATAACCTTGAAAGTCAAATGAATGACATCACCACGTGCATTAGTAATAAGATATTTTACTTCATGTAAATCCTAAACTTTATTTAAGCTTATCCCAATGCAAAATTCGCACTCATAATTTTACTCTCACTAAAAATTACATTTTCTCTCACATCAAAAAGTATTCATCTTTTTCTCTGAAGAGAGAAATCCTACGAAGTATGAGCATCATTTTCTTTTTTTCTCTTCTTTGGTTTGCTTTAGGTATCCTACGAACACTATCCATCACCTGTAATTTTCATTCTCACCACTTCCTAAAGCCAAACACCATTCTAAACACTTTCATTTAGAAAGTTTTCACAAAATCCCACTCTAAGTGCTTCAAAATCCAATTTCTATCTTACTTCTTTGGAGGAATTGTTATGGTTTGTACGAAAACAAGGAGAAGGAGAAGAGCTTAAAAAGCTTGAATCATCTATATTCTATCTTGTTCTTCAAAGCTTAAGTTTGAAGCCTTGAAGGTGGAATTCTTTAATCTTTATGTTTCTCTTCATTTCAAAGTTCTAATCATGATTTTAATCCATGATTATTTTATTAGAGCTTTAGGTATTAATATTGTATGTTTTCTTTGACATATCTTTTTTTTTAAGAAGCTCTTGGTGGAGAAAATTTGATTCAAGGAGACATACAAGGAACTTGGAGGTTCTTCAAGAGGTAAGAGGGAGATTACCCTCATCAACCATGTGTTGGTGGTGAGGAATGTTGTGTTGTGGTGAAGAAATCCATAAGGATTTATTCACTTGATTGTTTATTGTTTTTCCTAATTGAGATTGATTATATGTGCAAGCATGTCTAATAGCTTTAATGGTTTGTATGTGTTTTATGATCGCTTTAAAATATGGTATGTGTTCATTGATGCATGATAAATATTGTAGCATGTAAATAACATACAAGGATTTGCATAAGTGTTCCAAAGAACACAAATCCAAGCTCATTGACCTCAAGGCAAAGAAGAAAACCAAAATGTTCTCATTATTTTTCTAAAGTGAAATTTAATTAACTTAGGAAAATTAATAAGATATACATTTGTTTAGATCAAGGAAAAATGAAATTAGAGATCAAATGGCATAAATATAGATTTCGGCCAACATGCCAAAGCCAAGCAATGATGATTTTATACAATAAATTTGACATTTATTTAGAAGATAAAAAAAAACTAAATAAATTTATGCGATTTATAAACGATTATAAAAACGACGGAATTGTGAAAATGCGATAAAATTTCTACGCGATTGACCCATAGATGTATATCTTTGTTGAGATGGAAAATGTGAACCAGAGGAGCAAAAGTGGCTTTGAAATGTTGAAAAGATTTGTCCAAGAAGGCACTTGGGACACTTGTATATTTTTGCCATGAGTTCAAGCCATGAGGGCAAATTTTTATATGCTATGAGGGCATTTGCTTAAATACGCATATTTTATACCATTGAGGTATTTTGGTAATTTCTTATTTTTGATCATGCATTGAGTTAATGCCAATTTTGGTGGATTGATTGATGAGGTGAATCACATCGTATTACCGGTGCGATAAGCGTAGTGTGGTTCAATTTTGAATGAACTTGGAGACATTAGTGTGCATAATTCCATATGTGATCAGGGGGTAGCTCCTTCTGGGCCGTGGTATGTGGTAACACACTAGTGTTCTCGACAAACACTATACTTAATCGAGATTTGAGAGGACTATTTTTGTGGGAAGACTATGGTAGTTACACGATGTTGTATTTGTGTACTACGCCATGGTGTTTTAGTGGGCTATAGACATAAAGTATGCGACCCCAAAGCCAATAGCAATCACAACGAGTTTATAGACACAAAGTGTTGATAGTGCAATCTTCCAACCTGGTTGGGGTAGTCAAGCTATAGACACAAAGGGTGGACAAGAGCAACACTCCTTTGTTTCTTATGATTGTGTAAGTATGTTGGATTTATTATTAGAACTTTCGGATCATTCCCTCCGATATTGATGTGTGTGTTTAGCTCCATGGGTAGGATTGTGTCATATTGCATATGTCTATATGTGGTACATTATTATTGTTTCTTGGTGATCCTTTATCCGTGATCTTTTATTTGTGATATTATATGTTGTTATTGTATTTAATCTTTATTTTATATTATTATGATTCAATGTTATGGCATTTTATATGGTATGAATTGTTATATCTATCCCGATAATGTTATTGTTGTTTATTTAATTACAATATATGCTTATTAGAATTAATTGTAAATTGATAACATGACTAAATTTGTGATATCTGTGTGTATGGAATGACCTTGTCATTCGAATCATTCTTTACTATAGATTTAATGTTGGTATTGGTGAAAGGGGATCTCACCTCTTTAGGATGTATTACTTGTTGTGTTTGTATTCGTTAAATTGTATAGTAGAGTTATTGGAGCACATTCTTAAACCTATGGGAGACAATATTCTGAAGACGGTGACGACATCAGTTGAGTGGTCTTCCGACTTCAATAGATTCTTTTGGAAGAAGTAGGACATGTAGGTTGGGCTTTTTTTTTTTCAAGATTCGTTAGTGTTGTTACCGTGCTATTAGTAGTAACCTTCATTGGGTTTGCTACTGTTTCTCTGAATCTGTAAATGTTATGTTTTAAATTGTTGTTGAATATTTTGTGGTATATATAATATGTGTATTAATCAATTTATTTTAAATTTCTGTTTTACTTATAATTTTTGGTAAGTTTATATTTCAAAGACAAGGGAAAAAAAAATCTTTAAACTTTATCTTTTAGAATTCAAAGCTTTTATAAAATGATTTAATTTGGTTTTATGTTTTTAAAAAAAAAATGTGACGCCCTATGGAGGGTGTTACACAATTGGTCAAGTTCCAAACTTCCACGTTGCAATTTAGGTAGGCAGAGACGATTTGGAGGTTATCTTGGGATCTTGTCAGGACCCCCACCTTGGGCTTGAAGCTTCCACCGTGGTTGGGGCGATGGGGATGACGGAGGACATAGAACCTCCATTGAAGAGCCATTGCTTTGCATTATCTCCTCACTCCCTGACATTCCCCCCATAGGAAAATGGGTGAAAATGGAGGATACCTAGAAGTTAGACAAGGAGATGAATTTTGAACAGTGAAGAAAGTCTGGAAGAAGCCTGGAACCACTAACAGCCACCGTGAGACCTTGGTAGAAACCATTTAGTTCGCCAGAAGAACTGGTCTAGAAGGCAAGAGTAAGTAAAGGTGGGAAAGGTTAAACCTCATTCCAATTTATAAGCGAGGAAAAACCTCCTTAATTGTTGTATTTAATGGGGGCAAATGTGTCTTTTCTTTCATTTTGGGACTTTAAAATGGCTAATCATGACACTACACATCCCAAATAGCAGCTTCCATTGTTCTTTAACCACGTGGCATACTATTTCTGAGCAAATGCAACTGGAAGCACAATGCCTAGAAAGTTTGGAATTGAAACGATGTGTGATGTTCCAGAACACCTAAGCCAAATCATAGACTTTTCGCAAGATACCACAACAAAACAACACCACAGATCTCAGTCTAAAATCAAACTACACAATACTTACCCCATAAACTATACATAGGGGCAACATATTATATACCCTAGGTCGCGAAATGATGACCTGAGTAGAGCGATCCAACTTGAATTTTGGCCTTACTCATTAACCCTAGAAGACATACAATGACATATCACAGACCTCAACCCATTGGAAAACTTATCGCAAGATCTGACGTTAACACTATAAGTCAGATCCCTTTGTCCATTGCGCACTGTGTGCTCTAGTTGAACTCATATCTTGACACTTAGTTGTTCCACCTAAGTGAAATACCCTAAATGATATGTTAGACTTGTGTATGTGTTCAAAAGGTAGCATATGACTTGCTTAACATGCCTATTTAATTTTGTGATAATCTGATTTAGTTTAGGTACTTAGTTGCAACCTAGAGTGTAAAAAATAGCTTAAAATGGCTCAGATAATAGCATAAATATCTTAGACAAGGGAAATAAATATGGATAATTTATTTCTAGGTCACAAATGTATAAAACAAGTTACAGTTAAAGTTTCAAGGTAAACTAAGTTAGTTTGACATTTTTAAGCATATTGGTTATCTATTTATGGCTAGATTGACTACTAGCAGATATGAAAATATCTGATAATGATGAAATGACTTTTTATATGAACACTACTATTTATTTTAAAGTTGTTGGAAATTAGAAATCTTGAATTAGCTAAATCTGAGTGTTTTTAGCAAATCAGGATTTATCAGTTAAAGCCTAAGGCTTAAGAGTCTTTTGTTCTCTCTTTATAAGCCTCCACTCATGGCTTTTTACTTCGCAAATCTAAAAATAGAAAACGTGAGAGAAGGGAGGAAAAAAGAGGAAGCAAAGACTAAGGAAGAGGAAGAGAGAAAGAGGAAAGCCAAGGGTAAAGCCAAGGCTTGAGGATCTAACCAAGCTTGATTCATCTTCACAGCTGAAAAGGTAGAGGTTTTTATATTCATATTCATCACCTTTCTCTATTTCACCATTGATGCACATTTGGTGCTTAATAGGTCAAATTGAGTTCTAGAGATGTTTGATGTGTTCTACTTGCATGATTAAGTTTATTTGGTCATTTATGACTTGTTCATAGTTTAAGATGAAGATAGAATCTTAGAACAATTCATTTATGCCATTGATGCCAAAGAGAGGGGTTTAGGTCAAAGATTTGTGATTTAAGTGTATAAATCCAAATTGAGATGGTTAAGTTAGTGACTAATGATTTCTAAGTGTTCGAGAACTGATTAGGGACCTAATATTACCAAGAAACTGATTTGGAATGACAAAAAACCATGAAAAGTTCCAATAGACAAGTGGCAAAACTCTGCAAAATTATGCAATTTTTCTATCATGCAGCAAGCGCCCAAACGCCCTACACCTAGCACCTAGGCACTCATGTGCTAGGGATGAATGAGTGTGTAGCAGGGCACAGAGCGCTCAGGTGCTCAGCAAAGAGTGCTCAGGCACTCAGTATAGAGCGCTTAGATGCTCAATGCCTAGAAAATTTTATGCACATCAGCGCGCAGAGCATTTAGACGCTCAAACCAGAGTGCTTAGGCACGCAACGTGATATAGTACAGGGTTAATCTTTTCCTAGTGAGCACTCAAAAGCTCAATGAGGGGGCGCTTAGGCGTCCAATGCAAAATTCAACACGGAGTTGAATTTGATGTTTTGAAGTCCTTGACTAGTTGGAATCATTTATGTATGCTTCCTAAGGAGTGTTAAGGTACTAATAGGGATATTTTGAAGAGAGAAAATTATCAATTAGTATGTAGAACAAAGTTTAAACCTTTTAGCTTTCAATAGTTATGGTTTGCTTTAGGTTAGTATTTAGCACCTTAGGCCACTTTTGGGTGGTAATATATGTCACTTAAAAGTAATGAGTGATGAATTGGTGTTAGATATATGTATAATGGGAAGAATTGGCAGTATTGATTTTTGTGAGTATTCTTTGATGCCCATTCATGGAGGCCAAAGGAGATAGATGCGTGTTTGATAGACTCTTTTAAGGAAGGACATAACCCTGATATCTCGATAGTGCCAAGGCCAAGGGAGATAAGTGAGGAATCCATAAGGTTCTTTTAAACAAGGATTCATCCCAAACTTCTTAGCGTGCTAGGATATGTGTGATGTGAGGATGAGTTTTCCTCTATTTACCATAAGATAATACACTAAACCAATGTTCCTAAACTAAACATCTTGGTTCTAAGTTGGACTAAGTATGCATGTATGAAATGTATGTTAATTTAGTTTATCTAGATGCTATAGTTAGACCTTGTAGATGCTTTAGACATATCTTACTTAGCATGTGTTAAGATTATATTTATTATGTTATGTATACTGATTTTGATTACTCATACTGAGAATACAGTTTCTCACCTCGTTGTGTATCATTTAATTCTAGGTGAAACTTCTTCCAAGAGTAAGAAGCAAAAAGAAAGCTAAGGATTAGAGTAGCTTTATAGTTTTAAGTTATAAACTTTGTATTTCTTAGTATTTGTCTGTAATGTAAGGAATTATGTAATACTTCTAGCCTTTACTAAGGCTAATATTGTATATGTATATACATTTTACTATGATGTTTATATTTTTCGCATTTCATAAGGCTCTTTATAATGTTTCCAACAAACATTATGAACACATGTATTAGATTAATATGTATGTAGTGACATTGTAACGCTAGATATTGCTTTGTATGCCATATATATTGAGCTTCTGGTCTTAGGATGTTACATTATAATATCAGAGCAGTTCATCCTATTGAGTTAGGGTATGGACTGACTATGCTTAAGCATATTAGGAGTTCTTTCTTAGAAATTGTGTTTTTCTTGTTTCATATGTTAAATGTGATTATAGAATTGCATGATTTACCTTTGATTGGTTTGTTATTAGCTATTGTACACGGTTACATGGTATTGAGATTGTAGCTCAATATATGTTATTTTTGTGAGTAGAAGAAACTATCACACCGACAAGGCGATCTAGAGAAGCAGAGAGCTCAAACCCACAATGTCCAGATATGACTGAAGCCTTTATGACTATAGCCAATGTTATGACAAGGGTGCTGGAGAGGATGGAAGCAAATCCACCTTAGCAGCCTCCACCACCTGTGCAACCAGTGTAAGGAGTACACTAAGTCAGAAGGAGTCAGAATTTCCTAGACTTGACAGCTTTCCATCAAAAGAACCCTCCACCATACAAAGGTGAGCAGAACCCCTCAAAGGCTGAGGAGTGGCTTAGTGAGATGCAAAAGATCAGCTTAGTGAGATGGAAAAGATCCTCGATGCAATGCTTTGCTCGGAGGAGCAAAAAGTGGTCTTCGCCTTACATATGTTGAAAGGTAATGAGCATTAGTGGAAAGGTACCAAGAAGGCACTTGAAACCACAAAAATATCGATGTCATGGGAAGTCTTCAAGATAGCTTTCTTGGAGAAGTTTTTCCCACAAACTCTGCATGACGACAAGGAAGTGGAGTTTATGGAGTTAAAACAAGGAAACATGTCTGTAGGTCAGTATGTGGCCAAGTTTGATGAGCTATCAAAGTTCTCTTCGCATTTCCGTTATCATCTGGACGATAAATGGCGATATTTGAAATTCAAAACTGATCTAAGAAGTGAGATCAAGAACATGGTAAAACCTATGAAAATTAGGGATTTTCCTTTGTTGGTTAACAAGTGTAGGATTGTGGAGTCCTGTGCTCAAAGTCCTCAATCAAAGGAAAGAGTGCAATATGCCCCGAAGAGAAAGCGAGAGGATGATAAGATCAAGCAGGGTGCTTCTAAGGCAAGTAACCCTAAAGGAAAAGGGAAAAGAGAATCCAAGGTACCTCAATGTGTTAAATATGGGAAGGCATATGGAGGCAAGTGCTTAGCAGGCCAATCTGTGTGTTACAGGTGTGCTCAACCAGGACATTTCTCCAATTATTATCCATTGAACAGGGAAGGTGCGCTTACCCCAAAGCCACTAGCCAAAGAACGAGTTTATACTCTAGGTAGAACTGAGGTGGCCTAGTCTTCCAACCTCATCTAAGGTAGATGCATAATTTGTAATCATCATTTAAATGTCATGTATGATTCAAGAGCATCACACTCATTTGTTTCTTATGATTGTGTAAGTATGTTAGATTTGCCTATGTCAGAGTTACCATATGACTTATCTGTTTCCATACCCACTGGTAAGCCAGTCATAACTTCAAAAGTATGTCTTAATTGTTGTATAACAATCGAGGATAGAGTTTTTCTTGTAAATCTTATCTGTTTACCCTTTGTGTACTTAAATATCATTCTTAGTATGGATTGGTTGTCATCCAATCATGTGGTCTTCAACTGTTCAGATAAGACTTTAGTTTTTCTGTCTAATGGTCCTACTAGAGTTATTTCTTTAGAATCTGTTTATCTCAATGCTAATCAAGTCAATCACTGTTTGGTAGAAGGAGCTCTAGGATATGTTCTTCTTTTCTCATTAGATGTAGAGGTTGAGCAGATCCTAGATAGTATACCCGTGGTGAGGGAATAGCCCGAGGTATTTCTGAGTGATGTAGAAGAGTTGTCACTAGAGAGAGATAGATTTTACTATAGATTTAGTGTCGGGTACAGGACCTATATCTATAGCACCATATAGGATGGCACCTCTAGAGTTAGCAGAACTCAAGAAACAATTAGAGGAGTTATTGGATAAGCAATTCATTAGGCCTAGTGTTTCTCCATGGGGAGCACCAGTGTTACTAGTGAAGAAGAAATATGGTACCATGAGGTTATGTGTTGACTACAGGCAGTTGAATAAGGTAACCATCAAGAATAAGTATTCTTTTCCTAGAATAGATGATCTGATGGATCAATTAAGTGGAGCTTCAGTGTTTTTCAAGATTGATATGAGATCTGGGTATCATCAAATCAGAGTTAAGGGAGAGGATATCCCTAAGACCGCTTTTAGAACTAGGTATGGGCATTATGAGTATCTTGTGATGTCCTTTGGGTTGACAAATGCTCCAATAGTGTTTATGGACTACATGAATAGAGTTTTTAGACCTTACCTATATAAGTTTATTGTAGTATTTATTGATGATATCCTTATTTATTCAAAGACAAGAGAAGAGCATGAGCAGCATGTAAGGATAATCTTAGATATCCTAAAGGAAAAGAAATTGTTTGCCAAATTGTCCAAGTGTGAGTTTTGGCTAACAGAAGTTCAGTTTTTGGGCCATGTTATTTCTAGAGGAGGAATTGCAGCGGACCCTAGCAAAGTGAAAGCAGTGTGGCTGTGGGAGAGACCCACCACTGTGACAAAGATCAGGAGCTTTATAGGCCTAGCCGGGTACTATAGAAGGTTTATCAAGGGGTTTTCTCAGTTAGCACTACCTTTAACTAGGTTAAGTAGGAAGGGTAGTACTTTTAAATAGACCCAAGACTATGAGAATAGTTTCTAAGAGTTAAAGAAGTGGTTGACTACTACACTAGTATTGATAATTCCAGATCCCCATGAGAACTTTGAGGTCTTCTGTGATGCTTCAAAGATGGACTAGGGGGTGTTTTGATGTAGAATAAGAGAGTAGTTGCCTATGCATCAAGGCAGTTAAGACTACATGAAGAGAACTACCCTACTCATGATTTAGAGTTAGCAGTTGTAGTTTTTGCCTTAAAGATTCAGAGGCACTATCTTTATGGAGTTTAGTTTGAGGTGTTCAGTGACCATAAGAGCTTAAAGTTCTTGTTTGATAAGAGGGAGCTGAACATGAGGCAAAGAAGATGGATGGAATTCTTGAAGGATTATGAATTTGAGTTAAAGTATCATCTGGGTAAGGCCAATGTAGTGACTGATGCACTAAGTAAGAAATCCTTACACGTATCCCGAATGATTGCCCAAGATAGTGAACTTCTCGAGAGTTTCAGAGATTTAAGTCTAACGGTGACTGTGTTTCCACAAAGTCTCTTTATGAGTAGAGTGGACATATTAAATGACTTAAGGACTCATATTTTAGAAGTTCAAAAGGAAGATGAAGCTTTAATGGACATTAGTGAGCAGATCTTTTTAGGAACCTTAGAGGATTTTGATATGGCTAATGATGGAATGATAAAGTTTAGAGATAGACTTTGTGTTCCAAGAGAGTCCAGGATCAAAGAAATGATTCTAGAAGAAACTCACAGTAGTAAGTATACCATTCATCCCGGAATCACTAAGATGTATCAAGATCTAAGGAAAATATTTTGGTGGTCTTGACTGAAGAGAGACATAGCGGAATATGTCTCAAGTTGTTTAGTTTTTCAAAAAGTGAAGATTGAACACAAGAGGCCAGCATGACAGTTATAGTCTTTAGGGATACCAAAATGGAATTAGGAGAAGATTTCTATAGACTTTGTAATAGGTCTTCCCAAAACTCAGCAAGGTTTTGATGCAGTTTGGGTTATAGTGGATAGATTAACCAAACCTGTCCACTTTTTGCCTATGAGAGCTAGTTATCCTATAAAGAAATTAGCTCAGCTATATCTTAAGGAGATAGTTAGGTTACACGGAGTCCCCGTGAGTATAATTTCAGATAGAGATTCTAGATTTACATCTAGATTCTAGGGAACCTTGCAAGAGGCATTCAGGACTAAGTTAAACATTAGCACATCTTATCACCTATAGAATGATGGGCAAACAGAGAGGACTATCAAAACTCTTGAGGATATGCTTAAAGCATGTGTATTAGAACAACAGGGTAGTTGGGAAAAGTTCTTACCATTAGCGGAGTTTGCCTATAATAATAGTTACCATTCCAGCATAGGTATGGTACCCTATGAGACTTTGTATGGAAGAAAGTGCAGATCGCCTCTATGTTGGTATAAGGTATGTGAGAGAACCATCCTTAGTCCAAAGTTAGTCCAGCACACCACAGAGCAAATCAAGATGATTAAGGATAGGTTAATTACTGCTCAAAGTCATCAAAAGAACTATACTGACAAAAGAATGAGACCTCTTGAGTTTAATAAGGGAGATCATGTATTCTTAAGAGTTACTCCTCAAGAATTGGTAGAGCATTAAAAACCCAAAAGTTAAATCCTCGTTTTCTTGGTCCCTACCAAATTATAAAGAGAGTTGGACCCATAGCTTACCAGATAGCCCTTCCTCCTAGTCTGTCAAACCTCCATAATGTTTTTCATGTGTCTCAGTTGAGAAAGTATAATCTAGATCCTTTGCATATCATAGAACATGAATCTATCCAGTTAAGGGATGATTTATCTTATGATGTACATCCGATAAGGATCATAGACAGAGGGATCAAAGAGTTTAGAGGTAAGCAGATTCCTTTGGTGAAAGTTTTATAGGGTGGCAATGACAGTAAGGAGGCTACTTGGGAGTTAGAGCCCCACTTGTAGCAAGATAAACCAGATTTGTTCCTTTTAGGTGACCAATTTTGGGGTCAAACTTTTTTAAAAAGAGGAGAGAAATATAATATCCTAAATGACATGTTAGACCTATGTATGTGTTCAAAAGGTAGCATATTACTTGCTTAACATGCCTGTTTAATTTTGTGACAATCTGAGTTAGTTTAGGTACTTAATTGCAACCTAGAGTGTGAAAAGTAACTTAAAATGACTCAAATAATAGCATAAATTACTTAGACAAGGGAAATAAATATGAATAATTAATTTCTAGGTCACAAATATATAAAACAAGTTACAGTTAAAGTTTCAAGTTAAACTGGATTAGTTTGGCATTTTAGACATACTAGTAGTCTATTTATGACTGGATTGACTACTAGCAGATATGAAAATATCTGATAATGGTGAAACGACTTTATATATAATACTATTTATTTTAAAATTGTTGGAAGTTGAAAATCTGGAATTAGCTAAATCTGAGTGTTTTTAGCAGATTATGATTTATCAGTTATGGCCTAAGGCCTTAAAAGTCTTTTGTTCTCTCTTTATAAGCCTCCACTCATGGCTTCTTACTTCACAAATCTGAAAATAGAAAACATGAGAGAAGGGAGGAAAGAAGAGGAAGCAAAGACCAAGGAAGAGGAAGAGAGAAAAAGGAAAGTCAAGGGTAAAGCCAAGGCTTGAGGATCCAACTAAACTTGATTCATCTTCACAGCTGAAAAGGTAGGGTTTTTATGTTTATATTCATCACCTTTCTCTATTTCACCATTGATGCACCTTTGGTGCTTAATAGATTAAACTGACTTCTAGAGATGTTTGATGTGTTTTGCTTGCATGATTGAGTTTCTTTGGTCATTTATGACTTGTTCATAGTTTAAGATGAAGATAGAATCTTAGAACACTTCATTTATCCCATTGATGCCAAAAAGAGGGGTTTAGGTCAAAGATTTGTGATTTAAGTGTATAAATCCAAATTGAGATGGTTAAGTTAGTGATTAATGATTTCTAAGTGTTTGAGAACTGATTAGGGACTTAATATTACCAAGAAACTAATTTGGAATGGCAAAAAATCATGAAAAGTTCCAATAGAATAGGGGCATAACTTTGTAAAATTATGTAAATTTTCTGTCGTGCAGCAAGCGCCCAGACGCCCTACACCTAGCGCCTAGGCACTCGTGTGCCAAGGATGAATGAGCGTGTAATAAGGCACAGTGAACTTGGGCGCTTAGTACAGAGTTCATAGATGCTCAATGCCCAAAAATTTTTATGCGCATCAGAGCGCAGAGTGCTTAGACGCTTAGACCAGAGTGCTTAGACGCACGGTGTGAGATAGCACAAGACTGATCCCTGCCTAGTGAGCGCTCAGACGCTCAATGAGGGGGCGCCAATGCAAAATTTAACATAGAGTTGAATTTGATGTTTTGAAGTCCTTGACTAGTTGGAATCATTTATGTATACTTCCTATGGAGTGTTAAGGTACTAATAGGGATATTTTGAAGAGAGAAAATTATCACCTAGTACGTAGAAGAAAGCTTAAACCTTTTAGCATTCAATAGTTATGATTTGTTCAAGTTAGTATTTAGCACCTTAGGCCACTTTTGGGTGGTAATGTATGTCACTTAAGAGTAATGAGTGACGAGTTAGTGTTAGATATATGTATGATGGGAAGGATTAGTAGTATTGATTTTTGTGAGTATCCTTTGATGCCCATTCATGGAGACCAAGGGAGATAGATGGGTGTCTGATGGACTCTTTTGAGGAAAGATATAACCCTAGTATCTAGATAGTGTCAAGGCCAAGGGAGATAAGTAGGGAATCTGTAAGATTCTTTTGAACAAGGATTCAACCCGAACTTCTCAGTATTCCAGGATATGTGTGATGTGAGGATGAGTTTTCCTCTATTTACCACAAGATAATACACTAAACCAATGTTCCTAAACTTAACATCTTGGTTCTGAGTTTGACTAAGTATGTATGTATGAAATGTATGTTAACTTGGTTTATCTAAATGCTATAGTTAAACCTTGTAGATGCTTTGGACATATCTTACTTAGCATCTATTAAGATTATGTTTATTATGTTATGTGTGCTACTTTTGATTACTCATACTAAGAATGCAGTTTCTCATCCCGCTATGTATCATGTAATTCCAGGTTAAACTTCTTCCAAGAGTAAGAAGCAAAAAGGAAGCTAAGGATTAGAGTAGCTTTATAGTTTAAGTTATAAACTTTGTATTTCTTAGTATTTCTCTGTAATGTAAGGAATTATGTAATACTTTAGGCCTTTGCTAAGGCTAATGTTGTGTATGTATATGCATCTTACTATGATGTTTACGTTTTCCACATTTCATAAGGCTCTCTATAATGTTTCCAATGAACATTATGGACGTCTGTATTAGATTAATATATATATAGGGACATTGTAATGCGACATATCTCTTTGTATACCACATATATTAAGATTTTGGTCTTAGGATGTTACACTAAGCACCAAGCTGGGGGTAACTGTTTTGGATCGGATTATGGGGCCATGGGTTTGGAGCAACCCGGCCCGCTAAAGTAGAACTCGAACATTACCGCGCACTTATGATTTCCTATTTACTAGGCATAAATCATTTAGAATCCCTTTAAAGGATATGAATGCTAATCATATCCCACATAAATAGGGATTTGGACATAGGAAATAATGATCCTCCAGATCTTGTTCAACAACATTCAATTCGCATTGAATGCTCAAATTCTCAATGTCCTAACACGCTCATACATATACCCTGCAAGGTCTCAAAGGTATGGATCCAATCTCCAATCATACACTACCTTCCTTGCACACAAACTAATTTAGGCGTCGGAATGCCTTTTACAGGTAGTCACCCGCTCACACCATTGTTGTTGCTGTTATGCCACGGAGGACTTCACTATCACTTACCTTTATGGGTAACCCTTAGAACCCAGTTCTAAATAGCTATTTAGAGGTGTCTTTCATTGCCACATTATTACTCGAAAACAGATTCAGATAGCTCGTGGAATAGTGGAAAGCAAAGAAGAAAAGGAACCTAAAATAATTAGGACAACATAAGGAGGATCAAAATTTTATTAAAGGTAAATTAGATTATTAAAAATTATTAGTTGGTCTTCTTCTTTAATTAAAATTTGAAAACTCATTTTTATTAATTTTTTTATCTTTTTAAATTAAGTATTACTCCTTAATGGTCTTTAATATTAATTTTCTCATAAAATAAAGTGTCAATGGATAATTTGATATAAAAGAAATTAAAATTAAGAGTACAAATCTTCATTAAAATCAATAAAAGATTGTGAAGTGAATTTTATTTTACACTCGACAATTGATCTGGTAGTATGAACCCTTCGACCAATGGTAGAGGTCGGTGGTTCCATCCTCCCTTCTAACTAATTAGTACTAATTCTTAATAACTTTAATTTTCCTATGAATCAAAAATTATTTTTACTAACAAAAATTGAATTATTTTTTCCTTAAATTGTATTTCATGAATCCTTTATTTGTTTTTTTAGTTCGAATTGTATATGTTTGAATGCATCCTGAACAAATACAATGTTAAATTTCACTCATTATATTTGCCAGGAATACATATGGGCATAAGTATCCTGGCCTAAATAGAATTTTCCTTCGATAAATTTCACATGTAGAAATACTAGCATGGTAGGGCTTATGCAAAATCAAACCTGACGTGAATCGCATGACTTAGCATTTTGAATGCATATGTGCGATCCATTGGCCGAAATGCTGTGAAAGTTGCAGCTAATAAAGCAATGGCAGTTTCAGCAGCAAGATCAGACCCATATGCTTATATAGCTTCTGGTTCTACTCCTCTAAGTTGATCAATGGAGTTTGATACAATTATTGTTGGTAAGCCCATTACATTGGTTGTGTGGATAGATTTTAACTTTTATTATATTTTGTTTTTGACTTTTATTTTAGAGTCTTATGGGCTTATACTCTTAGACGTGCTCCATTATTTTTATAAGTAGGATTTCAAATAATATAATTGATTTAATTATATTTTAGTCTAATTGCAAATTTGGATTTGTTATTTCTAAAATTTGAAAGTATGAGATTTTTGGTATTAAAGTATGTTTCCGAGGTAGTGGCTATTGTTATTGTTCTAGAATGTCTGCATGAATTGTATGTTTAGAGGCTTGTGTGACTTGAGTAGTCTATGATTTGCCATGTTACATGCTAGTCATGGACCCTAAGTTTGGGTCGTGACATCATGTTATGTTCTCTGGCCTTTGCCAACATGCATGGTCTGATGCAAGATCACCAACTTCCATACAATATGTTTGGTTGTGGGTGTGCTTTCATCAAATAGTTTGTTTCCCATTTGATGGCGTTCAATGCATTTGCTAGCTCATTTTATTGTGTAAGTTGGTCTCTAAACTCTATTGTGCTCCATGAAAGCTTAGTTATGGTAAATGTCATTTGAAACCCAAGCCTTAGGTTGTCTCTAGCATCATATTATCCACCCACAAGGTTAATATGCATCGCACATTCAAACTTGAATCAAATACATTAAGAGTGACTCCCACCCCCTTTTAGCTATTAAAACTAAATGAAGTGAGATGCAAAACATCAAATATAAAGTTCACACTAGTATGTGTAATCTAATAAGCATTAGGGAGAAAGCAAGATGTGATTAAGTTCAAAATAACAAATACAAAATTTACATAATAAACATTAATGAGTGAGTAATGATAACAAATAAAACAAAAATAGCGATATGTGGGCCAGCTCATTGGCAAGCCCAGCCCTAAACCTCTGTGGTTCACGAGTTACATGGGTTGGGTCAAAAGTTTAATTATTAAATTGGTTATTAAAATGACAACCCAAGTCCACCCAACATACAAGGCTAAGTGGGTTAATCTATGGGCTTTGGCATATATTGACAACTCTCACATGATTGAAGTTTATGCTTGGTTTAACTTATATCAAATCTAAAATGACAAATTAATTTGGGTTTATCTATTACTGAATTTAAAAAAAAAAAAAATAGGAAAACCACAATTTTAGATGGAAATATTAAAATGGTAAAAAAGGTCAATTTATTTTTTATGTATGGTAACCTTTTTATGAGTTGCTCTATACAAATGGAATTCATCCATAATTTACTTTGATTTAAAGATAATAAATAAGACAAAGTAATACTAACTTATCATTTATTCAAGAGACAATACACATGCCAACTAATTTACATAAACATTTCTGACAACTAATTTGGGAAAAATGACATTTTTTTTTATGTTTATGCTAGAAAGTTATGGAAACAAGTTGATATATGGATAAAATACACATATCTTGTGTTTGATTTGATATGAATTGAGAAGAACTTTGCAAGAATTTATGTCATTCTATTTGCATATTTATGAGACTATCTTTGGCAATTTGAATTTGTTATTTCTCTATGATTTTAGATTCAAGCTAGGTGATTTGACATGGTTTCATGAAGACTTGATAGGTTCATTGCAAAGAAGTTGAGCTTAGAACTCAGATAGTCAAGATTCATGGAATTCTTGACCTTTACATAGTAGAACAGCCATAGCTTGAGGTATGATAGGTTCATAAATGCTTGATAATCTAAGAATTGAACTTGGGATTATGACCTAGAGACAAGCTTGAATCCTTCGAGAAGCAAATGGTTGTCATTGAACCTAAAGAGTTTTAACTTAATTAATTATCATGAAAATGAGATTAATGGGGGTTGGGGTTTAACACATTTTTAGTGCTATAAGATTGGTCATTAAATAATTTAGGACAGATAGGCTTTAAAAACATAATTGATTGTTAGCAAAGATAGGGTTGATGTTCATCATAATGGTAATTGTAATGGATTCTTAATCTTAGGCCTTTAACGCTTGGAACTTCATCTCTTTTAGATTTATTGCTTCGATAATTGATTTCTTGTTTTGCTTTCAAATTTCATTTTCATTATTGCTTTTGATCGCTTAAATAATTAGTATTGTCGTAAAAGTTAGTAGTCATACAATCCTTGAAATGATCTTATTTTACTACTTGAATGATCCATATACTTAAAGAAAATTCATTACAAGTTTTTGGTGTCATTACTGGGGATCAATGATGATATTAACACAAGCGGTAATTTAATTAATTTATGCATTTTTTTCATTTTGTTTTATGTTCTTTGGCTTCCTCTTTATGGTTTAGGTGCTATTTCTCTTTAATGCGTAGAACAATGATTCAAGGAGATCTAATAATATAAATTGATCTTGAAATTGAGAGGACATTTTGTTTTATTAGGAGGGAAAGAAGAGCACAAGAAGCCCAAGTAGAAACCATGGCGATTGACAATAACCAAGTCGACAATCCTGAACAAAGATTGAAGGACTATGCTATTCCAAATGCTCATGATCATCAACCTTCCATTGTAAAGCTTGCAGTTGGAGCCAACAACTTTGAGCTTAAGCCCTCATTGATCCAAATGGTTCAGTAATCACAGAGTAGTGGGTCATCTACTGAAGTTCCTAATGAGTACTTGGATGACTTCTTGGAGATATATGACACCTTGAAGATCAATGAAGCCACAGTGAATTTAGGCTCAAATTGTTTCCTTTTTCTCTTACAGGGAAGACAAAGAAATGACTTCATTCAGAGGCTCCCAATTCTTTTACTTTTGGCACGAATTGTCATAAGCCTTCTTGACCAAATATTTTCCATCAGAGAAAACGATCAAGCTTCACCATGATATCACCATATTCTCCCAAAAGGATGATGAATCATTTTATGATGCATGGGAGCATTACAACGATCTCCAATGAAAGTGCCCACACCATGGTCTTTAGGATTTTATTATAATGCAAACATTCTACAATGGGATGACCCCTTTTATGAAGGCAACTCTTGAAGTCACAACTGACAGCAGTTTGATGATAAAGACTCCAATAGAGGCAAATAGTTTGATAAAGGAAGTCACCTCCACCATTTATCAATGGTCAACTAAAATATCATCATTAAGGAGGCAAGTTGGTATGATAAAGTTGGATGCTGTAAATATGTTGAGTGCGAAGTGTAACACCTATGGAAACATGATAGACTTATATATGGTTACGAAGGTATCTTGATACCTGATTATCATGCCCGTTAATTTTTTTGTAACCTTCTGAACACGTTTAGTCACTTTGTTGTAACTCTATGTATAAAACATAGTTATTTTCAGCCTAGATTTTGATTTAAACTGTTTAGTTAATGGAAATAAGTGTGGACAACTTGTTTCTAGGTTACAAATGTGTGGAAGTAGATGTGGTTAAAGTTTGAGGTTAATCGGAGTTAGTTTGGCATTTTTAGGCATACTGATTATATGTTTTAATGCTGGATTGACCCCCAACAGATATGAAAAATTATGGAGTTGGTGAAACAAAATTTTTAATGAATCTCAAAATTTATTTTAAGCTTGTTGGAATTTAGAAAACTTGGTTTGGTGAAAACTAACTGTTCTTAACTTATCGGGTGAATAGCGGTCACTTAAGTGACCAAAATGAGGGCACGACCCTTTGTTTCTATTGCTTGGCCTATTTAAGGCCAAAATGGGATTTTTGTCTTATTCTCACATTTCTCTCATGGATGCAAGCAGGAAAAGGAAAGGAGAAAGGAAAGCAATGAGCTAAGGGAGAAGGATCATCAACCAAGTAAGGGAGAGAGCTTAGTTTTGTAGAGGAATGGCTGACTGACTTCAATTTCTGAAGTTTAAGGTAGGGAAAACTTTGTATTTCACATTTTTCTTTGATGATCTTCATTAGGTTCTTGAGTGTACTTGATGTGAGATATGGATTCTTAGTGTGATTTTGGTGTTTTTGGCTTGAATCTTGATGGAAAACTTGAGGATGACTTATTTATGAGTTGTTGAGTATATGAAAATGGATTTTCAGCCCTTGTATGCCTTAAATTCCATTTGATTTGATATTTGGGGTTTTAGGTTTTGTATTGAATGATTTTCCATGATTTGTGATTTTGAGTGAAATTGAAGTGAAATAAGAGTTGTTATGTGTAGTTGAACCTTGTGAAAGGTTAGAAATCACTTGGATGTGAAGTTTGAGTGATTGGAGGAGGGGTAAGAACCAATGGAATAGTTCCACGGTTCTGCAGAATTTGTTGCAGTATGTCTGGTTAAGAGACATGGCCCATGTTCGAAGACACGGGGGGAGGGGGTCGTGTCCCTCTCTACCTGTTCTAATTTGTGAAACTATGCTTAGAGAGTAAGACACGGGGGGTCGTGTCATCAGACATGGACTGTGTCTAAGGCTAGAATCTTCAAAAATGTCATTTTTGATGTTTTCAAGTTCTTGGCTAGATAA
Organism: Ormosia semicastrata; assembly: GCA_029884595.1. NCBI lineage: Eukaryota > Viridiplantae > Streptophyta > Magnoliopsida > Fabales > Fabaceae > Ormosia > Ormosia semicastrata. Next base: position 1,070,895 of record JAQQTO010000062.1, read on the forward strand.
GATCATTAGTATACGTTTCCTAAACTGTGTTGAGACTCTAATAGGAGTATTTAATGAAGTGGATATGTGGTGAACATAAATCAATTAGTATATTAATTATTACGGTATTTAACATCATTGTATTTCATGTTTGTAGTAGGAATATAAATCAATTAACATGCTAGTTATTGTAGTAACTGACATAATTGTTGTTCCATAACTATGTTGATAAGGTTGAGTCCTCGTTATAGATGATCTAATGTGATTTTGAATGAGTAGGTAATCAATCATTCCTATCATAGAGATCATTGTTGTGACTAAATATAATTTTGAATGAGTAGGTAACTAATCATTCTTATCATAGTGACCATTGTTGAAGACCGCGTTAATTAGGATTGTTCAATTCCCTCACTACCCGGGATGAAGACTGCTGGAACTAGGTTTTCAGTACTTGTTCAAAGCTTATGGAGCCAAGTTCCTTTGTTTTGTTTGAGACTTGTGCATAACATGACATTTCCATGGACTTGGTATCATAACATTATACATTTCATGCTTAGGATATTTCATAGGCATAAACACTGGACATAATTTGACATAGCATGGTGATTGTATAGGTGGTTTCTATCATGACATAAAACCATGACATTGTAATTATATCGGTGATTGTGTATCTCTGAGATGGAGATGTTGTTTACTTCTATGATTAAAGTGTTATTTTGATAATTTTGAATATTATCTGAATGTATATGTATATATACTAGTTTTCGAATACTTCTACTGAGATATGTGATTTCTCACCCCGATTGTATTGCCATGTAAATCCAGGTGCAAGTTCCTAAAAAAAAAAGATGTATAAAGATTAGTATAGTTATAGGCTTTTTGTTAATAAAGCTTGTATATTATGTTAGATCTTGTTGTTTAAAAGTTTATATATTACAATGTGCCCTTATAGGCAATGATGTATATATATAACTTTTATTGTCGTGGCTCTCCATAATTATTTGTACAAATGTTATGGATTTTTTAGTTGTATGCTAGAAGTAGCATGACCAGTATTAGATATTCTTTTATATGACAATATATCTAGATAGCAAATATTGGGTTGTTACATGAAGTATGATGCCTTAAGCAAGAAATATGACAAGCTTACCATCAATGCCATAGATATTCTAATGAGTGTTAAATACACTCATCTTTAAGATTTATTTATTAGGATTTTTAATTAATTTTTATTTATTTTTTGTTTATTTTTTAATTTAATTTTAAATAATTATCTTTTTACCTAGTCATATTTGATTTTTCAAGATAAATCATCAAATTTTGTGAAAAAATAGAAAATTCTTGAAGATAAATATTTGAAGAATTCTTATCCTATTCTTAGGTACTAATTATAGTTCTAATTAGACACAAAATCTTAAATAAGGATTAGGTTGAAGATTGGATAAGGATTCTCAAAGAGATCGGATTTGGAGCAAAATTCGGATTCTCGCACTATCCTGATCATTCCTCCTTAATCGAGTCATATCTTGGGTTATAGAGATCATATCGATACGCCGTTTGTGACATTGAAAAGGTAACTGAAAATATTACAACTTCTCTGTTGAGATTGAGGGTAAATTCGGCCATCTGGAGGATGAAAAAAATTGTGTAAGTTAGATACAAAAAGTTACAAGCTTTTCTATAAAAAGGGAAAAACCAATTTAGTAAATGACCTCTCTTTCGGTATAGAAAATACAGAAAAATTACAAAGTTTTGCAGGCTCAAAGGCAGCAAGGAGACAAGGGCTAGGAAAGAAGGAGGAGCTGTCATAGAGCTCTCATGGAGTTAGAGATCGAATCACCATTGAATGTGTTTTGGTTTCTTCTTTACGGTTCTATCATGATGAATTCTCTTTACTCTTCCTATCTCTTCTTCCCTTTTGTCACGAGTAACTAAATTTGTGTGTTGCTAGCATGAAGATGTAACTTGATTCAAATGACATATATTAAAATTTGATTTTTAATTAATTTCTTTTCTATTCAATTTGAGTGTTTATTATGGTTCTTAATGCTTTTATGAATTTGCCACTCATAAATTGATCTAATAAAATATGTGTAGAATCGGAAGGTTTGCATATGACTTAGACCATAAATAATAAGTGCCATGATTTATAATCATCTAGAAAAAGAGGTTATAAGTTCTGTGGGAGAATTGTGGTATTTTTCATGAGAATCCATAGAGTGAAAGTCATGCCTTTAAGAGTTGTGGTTTAGATCAAGGAATTGACTAGCCTTTGATAATTAAAGAGAATTGATCTTCCAATGAATTGAGTTTTAATTAATTAAGGGATTCTCCCCATTAATTGAATGATTAGAAATTAATTAGAGTGAAGGTCCTAAAGCTACTCTGTTGTCTATAATAGATTGTTGAATTAAGTGAAGTCGGATTGTAACATCCTCGCTTGGGTATTACATTTCGGACCAACACTTTTTCCTTATTTTAAAACTTTACCCAAGCCATAGTTAAGATTTATTATAAAATACGGGTTTAAAAAAATTCTTTTCTACAAATAACATATACTCAACAGGACATGAATAAACTCAAGATATAAAAGAATAGAACAAAACATTCCACACATAAATATATATATATATATATACATAAGAAACTGAATAGAACATAAGTACTTAAGATTTACATACCAAAAGAGACATAAAAACAACTTAACAACATAGTTAGACTGACCCAAGTTCATTACACCTAAAGGAAGGGTCTTCCACTGGGTCCTCCTCTAGATCCTCCTCAGGATCCTCACTAGACAAATTCCCTAGCTAGGGAATGTCTAGACGAAAGGGAGTCTGAGCATAAGATACCTCTAAATCCTCCATTGGAGAATAGTGGCGGTCACCCCACAAATCCCTTAAAGATATAAGAAACTCTAGATAAACTGTAGCAGAAAGAGAAAAAGTAGTGACCCCATGACGGGTCCTACTCATGGATAGAGTAACGTCTCCACGATACTCTACCCGCTCCATATCCAGATGGATATGTCAGACATCAGTGCCTCCAAGAAACTGGACTCTCACGTAACCTAGCAGATTTCTCCTCACCGTCATCGTAGTCTTCAAAGAGCAAAAACATAAAATAGAATAGGCAGAACAAAACAACATGAAGAGGTGAGATCCCCTACATCACATACCAGCATGGCATCAAGAAATAACAATAACAATAAAGTCACAGAGTACAAAAATAACAATTATAGTCATGATATTTATTAGCAAATAATTCAACAATATATCAGCATGTAATTCAACAATATAAATGTATCACAACAAAATGTTCAATGACTATGCAAATGCACAATGAACTGACACCTACTCCATGGAGCTAAAACCAAACATCGGAGAGAATGGGGAGTTATGTCTGTATATCGTTAGCCTAAATTCAAGTGCTTTCAATATATTCATAATATGCGCAACATGGCTTATACAAGACATTCTACACTAGATCGGGAATAAGAATAGTATATCGTCGAGATCGTTGGTGCGTTGCACAGTCACCACAGCCTAGTCGAGCTACCAACTGTCCACTTGTGGGACTCGTATCCCGACGCCTCCTAGGTCATTCATAAACCTTCACTACGCAATTCGCACCCACACAAAGGTGTAATTCATCTCTTAGGCATACAGCCTTAACAACAAGTCATTCTGACTTTCACAATGCATGATCACATGACATAGATAAAACAATACTCATTAACAGCATAAATTCCACCAAAAGGAGCCACAATAGGGCTTAAGTCAACCACTGACATCTCTGGCTCCAGTACGTCGGCCCAATAGCAAACTGCTATTTTTCTCAAACATGAAACATTTTCATTGAATTTTCACAAGCGTGCAACACTTTTTGTCACTTTACAAAACCACGAAACATCTTTACATCGATTTTCAAATGCATAAACACTTTAAAACATTTTCTTAATCGCGTAAACATTTTGAAGCATTTTCCATCACTTTACTAAACCGACTTAAACAAAACACTTTAATTTTTCAAAATATCATTCAAACCTTATTTCCATTATCAAAATTAATTTCTTTTTAAATAATAAAACCTTGTTCATCTTCTTTTTAATCTATGAATCCTTGAATCTTATTCTAGTCCCCTAATCATTTAAGTTTTCAATTAATAAAGCAATTTTGTCTTAGAAACCCTATTTTGAGCTTCATGGCCGTGAACCATAAGCATTCTTTGGAACCAAAAAGCTTGTCTTTCACACATGAATCAAAGCATACAAGGCATTTCAATCATCAATTCATGTAATAGAAATTTCATACATACCATAACAATTACATAATCACATGTGGCCAAACATCCATAAGTCACAAAACACACATCCAAGTGAATGAATCCTCAAAAGAATTATTCACTAACAAAACATAAAATTCGTTCCTCACCACCAAAATGGTCGATAAGGTTAATCTCCCTCTTACCTTGGATGATGATCAAAGCTCCTTGATGTCCTCTTGAAAAAACTTCTCCTTCCAAGAAGATCCTTAAAACAAAATAACACACAAGCATCAACATCTAGGGCTAGGAACAAGATGACCATGAATCAAGATCATGGCTAAGAACTTGAGAAGAAAACTTAGAAATAAAGATGAGAAACTTCACCTAGAGCCTCCAAATGTGAAGCCTTGAGAAAAAGATTGAAGATGGATGATTTTGGAGAAACTCCCAACAACAAGTGTCTCAAAATGTGTGTTTAGATTCAAGAAATAAGATTGGTTAGAATTGATCAAGATTGATGGGTGGAGAAGAGGTGTTGGCCGTGAGAACAAAAGGAGAGAAAAAGAGAGAGAGTTTGATAGATGGTTGCTCAAAAACAAGACAAGAAAGGCTTAGGAGAGAGAAGAACTAATTTTTGGTCACCGAGCTTCTCCAAGAAGCTCCCTTGGCCGTGGGATCCCAAGGACTTTTTGGGCAAAACTTCTCCAAGAAGCTTCACTCCAAGCTTGCTTAGGAAGCTTGCTTTCAAGCTTGTCTTAGAAGCTTGCTTTCAAGCTTGTTTTAGAAGCTTGCTTCCCATTGGCTCAAGATTAAACATCTAACTAGATATTTACCGGAAGCTATTACCTAATGGACAAAGTCTACTGTTAGTAAAACTAGTATTTATTATCCAATGGATAATAGAACGCACTTAGATGTTATTAGTCAGATAAAATATTAGAAAAGAAAAATTTTGAAATCCATTCCCGAGTTTGGGTTTAGTAAGCTCCCTCAGCCCTACGTGAACAGTCCAAAAATTTTTCGGCCCCGAAAATTTTTTATTTTTCTGGCACCACCTCAAACACACAGAAGCTAAAAAAAAAAAAAAAAAAAATCAAACAATTCACAAAAATCACAAAAACACATATAAAACACAGATAACAGGAAAAAGGAATTTTGAGGTGTTACAACTCTTCCCTTCAAAAAGGAATTTCATCCTCGAAATTATCATACCTTAGAACAACTATGGATATAGCTCTTTCATCCCGCCTTCTAGTTCCCACGTTGCATCACCAGTCACATTATTTCAGATTACCTTTACTAAGACAATTTCTTTTCCTCTGAGCTGTTTCACTCTCCTATCTTCGATTTTAACAAGAAGTGTCTCATAGGTTAAGTTCTCTTTTAATTGTATTGTATCAGGTGCTATGATATGGTCTAGACCAGGAACATATTTTTGCAATTGCGATACATGGAAGACATTATGAAGGTTAGAAAGAAAAGGTGGTAAAGCTATTTGGTATGCTACCGGACCTATCCGACGAAGAATTTGATATGGTCCAATGAATTTAGGAGTGAGCTTTCTGGATTTAATAACCCGACTGACCTTAATCGTGGTGTGACTCTTAAAAACACATGTTCACCTTCCTTAAACTCAAGGGGTCTTCTTCTCTTGTCGGTATAACTCTTTTGTCGACTCTGAGTTATCCGCATTTTTTCCTAGATCACCTTAACTTTTCATGTAGTTTGTTACATAAGTTCGGGTCCTAATACAAGATTTTTCCCATTGTGGTACCAGCACAAAGGCATTCTACACTATCGTCCATATAAAGCCTCATAGGATGTCATCCCTATGCTTGAGTGAAAACTATTATTATAGGTGAATTCTATCAGAGGCAAGAATTCATCCCAACTCCTAGTCTGTTCCAATACGCAAACTTTTAACAGATCTTCTAATGACTGAATTGTTCTCTCTGACTGACCATCTATTTGGGAATGATAAGCAGAACTCAAATAAAGTTTTATTCCTATAGCTTCTTGCAGACTCTGCCAAAACCTTGACGTAAACCTTGGGTCTCACTAAGAAATAATACTAAAAGGTACACCATGCAGTCTAACGATTTCACCAATATATACCTAAGTCAATCTCTCCATTGAATACCTTATGTTGATGGGTAAAAAGTGTGCTGACTTCGTAAGCCAATCAACGATCACTCATATGGAATCATAACCATTTCGAGTCTTCGATAGTCCAACAACAAAGTCCATTACAATGCCATCCCATTTCTATTCTGGAATAGCCGGAGGTTATAACATTCCTGAGGGTTTCTGATGCTCGACTTTAGCCTTCTAACAAACTAGACAAGATGCTACATACTTTGGCTACATCCCTCTTTATTCTTTGCCACTAATATAACTGCTTTAAATCCTGATACATCTTGGTCACACCCGGATGCACACTTAATTTGCTATTGTGGGTTTCATTAAGAATTAGTCTTCTAAGCTCTGAATCACTTGGTACACAAACTCTATCTCTGAACCTCATAATCCCATCCAGTCCTTCTTTAAATTCTGACACAGCACCTTGCTTCACTAGCTCCCTCTCATCTTGCAGGTATTGATCACTTCTTTGTTTATCTCGAATTTCTTTCATAAATCCACTTGAAATAGTAACCATGTTCAAACAAAGTCTTCCTGGTGTTGATTCTATAATAACCGCATATCTCTGAACTGTTCTATCAATTCTCTTTCCTTAACCATCATAGTAGAGACACTAAGTATCTTATTACTCAAAGCATCTACTACGACGTTCACTTTTTCGGGATGATACTGAAGTTGAAAATCATAGTCCTTCAAAAATTCTAACCATCTCCTTTGCCTCATGTTCAGCTCTTTTTGGTCAAACAGATACTTCAGACTCTTATGATCACTGAAAACATTGAATGTTACTCTTTACAGAAATTGTCCCAAGATCTTCAATGCAAACACAACAACAGCTAACTCCAAATCATGTGTAGGGTAGTTCTTCTCATGCGTCTTCAAATGTCTCAAAGTATATACCACTACCTTTCTGTTCTACATAAATACACAACCTAAACCCTGATGCAAAGCATCACAATATTCTTCAAAAGATTCATTTGGATCAGGTAAAACCAATACTGGTGAAGTAGTCAATCGTCTCTTCAACTCTTGAAAACTCTCTTCACATGCATCAGTCCATGCAAAAGCTTGATTTTTCCTTGTAAGCTGAGTAAGAGGACTTGATATCTTAGAAAATCCCTTAATGAATCTTCAGTAATAACCAGCTAACCCCACAAAACTACGGATCTTTGTTACGATATTCAACCTTTCCCAATTAAGAACTGTTTCAACCTTCAACGGATCCACTGCAATTCTTTCCTTTGAAATCACATGTCCCAAAAATTGAACTTCCTCTAACCAAAACTTGCACTTTGACAACTTGGTGTACAACTGCTTCTCTTTCAGAATCTGGAGAACCACACTGAGATGTTCAGCATGTTCCTCCTAACTTCGAGAATATTGCAGAATGTCATCGATAAAGACAACGATAAATCTATCCATATAAAGGCGAAAGATCTTATTCATGTAATCCATGAATATTGTAAGAGCATTCGTTACTCCGAACGGCATCACTAAGTATTCATAGTGCCCATAGCGTGTTCGAAATGCTGTCTTGGGAACATCTTCAACCTTTACACGAATCTGGTGATAACCAGAATGTAAGTCGATCTTAGAGAAAATAGTGGCTCCCTTCAGTTGATCCATCAAATCATCTATCCTCGAAAGTGGATACTTATTCTTGATCGTGATCTTGTTCAACTAGCAATAATCCACATATAAGCGAGAAGTTTCATCTTTCTTCTTAACCAACAGCACTGGAGCTCCCTATGGTGATACACTAGGTCTCACAAACTGCTTTTCGAATAGTTCTTCCAACTGCTTCTTCAAATTAGCTAACTTTGATGGTGACATCTAGTATGGTGTCATGGATATAGGACCAGAACCTGGTACAAGATCGATAGAAAATTCTATCTCTCATTCCGGTGGTAGTTCGAGTATCTCATTAGGAAAAACTTCAGGAAACTCATTGATTACAGGGATAGCATTCACATCCACCTCACCCTTGACCTCCAAGGAAAACAGTAACATATATCCTTGAGCTCCTTCCTTCAAAGAAACTTTAACTTGGTTGGCCATCAAAAATCTAGAAATCTTGATTTCAAGGAATACTAAGGTTTTATTGGAATAATCTAGCAGGATAGGGTTAGAAGATAACCAATCCATTCCTAAGATCACGTCTATTTGTGAAAGGGGTAAACAAATCAAATCAATAGAAAATATCTGATCTCTAACAGTAATAGGACAGTTTAAGCAGACTTGAGAAGTAATAATAAGTTTAACAGTAGGAGTAGTAATTATCAAATCAAAAGGTAAAGAAGACACAGACAAACCTAGTTGATCCACACAGTCATAGGCAATAAAAGAATGAGTTGCCCCCGAGTCATACAATACAGTTAAAGGCTTCCTCCTATGGCACAATCTCCCTTGATCAGATTTTTCAGATTAGGAGGCTTCTACTCCACTCATAGTGTAGACTCTTCCTCCTGCTTGAGGTATTGAAGTTCGGACATTACTGAAGGAAGGCTCCATCTTTAGTTGAGTGCAGTCTCTGAAAATGTGTCTGGGCTTCCCGCATCTGAAACTGATTATCCCTTTGATCACACATTCTCTTGTCAAGTGATCCTTTCCACACTTCAAACATTTTTATGAAGATGCCTTGGTCTGACTGAAACCACTGCCACCAAAACCTCCTCCAACTGATTGCTGTTGTTACTGATTCCCCAGTGGTACGACTTCCGGTTAAATCAGTTGACATTATTATTACCCCATTTGGAACCGAGATGGTCCAAAGTTACGAGGTCTCGTATCTAGAGACTGATCCAACTTTTCAATCCGGTGACACTTATCCAACAAAGCTGGGAACTGCTCGATTCCCAAAGGCAGCACTCCTCACTTCAGATCTTGCCTCAAACCTTCTTTGAACTTCTGACACTTCCACTCCTCATCATGTTGGAGCTGAAAGTACCTTGAGAACTTTGATAGGCTTTCAAACCTAGCAGCATACTCACTGACGGTCATTCCCTTTACTTCAGTCCAAGAAACTCCATCTCCTTGGCATGCCTCGCACTTGCTGGAAAATACTTTTCCAGAAACTTGATCCGAAAGACTTCCTATGAGATAAACCTTCCTTCAGCTTCTAACAATTGTTGGGTTCCTGCCCACTAGTCCTCACCATCTCCTACGAGCATGAAGGTCGCATAGATTACCTTCTTTTCATCCGTACATCCCATGCCTCTAAAGATCTTCTCCAACTCCTTGATCTAAAGATCCGCTTTCTCTGGATCAAACTCGCCTTTAAAATGCGGTAGATTGTTGCAGTGAAACTCTGACAAGCTCTGAGCCCCAGTTGTCACTTCCTACTGTCTGACAGCCCTCTGATTCTGTTGTACTAACATATCAATCAATCTCTGCATCGCTTCAGTAGCTGCAGCCATACTCTCACTGTCGCGTCCCGTTTCCACGTGCATACCTTTACCATGAGCCATTGCCTCTCTTCAATGTAGACTAAACAAAACACAAAGAAAACTAAGTGTAACCATTCAAACAACATTGTTTCCTTACAAAAATCAAACACAGAGAAACACATAGCACAAACAAGATAGACCTAATCACAAACCTGATAGACTAAACTTGGGCTTTAATACCAACTAATGTAACACCCTCGCTTGGGTATTACATTTAGGACCAACACTTTTTCCTTATTTTAAAACTTTACCCAAGTCATAGTTAAGATTTATTATAAAATACAGGTTTAAAAAAATTCTTTTTTGCAGATAACATATACTCAATAGGACATAAATAAACTCAAGATATAAAGAACAGTACAAAATATTCCACATATATATATATATATATATATATATATATATATATATATATATATATATATATATATATACATACATAAGAAAGCTGAATAGAACATAAGTACTTAAGATTTACATACCAAAAGAGACATAAAAATAACTTAACAACATAGTTAGACTGACCCAAGTTCATTACACCTAAGCAAAGGGTCTTCCACTGGGTCCTCCTCTGGATCCTCCTCAGGATCCTCATTAGACAAATTCCCTAGCTAGGGAATGTCTCAACGAAAGGGAGTCCGAGCAGAAGATACCTCAAAATCCTCCCTTGGAGAATAATGGAGGTCACCCCACAAATCCCTTAAAGGCATAAGAAACTCTAGATAAACTGTAGCAAAAAGAGAAAAAGTTGTGACCCCATGACGAGTCCTACTCATGGATAGAGTAACGTCTCCATGATACTCTACTCGCTCCGTATCCAAATGGATACGTCAGGCATCAGTGCCTCCAAGAAACTGGACTCTCACGTAACCCAACAGATCTTTCCTCACCGCCATTGCAGTCTTCAAAGAGCAAAAACATAAAACAGAATAGGCAGAACAAAATAACATGAAGAGGTGAGATCCCCTGCATCACATACCAGCGTGGCAGTAAGAAATAGCAATAACAATAAAGTCACAGAGTATAGAAATAACAATTATAGTCATGATATTTATCAGCAAATAATTCAACAATATATCAGCAGGTAATTCAACAATATAAATGTATCACAACAAAATGTTCAATGACTATGCGAATGCACAATGAACTAACACCTACTCCATGGAGCTAAAACGAAACATCGGAGAGAATGATCGGGGAGTCATGTTTGTATATCGTTAGTCTCAATTCAAGTGCTTTCAATATATTCATAATATACGACACATAACTTATACAAGACATTCTACACTGGATCAAGAATAGGAATAGTATCTCATCGAGATCGTCGGTGCGTTGCATAGTTACCACAGCCCAATGGAGCTACCAATTGTCCACTTATGGGATGCCCGTGCCCCGACGTCTCCTAGGTCATTCATAGACCTTCACTGCGCAATTCGCACCTGCACAAAGGTGTAATTCATCTCCTAGGCATACAACCTTAACAACAAGTCATTCTGACTTTCACAATGCATGATCACATGACATAGATAAAACAATACTCACTAACAGCATAAATTCCACCAAAAGGAGCCACAATAGGGCTTAAGTCAACCACTGGCATCTCCGGGTCCAGTACGTCAGCCCAACAGCAAACTATTTTTTTCTCAAACATGAAACATTTTCATTGAATTTTCACAAGCGTGCAACACTTTTTGTCACTTTACAAAACCACGAAACATTTTTACATCAATTTTCAAACACGTAAACATTTTAAAACATTTTCTCAATTACGTAAACATTTTGAAGTATTTTCCATCACTTTACTTAACCCACTTAAACAAAACACTTTAATTTTTCAAAACATCATTCAAAACTTATTTCATTATCAAAATTAATTTCTTTTTAAATAATAAAACCTTGTTCATCCTCTTTTAATCTATGAATCCTTGAATCCTATTCTAGTCCCCTAATCATCTAAGTTTTCAATTAATAAAGTAATTTTATCTTGGAAACCCTATTTTGAGCTTCATGGCCGTGAGCCATAAGCACTCTTTAGAACCAAAAAGCTTGTCTTTCACACATGAATCAAACATACAAGGCATTTCAGTCATCAATTCATGTAATAGCAATTTCATACATACCATAACAATCACATAATCACATATGGCCAAACATCCATAAATCACAAAACACACATCCAAGTGAATGAATCATCACAAGGATTATTCACTAACAAAACATAAAATTCATTCCTCACCACCAAGATGGTCAATGAGGTTAATCTTCCTCTTACCTTGGATGATGATCAAAGCTCCTTGATGTCCTCTTGAAAAAGCTTCTCATTCCAAGAAGATCCTTAAAACAAAACGACACACAAGCATCAACATCTAGGGCTTGGAACAAGATGACCATGAATCAAGATCATGGCTAAGAACTTGAGAAGAAAACTTAGAAATAAAGATGAGAAACTTCATCTAGAGCCTCCAAACGTGAAGCCTTGAGAAAAAGATTGAAGATGGATGATTTTGGAGAAACTCATAACAACAAAGTGTCTCAAAAGGGTGTTTAGATTCAAGAAATAAAGTTAGATGGAATTGATCAAGATTGATGGGTGGAGAAGATATGTTGGTCGTGAGAACAAAAGGAGAGAAAAAGAGAGAGAGTTTGATAGATGGTTGCTCAAAAACAAGACAAGAAAGGCTTAGGAGAGAGAAGAACTAATTTTTGGCCACCAAGCTTCTCCAAGAAGCTCCCTTGGCCATGGGGCTCCAAGGGCTTTTTGGGCAAAGCTTCTCCAAGAAGCTTCACTCCAAGCTTGCTTTCAAGCTTGTCTTGGAAGCTTGTTTCCCATTGGCTCAAGATTAAACATCTAACCAAATATTTACTAGAAGCTATTACCTAATGGACAAGGGCTACTGTTAGTAAAATCAGTATATATTGTCCAATGGATAATAGAACGCACCTAAATTTTATTAGTTAGATAAAATCTCAGAAAAGAAAAATTTCAAAATTCGTTCCTGATTTCAAGTTTAGGAAGCTCCCCCGGCCCCGCGTGAACAGTCCAAAATTTTTCTGGCCCTGAAATATTGTTATTTTTATGGCACCGCCTCAAACACACAGAAGCTCAAAAAAATTATAAAATAATAAAAAATAAATCAAACAATTCACAAAAACACATATAAAACACAGATAACAGGAAAAGGAATTTCGAAGTGTTACAAGGATCTCTAACATCTTTATCATTGCTTGTTACTCCTTCATTTGTTATCGTACTCTCTTACTATTTTTAATTTATATGTTTTTACCTTATTTTGCTTTTTCTTCAATTACTTGTTTTCTTTTGAACTCTTTTTAATCTCAATTTCCTATAACCTAGATAGTGTTGATTTGGTGAATTTGGTACTTGACAACGTAAGGACAATACTCACTCATCATTATATTACTTTTACGATTTAGTAAACTTGCCAATTGAGTAATAATTTTTTGGCGCCATTGCCAAAGATTATATATTTTGTCAATATCAAAGAGTAGTTAGAAAGACACTAATTTAGGTATTTATTTTCCTTGTCTATATTTTTTTTGTTTAGATTGTTTCTCTTTAACTCACTCTTGTTTGTTTGGTTTATTTTAGGTACTATAAATCAAGAAGCATTACTCTTTGATTTGGAAATTAAGAAAACAACAAGGGCAAATTTGGCTTTCTGGAGGGTGAGAAAAATCGTGCAAGTTAGATACGAAAGGTAGTCAACTTTTCTATAAAAGGGGAAAATAAGTTTAGCAAATGAGCTTTCTTTTGATTTAGAAAATACACAAAAATTACAGAGTTTTGGAGGCTCAAAAGTAGCAAGGAGTGAAGCCTTAGGAGAGACGGGGAACCGTCATAGAGCTCTCATGGAGTTGGAGATCAAATCACCATTGAATGCGCTTTGGTTTCTTCTCTACGGCTCTATCATGATGAATTCTCTTTCCTCTCCATAGCTCTTTTTATCTTTTGTCATGAGTAGCTAAATTCGAGTATTGCTAGGGTGAAAAAGTAACTTGATTCAATTGATATGAATTAAGATTAGATTTTTAATTAATTTCTTTTCTATTCAATTTGAGTGCTTATTATGGTTCTTAATACTTTTATAAATTGGCTACTCATAAATTGATTTAGTGAGATGTGTGTAGAATTAGAAGGTTTGTATATGACTTAGATTATAAATAATAAATGTCGTGATTTATAATCATCTAGGATTAGAGATTATTGGTTGTATGAGAGAATTGTGGTATTTTTCATGAGAATCCATAGAGTGATGGTCATGGCTTTAAGAGTTGGCGTTTAGATCAAGGAATTGACTAGCCTTTGATAATTAAAGAGAATTAATCCACCAAGGAATTGAGTTTTAATTAAGGGATTCTCCCTATTAATTGAATAACAAGAAATTAATTAGAATAAATGTCTCAAAGCTACTCCATTATCTATGATAGATTATTGAATTAAGTAAAGTCAGATCTCTAGTATCTTTACCATTGCTTATTTACACCTTAATTTGTTATCGTGCTCTCTTACTATTTTTAATTTATATGTTTTTACCTTGTTTTGTTTTTCCTTCAATTACTTGTTTTCCTTTGAACTTTTTTTAATCTCAATTTTCTGTAGCTTAGATAGTGTTGATTTAGTGAATTTGGTACTTGACAACGTAATCTCTGCGGGACAATACTCACTCATCTTATATTGCTTTTGTGATTTGGTATACTTGCCAATTGAGCAACAAGTTTTTGGTGCTGTTGTCAAGGATTGAACTTGGGTTGCCCGCTTGACAAGCGGGAATACTCACCACTATAAGAATTGAAAGTAAATGAAGAACAACAAGAGAGAGAAGAAGAATTGAAAGAGAAACCATGGCAGAACCAAACGAAGAAAGAAGATGCACTTTGGGAGATTATGCAACTCCTCCCGCTGAAAGGTGTGCAACCAGTATAGTGCAACCTCCCATCCAAGCTAATAACTTTGAAATCAAACTAGCTCTTCTATAGTTAGTTCAATAATATCAGTTTAGGGAAAATCAATCAGAGGATCCAAATTTGCACACCAATAACTTCTTACAGCTTTGTGATACCATCAAGTTCAATGGAGCTAGTGATAATGTTATACGACTAAGGCTTTTCCCATTCTCTTTAAGGGATAAAGCTAAGTGCTGGTTGCAAGCTCAACCTCAGGGAAGCATTACTACTTGGCAAGATTTAGTTAGCAAGTTTCTTACTCGGTATTTTCCTCCATCAATGTTTGTGAAGATGAGAAGTGAGATCACATGTTTCACTCAAAAGGAGGGGGAATCTTTATATGAAGCTTAGGAAAGATACAAGGAATTACTAAGAAGATGCCCTCATCATGCATTTGAAATTTGGCAACAATTTCAAAGTTTCTATAATGGCTTGAATCATTCCGCCAAGGCTATGGTGGATGTATCTGCAGGTGAGTCTTTCAACACCAAAACTCCTGAAGAAGCTCAATAATTGATTGAAACTATGGCTACAAATGAAAATCAAATGCCTAGTGAAAGATCAATGATTAAAAAATGAGTCATAGAGCTTGATACCTTTAATGCCATACTTGCACAAAACACGACCCTTTCTCAACAAATAGTTAATCTTATTGAGCAAATTGGAAACATGCAAGTAAGCTCAGTCAATCATCAAGTTTTAACTTGTGATTTCTATGGGGGCAATCACTTCAATGGTGAATGTGAGGCGAGCAATTTAGGTTTTACTTCTATAGATCAAGTCAACTACATTGACAATCCTCCAAGACCCCAAGATAACCCATATTCAAACACTTATAATTCGGGGTGGAGGAATCATCTGAACTTTTCTTGGAATAATCAAGGGATGCAACAAAATTCTCAATAAGAGAAGAAATGTAACATTCTCCCTAACCAATTAGTCTTAATTAGGGTTATAGGAGTTCAGTAACTCTGGTATGAGTTACCTGTTAACTTTGGGAACCTTTTTAAGATAGTTAGGCTATTTTGCTATAATAGTGGATGTGAGAAATAGTTGTTAATAGCCTAGAAAGTAGCATAAATTGCTTAAGGTGATGGAAATAAATATGGAGGATTTATTTCTAGGTCACAAATAGATAGTAAATGATGTGGTTAATTTTGGAGAATTAATTGAGTTAGTTTGGTATTTCTTATAACACTAAGTGAGTGTTTAAGATCCAGATTAGGTAGGCATGTATCTTGAAAAATTATAAGAATTTGTGTAGATATCAAGTAAATGATGAAGAATTTTATAGTAATGAGAATAGGTTAAGATAGATACCTGTAAGCTCATTAGTTTATTTCCTTAGGTTTAGTTTAACTTAAGGAAGAGTAATAGAACTTCAGTGATAGTTTTAGGTGTATGAAAGTTTATGAAATGATAAGAATAGGATTGAGATGAATCCTAAGATTTTTCATAACACCTATTGAAGTTAGGAAACTATGATTAGTAAGATCAAAGTATTCCTAATAGATATAGAGTTTTAGCTAAATATCTAAGTTGGATCTTATCTTTCCTTTGGCTTCCATCGCCTCTCACTCTCCTTTAAGCCACTTTCTTTGACTTTTCTCTTTCATTTTATCTCTTTTGTACATTGAAGATAGCAGAGAAAACGAAGAAAAGAAAAGAAAAGAAGAAACGAAGGAAAGAAGAGGAGAAAAGGTAGAAGAAATAAGAGGAAAGAAATATGAGGACCAAGGGCAAAGCTAAAACTTGAGGATAAATCACACAAGTGAGGTAGGGGTGCTTGAACCTTATATGACCATCTCTCCCTATCTCCATCTTTTTATACATGGTGTATGTTGTTGGATAAAAAATGGGTTAGAGAGGCTTATATTGTTTTCTTGTTTAGCTAGTGCATTTAATAGCTGAGTTTGGTTTGTTTGTGGCTTAATCTATACATGGTTATTGATTAAGGACTTAGACGAACTCATTTGAATACTTGAGTGAAAAGTTGAGAAATGGGTTTTTGGATCTATAAATCTTGTTCTTGATTTCATGTTAGATGGATTAAGATAGTATTTGATGATTCTAACATGTTTAGAGACCATGTTTGGGGTTGGAAATCACTTGGAACTTATGATTGATGGTTGGAAATTGGTTTAAGAACTAATAGAACCAGAAAACTTGTTTCTGGTACACTGGTGCCTAGGCACCAGAGTTGGGCCCCTAGGCATCCACTGACCAGAATCATGATAGCATCAGGCTGTGAGTTTGGCGCCTAGGTGCCCAATATCCATAATTAAGTTATCGTGATGTTGCTAGCCTGACACCTAGGCGCCAGTGTTGGGCGCTTAAGTGCCAAAGGCAAAGGAAAACAAAGCAGAGTTTCTACCATGCCCACGCCTAGGCGTGGAAGAGTAGTGCCTAGGTGCTAAGTCTAGGAATTTCCAAGACATTTTTGTTGAGGAATTGGAGTTCCTTACTTGTAGGAATCTTTTATGCATACCTTTAGGTGTAAGTTAAGACACTATTAGGGATATTTTAAGAAGAAAATATCTACCTAGTGCATATGTAAAAGAATATATCCTTGTACATCCAATAGTAGTGGATTGACATAGGTAAGGTTTAAGATGATAATCATTGAAGAACAACGATGTTGCTCTTGATGTCACTTGCTAATTCTTATGTAGAGCAACCTTAGTTGATGTGCACAATCATTTGGCCGAGGAGAGTAGGTATGTCCAAGGATTCTTTGAATGACAACTAGACCTAAACTCTCAGAGCGTACAGGCGCATAGGGCTAGGGTTACTAGTTTTATGTAGTGGAACAGTCCACTCATTACCAGGTAGGTTAAGGAGGTAACATTTTCCTTCCCTACCCAAAGAAATACAAGGAACCGAGTTCCTAGGAAATACAAGTGACACACACATAAATCTACATATACACAATCACATTGCATTTTACAAGCATTATTCTCGACCATTGCATAAGCATGAGCATATTGTATGCATATCTGATTACAATTCTTTGACAATTGGATGGATGATTGCCTTATCTTTCAATGAGGTTAGTTAAGGGTTGTGGATTGGCTTAGTGAATGTTTACATAGTAGTGAAATGTGAATATTATAGTGGTATAGAGTATAACTATTTCTACCTGTTGTATATCCTAATCCAAGGTTAGTAGGTTTTTTCATAGTAAACGGTTATCTGTGTAGTACTTATAACATGTTTATGAATGACTAAGCTATGATATTTTACAATTGTATAGGTAGTTATTTTTATCATATGAAGGATAAACTTATGTACATAAATTATGTATCCACTTAGTGAACTTTTACATAAGAGGAATATGTGGATGTTCAATTGATGTTGAGTAGAGACTCAATGTCTTGATGAAATCATAATATATTGTTAGTAGGTTTAAGTTTTGAGAATGTTTAATTAAGTAATAATTGAACATTCTACCTCGGGAAGAGAAATGAACAGTTTTTGGCTTTTGCCACCTTTCTAAGGTAATAGCTGAGTTTTATACTAGTTTTTCCCTGAAGTAGCTGGAGGTAACATGATGACATGTTTTTATAAGCTATTATTGAGAATTGTTAATTCTCACCCCGTTTGTTGTTTCCATGTTAAATCCAGGTTGAGACTCTTCCACGAGGAAGAAGAGGCAGTAGATAGTCTAGGGTAGTTTTATTGCTTATAGAACAAACCTTATATATTTTTGTTATATTTGCTTTGGTTTGTTACAAGGTTTATGTATTACAATATGCCCTTTTGAGGCTGAGCTTGTATATATATAATCTTTTCTTTTCCACAAGGCTCTTTATAATAACATGTATATTTATTATGAATCTAGTTTAATGTTTTAGTTTAGAAGTGACATGGCTAATGCTTATTATCTGCATGTATTTTGTATATGATAGGGTAATGGTATTAGGATGTTACAAGAAATCTCCTCTAGAGAGTGCTCTTGAAAAACTTTCTCAATAGACATCTTTCTTTGTCCAATAGACTTCCAATTTCAAGCAGGAAATAAGAGCCAACTTCAAGAATCAAGAGGCATCCATTCGAAGTCTAGAAACCCAATGGGTCAAATATCCAGGCAACTCACAAAGAGACTTGTAGGTAGCCTATCTACTGACATTGTGGTTAATCTAAAGGAGCATTACAAGGCAATCACTTTCAGAAGTGGAAAGACAGTAGAAGTACAATGAAAGAAGTGTCAAGCTCCTCAGGAATAGAGAAAGAGAAAAATGATGTTCCCAATGATGATATCTCAATTCAAGATGGCAGTAAAAAAAAAAGCTAGGAAGAACAACTGGAGTGGCAGAGAAAGAAGAAGGATCTTGAGCAAAACAAAGCATATGAACCATCGTTTTATGCTAAGATCTCATTCCCTCAAAGGTTAAAAAAATCAAGAGAAGCAATTCTCTAAGTTTCTAGATGTCTTCAAGAAACTGCAGATAAATATTTCTTTTGCTGAAGTAATTGAACAAATATCATCTTATGCTAAGTTCATGAAGGAGTTGTTATCAAATAAGAAAAAGCTAAAGGAAGATGAGACAATAATGTTGACAGAGGAGTGTTGTGCTATAATTCAGAGGAAATTGCCACATAAACTGAAAGATCTAGGTAGTTTCACCATCCCTTACACTATTGGGAAGCTGACTATTGGGAGGGCTTTATGTGATCTTGGGGCGAGTATAAATCTTATGCCAATATCTATGATGCACAAGCTAGGAATTAAAAAAAGTAAAGCCAACAATGATCTCCATTCAACTAGCAGATTATTTTTCTAAACACCTATACAATATTATTGAAGATCTATTAGTGAAGCTAGATAAATTTATTTTACCAACTGATTTCATGGTTCTGGATATAGAGGAAGATGCAGACACCCCCTTATTCTAGGGAGGCCTTTCTTAGCAACCGAAAGAGCTTTAATTGATGTGAAGCAAAGCGAACTCATGTTGAGAGTGCAAGATGAAAAAGATTACCTTTAGTGTCTTTGAGACAATGAAGCACCCAATGGAGGAAGAACAATGCTTAAGGGTGAAAATGATTACATTTTGGTCAATAAAGCATTCAAGTATAGCTCCCCAGCATCTCCACTCAAATTAACACTAGTTAACTTCAACGCCTCAGTGGATAATGATGAGGAGCAAGCATTAGAGATACTTGAGTGCATAGCCAATTTGGAGTCTTTACCAACCCTCCCTCGTTTAAACTTACAGAAAGAAGAGTTGAAGAAAGAAGATGCAATTATAAAGGAGCCACCAAAGCTAGAATTAAAGTTGCTTCCCTCTAATCTCAAGTATGCTTTTCTTGGTGAGCATAACGCTTTCCCAGTTATTGTAAATGTTGAGCTTAGCAAAGTTGAAGAAGAAAAGCTCTTGAAAGTCTTAAGAGAATATAAATCAACTATTGAGTAGAATATTGGGGATCTTAAGGGCATTAGTTCCACAATTCATATGCACAAGATCCTAATGGAGGATGACTTCAAGGTGATGATTCAACCGCAAAGGAGACTAAACCCCACTATGAAAGAAGTGGTGAGAAAGAAAGTGATGAAGCTTAATGATGCGGGCATCATTTACCCTATCTCAGATAGTTCATGGGTAAGCCCAGTACAAGTTGTTTCTAAGAAAGGGGGATGACAGTGATAGTTAATAATAACAATGGACTCATTCCCACAAGGACTATCACTGGATGGAGGATGTGCATTGACTACTGTAACATCCTAATACAGATATCTAGGTATATCATTAATACACAAAGATATACAGCACTAGAAATGTCACTTCTATATAACTAACTAACTTATATCCATAATCACAATTGAGTAATTATAAAAAGCCTTGAGAGATTACGAAAAAACTTAAACTCATACATATATATACAACACTTGCCACAAAAGGGCATATTGTACTACATACTACTTAAAACATAAAAAACAAATATAAACTTTATACATCAGCTTTGTCTACTAAAGTATATAAAAACTATATTAGTCTATACTAGTCTTCATGCTTCATCTTCTTTCCCTTAGCAGGGTCTTTACCTAGATTTACATAGAAGAATAACTAGGGTGAGAATTACAATTCTCAGTCAAAGTAATTCTAATACCAGCTAGCTATACATTGTATAAAACAAATATATAACTTCTAACATAGGAGTTTCCTCCTCTATTCTCATATCTGCACTTTACCTAGTAGTGTGATCTCAAACCGATAACCTACACATTGTTAAATATAAACAACTGTTCATATATCTGTAAATATCAACAGTGACAGACAATGCTTATACAACTGTCCGTAGTGCAAAACAAGTGATATGAAATGTGAGTATGCCTAGGAATGCCCTAAAAGTATATGTATGAAATGCATATGCAGTGTTTTATTTTGAAATACATGTAGAATTTTATGTTGAAAACAAAGAAGATTGCGAGGAACTAGAATAGCATATTATCTGATGGTAAAGAAAGGGAAAGCTCATCCTCACATTACTCGTATCCTAGCGCTATGGAGAAGTTCGGGCTTCGTCCTTCTCAAAAGTCCTTTGGACTTCCCATTTATCTCCCTTGGCCTTGGTAGCAGTGAGAAGTTCAAGCTTCGTCCTTCTCAAAAGTCCTTTGGACTTCTCACTTATCTCACTTGGCTTCTACGATTGTAAACTGTATCAAAGGATACTCACCAAGATCAATACTACTAGACTAACCTATAGACTTACATACTTAAGAATCCTGGCTTCTTGTATACTCCTGTGGTAAAGAGAGGAAAAGCTCATCTTTACAATACATGTACCCTAGAATTATCGAGAAGTTCAGGCTTCGTCCTTCTCAATTGTCCTTCAAACTTCTCACTTATCTCCCTTGGCCATATAATTGCACACACTGACACTCTATGAATCTGAGCTAAATCCTTGTTCAGAGAACCTTTCAGACTTTGCCACTCTCTCTTTTAGGTCACTCTTGTGTACTAATCATTATAGGGTATTCACAAGGAATAATACTACCAGACCATTCTTCATACTTGTTTCTAAACAGCACCTCATCACTTATACCTCTTAAGTGATCTCTATGCAACACTAAGTTGCTAAGGTGTTAGATACTCACCTATGACAAACCATTACTCTTGGTTGCACTAAGGTTCTCTTAATTTCCTTATAGACTTAACTCATCTTAGTGAAAGAGTCTATCTTAACTAATGCCTCATTTCAACCTAGCTGAAGGAAGCAAATGAGCATTTCTCTGGAACTTTGAATTACTAGCTCTAATCCCTTTCTATGAGAGCTTTCATGCACTATGACACTTTACTTTTGCCAACTTAGCTCTATGGCACTTAACTTACGCCAACTTAGCTCTTTAATCACCTTTCTTGTGGTATCTATGCAACACTTTGTTGCTTGAGGGTTTAGGTACCTTCCCAAGGTAATCCATTGCTCTTAGACATCCTCAGGTTCATACATTCCTCATCCTTGTTATAGTGAACATTACAATTCATCCTAGCATACTTGTCTTCAATGCAACATCTCATCACATCTTAAGTGACATCTAATGCAACACTAAGTTACCTAAAGTGCTTTATACTTACCTAGGGCAAACCTTTTACTCTTAGTTTGCACAAAAGCCCTAGCTTCTCCACACTTGCTAGGTGATCATTCTCCTCTTGAACTATCATCATTTGTGCCTTAACACACTTTAGGAAGCATATAAGAATAATTTTATCTAGTAGGAAACATCAATTCATCAAGAATAGAATTATTGAAAAATCCTTGAACTCGTGCATAGGCTTAGTTTTACCATACCTAGGCGTGGCTGAGTATCCTATCTCACGCTTAGGCGTGACATTACCATGCTTATGCGTGGTGCTCTCTGTCTCATCTGGATTGAAAATTGATTAGCCCATGCACTCTCTGTCTGGTCAGGACTGAAAATAGGTTTGTCCATGCCTAGGGGTTGCCAGACTGCACCTAGGCGTGACCAATTCTGCAGAAAATTCTACAGACCGAGCCACTACTCAAAGGGTTCCAAACCCACTTCTAATCTTCCAATCATGGATTCTAAGTGATTTCTAAATCTAATTTAGACCCCTAAATTTGTTGTAATTATTTTACAACCTATGGATTCTATTGGGCATAGATTTAGGTCCAAATCACATAACTCTAACGATTGTCCAAATCTTAAATCTAGGGATCCTAATGGTTGATCTTGAGCCATGAATGACCATCTAGCATTCTCTAAGCTTAAATTATCCTAACCTAGTCTTTGGAATCAAGAACCTAGCTAAGAACTCATATTTGACTCTCCAAACCTATATCTCAATTCATAAACCCTCACTTCATTCAATAAGAATAAAGAAGAGAAAGATGAATAAATGTCCCTTTACTTCTTGATAAAGATGAAGATCTTCAAGCTTGAGCCTTGATCCTAGGTCTTCCTCTCTTCTTTCTCCTTCTCTTTCATCCTTTCTTCCC
The DNA here is from genome assembly GCA_029884595.1 of Ormosia semicastrata. Taxonomy (NCBI): domain Eukaryota; kingdom Viridiplantae; phylum Streptophyta; class Magnoliopsida; order Fabales; family Fabaceae; genus Ormosia; species Ormosia semicastrata. The sequence goes on from JAQQTO010000062.1 coordinate 1,094,150, forward strand.
CTTTCTCTCTTTTCCTTCGTCTATTTTTTCTTTCTTCTTTGTTTCTCAGTTTCTCATCCCAGCTGAGAGAAAGGAAAGAAATAAGAAAGAAAAACTAACTTAAGTTCCTGTGCTAGAACTTATATCTGCTAAGAACGCTCGATTTACTCTAATTCAAGTTTCTTAACTTCCAACAACTTTAGAATAAATCATAGGATTCATCTAAATTGTTGTTTCACCTTTATTCTCTTTTTTCATATCTATTACTAGTCATTCGGTATTAAAACACACAACCAGTATGCTTAAAAATACCAAACTGACTCTGATTCTCTTGAAACTTTTACCACATCTTAATTAGCTCATTTGTAACTTAGAAACAAGTTATCTATACTTGTTTCCCTCGACTTAGCCTTTAAGGTCATCATCTGAGTTATTTTGGGCCATTTACCAACTTCTGTGTTGTAACTAAGTGCCTAAATGAACTCAGATTGTCATAAAACTGAACTAGCATGTTAATCAAGTATTAGGCTACCTTGTGTAACCATATACAAGCCTAATCATGTTACTAAGGGTGTTACATTTCTTCCCTCCTTTTTAAAATTTTATAACCAAAATTGCTTACCTCTTGCAAACAACTCTGGGTAATTTTCTTAACATGGCATTTTTACTACCATGTTGTCCTTTTTCAGTACCAGCTTCTCCTAACAGCACCTTCAATAGAGGAAATCTGCTTACCTGAAAGCTCTTGACTCCTCTGATTATGGATGGTAAGCTGTACTAAAACATAACTTAGCTTTGAACTCCTCCTTGTAAGGCTTTCCAAAACCAAATGTGAATGGATGACTCATAAAATGAGAGGAGTTCCACTTCAAATGTTACTAACTTCTAGTCTTCATATAGATTACTCAAAAAATAAGAAGAGAATTTAGGACATTCTTTAAATTGCTCCACATATTGGTTCACGGTAATATCCCCTTGCTCAAACCTTAGAAATTTCCAAATTTCTCTTGCCTTCCATAACTCAAGGGAATAATACTTGTCTAGGAAAGTAGCTCTAAACACCTACCAGGTGATTCGAGTATCAACCTCTTCTAGTAACTTCTCTGCTTCATCTCAACAGCTTTCGATTCTTCCTATTAACCCTTACAAAGCAATGTCATCTCTATCCATCAGAGCACGCCATGACCTCAAAGATCTCTTCCATCACATGAAGCCACATTTCGGTTCTAACTGAACCAAACTTGTAACACCCTCCTTAGGACATCACATTTCCGACTCCCGACACATAATCTGAAAAGAAGTTTGCACAAAGTTTGAGTTATAAAAGATGGGTTTCAAAATTTCTTCTTTACTGAAATGTAAATTTACTGAAAATATTAGGTAATATTGAAAATCATATTTTAACTATTCATTATGCAATATTGACACCAATTAATATCACAATTTAAAGAGAAATATAAAATTAACAGACTTATTTTTTTTAACAGTAGCAAACCCCATGATGGGTCCTACTTAATACCACGGTACAACACTAACATTAAATCTTAACATACTCGTTCCTTCTCTTGTATCAACTTGATGCATCAGAACTTTACTCCTTGTCTACCCAGCACATCTTCGAACTTGAGATAGCCACTTTTCAATGTTTCCATCAATCTCTGGGTATCTACCACTCGTTATGTCTAAGACAACTCATTCCTTCTACTGTATAATTTTAACAATATAGACAAAGCAAAACAATATAACAAAGAGGTGAGATCACCTACACCAATACCAACATGGCAGCACAGAGATAAGACAAACAGCAATATCACACAGATAGATCATACCATAATCATGCTATCAGCATTAATCAACTATCATCATCTAATCATTTATTAGTTCAATCATCATCCAAGTACTCAAAACAATTGTCATAGCCAACATTCCTCAATTAATATATCATACAGATATAAATGCTTAGATTTATGCATATGCACAAAAACTCAGTTTATCAAAAATAACTCCATGGAGGTTTTCACAATTTCGAGAAGAATGCTCTGGTTAATTGTCAGCCTTAGCCCAAAGACAATCTCTCAGTCGCTAAAAAGAATCGTGTTCTTGTTGGGTATCGTCAATGCGTTGCAACAGACTGCATCGCCAAGTGGCACAAGGTACTCGCTAACCTGTGTCTCATCGGTCGACCACGCGCGCCTCGCCCCCCAAGATCCATCATAGACCTCACTATCAATTCTCATTCCTCTTCAACCACAAGGGCCATAATAGCTATTAGCTATATTTTATACAATGCACGAATATATCGGTGCAAGTCCAACCCCAAAGGGCCAAATCTTTTCAATTTCATTTGTTCAATGTAATCATATGCTTCAACGCATATTTTTCAATGCACGTATAATGCACCAAATCCAATCACAAACATATCTTTCTAATGCATGTATAATGCACCAAATGCCAATCATAGGCAAAACATGTCATTTTCTCACACAAAGATCCATATATCTTGGTTCTACAAGTATTTATCTTTGTATTTTCAACAGGAAAATCATATTATCACATTTTCATAGTTATAAAACTCTTTCGTCGTGTTTTCACAAAATTGCGTAACATTTCTATTTCGTTTTCACAATTCCAAAACGTTTTTGTTACATTTTCACAATGCTACAACTCTTCTGTTGCACCTTTAAATCACGTATTAAATTTTTTGAACATTTTTCTCAATCGCATAAAAATATACGTTTCTCAAATCGCGTAATGATTTTCCATCGTTTTCAAAATTGCGTAACTTAAAAATCATTCTTTTAAGTCGCATAAAATATTTTCCATCATTCTCAAAATATTTAAAACACTTTCCAAATCACATAATGATTTTTCATAATTTTCACAATCACGTAAAAATATTCTATCACTTTTAAATCATATAGTAATTTTTTAACAGTAGTTTAAATTACGTAAAATATTTAAACGTAATTCAAATCATTTAAAATGTTTCAACGCATCTCCAATCGTGTAGTAATATTTTATCATATTTCAAATTGCGTAAAAATATTTTACTTGTATTTTCAAACACTTAGAAATATTTTACTATATTTCAAACCACGTACTTTAAAAATTATGTTTTTAAGATACGTAAATAATTTTTTTCACCACAATTCCATTATAGAAAATATTTCTTATTTCTTCAAAAATTCTATTTCCACTTTTCTCAAAATAATATGACTTTATACTTTATTTAACACATTTTCTTTACTCAAGAAAATCTTTTTCCATATTTCTTTACTCAAGAAATCCTTTTCTAAAATATAATTCACAAAATCACTTTTCCATTGATATAAATCAACGTTTCAAAACTTAACATTTTCTAATGCACTTCAAAACTTGAAAATAAGTTATATGTTAGTAAATTTTCAAAATACCATTATATTCTCCATTTTTCCCAAATCATTTCCAAATCAAACCTTCCTCAAAATAATATAGCTTTCTACTTCATTTAATATATCTTCTTACTCAAGAAAAACCTTTTTCATAGTATATTCAACAAATTCACAATTCCATTGAATTAAATCAATGTTTCTAATTTTAAAAATTACTAACGCTTTCCAAAATCCAACGGATGAGTTACACGTTAGAAAATACCAAATCACTATTGTATTCTTCATTTTTTTTCTTAAATCAATTTTAACAAAAATAAATTCTTTTTAAAACAAATTGAGGCTCACTTGCAACTTCTCTTTTCCATTTTCATAAAAATTCATTTCTCAAGTGCTAAAATACTCTGATTCCCTTTTCAAATTCTTTGTATTAAATTAATTATATTTTCACTTGGAAAATCACTTTGTTTCATCAAAATCAATGCATTACAAGTCTTCGAAAACGTGGACATGACTATTGAAAATTATCAAAATATTTTTCCTTCTAAATTGATATGGTTTTACACAAACAAAACTATTAAAATTTTATTTTCAAAACTGAAATACCGATGGTTATAAAAATCAAACTCATTTGTTCAAATCCTTTTTCACTTTCTTTACAAATCTTTTTTCACTTTCTTTGCAAATCCTTGTTCACTTTCTTTGCAAATCCTTAAAATCATTGTTTGTCCGTTTCATTCAAAACTCATATTTTTAAAAAAACACTTAGGATCTTTTTACACAAAATAAATCAATAAAAATTCCTCAAAGACCGTATTCTTGTTTTCTTGAAAAACAAACCCTTTGTTTATTTTTTATACTCTTCAAATCATCCATTTTCATTTTTCATGAAAATATGAATTTGTGAATACCTATTTTGAGGTGTCTTGGCCGAAATTCACTAAGTTCTAGGGACCAAAAATTAATTATTCTTGAAAAATTTTAACATGAACTCAAATCAATGGCATCAAAAACCGAACCCTCTCCTTTGGCTATTGGAGCCAAAAATTGAATTTCCTTTTCATCACCACATCATGACATACATATATATATATTTCATCATAAATACTATAAGCATGCCATATACTTATCATGCATAATATAAGCATATCATCAAAGCCATAAAATCATACAAAGCATATCAAGCATAAGTAAATAAATCAAAGCTCATAAACACACATAAATTATTATATGACCATGAATTGGAATCCTCACATGAATTCACCATCCATCAAATATAAGACCATCTCTCACCACCATACTTGGTTGGTGAGATGGATCTCCCTCTTAGCTCTTGAAGACAAGCTTTTCAAGCTCTCCTCCTTCTCCTTAATTTTCGTGTGGCTCACAACAATTCTTAACAATTCTAAAATAATTAGTAAAATCACAAACAAAAGCTTAATAATAACAAACCATGGAACAAACATGGCTTAGAAAATCATAAACATGAATTTAAATCATAGAAATCAAAGTTTACCTCCAAGGAAGTAAGCTAAAAGTGGGATTTTAAAGCACTTAGAGTGTGATTTTGGGAAAACTTTCTAAATGAAAAGTGTTTAGAATGTTGTTTAGCTTTAGGAAATGATGTGAGTAAAAATTATAGGTGAGTGATAGTATATTTGGTGGTGGAGGCCGAACCAAATGGAGAGAAAAGGAAGAAAAATGGTGCTTTATTTTCTTGGAATTTTTGAGAGAAAGTGTTGTAAGCTTTTTGATGAAAGAGAAAATGAAATTATGAGAGTGAATATGGGTGGGCTGCTGCTACCGTGAATGAGTAGGAAATTTTAGGAGATTTGCATGAAGGAAATATCTTATTTTGAGTGCACATGCTTTTCCACATGGCTTATGTCATCCACTTGACTTTTAAGGCTTTATGGATTGTTCAAGAATCATGTAGAATTCTCTTCTAAGCTGCTGAAAAACTGTGGGGCTCCTTGAGTGTTTAGGAAATTAATTGTTTTCAATTTACACCTAATTGCATGCTAATTAATTAGGTAAAGTTAGGTTAAATTTCTTAATCAATCTTAATTAACATTCTAACTATATAACTAATTAATTAAACATATTATTTCATATATTATAACCTCTAATTAAAATTAGGATATCTAATTAAGAATTAAATTATAACAATTTAACATTTAATTTAATTTACTTAGCTTGTTAATTAGGCCATTAGATTAATCAAATTAGGATTAATTAGTTACTAATCAAATTCAAGCTACTATTGTTGACTTCATCTTTTTCTTTAGCCTAAAAAGCCTATTCAAAGTTGTCTCCCCTCTCCCTTGCATCTCCAAACCGTCCCCCCTTCCATGCTTCATAAAATGTGACAAATTTCATAGCCATCATCCTAAGCCATCCTAACCCTTGATTAAAAGAATGGTTTGGATTAAAATACCTATTAGGTTTAGGTTATAGATGGAAGACTTTATTTAAGCCATTGGATCATTTTTGGCTTACAATCCTAACCATTCAATGTGTCTCCAAAATGAAGGGTCAAAATTACACCTTTAAACTTTACATCCAATGGTCTAAAATGGTTGTAGTCATTTTTTATGACCAATTCTCCACCATTGATCTAAATCCAAATCCAATGGTCATTAATGATCCATCTCCACCATTGATTAAATCTACATCCAAGGGTTGATAATGGTCATAGCCATTTATAAGACTAAATCTCTACCCTTGATTTAATTTCCATCTAACGGTTATAATTGATCCTATTCACTTTTAAGATCAAATCTCCACCGTTGATTAAATCAAGATTAAATCTCCAACGGTGATTAAATCGATGGTGGATATCCAAACTACCAATGTTGACTTAACAGTATAGAATTTTATTTTTATCTATTATAACCCCACGAAAGAATATATTTACTGTATTTTTATCGTCTGATAATTAAATACAGTACAAAATACAGTAAAGAAAATTTTCTAAAACTATTTCTGGATTCAGGTTTAGTAAGATCCTCTGTCTCCATCTAAACAGTATAAATTTTTCTATCCGTAGAAAAAAATTTACTTTGCGGGACCCACCTGGGCCCACGTATGGCCACTTGGGCCCACATAGGACCACTTGGGCCACATATAGTAAAAAAAAAATTCATAATCATCCACAAAATCACAAATATTAGAAAACACACAAATATCAAGTCAGATCACGTAAAATAATTAAAACCTAACGGTAAAAATTAAATTACGTAAAGTTTTTCCCGGCTCGAAAATTTTTATTTTCCTGATATGGAGTAAATCACTCAAAATGATCAAATACGCTGACGGAATAATCAAAATAATTTTACAGCATCCAAAAATTACTAAATAGTAAAATTCTGTTAACTGTCAAAATTACTATTTAAGAGATAGAAAATTTTGGGGTGTTACAAAACTCTCCCTTGAAAAACAAAGGAGTAACTTTCCTGAACTTTGAGAAATATTCATCCCTCAAAAGTTCCTTCTCATCCCATAAATTACTACGCGAGTTCTATTCTATTGTTTTTGATAGATTTCTATTAATGGTAGTCTATTCTCTCAATACAGCAGTCATTACTCTAAGAGCTCTAGTTATCTCCTCCTTAACTAATCTCCTAGTTTCATAGGTTCACCCGGTAGTTGCCATGGTTTCTTGTACACACAGAATATTACATATTGAGTTAGCTAGGCTTAATATTATATAACTATGTGACAGCAGCCAATAGCATCTATACCCAAGGCTAGTCATGCAATTCCACTAACATATCTCATAAAGAGATAAAAGAATGCATAACTCTCTACTAAACTGCTACTCATGCCTAAGCACAGTTAGTCTATACCCCAGCTCAATAGGATGAATAGCTTTGATACCTTAATGTAACATCCTAATGTAGATATCTAGGTATATCATAGATACACAAAGATATACAACACTAGAAACATTACTTCTACAAAACTAACTAACTTATATCCATAATCACAACTGAGTAATTATAGAAAGCCTTGAGAGATTGCAGAAAAACTTAAACGCATACATATATATATATACAACACTTACCACAAATGGGCATATTGTACTACATACTACTTAAAACATACAAAGCAAATATAAACTTTATATATTAGCTTTGTCTACTAAAGCATATAAAAATTATACTGGTGTTCATGCTTCATCTTTTTTTCCCTTAGTAGGGTCTTTACCTGGATTTATATGGAAGAACAACTAGGGTAACAATTACAATTCTCAGTAAAAGTAATTCCAATACCAGCTAGCTATACATTGTTTAAAACAAATATATAACTTCTAACTTAGGAGTTTCCTCCTCTATTCTCATATCTGCACACTACCTAGTAGTGTGATCACAAATCGATAGTCTACACACTGTTAAATATAAACAATTACCCATACAACTGTAAATATTAACGGTGATAGACAATGCCCACACAACTATCCGTAGTGCAAAGCAAGTGATATCAAATGTAAGTATGCCTAGGAATGCCTTAAAAGTACATGTATGAAATGCATATGCAGGGTTTTGTTTTGAAATACATGCAAAATTTTATTTTGAAAACAAAGAAGATTGCTAGGAATTGGAATAGCATATTATCTAGTGGTAAAGAGAGGGAAAGCTCATCCTTACATTACTCGTATCCTAGCACTATGGAGAAATTCGGGCTTCATTCTTCTCAAAAGTCCTTTGGACTTCCCACTTATCTCCCTTGGCCTTGGCATAGCGAGAAGTTCGGGCTTCGTCCTTCTCAAAAGTCCTTCAGACTTCCCACTTATCTCACTTGGCCTCCATGATTGTAAACTGTATTAAAAGATACTCACCAAGATCAATACTACTAGACCAATGCAAAGATTTACATACTTAGGAATCCTGGCTTCTTGTATACTATTATAGTAAAGAGAGGGAAAGCTTATCTTCGCGATACACGTACCCTTCTCAAAAGTCCTTTGGACTTCCCACTTATCTCCCTTGGCCACATGATTGCACACACTGACACTCTGAGAATCTAGGCTAAATCCTTGCTCAGAGAACCTTTTAGACTTTGCCACTCTCTCCTTTAGGTCACTCTTGTGTACTAATCATTATAGGGTACTCATAAGGAATAATACTACCAAACCAGTCCTCATACTTGCTTCTAAACACCACCTCATCACTCATACCTCTTAAGTGATTTATATGCAACACTAAGTTTCTAAGGTGTAAGATACTCACTTATGACTAATCATTGCTCTTGCTTGCACTAAGGTTCTCATAATTTCCTTATAGACTCAACTCGTCTTAGTGAAAGAGTCTATCTTAACTAATGCCTCATTTCAACCTAGCTGAAGGAAGCAAATGAGCATTTCTCTGGAACTTTGCATTACTAGCTCTGCCCCTTTTCTATGAGAGATTTCATGCACTATGGCACTTTAATTTTGCCAACTTAGATCTATGGCACTTAACTTATGCCAACTTAGCTCTTTAATCACCTTTCTCGTGGTATCTATGCAACACTTTGTTGCTTAACCGTTTAGGTACCTTCCTAAGGTAATCTATTACTCTTGAACATCCTAAGGTTCATACTTTCCTCATCCTTACTATAATGAACATTACAATTCATCCTAGCATACTTGTCTTCAATGCACCATCTCATCACATCTTAAGTGACATCTAATGCAACACTAACCTGACATCTAATGCAACACTAAGTTGCCTAAGGTGCTTTATCCTTACCTAGGGAAAACCTTTTACTCTTAGTGTACACAAAGGCCCTAGCTTCTCCACACTTGCTAGGTGATCATTCTCCTCTTGAACTATCACTATTTATGAATTAACATACTTTAGGAAGCATATAAGAATGATTCCGTCTAGTAGGAAACATCAATTCATCAAGAATAGAATTCTTGAAAAATCCTGGAACTCACTTCTAGGCTTGGTTTTACCATGCCTAGGCATGGCAGAGTATCCCGTCTCATGCTTAGGCATGACATTACCATGCCTATGCATGGTGCTCTCTGTCTCTCCTGGACTGAAAACTGATAAGCCCATGCCTAGGCATAACTTTACCGCACCTAGGCGTGGCACTCTCTGTCTAATCAATATTGAAAACTGATCAATTGATAATCACATATTTTATACATTAATAAACCCTTTTTTTAGTTATTTATATTCTCCATGTACCTAATTGATTGAGATTGGTCGTATTTTGTAAGTTTGGGCTCAAATTTGGCTTATTTGACTTTTTTCAACATTATTGAGGTTTGACACTATTTCTATATTTTGGTCATATCTTGAGTTCTAGATGTTTAAAAATTATGTATTTTACCTTGTAGGTAAGAGAAGAGAGAACTCTATAACTTTGTGAAGAGCTCCAGGGCAGAATCAGATATCTAGTGGAGCTAATTGGGCCTAGAAGTCAGAACACGAGTTCAGAGACCCTTTGAGAATGTTTTGTCCATAACTTGAGTTGTAGACCTCCAAATGACATGGGGTTTAGGATCAATTACTCATAATGGTCCCAGCTTTGTAACTAATGGGGTTTTAATGATGTGAGGCCAAAATAGGAGTTAGTTTATAGCTGTAGAAGCAGAAATTCGAGTGACATATTATTCTACACTTCTCACATTCTTTCTCTAGATCTGGATTTTTCTTTTCTTCTTCTTTCTTCTTCCTGAAGCTCCTTCATGGTGATGGCTATCGAGAGCTAAACTTCTATAATCAATTTAGAAATTCTTGAAGAAATTGTGGTTTATATTCTTGAGATCTTGGTTCTGATGTGTTTGAATTGAATTTTGGAATCCTCTTTTTCTTTTTCTTCTTCTTGATCTTGACTGCATGAATGATGATTCTGTTTATGTTTGATCTAATTACATCTTGATTTAAGATTAAGAATTATGATGAGATTTAGGTTGATTGATCTAAATTAATCACAGAATTACAGAGGTTAGGTTACTGATTTGTGATTAGGTTAATTGAATTCGGAGATCAAATTAACATAGACCCTAACATGAATTGTGTGATTGCAAATTTGTGTATCAATTGTTAATTGAATTCTAGATGATTGTCTAGTATGAATTTTGGATTTGGTATAGAGATTATGGTTAAATCCAAATTAACCATTCAAATGCACTTCAAATATTTGTTGAATGATCTATGATAGAATCAATCTAATTTCGAATAGGTTTTTGAATTGATTGTTCTTTTAATTGAATTTCTCACTTTAATTTTGTTATTTATATATCTTGAGTTTTCAAATCCTTTGCCCTAATCTTAGCTTGATTTGTTCAAATTACATTTACAATCCTTGAGAGACAATCTGGTGTTGTTTCCTACACTACAAGCCATAGGCATAAGTCAGTTACAATTTTCATTGAGTTTGACGCTCATCATCAGTCCATGCCTAGGCATAGCCAGATTGCACCTAAGCATGACCAATTCTGCAAAAAATTCTACAAACAAAGCCACTACTCAAAGGGTTCAAAACCCATTTCTAATCTTCCAATCATGGATTCTAAGTGATTTCTAACACCAATCTAGGCCCCTAAACTTGTTGTAACTCTCTTACAACCTATGGATTCTCTTGGGCATAGATCTAGATCCAAATCACATAATTCCAACCATTGTCCAAATCTTAAATCTAAGGATCCTATTGGTTGATCTTGAGCCATGAATGTTCATCTTGTATTCCCTATACTTAAACCATCCTAACTTAATCCTTGGAATCAAGAACCCAACTAAGAACTCGAATTTAACTCTCCAAACCCCATCTATCCATTCATAAACCTTCACTTCATTCAATAAGAATAAAGAAGAGAAAGATGAATAGATGTTCCCTTACTTCTTGGTGAAGAAGAAGATCTTCAAGCTTGAGCCTTGACCCTAGATCTTCCTCTTCTCCTTCTCCTTCTTCCATTCTTCCCATTTCTCTCTTCTCCTTTGTCTGTTTCTTCTTTCTTCTCTGTTTCTTGGTTTCTCTTCCCAGCCGAGAGAAAGGAAAGAAATAAGAAAAAAAAATAACTTAAGTTCATATGCTGAAACTTATATCTGCTAAGGACACCCGATTACTCTAACTCAAGTTTCTTAACTTCTAATAACTTTAGAATAAATCATATGATTCATCTAAATTATTGTTTCACCTTTATTCTCTTTTTCCATATCTGCTGCTAGTCATTCAATATTAAAACACATAACCAGTATGCTTAAAAATACCAAACTAACTCTGATTCTCTTGAAACTTTTATCACATCTTAATTAGCTCATTTGTGACTTATAAACATGTTCTCTATACTTTTTCCCTTGACTTAACCTTTAAAGTCATCATCTGAATCATTATGGGCCACTTAACAACTTTTGTGTTACAACTAAGTGCCTAAATGAACTCAGATTGTCACAAAATTAAACTGGCATGTTAAGCAAGTATTAGGCTACCTTGTGTAACCATATACAAGCCTAATCATGTTACTGAGGGTGTTATAACTAACGAAGGCTTAATAATGCAACAAGGAAGGATCATTTTCCCCTTCTATTCATTGATCATATAGTAGAGGGGTTAGTGGGTCACACCTATTATTACTTCTTAGATGGCTACTCTTACTATAATTATATTTTGGTGGCACCCAAGGATCAAGAGAAGACCGCTTTCACTTATCCATATGGAATCTTTGTATTCCGAAGGATGCCCTTAAGATTATGCAATGCTCCCTTAACTTTTCAAAGGCGTGTGCTTTCTATCTTCTCTAATATGATTGAAAAGTTTATTGAGATTTTTATGGATGATTTTTCTGTATTTCGATCCTCCTTTGATTCTTGCTTATCTAATCTCTCTTTAGCTTTGGAAAGATGTCAGGAAACTAACTTGATGTTGAATTGGGAGAAATGTCACTTTATGGTGCAGGAAGGAATTGTTCTAGGACATCACATCTCTTCACAGGGCATTGAAGTGGATTAAGCAAAAGTGGAGATTATTGAGAAGCTACCCCCTCTCACCAATGTCAAGGGAGTAAGGAGTTTCCTCGGGCATGCTGGGTTCTACAGGATATTTATAAAAGATTTCTCCAAGATCACCAAACCATTATGCAAAGTGCTTGTTAAAGATACACCATTTGTTTTTTATGATGATTGTTTAAGTGAATTTAATGTTTTGAAAAGCAAGCTTATTTCTACTCCCATAATTGCTACTCTTGATTAGAACTTACCATTTGAATTGATGTGCGATGCGAGTGATTTTGTTATGGGTGCTATTTTAGGACAGAGAAACAATAAGGTTTTGCACGTCATTTATTATGAGATTAGAGTTTTAAATGATGCATAACTTAATTATGCAACCATAAAAAAATAATTACTTGCAGTAGTTTTTGTATTTAATAAGTTTCATTCTTATTTAGTTGGGTCAAGAGTTATTGTGTACACTGATCATTCAGCTTTAAAATATCTTTTGACTAAACATGATGCAAAACCTAGACTGATTTGATGGATTTTGTTACTATAGGAGTTTGACTTCGAGATTCTAGAAAAGAAATGAATGAAAAACCTGGTAGCTGACCACTTGTTAAGAATCACACAAGAAGGAGGTTTGGAAGAAGAACATATTCCAATAAAGGAAGATTTCCTAGATGAATAGTTATTTGCCCTCTAAATCCTCCTTTGGTATGCAAATTTTGCCAATTACAAGGCCATTGGAATCATCCTATCTGAGCTGATATGGAAACAAAGAAAGAATTTCCTACATGATGCCAAGTTTTATGTTTAGGATGACTCATTAATTTAAAAGATGTGTTAACAGTGTGTTAATAAAGTGTGTCTCAGATGAAGAAGCGTAAAATATCCTATGGCACTGTCATGGTTCTGAGTATGAAGGTCATTTTGGAAGGAATAGAACAGTAACCAAGGTATTATAGTCCGGTTTCTATTGGCCTTCCCTTTTTAAAGATGCTCACAATTTTGTTGAAAGTTATGACAGGTGTCAAAGAGTAGACAATATTTCTAGAAAGCATGAAATGTCATTCAACAACATCCTTGAAGTGGAGTTGCTTGACATCTAGGGAATTGATTTCATGGGCGCCTTTCCTTCCTCATTATCCAATCAATTTATATTGGTGGCTGTTGACTATGTCTCCAAATGGGTGGAGGCCATTGCCACACCAACTGATAATGCTAAGGTGGTTGTCAAGTTTGTCAAAAAGAATATTTTTACTAGATTTGGCACCCCTAGGGCAATAATTAGTGATGGTGGAAAGCACTTTTGTATTAGGCAATTTGAGTTTATTTTAAGCAAATTTGGTATCAAGTATAAGATAGCTACCCTCTATCATCCCCAGTCAAGTGGTCAAGTAGAGGTCTCTAATAGGGAATTGAAAAGCATACTAGAGAAGACTGCTAATACCTCTAGAAAGGATTGGTCACTTAAGCTAGATAATGCATTATGGGTATATAAGACTGCATTTAAAATCCCCATTGGTATGTCCCCATATAGGCTAGTTTTTGGTAAATCTTGCCATTTCCTTTGTGGAGCTTGAACATAAAGATTTTTGGGTTATTAAATTCTTAAATTTTAATGTGAAAACTGCAAGTGATAAGAGATTGCTATAGTTGAATGAAATAGAGGAATTTAGAAACGAGGCTTATGAGAATGCTCGTCTATACAAGGAAAAGACAAAATTGTGACATGATAGAAAGATCACCTTAAGGCATTTTGAACCAAGTCAACAAGTTTTATTGTTTAACTCAAGGTTGAAGATGATTTTGGGAAAACTGAAATCCAGGTGTTCGAGCCATTCCAAGTCAAGGAAGTTTCCCCCTTTGGAGCAATTGAAGTTATTGAACCTCATTCCGGAATGAGTTTCAAAGTCAATGGACAATGGTTGAAGTACTCTTGGAGAGGAGAGATTGATTGCCAAAAAACATCCCAAGCCCTAGGCCAACCAAATTGAGAATTGGAAACGTCGAGATAATGATGATAAACAAGCGTTTTTTGGGAGGCAACCCAAGTTTCTTTTCCTTTTGTTTTACATTAATGCAATGTTTTTGAATTATGTTAGTTAGTTGGTTTGGCTACTTGATTTATCTTTTTTATTAGTGGGTGTGCAGTTTCCTCCTTTCAAAGTTAAGTTTTTGGTAGAGAAATTATGTTAAAAATAAAGATAGGTTTAAGAAAAGGAAAAAATTCAATCTTTTGCAAGGGATTTTTCAAGACAATTCCCTATAGCTAGGCAATTAATCACTCAAAGGCAATTAATCACCCAACTTTTGAGTGATTCATCGCTGGATATCCATAAGAAACAACAAACTTTTTCTATCATAGATCGCTTAAGCGGTCAAGTTTTGGGTGATCTAGTGCCCACATTTTTCGCATTCTATTTGTGACCGATTAAGCGGTCACAAACCCACCGCTTAAGCATTTAGCATCGCACATGAACCCATTTTCTATGAGCCATCGATTAAGCGGTCACGTTTCACTTGCTTAATCACGCAGCCTCAGCACACCAGATTTTAGTGAGGTTTTTAACCTTGCTTTCTCACTTTTTTCCCAAATTTTCTCTCTCAAATCCCTAACAGACCATTTGGCCGAGAATTCTCTATCTTGGCATGGTACTAATCCTTCTAAAAATTCAATTAGATCTAACCTTGCAAGTGCTAGTAAAGGAAAATATCACCTTAGTCAAGAAGAAGATCTAAATGCTAGGTTCACCAGTTTGACTAAAAAGATTGAAGCTACAGAATCAGGAAAAGTAAAAGAAATTGAATCTGTACAAAATGAAGAAATTTGTGGCATTTGTGATGACTTAGGACACTCAACAAATGAATGTCCACAAATTCCTATTTTCAAAGAAGTTGTACATGAGGTAGTGAATGTAATTAATAATTTTAAAAAGCCATTCACCTCTTCTTTTTCAGATTCATACAATCAGAGATAGAGAAATCACCTGAACTTCAATTGGAGAACTAATAATCAAGCACAATTTATGTAACCACCACCTCCTCAGGCGCAACTGGACTCTCAAAATTCTCAAGGATATGCACCTTATGTCCCACCATATAGGAAAAATCTTGAAGGAGCATTGCATGCATTCATGGAAAAATAAGAGGCCATTAATAACCAAAACACTCAAGCCATGATTGACATAAAAGACACTATTGCTAAATTTGCTTCTAAATTCTCCATTCACGAGAAAGGTAAATTTCCTTCTCAAACTCAACCAAATCTCAAGGGTCAGTACAGTCTAAATGAGGGTAGTTCAGAAAGCCAACAAACAGATCAAGTCAAGTCAGTAATAACTCTTAAGAGTAGAAAGATTGTTGAAAAATAAATTCTTGAAACTTGTGAGAGAGATGATGAATCAATCCCCCAAGGTAAGGAAAAGATTGATAAGCCACCTAGCCAAAAGGAGACCAAACTCTTGTCTTCACCCCTATTTCCTCAAGCATTAAACAATTCAAGGAAATTGAACCATAACATTGAAATTTTTGAAATTTTTAAACAAGTGAAGATCAATATTCTTCTGTTAGATGCTATCAAATAGGCTCCTTCTTATGCCAAATTTTTAAAGGACTTATGAACTGTTAAAAGAAAACTAAATTTGAAAAAGAAAGCCTTTTTGTCTAAATAGGTAAGCTCCATTATTCAGAATAATAATGCCTGGAAATATAAAGACCTGATTGTCCTATAGTTTCATGCATTATTGGAGATCATAAAATTGAACAAGCTTTACTTTATTTTGGTGCTAGTGTTAATTTGCTTCCATATTCAGTTTATCAGCAACTCAACCTAGATGAGTTAAAACTAACTTCTATAACTCTTCTACTTGTCAATAGATCAGTTAAAATTCCAAAAGGAATAGTGGAAGGTGTGTTGGTACAAGTTGATAAATTCATATATCCTGTGGATTTTATTATCTTGGAAACTAAACCTATGGTTAATAGTGACAAGTCAATTCCTTTTATTTTAGGTCGCACATTTTAAACAACACCTAATGCTTTGATAAATTACAGAAATGGAGTGATGAAACTAACATTTAGAAATACGACACTGGAGCTTAATGTTTTCAACATGTGCAAGCAACCACAGGAAGTCCATGATGAAAAGGATAAAGTTGAAGGGATTGTGGCCATTATAGATGATCATATTCAAACCAAGAGTTCTTCTGACTCATTAGAAATTTGTTTAATCAATTCATTTGACTCAGGTATGCAATTAGATGATGATATTTCTAAAATATGCTCTTTACTTGATTGTACACAGGTATTAGAATACAAAGGATGGAAGCTGAGACTCGAAGAGCTAAAACCCATGAATGATAATACCCATGAAGAAGTACCCACACTGAAACTAAAGTCATTACCTGTTGGGTTGAAGTACACATTTTTGGGAGAAGAACAAAGTTTTCTAGTGGTAATTTCGTCGACCCTTACCAGAGAATAAGAAGGTTTGTTGATAGAAGTACTTAAAAGGCATAAAAGTACAATTGCATGGACTTTAAAGTACATAAAAGGTATTAATCTATTAATTTGTACACATAAAATACATTTAGAGGATAATGCTAAAATATCACAATAACCTCAAAGAAGATTAAATCCACACATGAAAGAGGTAGTTAGAGTTGAAGTTCTCAAATTACTTAATGTTGAAATTATCTACCCTATCTCTGATAGTTAGTGGGTCAACCCTACACAAGTTGTGCCTAAGAAATCTAGAATAATAGTGATTGAAAATAAAAAAGGTGAATTAATACCTACGAAAGTCTCATCTAGTTGGCATATGTGTATTGATTTTAAAAAATTAAATGCTGCCACTAGGAAAGATCATTTCCTTTTGTCATTTCTTGATCAAATTCTAGAAAGGGTAGCAGGACATCCCTACTATTATTTTTTTTATGGTTATTCGGGCTATTATCAAATAATCATTGCATTAGAGGATCAAGAAAAGATCAATTTTACATGTCCCTTGGGTACTTTTGCATACAGAAGAATGTCTTTTGGCCTTTGTAATGCTTAGGAAACATTCCAAAGATGTATGTTAAGTATTTTTAGTGACATGGTTGAGCATTATTTAGAGGTTTTCATGGACGAGTTGACAATTTTTGGGAGTTCATTTGAAATTTGTCTTGACAATTTGAAAAAAGTTCTTAAAAGATGTGAAGAAAAATAACTTGTGTTAAACTAGAAAAAATGTCATTACATGGTTACCTTAAGAATAGTGTTAGGTCATGTGATATCTTCCAAAAGAATTGAAGTTGATAGGTCAAAGTTGAATTAATTGACCATTTGCCTTCACCAAAAATAGTCAGGGAAGTTCGTTCATTTTTAGAACATGTAGGATTTTATAGAAGATTGAATAAGGACTTTAGTCTCATAACTAGACCATTAGGTAATCTTCTAATAAAAGATGCACTATTTGATTAGACTCAAAAATGCCAAAAATCTTTTGAAAAATTAATTGGCCTTCTGACATCTACCCCTATCATGCAACTCCCTGACTGGTCTTTGCCTTTTGAGTTGTTGTGTGATGCTAGTGATTTTGTTGTTGGAACTTTGAATAGTGCACAAATGAATTATACCACTATTGAGAAAGAACTACTTGCTATAATATTTGCATTGAACAAATTTTGAGCTTATTTAACTGGTTCTTCTACTATTGTTTTCACCGATCATGCTAATGTTAAATATTTAATGTCTAAGCAGGATGTTAAACCGAGATTGATATGGTTGATCTTGTTGCTTCACGAATTCAACATCATAACAAAAGATAAGAAAGAAGCTGAAAATGTTGTTGCAAATCATTTGTCCAGACTTACAACAAACTCACATTTTGATATCACACCTATCAATGATTCTTTTCTCGATGAATTTTTATTTTCTTTCAATTCTATGCCTTGGTTTGCTAACATAATCAATTTTCTTGTAACAGGAAAGATGTCGCCTCAATGGACACACCAAGATAGAAGGAAATTTTTGATTGGGGTGAAAAATTGTTATTGGGATGACCTATATCTTTTCAAATATTGTCCTGATCAAATCATTCAGAGATGTGTGTCCAATAGTGAGGTAAGTAATGTCATTAAATTTTATCACTCGAAGCATGTAGAGGCCACTTTTCTTCAAAGAAAACAGCTGCGAAAATCTTACAGTGTGAATTTTGTTGGGCCACTTTATTTAAGGATAGCTATACATTTTGCAAAAGTTGTGAAAACCGTAAAAAATTGAGGTCTATTTCTAAACATAACATGATGCCTCTAAACCCTATCCTTGTCATTGAAATTTTTTATTGTTAGCGAATTGATTTCATAGGTCCATTTCCATCATCATTTGGATTTGTGTATATTTTGGTTGCAGTTGATTATGTGTCAAAATGGATTGAGGCGATTCTATGTCGACAAAATGATCATAAAATTGTTCTTAAATTTTTAAAAGAAAATGTCTTAAGTCGATTTGGAATCCCTCGAGCTATCATCGGTGATGGGGGAACACATTTTTGCAATAAACCATTTTAATCTATAATGAAGAAATATGGCATTACACACAAAATTACCACCCCTATCACCCTTACACAAGTGGACAAGTAGAATTAGCAAATAGGGAGATTAAACAAATTTTGGAAAAAAAGATTAACCCAAATCGTAAAGATTGGTCTTTAAGATTAAACGATGCACATTGGGCTTACTATACTACTTTCAAAACATCTTTAGGCATGTCACCCTATCGGTTAGTCTATGGAAAACATTGTCACTTGCCTGTAGAACTGGAGCATAAAGCATTTTGGGCCATTATAATTGAGATCTAGGTGGAGTGGTCCTTTTGTTGTCAAACATGTGTATCCTTATTGGGCTATGTTATGAGAAGAATTTATTTTAATTTTGTTATTTTCTTTTTGTAGTTCTTTGTGACCCTGGTTAAGTGGCGAATAATGGTACTCCGTGACTCTCAAGTCGATTTTTTTTAGTTTTCCATAATAACTAATTCCTTCTCCTTTAAAATGGATTTCATTCTCTCGAATTTAAGAAAAAAATTTCCTTCTCTTCCTCAAAATGCTCTAACAAAAATTTACAAAGCTAGGTGTGAAAAATTGAGAATGTTAAAGCACAAGGACATCCAGAAGATATACGCTAAATAATCAAAGCAAAGGTTCGTTTAGCAGGTGAATCTTTAAATTCATTTGCCTCATACATGCCAGGTCTCAGTAAAAGTTTGTATTCTAAAAGGAGAAGAGCGAAAAGAATGCAAGTTTGTTATAAATGTGCGTGATGGAATTGTAACAAGCGATGTCATTCTTTGGGGATGGTTTTCACAAACTAAGAAGATAAAATATACTTTATTAAGAATGGACTGTGTGAGGAGTCATTAGATGATATCTTATTGACTCTTGAGACGCATTCTTATAGAGTTGTGTATCATGAACTTCTTAATTTGTGAAATCTCTTCAAGAACGAGCAAAAATGTTATAGTCTTAGGAATCTGACTCTAAAATACCCTATTTGCCAATTTATAAGAAATTGGATGGGAAGCTTATCCTCGACTTATAGAAGGCATTTAAGCCGCTACTGAACATAAAACCAGAGGAAGATATGAGCCACATCATAATAACATGTATGTTATAACCTTGTTCATCTCAAAAAAAAAGGGGGGGGAAGGTAAAACTTCGGTTGTACCTGTCTTTAATTAGATCAGGAGCCCCGAGCGGATGCCCGTCTTGTCATAGACTCAAGAGGAGACCTTAACACGCCGATCTGTAAATAAGGTTCATGTGTCATGCTCTATAGAGAGTCATGTGCTACATTCCCAGTTCTTGGAACCCAGACTTTGTAACGTTGTTGGACTGAAAGAGGAGTCTCATCTTTGCTGTGAAATGTAAATAGCTACTGAGCATTATCTTGTACTTAATTGTATGAGCTCTGATGCGCCAGGTCATGCCGAGGGTGTCGAGCACTCACGAATGCCATATTTTTTGCTCTAACGAGTACATCGCTTCCTAGGGTAGAACTCTAGCCTAGGCATATATCTGAAGTCATGCCTTATGAAGATGGACTGCATTCATGATGCGCAGTATAAAGATACACCATGACAACTATACTGGTGACACACAGTATAAAGATATATCATCTTTGATGGATAAATGGGCGTGAGAGCCTAGCCTCTAGTTTTGGACTGGTTCCAGCTCTCATTTTCTTTCAAAAAATAAATAAATAATAATTAAAAAAAATCAGTGTTTCTGAATTTTAAACTTTTCTGACAACAACCAGCCTACCCATATAGGTGCTATCATTACATTTTCCATTCTTTTCCCTATTTAAACACTTCATTTTCATCCAACATATAATCATTCAAAGGGAAAGTGAGAAATAGAGGGAGCTTCTGTTCATCGACTTACAAATATTTGTGTCTTTTGTGGATCAAGGTTTGGGAAGGATAGAGAGTTTATAAGATTAACAAGTACTCGTGGAAAAGTGCTAGCTGCGAGGAAAATTCATATAGTATATGGGGGAGGTAGCATTAGGTTAATAGGGGTTGTATCAATCTCTGCACATCTAGGAGGCAGTCAGGTTTTAGGTATCATTCCTAGAGCTTTAACTCAAAAGAACATCTCTAGAAAGACAATTGGGGAGGAATTATGAGTATCAACTATGCATAGACGAATGACTAAAATGCTTGACAATTCTGATGTATTCATTGCCTTACCAGATGGCTATGGTACTTTGACAGAAGTTTTTCAAATTATTTCTTAGGCCCAACTGAACATCCATCATAAACTCATAGGTTTGTTGAATGTTAATAATTTCTTTGATGGTTTGTTATCTTTTCTTGATCATGCTGTGGAACAGAACTTTATCACACCTTCGGCAAGATGACTCCTTGTATCTACTTCCACTGTTAATGAGTTAATTGATAAATTACAAGTTTTTATTTATGAACCTGATCTAGTAATAGCTCAAATAGATTGGTCAGAGGGAAGCAGCAAGGAACGTTGATTTGATCTGACACTCCATCTATAACTTACCTTTACCATTAGTTTTATTTATCGTACTTTGTTTCTATTTAAATTTGTGTCAAGTTTCTCTTTTCCATAATAGCCACAACAAGTAATATCTTCTATCTTTTACTCATTTATATTTTAACATTGAGGACAATGTAGTGATCTGGTTGGGGGGAAGGATAGTTGACATAAAATAAAAAAAAATTAGGGTAGCATGTTTATTAGTATAGTTGTCAGTAACTTACTAACAATAAAATCAATTAAGGATGGCAGAGTAAGGAGTAAATTATGTCCTTAAGGTAAATTTACTCTTGAGACGCATCTAAATTGGGGAGATAACTATTTTGTATTGACTTGTGGAAGTAACAAAGTTTTATCGTTTGATTTCCTTTGAAAGATTCAAGTGAATGCACTCTCACATCCTTTGAAGAAATTAAAATTCAAGGATCATAGCATGATTGAATAAATTATCTTCTTTCTTAAATTTCACATGCTTGGTTATGGATGTTGAATTGGTGGATTAAAAATGATAGATGTATGCCTTATGAGATTTTGAGCCTATTGATGAATGGATTAAACATTTGTACCATTCTCTTCTTTCTTGTGTGATTTTCACTCATGGAATTGTTACTCTAGAACTTGCTTTGACTCTATTTGAGGTTACATTTTCACATGCATACAAGAACATGGTTGAGGCATTTTTCTTAAAATAGATACTTTAACTAAATAGCTAACTTTGCATATTTTCTCTTGCTTAACCCCTTTGAACTTATTTGACCATTCCTTATTTTTAGCTCATTACATGCCTTAAAAAAACATGTTTTTACCTAACCTTAAAGAATAGGAAACTATTGACATTGGATGAGTTCTTGAACAAGTGTGGAGATATGTGTGCAAAACGGTTAAAGAAAAAGGAAAGAGTAGCCATCTTCTTAAAAAAAATGTAAAGAAAGGTTAACAAGGTAAAAAGGGGAAGCGAAAAGAATATATAAAGGTAATTTGCATTAAGTAGAGTTGAGATGAACTTTCATACTTGTTATTTGAACTCAACTATAATGCTCTTTTATTCTCTTTAGTATTTAACTTGTCATATCCATATTACCTCTCTCATTTACCTTGATCCAATTATAACCTTGAATAAAGTCCTTTTAATTTGTGTGTGTGTGTATTTTGAGTAGTGGGGAAATAGAAGATAAGCAAGCATATGGTAGCGTAATTTTTCATGAGTTGAATTGAGTGAAATACCTACCTTTTAAACACTTGAGGGATTGAGAATGAATCTTGTGAGGATCTATCATTCTTGACTCTGCTTTTTAATTAAAGTTTCCTTGCGTGTTGGTTTGAGATATAAAGAAATGTTACCTCATAAATGTTTTGAACCCTTGAATCTTTGGTTGTTCTTCTTGCTTATAAACTTTTGAATGATTGAATATCATTGGAAATTGAGTCTTATAGTTTTTAGCTTTTGAGTTTGTGTTGATTTTCCTTGTTCTTAAGCTTCGATCTTATGTATTTTGTCCAGGAGTGCAAAAGTTAAGTGTGGGAGATTTTTTGATAGCAATATATTTTATTTATTTAATAATCCTCTCACTAGACTTCTCAAGGTTCAATTAGGCTTAATTAAATTTGTTTAGTTACATTTTATGATATTGGGCCTAATTAGATCATTGAAGGAATTATTGCATGAATTGGCCTTAATTTGTTTATTTGGCAGTGTTCAGTAAATTACCTATAATCTGAGTTACAAATATTTGATTGAAGTGATTCTGGTCTTGTAGGAAATCTAATACAATTCTCTACAAGTTTCATGAAGATCTCAAGAGAGGAATCACACGTTTGGATAATTTAAATTGAAGTGAAAGCAAGAGTCAAAATTCTGATCTTGACAGCTTGACCTCTATGCACTCATCAGTCCATTTCTTGAGTTATAGGAGTTCAATTGACACCAAACTAAGCCCAAATGAAAGCTAAGGCCCAAATCTACAACTTTCATGAGAACATAAGAGCATATTTGGATGTCTAATAGGTCATATTGGGCCTAGAAGTTAGAACAGAGGTGTTATTACTGGAACCCAAATACTGTACAAAGATTAGGTCATATCTTGGGCTATATGGGTCAGATTGTGATAAATTAGTGGCAATGGAAAGTTAAGACAAAATGCTTTAACTTTTATGAAGACCACTTACACAATAGGTGACGTTATGATAAAGTTATAGTCGTGTGAAGACAGCTAAATTGGTTGAGCAAGGAGACAAGCATGACAATAATTTTTCACTCATCCACCCACTCATTAACAACTCTATTGTCATGTTCCACTCATCCACCCACTCATCCACCCCCTCATTAAATAACTCCCTTGTCATTGTGTACCTTTCATGCTCTATAAAAGGCACCATTGGTTGCTCATTAGAATCATATTGGTTTAGAGATCAAGATCTTGTTCTTGTATTATTTCTTTCTCTTATTGTAGTTTTCTTTTTTTCTAAATAGAAATTATGTTCATCTTCATCTTCTTCTCTCTTTCTTTCTTCTTGTTTATGAGTAACTAATTCTCATTTTGCTTAGGTGAAAGGGTGAAGCTTTTGGTAATGAAATAAGGTTAGATTAATTCATTTATTGTGCTTGAATGTTATATTATCAATTGGTCATTATATGTGTTGTATTTTATTTCCAATAAATTTAGAAACTCTTCTTATAAAGTGGAGATCTTGATTTGTTGTAGACAAGATATTGGCATAATGAATACTTGAACCTATTTACAAGTGTTGATGTTAGAAACCTTCCTTGTAGAGATCTTGATTTGTTGTAGACAATGTATTGGAACAATGAACACTTGAACTCATTTACAAGTGTTGGCGTTAGTAGGTAATTAAAGGAACCATAATATAATTACATATATAATCTTAAATGAACTTTAAATGTTGTATTTTTTAATTGGAACCTTCATTATGCATGGATTCTAATTGAGTTATAAAAAGAATTAATCTTGTCATTAATTTACTTGTCAAGAGTGGATCTCCTAACCCAAGTAAATCCTTTTTAATTATGAACAAGTTGTATCACCTTTATCGTTGTGACAAATCTTTTCCTTACCTCAAAGAATTTTTCTTCATCAATTCCCTGTGGATCGACCTCGGATTCCTAAGAATTTATTACTTGAGACAACCTGCACTTGGGTTTATAACAATATCAAATTCGCATCTATCACAAATAGAATGTGATGTAGTGCGTGACTAATCGCCCAAAAATTGGACAATTAATTGGTCACAATAGAATTCTTACATGTCTGTATGCTTATAAAAGGAAAAGTTAATTTTTTGGGCAAGAGATTCTAGAGAAAAATGAGAGGCAAAAACCTTATTTTGACGTTGGAGCATCCAAGCTTGAAGATTAGGAGTTTTCTTCAGTCTTTTCACTCATCTTCCATGGAGTTTGTTGAATTTTCTACTTTTGTTATTCATTTCTCCATGTGTAGCTAAACTTCTCTAGAAAGGGTGATGATGAATCTTGTTCTTGGATAATGTAAATTTATTTTTATGCTTAATCCAAGTTTTTATTTCATAATTTAAGTGTTTGTCTCTTATCTTAATGATTTTCTTGATTTAGCCATTCTTGAATGATTTTAGGGTTTATATATGATTTGGAAAAATTGTGCTTGAGCTTGGAACTTGTGATAAACACCTCAATTTCTGCAATTTCTAGGAGTAGACATTGTAAGTTGTGTGGTCTTGCTTTTGATTTCCTCATTTTTTATAAAGCCTTTTCTATTTAGGGTTACACTAAGGAATTGGTTGACTCAAAGTAGTTTGAAGATGATTAATATACCAAGGAATTGGATATTGGTTAATTTTGGGAATATGACCATGAATCTTGGAATAAAACTTGGTTAAACTAATCTTTGAATTTGCATCAAAAGAGTTCAAGTAAAATTTGAACCCTAACACTTTTATATCATTATCTTTCATCCTTTAATTAGTTGGTTGAATTTACTCTTGTTAATTTTGGATATTTTCTTGTTAGATGTTGTTAGTTATTATATATTCAAGTTTTTATGTTAATGTCATTTATAGTCCTCTTAAATCTAAATTTTTGATAGCCTAGATAGTGTTAATTTGACGAATTTGGTACTTGACAACATAATTTCTATGGGACGATACTCTTTTTCATCATTATATTACTTTTACGATTTGGTATACTTGCAATTAAGCAACACACTCCTTGAGTGGCATGCAAGACATATGGAGGGGAGCATTTGGCCTCGGAATGCAAGGTGGTGGAATCTTATTCTCAAGACTTGTCTTTGGAGCAAATGAATTTTTTGCAAAATAATAATTTCAAGGCTCAAGGTAATCTTTTCTCCAACACATATAATCCTGGATGGAGGAATCCCTAATTTATCATATGACAACCAACAAAATAAAGGGGTCCCATCCAATAATAGACATCTACCCAGAGTTCAACAGCCTTCTTAAAGAGCAAAGTCTAATTTAGAGATCCTCTTAGAGACCTTTATGGCCATTCAAAGTGAACAAACTCAAGTTATTCAACAACAAGTGCAGCAACATGGGGATTCAATCAAGCAAATCACCACATGGGTTGACCAAATGGTTACTCACTCTAAGATGCTTAAGAATCAAATAGCTCAACAAGCAAACTTGTTCAACTTGATACAAGGGAGACTACCTAGTCAACCAAAAACAAACCTGAGGGAGCAAGTTCAAGCTATTGCATTGAGGAGTGGTAAGACATTTGAGGACCCAAAATGGAGAGAAGACGTTAGAGATAATAAAGCCCATGAAAAGCAAACACAGGCTAAGGAGGAAAAGAAAGAGGACAAAGAATAGTGATAAAAAGCATGAGAGCATATAACATATCTCCCTTGATTTTAATTGCATGAAAATTCTTAGTGAGTTTTGAATCTTCACGTCATGATACTCTGAAGTTTGATTTTCATTTTTATCCTTTCCTTTCACTTAGCTGACACCCTTGGCCATATTACAACTCTTATAAAGACCTTTTGATTCCTTTGAAGGTGTGCACTACATTAATGGAGATTAGGATAGTGGTTTTACATATGGTACTTAGGAACTTCATTCATAAGTCATTGAGGAATTAGAGATTGCTTAGTAACCATAGCCTTATCTAAGTATAAACAAATTCATGAGATTATTTGTGGGAGTATATTTTGGTTGAGTAATGTGTATTTTGTTAAAAATGTATGCATGAGTGGATATCTCGACCTCTTCGTACTTTAATGAGCTATTCATGGATTAAATTTCTTACACTTTCTTGGAAAGTATTTATTTGCAATTCTTGTCTTCTTTTAAAAGAGTATACCTTTCTTTTTGTTTTAAGACCTTTCATTGCTTGAGGACAAGTAATCACTCAAGTTTAGGAGTAATTGATATGTGGGTAAAAAATGCACATCTTGTGCTTTATTTGATATGAATTAAGAAGAATTTTCTAAGAATTTATGTCATCCTATTGGGAGCATAATAAAAAATTTATTATGGAACAAGTGTTATATAGCTGCATATATCATTATGTGACACGTGGTAGTACTGAGACTACTAAGGAAGTGCCAAGTGGACACTAAGTCTACTAGTCGACAATACTGAGGCTACTAAGTAAAGGCAATATAGATGTTACCTAAGCATTAAACAAAAATTATTTAAGTGTTGTCGTGATCTACTAAGTAGAGAAGCAATTTCTGGTAGTACTGAAGCTACCTATCGAGATAATACTGATGTTATTTCATGATATTTGATGGTATTCATGCTATCAAAAGTAAAGGAAATGGTAATACTGATATTACCATAAGGTCGACACCATCTCAACAAGGTCAACCTATAATTATTGGAGTTTGGAGCTAAAGGGTGCATAACAGTAATAATGACATTGCTGTTAACAACTCCAAAATTAGCTAAGTTCTTGTAACTTGATTTGTAATGTTGCATAGCGACAATACTGATGTTGTCAATGAAGTTCACAGCAAGACTTAGTTTTAATGAAGCATGTGACACGCATGTGACCTTCTAGAAAATCTTCAGTTACATGGTACTAATCATGGAGCTTACCCACGATGTAGAAGTTATCTTTATTACATCCATTTAGATGAATGAAGTGTCACGTGTACACACTATCTAAAGTAGTGCGCTAATAGGAAAGAATGATTAACCACTAAGTACACATGGCACAATCTTATGAGGCATCAAATTCCTACAGGATCGTTGGATGCTAAGAGCAGTTACCATATTTATCTATAAATAGGGTGGTCGGGTAACATTCTAAAAGATTCTAAATACTCTACACTCTTTACTCGCAATAGGATGACGAGTTACCAGTGACCACTATTTTTATTTTTCTTTTTCTAGATAGGAATTTATCTTTGCTTACTAGGAGTAGAAGTAGCTCATAACTTATCATTCAGCTTGTACTTGAAATGATGTTGTAAGTGTTTTCTTAAGTTCAATTCAATTATCTCTTCAATACTTATTATTGAGTGGCATCCCAACATTCTCTCTTTGATATTCAATGCATGCATAACACGATCACACACTGTCCTTATTGAATATTGATTCTTCTCTTTATGAATGAACAATCTAGATTCATATCAAATACACAAATAAAGCAACTATAAAAGTTAGATCCCTTTTTTCTCTTAAACGTAAAAGGGTCAACATTCTAAGTTTAGGCCATGATTTGATTGCTTAGGCCATATTAAGATGAGAAAAGTTTCACAAGAAACGAAGTGGCACACATAGTGGGATTCATGTCTATTTAGTTGCAGATTGTTCATTTGTATATGCACTTATGTAGTTGAAAGGTTATCAGCAAAACAATGTCAGTTGAAAATTCTAGAACTGAAATATACAATACGAATGTAGAGGTTAGAGAAAACGTGCTTGCTTCAACTACCTCTATGGTGGTCGTGGCTTTTACACTAGAGGATCAAGGATCTGATATTCGTAACCATTAATATCATCCTAGTTTTGTGCCGATATATGGCATGCCGCTAACCACTACTGATCTTATGGGAATTACTACACTGGTATATGCACCAACAAATCCCTCAATTCTTGCAAGGATTGCTCCCCTAGAAAAATATCATTTTTCCATGATAGACCCCAATGCTTCAACAAATATATCTTCATACTTGGGTTTTGTGGGTCCTAGTGTGGTACCTGTGCACAAAATGGCACGGACACAAGGAGCCCTTATTGCTCTTATCTTCCTAAATATGAAAAGAGCTATGCCTCAAGGGCCTCAAAGTAACACAATCAAGGCATTGGCTATCGTTAAGCAACAATTGGATGATAGTAACCATGAGATACTTCACATGTTAACTCAACATATGAATACAATCCTCACTCCCTTGATTGAGTCAACTTGTAATGCATGTAACACATTGGCCTAACAAGTAAGGAGGCTTAGTAGCCTTCTGAGAGGAGATCCTTATTTGGAAAATAATCTAGCCTCTATGGGCTAAGCGACTGCAGAGGCTAAAGGGATTGCACAATAGCTAGTGCAGCCACATCCTATATAGTATAGAACCACATCCATGCTGACTAGGAGTAGAAAAGTGTTGCATCCTCATTACAAATACACAAAATACAAGATACCAAATTCTTTTATATCATATTCAAACTCAACCTTAGACACAGCCTGCTTTTGGAGCAAGCGATCATATCCATAATAACCCTAGTTACCAGTATTAGCCAATTTATAACATTGGTCTAAGACAACTCATGTGGGTTAATCCCTTTGAGCCACAAGTGAACATGGATGTCGAAAGGCCCTTTCCAGGTTCAGCTTCAATGTTGGATCGGCATTCCATCCTTAATTTGTGTCTACTTTTCCAAAAGAATACGAGTCTTCTGTCAAGCACATAGCCAGATTTATGATAGAGTGTGCCGACTTAGCCACTGATGAGTACATGAAAATGAAGTTGCTCCCTAATTCCTTAATTCAGAATGCTTTCACACAATACTCAACCTTGCCTCCCCACTTTGTTCACTCATAGGAGCAACTTGAAAGATTGTTCCATGAGCAATTCTTTAGGCCTAAAATGAATGTAGGATTAACTGAATTATTTAATATCAAAAGAAGGCCTAATGAAAGCATAGATGACTATTTCATCCATTTTAGACAAATGTGGGGTAGATGCTTTACCCCAATACTTGAGCCTAAAATGGTTATAATAGCGGCTAAAGGAATAGACTTTACCATCTGTAAAATGCTAATGAACCAGCAATTTGTTAATATGTTTCAACTAGCTACTAGAGTGTTTCAAATTGAGTAACTCCAACAAGAGAAAGCTCAATTGTAAGAATGGGCGAAGAAAAAAAGAGCGTGTATGGTATAATATGATAATGATAATGAGATTGAATATGAAGAAATTCTAGTCATTGAATTACAAAAAAAGTCACCATATACTTGTTCTGCATTGAAACCCAATAATGGAAACGAAATAATGGAACCCCCTAAGCATCGAACTTACTCGTTTGATGTCACTAAAGCAAATAAGATCTTTGACATGCTCTTGAAAGATAAACAAGTAAAATTAATTGAGAGGCATATTTTTTCACCGCCTAGTGATATTTGAAATAAAGCTCATTATAAATATCACAATTCTCTTAACTAATAGTTGTTCTTAATTCAGGTATATGATCCAGAATGGGATCAGGGAAGGTAGATTGAAGTTTGCTGAATGGCAAAGTTAGCAATGAAAGTCAGCACCGATTCGTTTGAGTTACAGGTTGGATATGCAGAGCTACATAATCTTCAAGTGGAAATGATTAGGGTGGATTTTGGTGCTAAAACTAATGAAGAAAAATGGCTAGGGGAGCTAGTCGATATTTCAAAAGCCGCACATAGGTACCCCAAATACGATAAAACTATGCCCTAATTCTTGAGAAGAATGGATGAAGCTGGACATAAAGTTAAAATATGCCTTATATGTTAGATGGAGTACAAGAAGCATGATGAGGAGAAGATTACTATGGCAGATAAGGAGAAGGTGATTAACGTCACTATCCCTAAGACTATTGTAATAGAGTTGCCACGTAGGGCTAGTGAACAACCAAGGATGGCTTATTTCCCAAAGTAGGTTGCATTGATTAATGTCGACCAGGTTCAAACTTCAGGAAAGCATAAGGCAGCTAACTTTGGACTTTTTGCTTCTTCTATTGAAACTCTATGCAACAAAACCATAGTTTCCTCAACAAATGTACCTATTAACAAATGTCAACAAAATACAATAAAGTATCGCCGAAGTTTTACTCCTACTTTAAATAAGCAACCATCATTTGAAAAAATGGGTAACGTGTAGTGTCGGGCTGATTTTTCTCATTATTATGGTCCTCATAAGAATTATCAGTTACTCCTACACAGAAGCAACAGAGACAGAGGGAGAGGGCAGAGGCCAAGCGAACTCCAAAAAAGATTCCATAGAAGGCAAAAAATCCTAGATTTAATAGAATAAAGGGGTTTGATGGCGAGTTTATCAATGACAACATAACTGACCAAACTCAATGTTGCGTGCATACAACTGCTAATCAATGTGGATATGAAGCCAATCCTTAGTCCCATCCTTTACTAGAACAAGATGCTCCAGGTGCTTAATTGAAAGATTACATGGATCGAGAACTAATTAAGAAATAAGAGGAAAAGCCATGGTGCAGGTAGTTGCAATTAATCTTGTCACAAATTTATCTGCAGAGTTTAAGGATGAAGTTGAGTTAGTTAATAAGACAAAGTTGAGTCTAGAAGAACCATGGGCTTACCAGCTATAGATGATCATTGTATTCAATAGTGTAGCTAAATTTAAAAAGCCCAATGAAGATATGAAGGATTATCTCAAACCACTACACATCAAGGCACATGTAGAGGGTGTGCCTATTAATCGCGCACATGCTTATTGATAGTGGGGCAACGATCAACCCGATTTCAAATATTATATTTAAGAAGTTAGGTAAAACCTTAGAGGATATGGGAAGCTCTAACTTTGTCATCACTAATTTTAATGGAAAAAGCTACCCATCTGAAGGAGTTACCACGCTGAATGTGCAAGTGGGTTCTATGGAAAGGAAGGCATTATTTTTTACTATGCCATCCAAAGCTAACTACAATATATTGCTAGGACAATATTAGATTCACGTAGTAGGATCTATATCTTCAATTGTTCACCAAAAGCTAGTTCTCTTGAATGATGAGGGTGACTTTGAGATATTTCTTGCATACGACAGTCTATGCTACATTCAGTAGTGTTACGCTAAATTCAATTAATATAATTTAGCAATTCGGCCAATTGATCTAGTGAAGATCAGATTCGACCCTAGAACCATATTTATCAAACTTGACCGTACAGGTTTTCATATCATCCCGCTAGTCGACTAACGGCCAAAGGATGAACCATGAGCTTTGAACAACATTTGAAGAGGCTATCAGCCTACATGGCCGATAGAGATGAAGGGGAAAGCGAAACAAGATCCCCGATCGTGTACTAGAGAATGATGGTCTTTTTGATGATTCACCACTCAAAAATAATACCAAAGTCAAGGAAGTGCTAGATCCAATAGAAGAAGTTAACTTGGCCGATAATAAGTCTTATCGACTAACCTTTGTTAGCATGC
The DNA here is from genome assembly GCA_029884595.1 of Ormosia semicastrata. NCBI lineage: Eukaryota > Viridiplantae > Streptophyta > Magnoliopsida > Fabales > Fabaceae > Ormosia > Ormosia semicastrata. Next base: position 1,126,093 of record JAQQTO010000062.1, read on the forward strand.
TACTTCTTACAGATTTTAGAGAGATACTTATTGCCTTATGAAGGAATACCAATACTTTTTTGCTTGGGATTGTAATAAAATGCCTGGATTGAGACGTGACTTGGTGGAGCATAGACTACCTTTAAGACCATAGTATTGGCTAGTAAAATAAGCAGTAAGGCGTTTTACTCCTAAAGTGATTCTAGTGATAAAGGAAGAAATTGAGAGGCTACTTAAAGTAGGTTTCATTAGAACTACTAGATATGTGGATTGGATCTCGAACATTGTCCAATTAGAAAGAAAAATGGTAAGCTTTGGATTTATGTAGATTTTGAAATCTCAACACAGCTACACTGAAAAATGAGTACCCTGTGCTAATTACAAACGTGTTAGTAGATGTTGCTTCCTACCATGATATCTTGAGTCTAATGGATGGCCATTCTGGATACAATCATATATATATTGCTAAATAGGACATTGCTATGTCCAAGGGCCATTGGGACTTATGAATGGGTGGAAAGGCCATTTGGATTGAAAAATACAAGTGATACATACCAATGGACAATGAATACTAATTTTCAAGACATGATAGGAAAATTTAACGGAAGTATACATTGATGACATGGTGGTGAAATTCAACTTAAAGCAAAACCATTTGCTAGACTTGTGAAGATCCTTCAAGCATATGAGGAAGCATAGCTTGAAGATGAATCCAACAAAGTGTGTTTTTGGTGTCTTCACCAGGAATTTCCTTGGTTTTCTCATGCATAAGAAGGGTATTGAGATTGACAAGAACAAAGCCAAGGCGATTATGAAAACTACACCACCTCAGAACAAAAAAGAGTTGTATTATTTGCTAGGAAAGATCAATTTATTGTGATGATTCATATCGAATCTATCATGCAGATTGAGGATTTATTCTCAATTTCTAAAATTGAAGAAAGAAAATGAGTTTAAATGGAATGAGGAACATCAAAAAGCCTTTGATGGAATCAAAAGGTATTGGACTTTCCCATTATGACTCTTCCACAAGCTAGTAGACAGCTGAAACTTTATATCTCTGCTGCTCATGATATTGAAGTTAGTAGTAACACAAGAAGGAGGGTTGAATTGTGTTCCTACTTTTTCTGAAAATCAACCTTCTTACAAATTTCTCAAGATGTTCAGACTTGGATGTGAGAAGCTTCAAACTTAAATAGAATATTGGTGAGAAGGTTCATAATAAAGTTAACAGGTAAATGTGAGAAGGTTCATGAGAAGATTAATGGGTTAAGTCAAAGCAACCTTCTCACTACTCAAAATTGATCTTGTCAATTTAAACTGAACTTAAAACTTTTCTTAGAACAAACTTAGTAGTAATAAACTTAGAAAAATTTGTTCAAAATATCATATTAGACTTGTAATTATAGAGGCTTCTTGTGAAAGTTTTATCAAAACTAATTCAGACTTCAGTTTCAATTTCCTGACTTAATTTGACTGATAAAATAGATAAAGAGTAAAGGGAAGAAAAGCTTTACATAGAGGTTTATACTAGTTCAAACCACATGGGGCTACGTCTAGTACCTAGCAATAACTAGGATTTTCCATTATCTTCTATTCTTTTACAAACAAGCCTTTTTAGGCTTCAACCTAAGTATTCTTTAACAGTCTCTTTAGGCCCACACCAAGTATTCTTTGATATAGCCTCTTCAGGATAAACACTAAGTATTCTTTAACACAACCTCTTTAAGCTCACTACCTCAGCATTAAGTGGCTTGTACAGCCCACAAGCTCACCCTCTGCAAGTAAGAATCAATATATAGTGTTTGTTTCAATTGGGTGCCTCTTGAAAACACTCTATGATTGGATACAAATACTTAATCAAGCTTAGAAACAACACCTACTAAAGATTTACACAATTTAGAATTAGTAAGTAAAGATAATAATGTTCAGTTCGTAGTTCATTTGGTCAAATTGGCTTTAGAGTTTATAACTTTATGACTTTCAAGCTTGGATCCTTTTATAGGCTTTGAAAATGTGATTGTTGGATTATTCAAATAGTAACTATACTTACTTGGTGCAGGTGACCGTTATTTTGTTCTTTTCTTGTTAAGTTAGCGTGTCAGACTTTAAGTGAGAAGGTTGAGCACTAACGTTCTCATGAACATTCTCAGCACCAAGCTTCTCATTGAACTTTCTCACCTAACTTTCTCATCCAACCTTCTCAAGCTTGAAAGACTTTAATTTTCTCATCTTTTAGTTTTCACCATCTTCTTGTTGATTTTTCTTAAGGATTTTGATGCTAAACTCTTCTCTTGTAAGTTTGAAAACTTCTTTTGATTAATTAACCTAGACGTTCTTCATTTTCTTGAACTTTCTCTTTCTCAGAGTCTTCTCAAGACCTTCTTTTGCTGAACTTTATCAGGTTTCACTTGAACTCTCTTAAGTCAAAATTTGATCTTCTTAACCCTTTCTAATTACCCAAAAAGCTTCATTGAAACTTGTTTAGTCTTGAAAAAGCTTAATAATAGCAATAATCACTCCACAAAGATCATGTTAAACTATTTAAGCATTAAGAAGATTCAAACATAATTTTTAACATAGTTATTATCATAAAAACATAATATGCATTATAAAGCACAAAAGGGCTTTGAAGCTTACAAATTCCATTGGAAGCTTTTTAGCATAAGATCGAGAAGTTGGTATCAAGTGGTTAATATTTTACTATGATCGGATGCTAGTCAATGATGAGAAAAAGTATAGCATAGAAAATTTATGTTTAGCCTTGTACTCTTCAAGTATGAAATTGAAATATTACTTGCTACCAATTGAAATTCATGTCTTTGTTTATCTTAATATTATTAAGTACATGTTCTCAAAACCAATTACTAGCAATAGAATTAGAAGATGGGTGATTGCGCTATTTGAATTTGTATTGCAATATGTGCCTATAAAATCCATGAAAGGACAAATGCTAACTGATTTTGTGGTTGACCATCATTCCAAGGAAATAATTCCTTATGTTAGTCTTAAACAAAGGAGAATGTATTTTGATGGATCTAGCTATTAGAAGGGTTCAAGAATTAGTATTTTTATACTAACACATAAAGGGAATCTGATTAAGTTTAAATTCAAGATCAATCCTAAATGCTCAAACAATGAGCTAGCTCAAGTTGCTTTTGGGTATAAAGTGTCAAGTGTAACCTTGACCCAATTGATTGAGGTTTCATTGTCACCTTTGGAGTATAGGGAAGTAAATCTAATCAAGGTTGACAATAACGTGGATTCATATGACTGAGAATGCCATTGATTAAATACTTAGAGAATTCAAACACGCAAACTAAACGAAAGTTAAGAGTAAGGGCCCTTAACTTCGTACTTGTTGACCAAATTCTGTGTCACAAGTCAGTTGACAATAGTTTATTGACTTGTTTGGGGTGACAAAGAAGCTTACAACAACATGGTAGAAGTTCATAAAGGAATATGTGGAGCCTATCAAGCAGGAAATAAGATGAATTGGCTACTACATCTGTAACACCCTAGCTCTGATACCAACTAATGTAACAACCTAGCTAGGGCATCACATTTCTGACTTCCAACTCATAATCTGAAAATAAGTTCGCATAAAGTTTGAGTTATAAAAGATGGGTTTCAAAATTTCTTCTTTACTGAAACGTAAATTTACTGAAAATATTAGGTAATATTGAAAATCATATTTTAACTATTCATTATGCAATATTAACACCAATTAATATCACAATTTAAAGAGAAATATAAAATTAACAGACTTATTTTTTTTCTTTTTGACAGTAGCAAACCCCATGACAGGTCCTACTTAATAGCACGGTACAACACTAACGAGAAACTTTAACATACTTATTCCTTTTTCTGTCCATCTTGATGCATCAGACATCTGTTCCTTTGTCAACATTGCACACCTTCGAGTTCTGAATGTCCACTCCTTATTGTTATCACCAATCTCAGAGTATCCATCGCCCGTTATGTCTAAGACAACTCGATCCTTCTATTATTTGATTTTAACAAGTCTGAGACACAACAAAACAATATAACAAAGAGGTGAGATCACCTACACCAATACCAACATGGCAGCACAGAGATAACACAAATAGCTATATCATACAGATAGATCATACCATAATCATGCTATCAGCATTAATCAACTATCATCATCTAATCATTTATCAGTTCAATCATCATCCAAGTACTCAAAACAATTGTCATAACCAATAACCAATATTCCCCAATTAATATATCACACAGATATAAATGCTCAGATTTATGCATATGTACAAAGACTCATTTTATCAAAAACGACTCTATGGAGGTTTTCACAATTTCGAGAAGAATGCTCTGGTTAATTGTCAGCCTTAGCCCAAAGACAATCTCCCAGTCGTTTAAAAGAATCGTGTTCTTGTTGGGTATCGTCAATGCGTTGCAACGGACTGCATTGCCAAGTGGCACAGGGTACTCGCCAGCTGTCCACTGGTCGACCGCCGCGCCTCGACACCCCCAAGATCCATCATAGACCTCACTATCAATTCTCATTCCCTCTTCAACCACAAGGGCCATAATAGCTATTAGCTATATTTTATACAATGCACGAATATATCAGTGCAAGTCCAACCCCAAAGGGCCAAATCTTTTCAATTTCATTTGTTCAATTTATATCATATGCTTCAACGCATACTTTTCCAATGCATGTATAATGCACCAAATCCATTCACAGGCATCTCTTTCCAATGCATACAAAATGCACCAAATACCAGTCATAGGCAAAACACGTCATTTTCTCATACGGTGTCCATACATTGGTTCAACAATAATTATACTATATTTTCAACATGAAATCATGTTATCATGTTTCCATAGTTATAAAACACTTTGTCACGTGTTTTCACAAAATTGCGTAATATTTCCATTATATTTTCACAATTCCAAAATGTTTGTTACATTTTCAAAATTAAACGTTCGTTATATTTTCACAATCTTTGTAACACTTTTGTTACATTTTCAAAATGCCGCAGCTCTTCTGTTGCACTTTTAAATCACGTATTAATTTTTCAATGTCTTTCTCAATCGCGTAAAAATATACGTTTCTCAAATCGCATATTATTTTTCTACTCTTTCAAAATTGCGTATATTTTTCAATAATATTTTCAATAGTGTAAAATATTTAAACGCTTTCCAAATCTCATAACAATTTTCCACCAATTTTTGACCATTTTTCATAATCGCGTAAAAATGTTTTATCGTTTGTTCAATCACGTAGTGATTTTTCAACTATATTTCAAATCACATAAAATATTTAAGCTTACATAAAATATTTAAACGTAATTCAAATCACGTAAAAATATTTTAACATATTTCAAATTGCGTAGAAATATTTTACTATATTTTAAATCATTTTTAAGATACATAAATCATTTTTCACTATTTTACAATCATGTAAAATATTCCTCAATATTCCAAACATTATTTTGGACTTTCAAATAAGTCAATATCATTTTCAACACATTTTTAAGATATGTAAATAATTTTTCACCATAATTCTATTACGAAAAAATATTTCTCAACCTTCAAAAATTCCATTTCATCTTTTCTCAAAATATTATGACTTTGTATTTCATTTTTCACATTTTCTTACTCAAGAAAATCTTTTTCCTTGTTTCTTTACTCAAGAAATTCTTTTCAAATATAATCCACAAAATTACTTTTTCATTGATATAAATCAATGTTTCAAATCTTAAAATTTCCACACGTATTTCAAAACTTGAAAATAAGTTATACTTTAGTAAATTCTTAAATCACCATTATATTCTCCAGTTTTCTCAAAGCATTTCCAAACACAACCTTTTTCAAAATAAATTGAAGTTCAAAAATATTCTTGTTTACAAAAACTTAATTTTTAAGTGATAAATGCTCTAATTCCATTTCCAAATTCTTGTATTAACTCAAGTTACGTTTCCACTTTGAAAATAACTTTGTTCATAAGAATCAAGGCATTACAAGCCTTCAAAAATGTGGACATGACTATTGAAACCATCAAATATTTTTCCTTCTAAATTGATATGGTTTTACACAAACAAAACCATTAAAATTTTATTTTCAAAACCGAAGTACCGATAGTTATAAAAACCAAACCTATTTGTTCAAATTCATTTTTACTTTCTTTGCAATTCTTTTTTCACTTTCTTTGCAAATACTTAAAATCAATGTTTGCCCATTTCATTCAAAACTCATATTTAGAAAAATACTTAGGATCTTTTTACACAAAATAAATCAATAAAAATTCCTCTAAAATCGTATTTTTGTTCTCTTAAAAAAAACAAACCCTTTGTTTATTTTTCATACTCTTCAAATCATCCATTATCATTTTTCATGAAAATATTAATTTAAAGATACGTAAAACATTTGTTCTAAATTTATCAAAATCTTATAGATGGCCATTGAAACCATGAATTATTTTTTTCTTTCTAACTTAAATAAATTCCAAAACCGTATGCATTCTTTTTGCAACACAAACCTTTTGTTTATTTTCTTTGCTTCTCAAATCATTCAATTTTATCATTCATGAAAATATAAATTTGTGAACGCCTATTTTGAGGTGTCTTAATCGAAATTCTCATTATTCTAGGGATAAAAATTTAATTTCCTTGTTCTTAAAAAAATTTCCACATTGACCCAAATCAAGGGCATCAAAACCGTAGCTCTTCCTTGGCCATTGGGACCAAGATTAGTTTTCTTTCCATCCACACATCATGGCATACATATATATATTTCATCATAAATATCACAAACATGCCATATACTCATCATGCATATTATAAGTATACTATCAAAGTCATAAAATCATGCAAAGCATATTAAACATAGACAAAAATAATCAAAGCATAAGAAAATAAATCAAAACTCATAAACATACAATTAATTATTACATGACCATGGATTGGAATCCTCACATGGATTCACCATCCATCAAATATAAGACCATCTCTCATCACCATACTTGGTTGGTGAGATGGATATCCCTCTTACCTCTTGAAGATCCTCAAAAACTCTTTGTTTTGCTTCTCTTTCCAAGTCCTTCACCACCAAGGGCTTCTCAAATACAAAACAAAATACATAGAAATTAGTATACTAAGCTTGATTAAGAGGAACCATGGATCAAATATGGTTTAGAACATGAAAAAAGAAGAGAAGAAATGAAGTCTTCTTATACTTCACCTCAAAAACTCAATAACTTTGATCTTGAAGAAAGTCAATGAAGATGAATGATTTAGAGAAAATCTCCAACATGAAAGTTGCTTAGAATATCATGTAGATTCAAGATCTATGGTTAGATTAAATTAAACAAACCATGGAACAATCATGGCTTAGAAAATCATAAACATGAATTTAAACCATAAAAACCAAAGTTTACCTCTAGGAAAGTAAGGTAAAAGTAGGATTTTGAAGCACTTAGAATGAGATTTTGGGAAAACTTTCTAAATGAAAAGTGTTTAGAATGGTGTTTAGCTTTAGGAAATGATGAGAGTGAAAATTATAGGTGATGGATAGTGTATTTGGGTGTAGAGACCGAACCAATGGAGAGAAAATGGAAGGAAAAATGGTTGCTTGGTTCTTGGGATTTTGAGAGAATAAGATGGAGGCTTTTTTTTGGTGAAGTAGAAAAATGAATATGGAGAGTGTGACCAAAGGTGCTGCTGCCGTGGGAGTGAAAGAATGGAGAGATATGAATTCATTTGGCATAATTGAAGGCTATCACATAATGCACAAAGTCTTCCACTTTGTCATCTTTTTCTTTGGCCTAAAAAGGCTATACAAGCATGTCTAAACATGTCTCCTCCTTCCTAACACTCCAAAACCGTCCCCCCTTCATCATTATGCATGCAAAGTTGTCATAATTATTAGTTACCATCTAGAGCATTTCTAGCCATTGATTAATTCAATGGTTAGGATTTAGGTAGACTTTTGATTTTTAGAAGACTAAATCTAAGCCATTGGATCCTTCTCCTTTAAATTCTAGCCATTAGATGTGTCTCCAAAATAAAGGGTCAAGATTACTTCTTCAAACTTTAAATCCAAGGGTTATAATTAGTCATAACCTTTTTAGAAGACCAAATCTCCACCTTTGATTAATTCTTCATCCAATGGTCATAAATGGTCCTTGTTACTTTACAAGACCAAATCTACACCCTTGATTAATTCTAAATCCAATGGTTGTAAATGGTCACTTTATATAATCAAATTTACAGATTGATTAAATCTACGGTTGATATTGAAGCTTGCCTAACTAAGTTTATTCTTACACCATTGATTAAATCAATGGTGATTATCAATGCTTCTTTATTAAGTTTATTTCTTTAGTTAATTAAATCAATGGTAGATATCCAAACCACCAGTGTTGACTTAAGCAATATAATTTTTATTTTTATCTACTAAAAACCCCACGAAAGAATATATTTACTGTATTTTTATCGCCTGATAATTAAATACAGTGCCAAACACAATACAAGAAAATTTCTAAAACTGTTTCCGGATTCAAGTTTAGTAAGATCCCCTGTCTCTGTCTAAACAGTATAAATTTTTCTATGCGTAGAAAAATTTTCACTTTGCGGGACCCACCTGGGCCCACGTAAGGTCACTTAGGCCCACTTAAGACCAACTGGGCTCACATACAGTAAAAAAAAATCATAATCATTCACAATAATCACAAATATTAGAAAATGTATGAAAATCAAGTCAGATTGTTAAAAATAATTAACAGTCAAGAGAAATAAATACAGAAAGATTTTTCCCCGGCCCGAAAATTATTATTTTCCTGACACGGAGTAAATCACTCAAAACGATCAAATATGCTGACGGAATAAACAAAATAATTTTACAGTATCCAGAAATTACTAAACAGTAAAATTCTGTTAACTGTCAAAATTACTGTTTAAGAGATATGAAATTTGGGGTGTTACAACATCGATGAGGAAACTTTTGGCCTTTTATGTAGAAAGGCTATGTTGAATATGCCAAATCATGTCTAGAATGCCAAAAGCATGGCACTAGAAAAAACATCTTTATACTTCCTAAGTTCAATTTGGATAAAACCAAATTGTCTAGACATGAAACAAGGATTATGAGCAACAATAACTACTTTTATCTACCCTGGGAAGTTAACAAACAAGTACTGAGGATAAAGAAAACGAGCCCAAACATTTTCCAATAGGCCACTTATTTTGTCACTTGTAGATTCAATAGGTCCTCTAAACCACCGGCTACCATATTCTCTCTTTGCAAAAGGGTATAAGAGCCGTGGATTCTCATATTCATCCAAAGAATATAAGAATTAAAAGAACCTGTGCAGCTACTCTTCTTTGGACTTTTTCCAATATATTGCATATGAGCTAATCTAATCTTGTAGTATCATTGTTCAACATCTACTAGAAGCTTAAATTGAAGGAAATCAGCAAACAAACCATTCAAACACAACTGAAGCAACCAAAGAGGACCACCAGGATTCTTTACTCGTTGTCCAGAATGAAGTTCTGAACAAATCTCATTCAATAGTGAATACAACCTGGCTAACAACAAAGGAGCAAGGCTATATTCTTAAGGATCCATTAGCAACAAAGCCACTAAATTACACTAGCTGCAATTTTAATACCATAAGGGCATAATACATTCTTACAAAGCCATAAGGTCAAGAAAGCCATGTATTCTCTATCATCTACTGGTTCCCCCTCTTTACCTATGAAGTGATGGATCCACCTGGAATAATTATTGTTCTTCTTCTCAAACCTCAATTCTTCTTGAATGGATGTAAACCTAATCAATGGCTTAGAAATTGGAAGAATGGTTGATGCATTAGGCCTAAGTCTAGTAATGGCCGCCACATCGAACAGGGTTGGACCCATAAATTTGTGTCAAAAGGCAAAACCACTAGTAGTGGGATTCCAAAAGGTTATGGTTGCTCCTAGGCCATGAGCAACTCGACATGAAGCACATAACATTCGATTATTCCCATTGGTCCTGCATCTCCTTCACACCAGAAGTGATAAGCAACAAGGTGTTTTACTCCTCAAAAAAATATTTGAAACTTATATAAAACTAACTGAGTGACTCATCCTTTTAATTGGCATGATACATATCCTAGGTCATCATGTAGAGAAGAGAAATCATTAACCCCTGAAAAAAGAAAGTGCATGAATAGCCATAGTTCCTTGACAATATTATAATGAGTAGCAATATCATTCACCTGAGGATCCAGAGTCCTCTAGATCAATGAGTATAATTTCATATCCTCCTGTACATCTTTAGTCACCATATTCGACAGACCATCTTGAGTGAGATTATCCTCCTTACTATGACCCTTCAAATACATCTCAATAGCAATTTTCCATTGACAAAAATTAGCATTATCATCATCCAACTTTTAATTAGTGATTTTGGTATTCAACGGTATCACCTTCACCAAGACATTAGTGGAGGTAACATCTGGAGCCCCACCATTGCCCTTGAAGGAAGCATTGACCTCAACCTCGAAATTGTTGTCACCTCTATGCTCACAACCCACAAAATCTGTGTCCAAGAATGCCAAATTAGAGATAAAAAAAACTATGCTAGCCAAAACAACCAAGAAGGTGGGAAGAAATCTGCCAAAAATAGAGTTGACACGCTAAAAACCATATTGGCAATGTAACACCCACCTTTGGATGCCACATTTATGTTACATAATTACCAAATTAACCTTATTTAGATAACGTACTTTATAGGGAAAAATACGAATTTCAAAATTGCTTAATAACAAGAAAATAAACTTAGCAGAAAATAAAACATCACAGCAATCATTACAAATAATTTACATCATTTATACATATCCAAGTCTCTTGTTATATATATACAAATCTTTAACACTATTATACTATAAATATTACAAACTAGTCACTCCAAAAATTTTAAATACTATTTACATTGACATCTTTGCCCAAGTACTACTAGGCAGCTGAGCTCTCAAAAGTAGCCGGACCCTCAGATGGGTCCTCCTCAGACTCCCCGGGTGGGGGAATTCCAACCCGACGTAAAGTCCGGGGAACAAATATCCCAGCAGACGATACGACACTACTCTCTCTAAGGGTGCGATAGTACGCTCCCCAGTGCTGCCTGATGGATATAGGGAACTCTAATTGTACATAAATAGTAACAGAAAAGTAAAGGTTCCCTGACTGTAGCCTACTCAGTCTAATATTTACATCTCCTAGATAATATATACTCTCTCTCTCAAGATCTTCAGTCCATGCCTCGTCCCCTCCGATGAATGTCAGTCTCATGTAACCCAAGAAACTAGGGATCTCCACCGCTATCAAAACTCGAAGTTCTCAATGGAATCTGGACCTTTCTCTGCTTCTCGCTCTACGTCTGGCTCAGTCTCTTAACAACACATAAACATGATAGAACATATATATACAAGAGGTGAGATCACCTACGCCAATACCAGTATGGTAGCAGTGAAGATAAACCCATCCAAAATATCATACAGATGTCATACTATAATTACAGTTATGCCATTAACCTTATATATATCATCAATTACACAGGAAATAAAACAAGAATTACGATTACGCTATTTTCAATACTCAAGTATGCAATATTTTAATTATTACGAGCTATAATTACACATTGTTAGCCATGGCAACCATTACCCAAGAGGGGGGATGAATTGGGTGATGCCTAGTTTTAATGCAACTTTGACAAATTATGCATTTTGAATAACTCAATTAATAAATACAGCGGAATAAGTCTAATAAATGTATAACTATTGAGGATTACTCAAATACAACTTGGGATATATGATGAACTAAGTGAATAAGCTAGATATCAAGTTGTAACAATCAAAACATCAAGATATGCAATAGATAAATATATTCTACCAAATCTTGAATTTAAAGAGTGTAGGGAAGAGAGAATCAAACTCAAGAATTTATCTGGTTCGGCACACCAACCACTTGTGGCCTACATCCAGTCCTCAAGCTTAACTTGAGATTTTCTTCACTGTCTCCTAGACTTTACGGGTGTTAGAAAAACCTTTGTACATACAAGAGCACTCCTCACACCTTGGGATACCTCACCCTTGTGCTAGAGCCTCCAATTCTTCAAGCTTCACAGGTGCTTGATGACCTTTACAATCAAGAGCACTCACAACACCTTTGGGATACCTCACCCTTTGTGTTTGAGTCTCACTATAAGGGATACCTCACCCTTTTCTCTCTTGAGGGATACCTCACCCTCTTACAATGATTTCAAGGTGAATAGAAAGAATATAAACTCTCTTTAAGAGTAGATATACAACTTGAAGAACAAAGTATAGATGATAGAAAACTCTCTCAAGAGTGGATAATACAAGTTGAAGCTCAATGGGTATAAAGGATTTACACACTTAGCTCAAAACAAAGAATTTAGAGAAAAAGATGATGAATTTCGTTTTCAATGCTCAAGGGTAATTTTCAGAATGTTCTCCAACTTGTTTTTGATGCCCAAACACTTTTATTTATAGCCCAATGAGTTTTAGAGCCGTTGGAGGTGTTTAGAAATGATTTTCTATGAAAACTAGCCGTTTATAGCCGTTAGAAACATTCCTGGGCACTTTGTAATCGATTACAAGCTTCATGTAATCGATTACAAGCTTTCTGGGCACTTTGTAATCGATTACATACTCTGTGTAATCGATTACACGGCTTCTGTCAACGTTGTAATCGATTACATGACTTGTGTAATCGATTACACCATTTCTGGTTTTCAAAACCGACTTTAAAAGGTCATAACTTCTTCATTTCTTATCCAATTAAAGCAAATGACCACTCATTGGAAAGCTCTTTGCGTCTATTTTCATATGAAAGAAGTTTCAGAACAAAACTCAAAGTATTTTGAAAGATATGATCAAAATAATAACCAAAGGTCATATTTTCAAAACTCAAACTTTAATTAGTCATAACTTTTTCGTTTCTTATCCATTTAAAGCAAATGACCAGTCATTGGAAAGATCTTTGAGTCTATTTTCAAATGAGATAAGTTTCAAAGTAAAACTCAAATTATTTTAGAAGTTATGATCAAAAGAGTAAGTATATGTCAGTTTTGCAAAACACAAACTTGACTATTTTTCATAGATTTGAAATACCACCAAGACTAGCTTTCCAAAAATAGTTTGTTGGGCATTTAAACATTTTAGAAACACTTAAAAATATGTTCAAAACTTGTTTGAGCTTAGTGTGATTCCTTTTTACCTTTATACAAGATCTAAGTCCTATAAGCTAAGCTTGAAGATGTTGGACTAGATCTTTTACCACCATCACTTCTTGATGTAATCCAAGCTTCCAAAGAAAATCTTCTCTTCAAAACTTGCAAATGCTTGGAACATCTTTTCATTTTCATTCTCCTTGAGTTGAGCATAGTTGTGATCTTTTGCTTTCTTGTTGCAATGCTCACTCTTGGTACTTGAACTATCCTACAAAATATTGCTCACTTAACCAAACATAGTTAGTCCAAATTTATAGCTCAATATCTTCATATGCATGATTCATAAATGTATAACTCTAGTTAGTCTAACATGCATACAAGACTTTCATAGACATATCCAATATTAATTCATTTATAACTCATATAAAATATTATTGGATATATTATATGATGAATGTTACATATATCTCATTAAACACATTTATGTAACATGGTCAACATTCTTTTGTGATACATTTGTCATTTATTAAGTACAACTATAAAGCATAAGCATCATTCTTTTTATCTTGTATTTGTCATCATCAAAACTTAACATATTAAAACATTGGGGCAAACCTATTTCCACAATCTCCCCCTTTTTAATGATGACAAATCTCCAAAGAAAAAATATGTTTAGCAATATATAAGGATAGATATTCATATAAGCATATCAAACAATTAAGCACAAGCACATATTTTTCTTTTCAATTTTCTCTCCCCCTATTTGACATCAACAAAAAGGCTTAGGAAGGAAAGATAATATTTTTCTCTCCCCCTAAAGATAAGAACCATGTTGTCAAAAAGAGTAGGATCATCAAAACCATAAACTTCTTCAAGTTATGCAACTCATCACCATCTCTCCTTATTTAATTATATTCCTTCTTTCATTGATATAGGAAAAGAGAATGAACGATGATCTTTGTTGACATGTTGATAGTATTAACAATAAAACACTTCATGTCAAGTAAGGATGTAAGCCAAGAGATATAAGCAATAATCTAATAGCTAGGCTCCCCCTCACAATATGCATGTTATCAAAATATCAAATATAATGGTTTAACATAGTTATGCATATGTTCTTAGTCAACAAGGATATGGAAGAATGATATGTAAGATAAGTTCCCCCTTATTGAAGCACAAGATAGATAAAGGGAAATATGCATGCCAAGATCATATAAGCACATTACTATAAAGAAAAGCAAGGCATAGATACATATTCTTAATCCCTCAAACAAAATCATTTTAAAAAAACTTCTCCCCCTTTCAAAAAGAATTTTATAATAACACATTACATTTTCAAAAGCATTTTAGAATGTACATATGCCAATCAACAACAAGAAATCTCTTATTGTAGTGAAGGAATTGAAAAACCATGGAACTATAATTTTTGAATATTTATAATTCATTTCAAGATATACTTAAAAAAAAAACATTGAAGTTCAAATACAAGTTCAAGACACAAAATGAATCATTTACTTCTTGTTTTCAAAGTATGAACATATCAAGCAATTTCAAACAAAAGATGTAACACCCTCCAAATTGCTGCATGAACGTGAGTTTCCAAGGAAATTTTTGACAAAAAACGACATAACAAAATTCGGTAAGATGGGAGAACATCATTTCCCCAAGAATGGTTAAAATCAAGTGTTGTCGGATGAGAACTCTGTCGAATGGTGATTCTGTCAAACAAAAATGAAAGGCTGTCGGATGAACTTGAAAAGATCAACAAATATCCTAATTCGTCGGACAGATGTTGATGTTGGAGAAATCTTCCAATTGTCGAATCGACGAAATATTATATGGTCAGAAGATCAAATTCGATGAATTTTGACATTAGAGAAGTTTTTCTACTGAAATCAGGAATTCTTACTCGACGGTCGTTAGCACCATAACTCGACGAACCTTATCATTCAAATTCGACGGACATTAGTATCCCCACTTGACGGAAATTGACATTCTAACTCAACAGACATGAGCATCCTCACTCGACGAATATTGACATTTTCACTTAACTGATACTAGCATCCTCACTCGACAAATTTTAACTTGGTACCAAATAGTAAGAAGATTAAATTCGACGTATTTGGATAGAAGTCCAAATTCGATGGATATGACATTGTCTTAAAAGATCTTATTTCGACGAATATAAACATCTTCATTTTGACTTGTGAAATCGTCCAACAAGATTTAGGGAAAAGGAGAACCATATTGTTCTTGGTGATTCTTGCTAACGAGAATGTTCATCGCTTTGTCGAACACGAGGACTTCTCCCATGTTTTGAATAGATGGTCTTCGTCGGAAAGATGGTCTTGGTCGGAATAGATGGTCTTTGTCGGAAGAGGCGACCATAATGACCAAAATCTTTGATTTCGATTTAAGAATTGAGAATCAATTTCATCCGGTCTTGAGGTATTTTGGGTTTTGTCGAACTACCGATTGATGTTGTCGGAAAATGCTACGAAGGTGTCGGATTCAACTCACCATTTAACTTATGCTTGCATTCGGTAATTAAATCCGACGGAATCAAAATGTTAGGAAAATTTCTTCAAGTGTTTGGATCTTGTCCAAATTGCTGTCGATGTCAAGACCTTCAAAAATCTTGGATTGTCGAATGAGTTACGTGAGATTGATCTTTTGGATCCCCTGTAAGGCTTGAGAAAGACCGAGTCTATCGACGGGAGTATATTCATAAAGCGCCAAGCTTTGTTTGTCGAAATAGGCTTGAAATGAAGTCGATATCGACAAGAATCTATTCTCAAAAGAAATTGTCGAATTCGGTTTGTCGAAACAGGTTTTGAAATGAAAACCATTTGGGAAAATGTTGAGGAACTTACATGTCGGATTGGGATTTCGAGAATTTTGGTCGAATTAGAATTCGAGAATTTTGGTCGGTTGAGTATAATGGCAAATTAAACTATAGGGTCAAAATAATTCATAGCAATAACAAATGACTATGCATCAAGCAACATATATTTATCAAGTAAAATAGAATTATTTTACGAGATAAATTCTAAAAATTAATAGATTCTTTTACGTGTTACTCAGATTCGGGTTAAGTAAGATCCCCGTCTCTAAATAATCAAACAAGAATTTCCGACGAAAATTATTATTTTCTTGACCAGGAGCAAATCACACAAAATAATCACAAATAGTATCGAAATAATCAAATTATTTTTATAATGCACAGAAAACACAAAGTAGTGTAATTCATCACCTTCTTGCAACATAGTCTAAAAATTTGGGGTGTTACAAAAGACATATGACATTTTACTTTCCAATCTCCAAATAAATATATAAGACAATTAAGCATCAAAGAGAAAGGATTAGAACTACTAATGAGCAAGTGAATTTACATATTTGAGCGAAGAGAATTGGTCACAAGCTCAAGAACAAAGATATTGTCATAACATGTCATTCCAAGCAAAATGTGTGCATATCTAACATGTTAGCATATATAAAAACACTTTTAAAACATAATGCTAGAAAAGCACAATTTAAGACATGTTAAGGCATAAAACAAATCTTTACTTATCCAACTATCACATGATATACAATTTAAAGTATAAGTAAGGATAAGAGATTGATATCACCAAAAGTGTACTCTTTGAGTTTTTGTAGGTGACTCCAACTTCCAAGTTTCAAGTCTTCATGATTCTTAGAAAACTTTGACCATTTCAAGTTTTCGAAACTCAAGTAGCATATTTTCACTTCACTTGCATGCTTGAGCTAATAGTCACCCTATAATATAATTCAAAGCATTTTCTTTGGTATCCACTAATTTTGGATCCATAGGGGTTAGTCATTGATCATTAATCCATTATGCTCTCATAAATATTAAATTTTGCATAGTATGTAATTTGAGCACAACAAATGTACACATAGCCAAAAAATATGCATGCTTTCATGATATATAGACAATCTTAAGTGAAAATGATCATTTTAGCATTGAAAACCATTTTTAAAGCCTGTGTAATCGATTACAAGCCCTCTGGAATCCATGTAATCGATTACATGTTTGGTGTAATCGATTACACGAGTTCTGGAGACGTTGTAATCGATTACATAGTATGTGTAATCGATTACACGCTCTCTGACTTTGCTTGGAACGCTTGGCGAGCCTGTGTAGTCGATTACAGAGGTCTTGTAATCGATTACAAGCTTGCTGAATTCAATTTTTGCACTTCAAATAGTAAGGGTCCGAACTCAAAGTTTTCAAATTAATTCCAAAACTTTCCAAAACAATTCCAAACATCATGTAAGCATAAAAACTGACCAGTTCTTGATCCAAAGCTCATGTTTATGCAAAAAACTACAAATTATGCAGAAAAATGTAACTTTATGCAGCAAGAGTTATGATTTATCCAATATGCCAAGTTCTAAGATATTTTTATCAAATGAGCTTCTTCAAACAAAAAGTGAACTTATCTAACATATTATCAAGAGATATGCAAGGTAGTGAGTAAAGGGTGTAACAATAATATAATCATGTGCTATATATAATATTCAAATTTTACTAAGCACACATAGTTCTATCCTTTACCTAAGGCCTATAAGGAATATACCTCAAATTCATTGACTTTACAAGTGAATGTGCATAAGAGGTAGAAACATTTGATACCTTGGCCTTGGTAATCAAGGAAACTCTTTTCCTTACCCATTGCTTCTCTTTTGGTGTTTTGAACTTTGCAAGTTCCACATTTTGTGCTTGAGAAGCTTTAGTTGAAGCCATCTTCCTTCTTTGATCAAAACTTCTTTCAATGGGCTTTGGAAGCATTCCCCTTGATGATTCCTTCTTTACTTGACCAATTTGTCCATCCTTTTGAGAAGTTTTCTGCATAATTGAAACACTAGGAGGACTTTTTGGTACCCACTTCATCTTGGGTCCTTGAATATTAGTACTAGAGCATTTAAGATCTTTAGGAACTCATTTCATATTATTTCTCATATAAGAATTTCTTCTATAATTGCATAAATGAGAAATATGTCCTAGATGACCACAAAAATTGCAAACAATTGAATTTAATGATGATTTGGTCCTTTGAAGATCATTTTTGGAAAACATAAGCCTTTTGTTGTTTTTATATTCTATGTCATTTTTGCCACAAGCCTTACTTGAATTTCCATGTGAAATAGTATCAATTGCATTCTTATTAACACACATGGATTGTAAGCAAATAGAATCATTAGCTTTGGCAAATTCACAATATAAGTTCTCAACTTGATTTTCTAAATTAATGCATTTTTTACAAGAAGTTGAGGTTTCACATTTTAAAGGCATTTCCTCATCAAGAAAAGCATATTCATTTTTCAAGATATTAATTTCATTTTCAATGGAGGAAATGTTTTCCAAACAAGATGAGTTTTTCTTTTCTAAAAGCAACAAACCATCATGCAATTCATCATATGCACATTGTAACTCATCATAGGAAGGACTATAATCTAGTTTAGCATTATTTACCTCAAAGTCCTTTTTGGCCATATATGAAGTAGTCTCCATTCCTAGCATACTTGGCTTTTCAAAGGAATCATCATCTTCCTCATTGTTGTCTTTCAAGGATTCAAGAACATCTTCTTGAGGACATTTTTCAATATTGTCTTCCTTTAGAGGCTTTTGCTCTTCTTGCTCTCTATATACAACTTTTTGCAAGAAATCATTGTTAGCCGAATAAAAATTATCAAGAGCATCCCATATATCTTTAGCATTAGAGCAACTCTTAATTTTAGCATAAGCATCATCATTTAAACCACTTCTCAATATTTGCATTGCTCTAATATTCAATGAAAAGCATTTCTTATCATAGTCATTCCAAGTTCGTTTTGATTTGCATGTAAATCCATCAAGCATAATATCCCACAAATCAATATCAATAGATTGCATATAAATTTCTATTCTAGCTTTCCAATAAACAAAATTCGCACCATCAAAGAATGGTGGTTTATTAATTTCAAAACCATTCATTTTGAAAAGCTTGTAATGGTTGCCAAACAAACAAAGATCTTTAACTCCAAGCTGTTAAGCTTTTACCAGAGCACGAAGCTCGATACCACTTGTTAGCCATGGCAACCATTACCCAGAGGGGGGTGAATTGGGTGATGCCTAGTTTTAATGCAACTTTGACAAATTATGCATTTTGAATAACTCAATTAATAAATGCAGCGGAATAAGTCTAATAAATGTATAACTATTGAGGATTACTCAAATACAACTTGGGATATATGATGAACTAAGTGAATAAGCTAGATATCAAGTTGTAACAATCAAAACATCAAGATATGCAATAGATAAATATATTCTACCAAATACTGAATTTAAAGAGTGTAGGGAAGAGAGAATCAAACTCAAGAATTTATCCTGGTTCACCCACCAACCACTTGTGGCCTACATCCAATCCTCAAGCTTAACTTGAGATTTTCTTCACTATCTCCTAGACTTTACGGGTGCTAGAAAAACCTTTGTACATACAAGAGCACTTCTCACACCTTGGGATACCTCACCCTTGTGCTAGAGCCTCCAATTCTTCAAGCTTCACGGGTGCTTGATGACCTTTACAATCAAGAGCACTCACTGACACCTTTGGGATACCTCACCCTTTGTGTTTGAGTCTCACTATAAGGGATACCTCACCCTTTTCTCTCTTGAGGGATACCTCACCCTCTTACAATGATTTCAAGGTGAATAGAAAGAATATAAACTCTCTTTAAGAGTAGATATACAACTTGAAGAACAAAGTATAGATGATAGAAAACTCTCTCAAGAGTGGATAATACAAGTTGAAGCTCAATGGGTATAAAGGATTTACACACTTAGCTCAAAACAAAGAATTTAGAGAAAAAGATGATGAATTTCGTTTTCAATGCTCAAGGGTAATTTTCAGAATGTTCTCCAAGTTGTTTTTGATGCCCAAACACTTTTATTTATAGCCCAATGAGTTTTAGAGCCGTTGGAGGTGTTTAGAAATGATTTTCTATGAAAACTAGCCATTTATAGCCGTTAGAAACGTTCCTGGGCACTTTGTAATCGATTACAAGCTTCATGTAATCGATTACAAGCTTTCTGGTACTTTGTAATCGATTACATACTCTGTGTAATCGATTACACGGCTTCTGTCAACGTTGTAATCGATTACATGACTTGTGTAATCGATTACACCATTTTTGGTTTTCAAAACCGACTTTAAAAGGTCATAACTTCTTCATTTCTTATCCAATTAAAGCAAATGACCACTCATTGGAAAGCTCTTTGAGTCTATTTTCATATGAAAGAAGTTTCAGAACAAAACTCAAAGTATTTTGAAAGATATGATCAAAATAATAACCAAAGGTCATATTTTCAAAACTCAAACTTTAATTGGTCATAACTTTTTCGTTTCTTATCCATTTAAAGCAAATGACCAGTCATTGGAAAGATTTTTGAGTCTATTTTCAAATGAGATAAGTTTCAAAGTAAAACTCAAAGTATTTTAAAAGTTATGATCAAAAGAGTAAGTATATGTCAGTTTTGCAAAACACAAACTTGACTATTTTTCATAGATTTGAAATACCACCAAGACTAGCTTTCCAAAAATAGTTTGTTGGGCATTTAAAAATTTTAGAAACACTTAAAAATATGTTTAAAACTTGTTTGAGCTTAGTGTGATTCCTTTTTACCTTTACACAAGATCTAAGTCCTATAAGCTAAGCTTGAAGATGTTGGACTAGATCTTTTACCACCATCACTTCTTGATGTAATCCAAGCTTCCAAAGAAAATCTTCTCTTCAAAACTTGCAAATGCTTGGAACATCTTTTCATTTTCATTCTCCTTGAGTTGAGCATAGTTGTGATCTTTTACTTTCTTGTTGCAATGCTCACTCTTGGTACTTGAACTATCCTACAAAATACTGCTCACTTAACCAAACATAGTTAGTCCAAATTTATAGCTCAATATCTTCATATGCATGATTCATAAATGTATAACTCTAATTAGTCTAACATGCATACAAGACTTTCATAGACATATCCAATATTAATTCATTTATAACTCATATAAAATATTATTGGATATATTATATGATGAATGTTACATATATCTCATTAAACACATTTATGTAACATGGTCAACATTCTTTTGTGATACATTTGTCATTTATTAAGTACAACTATAAAGCATAAGCATCATTCTTTTTATCTTGTATTTGTCATCATCAAAACTTAACATATTAAAACATTGGGGCAAACCTATTTCCACACACATAAGTAAGAATTACAATGATATATCCTCTATGAATGCAAATGTACACTGACTCAATATCCTACTCCATGGAGCTACAACTCAAGTCGGAGAGAATGACTGAAAAGATCTGTCGGCACCAACATACTTCAGACCACGTGCTCAATTTCTGCACATCTAGCATATGCACGACAATCTTTATCAAATCATGATTAGGGATAGTGTCTCGGTCCGGATCATTGGTGTGTTGCATCGGTCTAACCCACGGTACAGAAGAGCTACCAACTGTCCATTGTAGGCAACCCGCACCCCAATGCCCCCAAGGTCAACAAGTGACCTACACTACGCTTATCGCACCCACTCAGGAGGTGTAGTCTCTCCTAGGCAACTTGCCTTACACAGTCCTTTGGACCTTTCTAATGCATGTACTATGCACTATTCACAATTTCTATTAATATCACATATGCAGGGTTTATATAATAATTTAACAGCATTATTACTGTAAATTTAATCGCATAGTTATATTTTCATATTTTCTCATTCGCGACCCAATTCTGTCGCCTTTTCAAATCACGTAATGATTTTTCAATGTTTTCCAATCGCGTGAATATTTTTCATACGTTTTGAATCAGAATTACTGTTTTACTCAATTTAATATTAAAATTTACTGTATTTCTCTCATATTTGCAAAATAATCCCTCAAAACACATAAATTACATTTTCGTCTTTCAAAAAAACATATTAATTATGTTTTTGCCCCTCAAAACACATCAATTTACATAATGACCCCATATTTCCATAACATTCACAATTGAATCCCTTTCTCATAAAATTTACAGTACAAAGTTCACATACATACGGTATAAATTTCTCTACAGTATATATTTCACATACACCCATATTATCAGTTCCTTAAGCATTACAAAGATACAGGCAAGTATTGAAATAAAATTATACCTCACAGATATTACACATACGAACATAGAAACACAAACAGACACATCCCAAATACAGTCCAAACATAAAAACACAAGCAGGCACATCTCAAATACAGCCAAATCAATATAGTCCAAGAACCTCAAACAATAGGTGATTAACCTCAAACAATAGGTGAATAAATCCTTAAGGATTTTTCACCGAACAAACCATCCTCACACTACCAGAACATGGGTGGTAAGGTTGAGTCTCCCTCTTACCTCTTGAAGACAAGCTTTCTAAGTTTTCCTCCTTTCCTTGAAACTTTGTTAATCTCCTAAACAAGCCCTAAAATTTTCAAGAAAAATTGGTAAAGGATCATACAAGAATCAAGATTGAAAACCATGGAGAAATCATGGTTAACAAAATAACAAAAAATCAGATTTTGAATCATTAAATCCAAGCTTACCCTTTAGGAAAAGGTTGAAGAAGCTTTAAACAAGATAGGATAGGTTTTGTGACAAAACCTTGTGAAGGAGAAATGATTAGAACACAACTTGAGTCAAAATAAAATCAAGAGATGAATGTTTAAAGGCTTGATGGTGTGATTTGGAGGTGGTGACCGAATATGAAGAAAGGAAATAGGAGAGAGGTGTGTGAGTTCCTTGGTGTTTGAGAGAAATAAGCTTATATTTGATAAGTATAAAAAGCAAAGGATGAGGAAGTTTCAAGAAGCTGCTAGCCGTATAATAACTTGTGACATTTGGAGAGATTTATTTGCATAATTATCCCCTCCTTCCAGCTGCATGCCGTGAATGAAATTGTGTTGCTGACCATGTGAATTACTTGAGTGATCATTCAATTTTTGAGTGCATGTGGACAGCTGCTGCCTTGAGTGAAATTGTGAGGATAAATAAAGAGATTTATTCACATAATTGTCCAATCTTTTCAGCTGCTACCATGAGTTGTTGCCGTGTGATTTGTGAGAAGAAAATGGAGAGAATTACTTGGATAATCCTCCTATTTTACAGCTGCTGCATGCTGTCTTGTGAGTGACCGTGAATGAACTTTTGCTTGAGTAAGTAGCCATTCTTTAATTGCACAAGGACACTCACTTCTCATTGGTTACCATCTTGACTTTGCATGACATTTGAGTATTCAAATATTGCTTGGAATCTTCATAAATTGCTGAACCGTGCTGCTGCTGCTGGACGTCTCCAATCTCTTCTTCTTGAAATTTGTGTTTAGCCAGCTTCTTCTTGGGCATTCCATTCTTTGCTCCAAGTTTCTATTTGGGACCGTGGAGCTAGGTAAGTTTAAATCCTTCAATTGGTTGTTAATTCCAAGCTTAATTCTGCTACTCCAAATCTTGCTTTGGACCATGGTTGTTTAGGTGAGTTTAAGGTCCTTAATTCATTATTAGTTCAAGCCTAATTACTAGTTAGTTGATTAGCTAATTAATTAAGTTTAATTTCCTAACCATTCTTACTTAATCCTCCAAGTATATAACTAATTTAGTTTAACATATTTAGCATGTATCATCACCTCTAATTAGAATTAGGATATTAAATTAAAGATTAAGTTATAACTAATCCCTAATTAAGTTAGTTTACTTAATTTCTTAATTAGGTAATTAGTTCAACTAAATTAAGGTTAATTTGTTTTCTAAGCAAAAGTCAAGCAATTATTGTTGACTCAATCTTATCCATTGAAAATCAATTTGATTTCCTATCCATTAATTTTATCTATGGTAGATATTACTTGATAGTTTTGGTAGGATTTGTTTTACACCATTGATTGAATCAATAGTGAAGATCAAAGCTTCTAAGTCAAGCTTCAAATCTAATGGTCTACAAGGAAATCTAAGCTTCTTTCCTTGACCAATTCTCATTGGTTAGAAAAGTCCAACCATTTATTTTGACTATATCCTATTGGATCATTTTAATTTTAATCACAAGAAATATTCTAAACACTTTTCTATTAATTAAAACTTATCGGGTCCAACATTCATAGCAACGACTGTTATAAATATAACCACAGATATTTATCAGTACAATATTTTTATCTTTACAGATAGATTCTAAAATTAAAATATTCTTTTCTGAGTCACTCGGATTCGGGTTTAGTAAGATCCCCCGTCTCCAAATGAGGCAGATCGAGAATTTTCCCCCTACCGAAAAATTATTATTTTCCTGGCCGGAGAGCAATCACACAAAATGATCAAATATGATCTCAGAATAGTCAAATTATTTTTATACCACACAGAAAATACAAAACAGTGTAATTTTACTATTACTATTCATATAGTCAGAATTTGGGGTGTTACAACTCTCCCCCTCTAAAATAAAGTTTCGTCCTCAAAACTTGACATACAATTAACACAAAAATGGATACTGCTCTCTAATCTTTTCTTACAACTCCCATGTGGCTTCACCACTTACATCGTTCCAAACTACTTTAACTAAAGCAATGTCTTTTCCTCGAAGCTGCTTTATTCTTCGGTCTTCAATCTTGACTGGAACTGTCTCATAGGTCAAGTTCTCCTTTAGTTGTACAGTGTCTGGTTCGATAATGTGAGCCGGATCTGGAATATATTTCCGTAGTTGTGATACGTGAAATACATTATGAAGATTTGATAAAAACGGTGGTAGTGCAACTTGATAAGCTACCGGACCTATCCGACGAAGTATCTGATACGGTCCGATAAACTTAGGAGTAAGCTTCCTCGACTTAATTACTCGTCAACTCCACTCATAGGCGTCACACGTAAAAATACATGATCACCTTCTTCGAATTCCAGTGGTCTTCGCCTTTTATCGCATAGCTCTTTTTGCCGCGTCTGAGCTGTTCTCATCTTGTCTTGATTCATCTTTATCTTCTCAGTTGTCTGCTGCACAATTTCAGGTCCTATCACAGTACTTTCACCATCCTGGTACCAACACAATGGTGTCCTACATCTTCTCCCATATAAGGCTTCATAGGGTGCCATCCCTATACTCGAATGGAAACTATTGTTGTAGGTGAACTCTATCAATGGTAGAAATTCATCCCAACCACCAGTTTGCTCTAGAACACAAGCCCTCAACAAGTCCTCCAACGACTGAATTATTCTTTCTAACTGACCATCAGTTTGTGGATGGTAAGCAGAACTCAAATGTAGGTTTGTTCCCATCGCTTCTTGTAGACTAGTCCAAAATCTTGATGTGAATCGCGGATCTCGATCAGAAATTATACTGGATGGTACACCATAAAGTCTAACAATTTCATTGATGTATATCTGAGCCAACTTCTCCATTGAGTACTTAATATTAATCGGTAAAAAATGCGCCGACTTTGTAAGCTGATCAATAATTACCCATATAGAGTCGTGACCCTTCCGAGTTCTTGGTAGCCCGTGACGAGATCCATTGCTATGTCATCCCATTTCCATTCGGGAATAGACAAAGGTTGCAACATTCCGATGGTCTACGGTGTTCTACTTTGGCCTTCTCGACAAGTCAAACGGGATGATACATATTCTGCGACATCCTCTTCATTCCTTGCCACCAATACAGTTTGCTTCAAATCTTGGTACATCTTCGTGGCTCCTGGATGCATACTCAACTTACTTCTATGAGCTTCATTCAAAATCGATCTCCTAAGTTCTGGATCATTTGGCACACAAACTCTCCCTTTGAACTTCAAAATTCCATCAACACCTTTGCTGAATTCTAATTCTGCTCCTTGACTTCTTGCTTCCTTTGCTTCTTGCAGATATTGATCACTATTCTGTCCTTCTCGTATTTTATCCATCAGATCATTCGAAATGGTGATCATATTCAAACACATCTTTCCCGGTGTCAATTTCACAGATAATCGCATATCTCGAAATTCTTCTATCAATTCCTTCTCCTTCATCATCATAACAGAAGCATTAAGCGATTTTCTACTCAAAGCATCCGCTACGACATTCGCTTTTCCAAGATGATATTGTAACTGAAAGTCATAATCTTTCAGAAACTCGAGCCAACGTCTTTGTCTCATGTTCGACTCTTTCTGGTCGAACAGATACTTCAAACTTTTATGGTCACTAAACACAGTGAACATTGCCCCATAGAGAAAATGTCTCCATACCTTCAACGCGCAAACACCATCTGCTGCTAGCTCCAAGTCATGAGTCGGATAATTCCTCTCATGCACTTTCAATGCCTCGATGCATATGCCACAACCTTACGGTTCGCATAAGTACACAACCCAATCCTTGATAAGAAGCATCACAGTACACCTCGAAAGGTTCATTCAGATCAGGTAGAATCAAAACTGGTGAAGTAGTCAGTCGTCGTTTCAACTCCTGAAAACTTTCCTCACAGGCTTCAGTCCACACGAACGGTTGATTCTTTCGTGTAAGTTGGGTAAGAGGTCCTGCAATCTTTGAAAACCCTTCTATGAATCGTCGATAGTAACCGGCTAATCCGATGAAACTACGGATCTCCGATACAGTCTTCGGTCTTTCCCATTCAACAACTGTCTCCACTTTAGAAGCATCAACTTCAATTCCATCTGCCGATATGACATGCCCTAAGAATTATACTTCACTTAACCAAAATTCACACTTGGACAACTTGGCATATAGTTTATTTTCCTTCAAAATCTGGAGAACCACTCTGAGGTGTTCAGCATGTTCCTCCTGACTTCGAGAATAAATCAAGATGTCATTAATAAAGACAACAATAAACTTATCCAAGTATGAACGGAAAAGTCTGTTCATGAAGTCCATAAATATTGCAGGTGCATTAGTCACACCAAAAGGCATCACTTGGTACTCATAATGCCCGTATCGAGTCCGGAACGCAGTCTTCGGGATATCCTCCACTTTTACACGTATCTGGTGATAACCAGAACGTAAATCAATCTTAGAAAATATGGTGGCTCCTCGCAATTGATCCAGCAGATCATCAATCCTCGGTAGGGGATATTTATTCTTGATTGTAATCTTGTTCAGCTGTCGATAATCCACACATAGCCGAGAAGTCCCATCATTCTTCTTTACCAACAACACTGGAGCTCCCCAGGGTGATACACTTGGTCTCACAAATTACTTTTCTAACAAATCTTCCAATTGCTTCTTCAGTTCGGCCAACTCTACTAGTGACATTCTGTAAGGTGCCATAGATATAGGTCCAGCTCCAGGTACTAAATCAATAGAGAATTCAATCTCCCTTTTCGGTGGTAATCCTGGTATATCTTCAGGAAACACTTCGGGAAATTCATTCACTACAAAGATATCCTTCAAAACATCTTCACAGTGAACCTCTAAGGAAGATATCAACAAGTATCCTAAGTCTTCTTCCTTTAAACAAGCTTCCACTTGAGTAGCTGTTAAGAATTTAGAATCCTTAACCTCAGGAAAAACTAACGTCTTACTTGAACAGTCAATCAGGATATGGTTAGAGGATAACTAATCCATTCCTAAGATTACATTAATCTTAGAAAGAGGCAAACAGATCAAATTCACATGAAAGATTCTATCCCTAACACAAACAGGGCAATTCAAGCATACTTTTGTAGTTATCACAGGTTTATCAGTAGGAGTAACCACAGTCAAATCATATAGCAATGTAGTTACAGTCAATCCCAAACGCTCCACACAATCACATGCAATGAAAGAATGTGTTGCTCCCGAATCATATAACACTGTTAAAGGGTTACCTTTAATGGCACACTCCTCCATTATCAAATCCTCAGATTTAGCGGCTTCCTCCCCGCTCATAGTATATACTCGACCACCCGCTTGTGGCCTTGCAGTACGAACATTGCCCACTGATGGCTCGCCTTCAAGCGATCACAATCTCGGAAAAATGTCCAGGCTTCCCACATCTATAGCAGATCACCCCTTATGCTGACAGTCTCTAGTAAGATGTCTTTTCCCACACTTAAAACATTTAAGTGTAGAAGTTCCAGTTGAAACTGCCTTACTACCACTTGAACTTCCCCCAACTGATTGTTGTCGATTCTGACTTGCTGCTGGTTTAGTGTAGGGCTTTTGTTGATAATGGTTGCCACCACTACCCCTTCCTCGTTGGAACCGTGCTGGTCCAAAGTTTTTAGTCCTTGCCGCCCGTTGGTTATCGATCTCCTCAATCTTGCAGCACTTGTCCAATAACACCGGAAATTGATCAATATCCACCGTCGCTAAAGCTCTCTTGATGTCAAGCCTCAACCCCTCTTCGAATTTCCTACACTTCCATTCCTCCGGATGCATCGAAAGTACCTCGAAAACTTAGACAAGCTTTTGAACCTTGCGCATACTCACTCACGATCATTGCTCCTTGCCTCGGACTAAGGAACTCCATCTCCTTAGCATGTTGCACACTCATTTGGAAAATATTTTGCCAAAAACTTCTGTCTAAAGATGTTGCCATGTTACAATTCTTCCTTCAGCTTCAATTAATCTTCGAGCTCCTGCCCACCAGGCCTCTCCATCACCAACTAGCACAAACGTCGCGAAAGTAAGTTTTTGCTCATCAATACAACCCATACCATCAAATATCTTCTCTAATTCCTTAATCCACAGATCAGCCTTCTCTGGATCAAACTCTCCATGAAACTTAGGCAGATTATTCCTTCAAAATTCTGACAAGCTATGAGCATCATCAGTTGCTCTCTGATTCTGCTGTACAACAACTTCAGCAATCCTTTGTATTGCTGCTATAGCTGCAGCCATATTCTGATTGTCATTGCCGACATTCTCATATTCTGCTCTAGTATTAACACGCCCTCTTCCTCGTCTAGCCATTTCGTCTTTCTCAAGTCAACTGGACAACACAAATAATAGTTGAAATCAATCTTCTAGTAATATGATTTCCTTTCCGACAAACAAACACAGAGAAACACACAACTTAAACAAGACAGACCTAACCACAAACCCAAAAGACTCTAACTTGGGCTCTGATACCAACTAATGTAACACCCACCTTAGGATGCCACATTTATGTTACATAATTACCAAATTAACCTTATTTAGATAACGTACTTTATAGGAAAAAATACGAATTTCAAAATTGCTTAATAACAAGAAAATAAACTTAGCAGAAAATAAAACATCACAGCAATCATTACAAATAATTTACATCATTTATACATATCCAAGTCTCTTGTTATATATATACAAATCTTTAACACTATCATACTTTAAATATTACAAACTAGTCACTCCAAATATTTTAAACACTATTTACATTGACATCTTTGCCCAAGTACTACTAGGCAGCTGAGCCCTCAGAAGTAGCCGGACCCTCAGATGGGTCCTCCTCAGACTCCCCGGGTGGGGGAATTCCAACCCGACGTAAAGTCCGAGGAACAAATGTCCAAGCGGACGATACGACACTACTCTCTCTAGGGGTGCGATAGTACGCTCCCCTATGCTGCCTGATGGATATAGGGAACTCTAATTGTACATAAATAGTAACAGAAAAGTAAGGGTTCCCTGACTGTAGCCTACTCAGTCTAATATTTACATCTCCTAGATAATATATACTCTCTCTCTCAAGATCTTCAGTCCATGCCTCGTCCCCTCCGATGAATGTCAGTCTCATGTAACCCAAGAAACTAGGAATCTCCACCGCCATCAAAACTCGAAGTTCTCAATGGAATCTGGACCTTTCTCTGCTTCTCGCTCTACGTCTGGCTCAGTCTCTTAACAACACATAAACATGATACAACATATATATACAAGAGGTGAGATCACCTACGCCAATACCAGTATGGTAGCAGTGAAGATAAACCCATCCAAAATATCATACAGATGTCATACTATAATTACAGTTATGCCATTAACCTTATATATATCATCAATTAAACAG
Organism: Ormosia semicastrata; assembly: GCA_029884595.1. Lineage (NCBI taxonomy): Eukaryota > Viridiplantae > Streptophyta > Magnoliopsida > Fabales > Fabaceae > Ormosia > Ormosia semicastrata. The sequence continues at coordinate 1,156,295 of JAQQTO010000062.1, forward strand.
GAAATAAAACAAGAATTACGATTACGCTATTTTCAATACTCAAGTATGCAATATTTTAATTATTACAAGCTATAATTACACATGAGTAAGAATTACAATGATATATCCTCTATGAATGCAAATGTACACTGACTCAATATCCTACTCCATGGAGCTACAACTCAAGTCGGAGAGAATGACTGAAAAGATCTGTCGGCACCAACATGCTTCAGACCACGTGCTCAATTTCTGCACATCTAGCATATGCACGACAGTCTTTATCAAATCATGATCAGGGATAGTGTCTCGGTCCGGATCATTGGTGTGTTGCATCGGTCTAACCCACGGTACAGAAGAGCTACCAACTGTCCATTGTAGGCAACCCGCACCCCAATGCCCCCAAGGTCAACAAGTGACCTACACTACACTTATCGCACCTACTCAAGAGGTGTAGTCTCTCCTAGGCAACTTGCCTTACACAGTCCTTTGGACCTTTCTAATGCATGTACTATGCACTATTCACAATTTCTATTAATATCACATATGCAGGGTTTATATAATAATTTAACAGCATTATTACTGTAAATTTAATCGCATAGTTATATTTTCATATTTTCTCATTCGCGACCCAATTCTGTCGCCTTTTCAAATCACGTAATGATTTTTCAATGTTTTCCAATCGCGTGAATATTTTTCATACGTTTTGAATCGAATTCTTGTTTTACTCAATTTAATATTAAAATTTTGTATTTCTCTCATATTTGCAAAACAATCCCTCAAAACACATAAATTACATTTTCGTCTTTCAAAAAAACATATTAATTATGTTTTCGCCCCTCAAAACACATCAATTTACATAATGACCCCATATTTCCATAACATTCACAATTGAATCCCTTTCTCATAAAATTTACAGTACAAAGTTCACATACATACGGTATAAATTTCTCTACAGTATATATTTCACATACACCCATATTATCAGTTCCTTAAGCATTACAAGCATACGAGGCAAGTATTGAAATAAAATTATACCTCACAGATATTACACATACGAACATAGAAACACAAACAGACACATCCCAAATACGGTCAAACATAGAAACACAAGCAGGCACATCTCAAATACAGTCAAATCAATACAGTCCAAGAACCTCAAATAATAGGTGATTAACCTCAAACAATAGGTGAATAAATCCTTAAGGATTTTTCACTGAACAAACCATCCTCACACTACCAGAACATGGGTGGTAAGGTTGAGTCTCCCTCTTACCTCTTGAAGACAAGCTTTCTAAGCTTTCCTCTTTTCCTTGAAACTTTGTTAATCTCCTAAACAAGCCCTAAAATTTTCAAGAAAAATTGGTAAAGGATCATACAAGAATCAAGATTGAAAACCATGGAGAAATCATGGTTAACAAAATAACAAAAAATCAGATTTTGAATCATTAAATCTAAGCTTACCCTTTAGGAAAAGGTTGAAGAAGCTTTAAACAAGATAGGATAGGTTTTGTGACAAAACCTTGTGAAGGAGAAATGATTAGAACATAACTTGAGTCAAAATAAAATCAAGAGATGAATGTTTAAAGGCTTGATGGTGTGATTTGGAGGTGGTGACCGAATGTGAAGAAAGGAAATGGGAGAGAGGTGCGTGAGTTCCTTGGTGTTTGAGAGAAATAAGCTTATATTTGATAAGTATAAAAAGCAAAGGATGAGGAAGTTTCAAGAAGTTGCTGGCCGTATAATAACTTGTGACATTTGGAGAGATTTATTTGCATAATTATCCCCTCCTTCCAGCTGCATGCCGTGAATGAAATTGTGTTGCTGACCATGTGAATTACTTGAGTGATTATTCAATTTTTGAGTGCATGTGGATGGCTGCTGCCTTGAGTGAAATTGTGAGGATAAATAAAGAGATTTATTCACATAATTGTCCAATCTTTCCAGCTGCTACCATGAGTTGTTGCCGTGTGATTTGTGAGAAGAAAATGGAGAGAATTACTTGGATAATCCTCCTATTTTACAGCTGCTGCATGCTGTCTTGTGAATGACCGTGAATGAACTTTTGCTTGAGTAAGTAGCCATTCTTTAATTGCACAAGGACACTCACTTCTCATTGGTTACCATCTTGACTTTGCATGACATTTGAGTATTCAAATATTACTTGGAATCTTCACTGGCTGCTTTGAACCGTGCTGCCGCTGCTGGGCGTCTCTAATCTCTTCTTCTTGCCGTGTTCGTGCTTCGGCTTCGCTGGCTGGGCCATTCCATTCTCGTTGCTCCAAGTTTCTCTGGCTGGACCGTGAAGCTAGGTAAGTTTAAATCCTTCAATTGGTTGTTAATTCCAAGCTTAATTCGCTACTCCAAATCTATTGCTTTGGACCATGGTTGTTTAGGTGAGTTTAAGGTCCTTAATTCATTATTAGTTCAAGCCTAATTACTAGTTAGTTGATTATCTAATTAATTAAGTTTAATTTCCTAACCATTCTTACTTAATCCTCCAAGTATATAACTAATTTAGTTTAACATATTTAGCATGTATCATCACCTCTAATTAGAATTAGGATATTAAATTAAAGATTAAGTTATAACTAATCCCTAATTAAGTTAGTTTACTTAATTTCTTAATTAGGTAATTAGTTCAACTAAATTAAGGTTAATTTGTTTTCTAAGTAAAAGTCAAGCAATTATTGTTGACTCAATCTTATCCATTGAAAATCAATTTGATTTCCTATCCATTAATTTTATCTATGGTGGATATTACTTGATAGTTTTGGTAGGATTTGTTTTACCCCATTGATTGAATCAATGGTGAAGATCAAAGCTTCTAAGTCAAGCTTCAAATCTAATGGTCTACAAGGAAGTCTAAGCTTCTTTCCTTGACCAATTCTCATTGGTTAGAAAAGTCCAACCATTTATTTTGACTATATCCTATTGGATCATTTTAATTTTAATCACAAGAAATATTCTAAACACTTTTCTATTAATTAAAACTTATCGGGTCCAACATTCATAGCAACGACTGTTATAAATATATCCACAGATATTTATCGGTACAATATTTTTATCTTTACAGATAGATTCTAAAATTAAAAGATTCTTTTCTGAGTCACTCGGATTCGGGTTTAGTAAGATCCCCCGTCTCCAAATGAGGCAGATCAGAATTTCCCCGGCCTGAAAAATTATTATTTTTCCTGGCCAGGAGCAATCACACAAAATGATCAAATATGATCTCAGAACAGTCAAATTATTTTTATACCACACAGAAAATACAAAATAGTATAATTCGCTATTACTATTCATATAGTCAGAATTTGGGCTGTTACAGGCAAAGACTGAACAGCCTTGCCAAAGAACAAATGCGCTAGTCTGTGCTGGAATCTTGAGCCACTAGTGACAAGCAATTTCTGGCACTAGAAAACTGCCCTTGAAAACGTGAAAATCTAACAACTCAGCCCACTGCCAGTGGTCAATGGTCTCGCATGCCCTCCTCTCGGCCTTGGACCGATGTATCATTGGCAACTACTCGTCGGTCACTTGAGAAGTCAAGCAATAGCCACAGTGATGGTTGTCTTAGAGAGAAATGTGTCATAGGTCATGATATTATAGATGTTGTATTTGTTTTTGTTTTTTTGTTGGTAAAGGAAAAAAATTTAAAAAGGTATCGATATCATTTAAAATATTAGAGAATTTGGTAAACTGTACTGAATGTGGATGCATACCATGTATATATATATACTATAAACGGGATTTTTGTACAACCAGTGGTAGAGCCAAGCCTTAGAGGCTAAGGGGAGTACTAATAGTTATAAAAACTTATGCTATAAAGCTATTAAGAACATCATGATATATATAAAAGATAAACAACGATTAACTATTGTTAGTTGAATTAAAAAAATACTTTTATAATTGTCCTATACAAGTTCTTATGTTTTGAAATCGTTGAACAATAAGCTCATTGTCAAGGCCAATAAATATATCCTTCTCAATGTATATGATCAAATAATCATTCATCCAATCATCTCCCATTCAATTTCTTAGTTGATTTATTACAATCTTCATAGCAGAGAATGCTCTTTCAACAGTTACAATAGCAACAGATAAAATTAATCCCAACTTCATAAGTAACTATACCAATATATAAACAAGATGTTTCCCAGTTTCAACTGCTTTCTTTGCTAAACTGCAAGTCCCTTTTAAATTTAAGAAATCATCACTGCTTTGCACATCAATAATGTATGTCCAACTAATTATCAAGAACTATCAAACTAGTGGGACAAAAATCACATGGGTTGAATTTGGTAAATCGAATCAGATTTTCCTTTTTAAATGTAGAGAATGAGTTATCTAGAATTAAACATGTTAAACAAATAAGCAATTTAGTATTTGTCTCAGTAAAGCGGTCATTAAGCTCCTAAAGTAACATGTCCACAATAGTGTAAAGCAAATCATTGTGATAATAATATGAATTTGTAATCTTTTAAATCCTACGATGTGATCTCCCATTAGATAAAAAAAAATCTCCTTCATATCAAGGATATCCCATCCACTAACTCTCAAAGCTTGTAGCCTCTTCTTTGAGATATTAACCAATTTCATGGCATTAACAATATCTTGATTTTTCTTTTGCAATGCTTGTGATAATTCATTAGTGATCCTTGATACATGTCTCATTAAATGCATAGTAAATGCAAAATCAAATGTTTGTAACTACTCTAAGAGGCCATCAACTTCAGCCCATTGATTTGCGTTCAAGTCATCTTCACTGATAATCTCAAGCACATCAAATATTGAGGAATACATAAGAATTATATTGACTAAAGTTCTTTAGAGATTCCTGAGTTTTTGATGATTAATAAACATGTACTTAGATTCAAGTGATACTAATGTTTTATCTTAAATGTATCAAAGTACAAAAAAGAATGTTCCTGAAACTTACTATGCATATCTAGAAAATTTTTGCCAAGTTAAATATCAAAAAACTTAACAAACTTTAGTAACTTCACAAATTTCTAAAGAAGTCTTATGGCTGAATAAATGATCAAGTCATACTCAACACTCAGAAGTGAAGATTTCAAAGAAGACTATTATTGTTTGTTGCTGAGATTTCTATTGCTTAAAATCTAAAGTGAAGCAACTCAAAAGCATGAAAATTCAAAGGAAAAGAATTTAGAATCTTCGAGATTTAAAGGAAGACTAAGAAGAAAGATAAGTTCAAAAGTATCAGAACTTAGAAGAGAAGCATAGTCATCAATCAAAAGTCACAAAGTAAGAAAATATCAAAAGACTCATCGCTTCTGACTATCATTGGAAAAGGACAAAATATTTGAACTAAAGTTGTCTGACCACAAAAAAAGACAAGAAAACAATAATAGTTCTTTCAACAGGTGACCATTAGAAGCTGCAATGGCTAGCTCTTGAAAATCTATAAATACTAGAAGTTTTGAACCAAAAAGAAGGACGCACACTATTACATTGACAAACTTTTGATCGCTCGTCTGAGCTCACTTTTTTACTTCTGAACTTATATTTTTATTTGTAATTAGCATCTTATAAAAATTCTAAGTGAGAAACAAAAATTCTTTTTTGTGTATTTGCTAAGATTCACTCTTCGAGTGTTAGAGAACTTTTTTCAAACATAATCTCTATATTGAGTTGCCTATATCCACTACTTAAGTGTAGTGAGAGAAACTGAACTTCTGTTAAACTCTTGTATCTTGATCTGACAATGATCATTGTGAGATTCTAGCTTAGAGAGGCTAGTATTGAAGAAAGACTACTTGTAATATAACTTGGAAAAGCTAAGTTGGAAGAAAGAATACTCGTGGTAATACAAAATCCTGGTTTTTGATTAGGGACTAGACATAGGCACGTGGATTTGGCCAAAGTAGTATAAATCTCTTGTGTGCTGTCTTATGAACTCTTTTATTTTTAATTTCTAATATATTCTTTCTGGTGAATATTTATCTTATGAACTAATATTTGAATTAACTAAATTTTAAGAAAGTTATTAAAGTTATAAGTTAAATCATTTTGGATTATCCATAGAAATTATATCTCAACTTCTAACACCTCTAAATCTAACCTCTTATTATCCAAGTGGAAACAATTGAGAAGTTTCTGATCTGTTTGAAAAGTTAAGAAAGTTGGAAGCATTATTCAAACCTCTCTTCTTGTGTTAGTACCACCTTCATTTGATATCAAAGCTTATCCACTAAGTTGAGCGCCTTAACAAGCGAAGAGGAAAGATCCTTACAAGAAAATGGAAAATCCCAACAAGTACGTTGCTGAAGATAATCTATCAACCAGCTTCCTGCATTCAATGGAGAAGACTACCATTGTTGGAGGTAAAAGATGAAGTTGTTCATCGAGTCTACTTATCTCGACCTATGGGATGTTATTGAAAATGGACCTTTCAATCCAATGTACACTATAGAAAATGGAACTACTGCTTTTACTCTGAGAAACCAATGGATAGAAGCTAAAAGGAATAAAGTTCAGCTTAACTCTAAAGCCATTCAATAAGAGTGAGTACGACAAGATCATTAGTTGAAAGTCTACCAAAGAAATTTAGGATAAACTTGAGATATTATATGAAGAAACAAATTAGGTTAAAGAAACTAAATCAATATGTTGGTTCACCAGTATGAGTTGTTCAAAATGATGGAATATGAAACTGCTAATAACATGTTCATCAGATACATGGACATCATAAATCAGCTAAAGGCACTTAGTATAGTATCTTCTAACTAAGAAATAGTTAGAAAGGTTTTAAGAAGCTTACCAAAAGTCTGGCGACCTAAGGTAACCACCACACAAATGGCAAAAGACTTAAACACTTTGAGTCTTCCTTGAAAATCCATGAACAAGAACTAGCAAATACTAATGAGAACATTCCTAGAAAGGGAGAATCTATTGTTATAAAGACCGGTTAGAAATATACTACTCAGAGCTTAGCCCTTAAAGCATTAGAAGATTTTGATGAAGATGAAGAAGATGTCGACCTTGAATTAGAAGATGAAGAACTTTCCATGATGTCAACTAACGTTGCTCAAATGTGGAGAAGTAGAGGAAAGAATAAGAAAACTTTTTTTAGAAGATAGATTAAAGGGGAGATTCAAGCACTCTGAAAAAAAATCAAATCATTTGCTATGAGTGTAAGAAGTCAGGCCATATCAGAACTGAATACCCTAGATTGAAGCAATCATCCAAAACGTTCAAGAAGAAACAAAAAAGCATGAGCCAACTTAGGAGGACTTGGGTGATGACAAACTTTTGTATGATGTGACATAGGATACAAAAATGAGGTATCAGATTCTGAACCCTTCATGTTTTAAGATGAATTACAAGATGTTTTTGATGATTTGTTGTGTGACACAAAACTGCTTTCATCAAAACATACCTCTCTCAAGGAAAAGTTTTTGAGACTTTCAAAGGATTTTGAACTTTTGAAGCTTAAGAATGATAAATTGATACATGAGAATGATGAATTGAAAGAAAAAAAAAGGTCATCTCAAGAATTGTATAGAGATAAAAAAAATGATAATACTTCTAATGAATCTTCTCATGTACGAATTTTTGAGGTAAACACTTTGAGAAAGAAAGTTCAATTTTTTTAATAATTTATCAAATTTTGTAAATGGAAAGAAAAATCTAGATATGTTGCTTGGAAGTTAGAAATGTTCATTTGATAAAGCAAATTTGGGGTACAACTCAATTAGATCTCAGAAGTTATATAAAAAGCTATATGTTAAAGCTTTTGATTGAAATGTATGCTTATTCTACAACAAACTTGGTCGTGATTTTAATATCTATTTTCTGAAGTATAAGAGTAAAACTGATGTTATTAAAAAGAAAAAAAAACTATCCCAAAAGTCGTTGTTGTTATAGGTGTGTCTGAGAACAATTCAGAAGAAATAGAAATAGTATTTGGACAGTGGTTGTTTAAGGCACATGACTAGAAACTGATCCATGTTTTTTACTCTTAAAGAGAAAGATGGAGGGTTGGTTACCTTTTCTAATAACTCAGTGAAGAATCCTTGGCATAGGTAATGTAGGTAAGAAATCCTCTCCCATCATCAATGATGTTTTTCTTATTAAAGGGTTAAAACATAACCTTCTGAGCATTAGTCAATTTTGTGACAAAGGCTACAAAGTTATGTTTAAACCTTCTCAATACATTGTGAATGATCCCAAATCTGATAAAGTCCTTCTTATTATCAAAAGTTATTGCAATACCTATATCATGTATCTAGATGACCTCTTAAATCAAGATATGAAATGTTTAGCATCTTTCAAAGATAAGAAGTGGTTGTGGCACAAGAAACTTGGTCATGTTAATGTGAAAACCATTTCTAAACTTGTGAAAAATAATTTGGTTAAGGGCTTTCCCAAGATTAAATTTGATAAAGACATGGTTTGTGAAGTATGTCAAAGAGGAAAATAGACCAAAGCTTCTTTTCAAGCCAAAAATGTTGTCTCAACCACATAGCCACTTGAACTTTTACATGTTGATTTGTTTAGGCAAACTTTAACTACAAGCTTGGGTGTTAAGAGATATGGCTTTGTCATCATGGATGACTTCTTAAGATTCATATGGGTATTATACCTTAGCTACAAGGATGAATCTTATGAGGCCTTCAAATATTTTTGTAGGAAGGTACGAAATGAAAAGGTTTTTGTATAGTTGCCCTCAAAAGCGATCACAGAGGAGAATTTGAAACTCGATCTTTCAAAGAATTTTATGATGAGAATGGAATTTCTTACAACTTCTCTTCTCCTAGGACACCATAACAAAATGGTCTTGTAGAGAGAAAGAATATATCTTTGCAAGAAATGGAAAGGACTTTTCTTTGTGATAGTGGTCCACTAAAAGTAATTTTGGGTAGAAGATATAAATACCTCTTGCTACATGCATAATTGTGTTTTTATAAAGCCAATTCTCAAGAAAACACCATATGAGTTGTGGAATGGTAGAAAACCTAACATCTCTTATTTTTATACCTTCGGTTCGGAATGTTTCATCTTAAACAATAAGGATCAACTTGGTAAGTTTTATTCAAAGGTTGACAAAGGTATATTTTTGGGTTATCCCACTTCCTCTAAAGCTTATCGAGTTTACAATACCAGAACTTTTATTATTGAAGAATTTGTTCATGTCACTTTCAATGATACTAACAAAGCTTCTACGCATAAAGTTTCAGATCTAGAGTAAGAATTTGAGAATATTAGTCCAAGAGATATGCCAAAGATGGTTTTTGATATGCTAACCCCAAAGAAGGAGCCTCATAACTCTTTTGATGATCTTTCTGATGGTCACCCAAAGATTCATTTTCAAGAACACTAGAAGGAAATCTCATATGCCAAGAAAATTTAAACATCTCTCATCTCATCCAAGAGACCTTATCATTGGAGAGCCTTCTCAAAGCGTGAAGATGAGATCTTCACTTAGAAACAACATGAATATGACTCTTATCTATCACATTGAACCAAAAGAGGTTGATAAAGCTCTACAAAATGAAGGATGGTTACTTGCCATGCAAGAGGAGCTAAATCAATTAGAGAGAAACAAAGTCTGGATATTAATCCCTAAACCAAGATCACATCATCATATGAACCAAGTGGGTACTCAAAAATAAGCTTGATGAGTCTGGAAATGTAATAAAAAACAAAGCAAGGTTGGTAGCTCAAAGTTATAATCATCAGGAAGGTATTGATTTCAATGAAACTTCTACTCCTGTTGACTACAAGCTATCAGAATTTTACTTGCATATATTGCTTTTAAAAGTTTAATCGTGTATCAAATGGATGTAAAATCTGCATTTCTAAATGGTTTCATTTTTTAATAAGCCTATGTAAGACAACCCCCTGGTTTTGAGCATGAGAAGTTTCCTAATCATGTTTTCATACTCTCTAAAGCTTTACATGGTTTAAAGCAAGCCCTATGAGCTTGGTATGAGAGGCTTAGCTCTTTTCTTTTGGAAAATTGATTTTGTTAGAGGAAAAATTGATACAACTATTTTCACAAAACACTGAAAGAAAAATTTCTTGCTTGTTCAGATTTAAGTTAATGATATAGTATTTGGTTCCTACTAATGAACTTCTGTGCAAGGAATTTTTTGAGCTAATATAGGAAGAATTTGAAATGAGCATGATGGGTGAACTTAAATTTTTTCTAGGGTTACAAATCATATAACAGAAAAATGGAGTCTTTATATATTAAGAGAAGTATAAATAAGATCTTCTTAGAAGACTCAAGATTTACACAACCAAGAAGATGAGCACTCCCATGCATCCTTTTCAAGTTCTAGATTCTAGCGAGGAAATCTATTAATGGGAAAGTATACAGAGGTATGATTAGTTCTCTTCTATATCTAATTGCCAGTAGACCTGATATTCAATTAAGTGTGGGGGTATATGCTAAAATTCAAGCAAACCCTAAAGAATCTCACTTAAAAGTTGTTAAAAGAATCTTTGGATATTTGATTGGAAATTTTAATCTTGGTCTATGGTATGAGATAGGTACAAGTCTTGAACTTGTAGAATATTATGATGCTAAATTTGTTGGATATCGAGTTAAGAGAAAAAAAACATGAATGGTTATTATAACTTCCTTGGAAAAGCACTAATCACTTGGTCAAGTAGAAAGCAAAATTCAATCGCACTTTCAACTATTGAAACTGAGTACGTGTATGCTTCTAACTGTTGTTCACAACTTTTATGGATCAAACATCACCTTGAGGATTGCTCTCTTCAGTATACCAAAATTTCTATCTTCTGTGATGATACAATTGCTATCAATTTAGTTAAGAATTCCATTCAACATTCTAGATCTAAATATATAGATATTAAACATCATTTTATTAAGGATCATGTTCAAAAAGGTAATTTTGAACTTAAGTTTGTAAAAACTGAAGAACAATTGCTGACATTTTCACTGAACCTCTATTAAAAGATAGATTTTTTTCAATAAGAAATCATCTTAACATCATTTTGCATCTAATGCATGATTATATTGTATACTGCATAAGAAGTTATTTGAGAGAATCAAGTTTAGAAAATTAGATCTTCATCAAAAGTAAGATCATAAGCATGCTCCGTCAGAAGTATAATTAGGAATATGATCATAAGCATCCTTCAAAAGTATAAATAGAAGTTTGATAAGAAATTATATCAGAAGTCGAGATAGAAATTAATTAAGAAAATGGTGAAGGAATTATTGCTACTAACTCAGCACTACCCAATGGTAATATATTCGTTGAGAAGTAGTAAATGCTTAAATGAAGTTTTGATGTCAATCTTCTTTCTCTTCCAATGACTAGTTTTTACCCCCTATATAAAGGACAAAATAGTGAGTTTTGAATCACTATTGCCACCCTCTCAACCTAAACCTCTTGTCTCATCTCTCAAAACCTCTCAAAAATCTTAGAGATCTAAAATCTTCTCTTCTTTACACTAGAAACCTAAACCTTCCAAATCTTTTATCTCTATCACCTAACCATGAAGAAATTGGGACATCTAATTAATGCTCTTCTTGAGAAAAGAAAGAGTCCTCAAGTGACTTTTATCCTTCTGTCAAGAAATCCAAGAAATAAAAAAGAATATATCATTGAAGTCCTCGATCCATCCATCCCTCTATTTTCTAATGATGTTATAATGGCTAAGTATAGCTCCCAATTCAAAGAAAGACCGGTTATGCAAGGGCGATTCATGAATGCTGAAAGGATTGCATAATCAAGAATGGGTGTGTGTGATCTGCTAATATTTTAGTACTTGGGAAAACTTCTAAAGATGAATGATATCATCTATCCCAGACAAGCTCAACATTTCTATGTTGTGGCTCAAATCTCACTCAATTCGCAGAGGATCACTAGCAAGGTCAATGGTGTAGAGATATTTGAACTATCACAAGCAAGACTCATCGCTTGTAACTATCAATGGAAAAGGACAAAATATTTGAATTAAAGTTATCTGACCACAAAAAGATGAGAAAACAGTAATAGTCCTTTCAGCATATGACCATTAGAAGCTGCAACGGCTAGCTCCTGAAAATCTATAAATATTGGAAGCTTTGAACCAAAAAGAAGGGATGCACATTATTACATTGCCAAACTTCTGATCTCTTGTCTAATCTTACTCTCTTACTTTTGAACTTATATTCTTATTTGTAATTAGCTTCTGGTAAAAAATCTAAGTGAGAAATATAAATTCTATTGTGTAGTTGCTAAGATTCACTCTTTGAGTGTTAGAGAACTTTCTTAAACACAATCTTTGTATTAAGTTGCCTATATCCACTCCTTGAGTGTAAGTGAAAGAAACCAAACTTTTGTTAAAATTTTGTATCTTGATTTACTAGTGATCATTGTGACATTCTAGCTTGGAGAGGCTATTGTAGAAGAAAGGCTACTTGTAATATAGCTTAGAGAAGCTAGGTTGGAAGAAAGAATACTCATGACAATATAAAATTCTAGTTTTTGACTGGGAACTCGACGTAGGCACATGGATTTGGTCGAACCAGTATAAATCTCATGTGTGCTATCTTCTAAACTATTCTCTTTTTAATTTCCAATATATTTTTTCAACTAAATATTAATCTTCTGAACTAATATATGAATTGACTAAATTTGAAGAATAGTTCTTAAGTTTTAAGTTAAATCTATTTTGGATTATCCATTGAAATTATTTCTCAACTTCTAACACTTTTGAATCTAACTTCTTATTATCCAAGTGGAAACACTTGAATAGTTTTTGATTTGCCAAAAAAAGTTGAGAAAGTTGGAGGCACGATTAAATCCCTTTTCTTGTGTAGGAACCACCTTCATCAGGGTACCATAATGTGAAACCCAACAAGCTTTAGCACTTCATCTAAGACTTGTTTCTTGATTCATACCCCTCCCACTAGTAATATTTCCTTTTTCTAATGCTTCTTTAACTTTGGCAACTTGCTTTTCATGCAAAATGTCATGTCACTTGCATCAATCTCCAACAACATTCAACAAAGTAGCAACTAAGTTGAAAAGAGAAGCAACTTGAATATGATTCTTGGCAATGGCTACAAATGCGAGTTGTAATTGATGAACAAAGCAATGAACATTAAAAGCAATTAGATTTTATCTCAAAATTAAGGATTTTAGGGCATTGAATTCACCTTACATGTTACTAGAACCATCATAACCTTGTCCACAAATTCTTTCTATACCCAACCTATGATTGCAAAATAATGATTCAATTGGTCTCTTCAATGATAAGGCAATAGTATCATTAATATGCACAGTGTCAAGAAAATGCTTAACAACACTTCCTCTCTTGTTTGCATAACACAAAGCAACATCCATTTGTTCTTTATTTGATACATTGAGTGACTCATCACCAATAATAGCAAAGTGCTCATCTCCAAGATCATTGACAATAGCATTAGTAGTCTCAATTGTAGCAACATTAACAATGTTTTTTTTAAATTTTAGGAGCAATTAACCGATTATTCTCAGGAACATTTTGTAAAACAACACTATTTATAGCTTCATTGTGATCAACTAGAAATCAAAGAAGTTCAATTCAACATGACCACAAAAAAACTAGTCCTTGCTTCAAAAGAAACCACACACAATCATTTGACGCAACTAATTGACTTTGATATATTTCTCAAACATGATATTATTTCCAAGAAATAGCAACTTGAATTGATTGGTTTTGATTCATCAAATCTTCACACTTCTTCCAAGCAATGTTATGAGCACTATTTGGACCACCTACATGAAGGTTAAAATTTTGCTTCTTACTCCATTTGGTAAATCCTTTTGTAACAAGTTTATCCCCACCTAATTGCTTTCTATTATCAGGTTTGAAAAGATAGCAACATAAACAATATGCAGCATCTTTATCTATGCTTTATTCCAACCAATTGCTAAATTCATTAAACCGAAAAAGACAAAATTGTCAAAACTTATTCCCAAATTTTCTCTTGGAAAAATCATGCTCCTTAAGTTGACAAGGTCCTTTATGAAAGTATTTTCTTCGAATGTTATCTCTATCATTTGGATGATAAGATGAAATTTTAAGACATAAACTAGGATTTGTCAGAAGATATTCTAAGTTTATCTCAATTCTTTGTTGTTTTAATTAAGAAGAATTTTGGGGTTCACCATGAGAAATTACTTTTCTTTTAAGGAATTTATCCATGCTGACATACTCTTTTACAAAAATTACAATTAGAAAACAACAACTAAAGGCATACAAAGAGAACAACAACTAGAGATTTCTAAATATCAATTCCACAAAAGAAATCATGGAAGGAAAAATAGAGAATTAAATATATATATATATAATATATATATATATATATATATATATATATATATATATATATATATACTACCTAAAGTGTAGAAAAACAATGGGAACAAAAAAAAAAACAACACAATAAATTAAAAACTCCAACATTTATTTAGAATAAAAATAGAAGCTCTATACTTTAAAAATTTCAGAGTATGAGTGAAAAAATTGATAAATTCCTATGGTCAAGAAGAGTCCTTGGTCAATTAGGAAAGGAGACCAAAAAAAAATGATATCTTGCTTAATGCTTTGCCTTTTCTATTATCGTGTCGTCACTCCCCACAACTCATTCATGACTTGCAACGCCCAACGTCCAAACTCCAAAGGCAAAGACTTAACAAAATTTCAATTGCTATTTGTTGAATTGAATTGGGATTGGGTCATTGAGATTTACAACACTTGTGAATTGCCAATCAGAAACAATGGGGAAAGAATGTAATATTAGTATTAGGTTAATATGTTTAATAGTTTAAAGGATAGTGGGTGCATAATGTGTGTTTTTAAGGACTTAAGTTTTAAACTATATACTAATAGTACTTTTAAAAAAAATAATTCTAGGGGTAGCTTCCCTTCGTGATAATGTGGCTGTGCCACTGTGTACAATATAGTACAAGGTAGAGTCACAATTGATTTTTCTATAATTATAAGATTACACCAATGGTCAACTTTGAGCTCTTATCTTCTTACCTAGCTAGGTTTTGGATGTGCTTACTAAACATATCCAAAACC
This sequence comes from Ormosia semicastrata, assembly GCA_029884595.1. Taxonomy (NCBI): domain Eukaryota; kingdom Viridiplantae; phylum Streptophyta; class Magnoliopsida; order Fabales; family Fabaceae; genus Ormosia; species Ormosia semicastrata. Next base: position 1,171,331 of record JAQQTO010000062.1, read on the forward strand.
TAGTGCCATATTGCTTGCTTTTTGCAAATGATATAATCCTTGTGTGAGAATCAAGATAGGGAATAAATGGTAAGTTAGAGTTGTGGAGGCAAGCTTTGGAAGCATATGGCTTCCCATTAAGTAGAAGTAAAACGAAGTATATGAAATATAAGTTCAGTAAACAGTGGTCTAACACTAGCTTAGAGGTAAAAATTAGAGATCATACCATACTATAAGTCACACAATTTAGGTATCTTGAATCTATCATACAAAATGATGGAGAAATAGAGGGAGATGTTAAGCATAGGATTCAAGCAAGGTGGATTGAATGAAGAAGTGCTTTGATTGTTACTTGTGATTGGAAGGTGCCTTTCAAACTTAAAGGAAGATTTTATTGCACATCTATAAGACTTGTAATGTTTTATAGTATTGAATGTTGGGCAGTAAAGAACCAATAAGAGCATAAGCTTAGTGTTGCAAAAATAAGGATATTGTGTTGGATGAATGAGCATACAAGAAAAGATAAGATTAAAAAAGAATGCATTGAAGAAAAAGTAGATGTAGCACTTGTTGAGGAAAATATAGTAGAATCTAGTTTGGCCAAGTGATAAGAAGACTTTTAGAAGCTCTAGTAAGAACACTAGATCAAGTGAAGGATAGTTCAATAGTTAAAAGTAGAAGGAGACCAAAAAAATTATAAAGGAAACCATTAAAAAAGATGTGGAGCTAAATGACCTTTTTGAAGACGTTGCAACATTTTATCAAGTCTCAAAATATTCGCAAGTGCACGAATCTTACATTAATACAATTGAGCAAGTACGAGGTCAATCTCACATAGACTTAGAGTTAAATTTGAAATATTGAAAACTTCTTCCTAATCTAGTCACAAAAATTACAAAATCAAATATGTAAACATAAAATAAAAAAAATAATTAAAACAAGTAGCAAATTAAATGAAAGGAAGTAAACAAATTGAGTTTCATCCAGATGCAAGATGACTAAAGTTTAGAGACCACTAAGATTAATTTTAACATTAATTATATCAAATTATTATACATACATAATTTATCTCATAAACATCTAACAGAAAAACATGTGCTCACATAAGATTTATTAAAGAAGCACTAAAAATAATAATCAAGTGTATGATTTAATTTCCCTAATTAATTGTAACTTATCAAATCATCAACTATATCCCTAACACGAAATTATAATTAATATTTAATAATTATCACTAACACTTAGATAACACAAATAAATTACAATATAAAAAAAAAGTATGACTAAACTTATCTAAAAACTAATTGATATGATCTGATAGAAAAATAGAATAAAAAATATTAAATCCTAAAATTAAGTATCAATAATTCAACATAACAATACCAAAATAATTAAAGTTTTATCATCCACTTAATACAAAAAATTTAGTAAAATATGATAAGATTAAAACATTATAAAATTACCTCACTAATATTGTCCATAACATTTTTTCTTCAACTTTCAGCGTCTTCTCTTCGGTACTGGTCTCGTCTCTCTGCAGCATTGCCTATGATGTGATTCGTTCAAACGTTCTTCTTTATGTTGTTATGGTACTGTACTTCAATTTGATTAGGATTTGTTTTCGCTTTTCCTTTTTGCACTGCCTCACTTGCACACACCGTTTCACTTTTGTTAATTTGCTAATGGGCTCCTGTTTCCATTTCTTCATTCCAATTTCGAAGCCTGTTGAATTGTGGGCCCAGCTTCTTTTTATATTTCTCCATATCACACTGTAGCTTCAAAATATTATCTTTTACTTCAATGACCATGGTCTGCATTGGCTTTAATGGTTTATGGATCCACACAATTTGTAACATGCTGCAATTAAACCATGACTCCAATCTCTCCTTCATTCACAACCGTGTGCAATAATGCTAATAAGAAAACCACATATCTAATGCATTTTCACAATAATTAAATTAATAATTTTTTTAAATAAATTAATTAATAATATCACAAAGTCACTAAAATCAAATATAATAAAATATAATAATATCTATTTTTTATAAAAAAGATATATAAAAGTTAAGCTATTATCACAACTCTTAATCATCTTATTAGTAGTCTCTAGCAATAAAAGCAACTCAAAACAAAATTCAAAGTAAACAATATTTTCAATTAATTTAATCAAATCCAATTTTTATCTCAAATGTAGAATATCAGTCATACTTTAGAACACCACAATTACTACAAAAATTCTTTCATTATCAAACTCAAAGTGTGTGAATAATATAGTTACTCAAACATATATCCATTGTCTCCAAATATCAAAATTAGAATCTCTTTCATAGTATATTTCAACCACATGTAATCCTCACTAGAGTTCCATTAAACAATAAATATCACTCAAAAATAAAGTATCACTTATATCAAGTATATATTAGAAGAGTAATTAACACAATTCAAAACAAATATCTCACATATAAAATAAATGAAAGAACACTAAAAAAATAAGACAAATATCGTTTCATGGATGAATGCCAAGAAAAGACTTTACATCACATCTTTAGATTAACCATGTACATTGAAAGAATCATATGATCCCTTAAGATTAAATAAGACTTTATTAAGCTTGTAATGAATGTAAAGAAAAAAATATTATGACTAAAGGGTAACAATAAAAATCAAAAGTGTTCCAAGAATATTTAGAAGTTATCATCATCACTTTCAACATCTCTTTCCCCTTCTTTAAATCACCTTATTTGCTAATCACAATACCAACATTTTTTGTGCACACTTTTTCTCAAAAAAAAAAAATTCGTTCCAACTTTTCAGCATTTTCTTTTTTTTTTCACTTTTCCTCTTTCCAAAATTTTTTCTTTCTCTTTTTTTAAATTTTTTTTAATTTTTAAAAATCCTCCTTATACCGCCCCATATTTCAATAATAACGGTTCTTTCTTGAAACACATTGGGAAAAGGTTAAGAGAAAGAAAGGCTTAATAAATAAGCTCAAAGGGGTGACTAGCGATAATATGTAAAATAACAAAATAACATGTAATGGCTCAAAATAAGAAATATAACCTAATATCATCTCTTAAGGAAATACATAACTCAATCAACTTTCATGACATCAAATGAAATGCAAGTGTAATACCAAATTTTCTCTTTAGCCAAAAATAATAATGAAATGATCTAGTGCGAAAAACAAGAATAAAAAAGTATGAGCACTAATAATAAATATTGAATGATCAAAAAAATATTCTCACAATAAAAATGAATGACTCAAAACTCACTAGGTAAAAATAGTATCCACATGTTCTCATCAAGTTCTCTAATTATTTTTATTCTTCAACAACAAGATATGCATAAATAGCTATGTGAATATGAAACAAACTGAATAAGATGATAGAACAAAAAAAAATTCACACAAAAGTAGCATAATAATAACATGACTAAATACTCAAGTAATTTTCACCCCAATCAAAACCAAGCAATGTCCTCAATGTTTCAAATAAAATATATTTAAGAAATAATCATCAATATGCATCAAAATATTTATTGGGATAAAAAGAATAAAGAGTAATGGGGAAATGTTACATACCTAAAATACTTATTAATTAAAAAAGGAAGAAAAAGAGAGAACAACTACACCCTTACAGTTGTTAGCAATGAAAAGAAATAACAAAAAGAAAATAAAATAAAATAAAATAAAGAAATAAGCAAACTCTTTTTTTTGTATTTTTTTAATTTTTTTTATCCAATACTATTTACATCCCCATACAAAAATTTCGGACTCTCGGAGACACTTAAGTCGACTCAATAAAACAAAAACCTAAAACTTACCTCAGTTGTGGTAGACAGGATCATCTACCAAAATCTCTTCCACCTTTGGGTCCTTCAACTCAAGATATGGCTTCAATTGTTGACCATTTACTTTAAAAACATTGTCATCCTTAAGATTCTCTACCTCAACAGCACTATGAGGGTAGACAGTGCTCATAACATATGGGTCAAACCACTTAGATCTCAATTTACCCAAAAATAAATGCAAGCGAGAGTTGTACAAAAACACTTTTTGACCAAGTTGAAAAGACTTCCTATAGTTATAACTATCATGCATTCTGTTCATCCTTTCCTTATAAGACTCGTAGGAATCATTACGAATTTCTTCTAGTTCAATGAGATGAATCTTTCTCTAATTACCAGCCTTATCTAACTAAAAATTAAAATGCTTAATAGCCCAATATGCTTTATGCTCTAACTCAACAAAGAGATGACATGGCTTACCTTAAACAAGTCTATATGGAGACATCCTAATAGGAGTCTCAAATGTCATGCAGTATGTCCATAATGCATCATCTAAACGTAAAGACCAATCTTTTCCATAAGGGTTCACAGTTTTTTCCAAAATTATTTTAATCTCCCTATTAGACATTTCAACTTGACCACTAGTTTATGGGTGATATGGCGTAGCTACCTTATGAGATGCCATGCTTTTTTCATTAAATGCTTAAAAGACCTATTGCAAAAATGTTTATCCACATCACTAATGATAGCCCTTAGTGTTCAAAAATGAGCAAAAATATTTTCTTTCAAAAATTGGACAACCACCTTGCGGTCATATATTTCTACATGCTTTTGCCTCAACTCATTTGGAGACATAATCAACACTAACCAAAATATATAGATAACCAAAAGATTTAGAGAATAGTCCCATGAAATCAATACCACAGATATAAAATATATCAACAATCAAAATAGGATTTAAAGGCATTATAGTTTTCTTGTTAATGCTTCCTAACTTCAGCCATCTTTCATAAGCAATATAATAAACATGAGAATGACAAAAAATAGAAGGCCAATAAAAACCACAGCAAAAAAATTTTGCAGTTGTTTTCCTAGAACTAAAATGGCCACCACATGCATGATCATGACAAAAAGATATGATACTTTGTTGTTCCCATTCAGGAATGTGTCTCCTACTAATCTGATTAGGACAATATTTGAATAAGCATGGATCATCCCAAAAGAAATGTTTTACTTGAGACAAGAACTTCAATCTATCTTGTTTAGAACAAATGATGGCATTTGCCCAAACACCAAATAATTTGCAATATCACCATACCATAGGGAATGTGAAACATGAAATAACTGCTCATTTGGAAAAGATTCTAAAATAGGAGAAGTATTATTATCATGCTCAACAACCAATCGAAACAAATTATCAGTAACTACATTTTCAGCACCTTTTTTATCCTGAATTTCAATATCAAATTCTTGCAAAAGTAAAACTCACCTAATAAGTCTAGCTTTTGCATTGGCTTTAGCAAACAGATATTTCAAAGCAGCATGATTAAAATATATAACAACTTTAGATCCAATAACATATAATTTGAATTTATCTAAAGTAAACATAATAGCTAACAATTCTTTCTCAGTGATGGAATAATTCAATTGGGCATCATTTAAAGTCTTACTTGCATAATAAATCACATAAAACAACTTATTCACTCTTTGCCCCAAAACAACACCAATAGCATAATCAGAAGCATCACACAAAATCTCAAAATGAAAACTCCAATCAAATGGCTTAATAATAGGAGCAAAAGTTAATTCAAGTTTCAGCTTATTAAAATATTGCAAGCATGTATCATAAAAAACAAAAGGAACATCTTTACCAAGAAGATTGCATAATGGCCTTGCTATCTTGCTAAAGTCATTGATAAATCTCTTATAGAAACATGCATGTCTTAGGAAAGATCTAATTTCTTTCACAGTCATAGGGGGAGGAAGATTAGAAATCAAATTAACTTTAATTTTATCAACTTCAATGCCAGCTTTAGATATGACATGGTCAAGCACAATAAGCCTTTTAATCATGAAATGACATTTTCCTAATTAAGCACAAGATTCTTTTCTTTACACCTAGCCAAAACCAAAGACGAGTGATGTAAACAATCCTCAAAGGTAGACCCAAAAATAGAAGACTCATCCGTGAATACTTCCAAAAATTTACCAACCATATCAGGAAAAATACTAATCATATATATTTGAAAAGTTGCAAGAGCATTACATAACCCAAAAGGCATGTGACAATATGCAAAATTACCAAAGGGACATGTAAAAGTAGTCTTTTTCTAATCCTCAGGTGTAATAGGAATCTAATTATACCTAGAATACCCATCTAGAAAATAATAATATGTATGGTCTACAAGTCTTTCCAATATTTGATCAATAAAAGAGAGAGGGAAATGATCTTTTCTAGTTGAAGCATTCAATTTCCTATAATTAATGCACACTCTCCACCCAATTTGTACTTTAGTTGGAACTAACTTATTGGTTTCATTCTTAATCACAGTTATTTCAGATTTCTTAAGCACAACCTACGTAGGGCTAACCCATTTATTATCAGAGATAGGATAAATAATACTCACATCTGGCAATTTTAAAACCACTTTTCTAACTACTTCTTGCATGATTGGGTTCAAACTCCTTTGGGCCTCACGAGACGTGCTAGCACCCTCCCTAAATAAATTTAGTGCATCACTACAGAAGGACTAATAGCCTTAATATTAGTAACTGACCATCCTATAACTTTTTTATGCTCTTTCAACATGTACACTAACTGATGTTCTTGTGATCATTTGAATCCGAAGTTACAATGACAGGTAATGTCTCATCATTGCCTAAAATCAGATACTTTAGGGTACTTGGCAATGACTTAATCTCTAACTTAGGCGGTTCTAAAATGGATGCCAAAGGTGGGGATGAGGACAAGGTAATTGGTTGGACTTTAGGTTGCCACCTATCCACATTTATCAGAGGAACAAAATCTAACAAAGAATGTGTCCCTAATGGCTGAGTCAATATCAAAATTAGCATCAAAATGATTTAAACATGCCAATAATGGATCATCATAACTAGAATGCATAAATGAGTCATGAACCAAACTATCAATCAAATTCAATCCATACACATCACTATCATTATCACTAGGCATCAGTTTATTGATATGAAAAATATTAAGCTCAACAATCATATTCCTAAATAACAGTTTCATCACACTACTCTTACACTTAATCAATGCATTAGATGTAATAAGAAATTAGAGATCTAAAATAACATGAATAGAGGGACAATGATAAAAAAAAAAATAGGCTCTGTATCAAGAACAACAAAATCAATAAAAAAGTAGAAATTCTCAATTTTTACTAACACATCCTTAACAATGCCCTTAGGATATTTAATAGATCTATCAATTAATTGGAGACTCATCTTAGTAGGTTTTAACTCCCTAAAACCCAACTGCAAGTAAACAAAATAAGGCAATAGATTAACACTTGCACCTAGATCTAGCAATGCTCTCTCAATATGATGATCCTTAATTTTTCAAGCAATAATGGGTGATCCAGGGTCCTTATACTTAACAAGATATTTACTAAGAATCATTAAACTTACCTGCTATGTCAAAAAGGCCTTCTGTGGAACATTAAACTTCCTCTTCACAGTGAGAAGATCCTTCAAGAATTTAGCATATACAAGAACTTGTCTAATAGCATCAAGAAAAGACAAGTTAATTTACACCTGTTTGAAAATTTTCAGAATATCAGTTGACTGAGCAATGTTCTAGGGATTCACTAACCTGTGAGGAAAGGGGGCCCTAGGCATATACTCTCTAACTTTAGGCTCTACAACTTTAGGAGTAGATACATTAGGCTTTGGGGACACAGTATCATCATCTAAATTATTTTTTATCCCTAGAACTACTAGCTTTTGACTTCCTATCACCCCTAACAAGCTCTATAACATGACTATCGATTTGCCTACCAAACCTAAGGATGGTGATAGACTGAACCTACTCATGTTCCCTATTAGAACTACATGTTTCATGAACTACAAATTGTCCCTTAGGGTTGGTGATAGGCTGATTGGGGAACTTTCTTTTTTTTTTCTCTCTCTCTTTTTGCATTTGACTAGCCAACTGTCTCATTTGAACTTCTAACTTGGCAATGGGTGTGCACTTGGGTAACATTCTTTTTCTCTTGAATGACATTAGAAGTCATTTGGCTAGTATTCCGCATCTCTTGCATAAACTAACCAAGAGTCTCCTCTAGTGAAGATTGTTGCATAGATTGACCTGTACCTTGATTAAGGAAATATTGTGGTTGATGGTAACCTTGGTTAGGTTGTTGGAATTGATTCCGCCTCTCCACAAGTTGACTACCTAAGTTACCTGAAAAGTTATTTTGCTTCCAAGAAAAATTAAGGCGATTTCGCCAATTGGGATTATAAGTATTTGAAGAAGTATTAGCAAAAGATCTCCCTATTGCATTTCCATGTTCAACAAAGCAATCGTTATTAGGTGCAGAAGTAAAACACATAGAAGTATGATGTAACACTCCAAATTTTAGACTATGTTACAAAACTGACAGAATTACACTATTTTGTGTTTTTTGTGCAATATAAAAATAATTTGATTATTCCGATACTGTTTTTGATTATTTTGTGTGATTTGCTCCAGGTCAAAAAAATAATAATTTTCGGGCCGGAGAAATTCTTATTTTAATTAATTGGAGTTGGGGAATCTTACTAAACCTAATTCTGATTGATATATATATTAATCTTTTAATTTTTAGGATTTAACTATGCAATAAAATAATTTTATATTATTATAATATTATTTTATGTGACAGTACCTACTATCTTAAAAACAGTAGAAATCTGCTTAACATGGACCCGAAAAGTCTGTGGGGCCCGCGTTTAGTGTGCGATCAATGATTGATTTGAATGATTTAATTCTAAACCAATAAGAATCAGTCAAAATAGGTGGCTTGACTATTTTAAACCAACAGGAAGAATTCAAATAAAGAAGCATAGACTTCAATATGGACCCTTGGATGAAAAGCATAATTTAGATGCTTTTGATCATAACCGTTGATCTGATCAATGGTGTAAAACGAATCCTGATAAAACCAGTAAGTAATATCCACCGTAGATGAGATCAATGGATAGGAAACTAAGTTGATTTCAATGGCTAAGATGAAGTCAACAATAGTGGCTTGACTTTGATTAGTAGCTAATTAAAACCTAATTTGGTTGATCTAATGGCCTAATTAACAAGCTAAGTAAACTAACTTAATTATTAATTAGTTATAAACTAATTACTAATTAAATATCCTAATTTTAATTAGAGGTTATAATATATGTAATAATATGTTTAATTAATTAGTTATATAGTTAGAATGTTAATTAAGATTGATTAGGAAATTTAACCTAACTAATTACCTAATTAATTAGCATGCAATTAGGTGTAAATTAAAAACAATTAAGTCCCTAAAATCCCAAAGAGTCACACGATTTTGCAGCAGCCTTGGGAGGCTTCTACATGATTCTTGAACAATCCAAATAGCCATGCAAAGTCAAGTGGATGACATATGCCATGTGCTAGTCCATGTGCACTCAAAATAGGATATTTTACTTTAAGTATATCACTTAAATCTCTCCAAGACTCCCACGGCAGCAACACCTTGGATTTTACTCTCACAATATTTACTTTTCTCTCACATCAAAAGCTTTCATCTTTTCTTCTAAAAAATTCCAAGAACACCAAAGCATATTTTCCTTCCATTTTCTCTCCATTGGTTCGGCCTCACTACCCAAGTACACCATCACTCACCTATAATTTTCACTCTCATCATGTCCTAAAGCTTAACAACATTCTAAACACTTTCCATTTAGGAAAGTTTCTCAAAATCACACTTTAAGTGCTTCAAAATCCAACTTCTACCTTACTTCCGTAGAGGTAAACTTTGATTTTTATGGTTTAAATTCATGTTTGTGATTTTCTAAATCATGTTTGTTCTATGGTTTATCATTTTAAAGCTTTGTATGTGATTTTACTAATTGTTTTAGAATTGTTAGGAATTGATTGTGGCTTGTACGAAAACAAGGAGAAGGAGAGGAGCTTGAAAGGCTTGTCTTCAAGAGGTAAGAGGGAGATTTAACCTCACCAACCAAGTTTTGGTGATGTGGGGATGATTTTGTATGGTGAAAAATCCATAAGGGTTCTTCACCCATTGTTTGATGTTCTTTGATTGTGTTTTGTGATGTGTATGATTGTGTTTCTATGCTTGCATGTATGATAAAATGTTTAAAGCTTTGATATTATGTGTGTATGTATAATTATGAAAGCATGAGAATGCATGTGTAATTTAGGATGTGAACAACATGATGAATCGATTGTATGAGTGCTCCAAAGAGCACTGAGGCTCACGACCATACTATGGAAAAGAGGACCAAAGTCCTTACACTGATGAATTAAAATGAGAACTGAGAAACCTAAATGAATTTGGAAAAAAATTGAGTATACAAAGTAAAATGATTTTTATATGAAGTAAATTAAAGAAATAACATTTTTGGGGAAACAATGCAAATATGATTTTTAGAGGGGCAATATCAAAATTTTTATTTTTAAAAAGGGGCCATATTTGTATTATGATTTTTAGAGGGGCAATATCATAATTTTTATTTTTAACGGGACCATATTATAATTATTGATTTTAGAGGGCTATATTGTAAATATTTTATAAAAGAGAGACTATCTTGTAAATATTATTTTATGAGAAACTATTGTGAAATTATTATTTGAAAAAGGACTAAAACGTAAATATTATGTTTTGGAAGGACTATTTTGTAAATATGAATTTTATGAGAGACTATTTCAGTAAATATAAATTTTATGAGGGACTATTTCATAAATATGAATTTTATGGGAGATTGTTGTGAAAATATTATTTAAATGAGGACTAGAATGCAAATATTATGTTTTGAGGGGTTATTATGCAAATATGAAAATAAAGTTAAATTTTGGTGTTAAATGAGAAAAATAGTATTTTTGATTTAAAACGTATGAAAAATATTTTACGCGACTGAGAAAATGCGAAAATATGGTTTCATGATGGAATTACAATAATGATACTGTTGGGCCAATTATGAGGACCCTGAATATAAGATAAAGAAAATTGAATTGAGAATATGATATAATGAATTGAAATTATGAAAGGTGCATAGTACATGCATTGGAAAGGTCCGATGGACTGAATAAGGCTGATTGCCTAGGAGAGAATACACCTCCTGAGTGAGTGCGATATGCGTAGTGTAGGTCACTCGTTAACCTTGGGGGCATCGGGGTGTGGGTTGCCTACAATGGACAGATGACAGTGCTTCTGTACCGTAGGTTAGACCAACGCAACACACCAATGATCCGGACCGAGACACTATCCCTAATCAAGATTTGATAAAGACTATGGTGCATATGCTAGATGTGCAAAAAAATTGAGAACATGGTCTGAGGCATGTTAGTGCAGACAGATCTTTTCGATCACTCTTTTCGATATGAGTTTTAGTTCCATGGAGTAAGAAATTGAGTCTGTATGCATACATGTAGATTATGAGGGCATTATCATAATTATGATTTTTGATAATTGATTTATTGAATATTTGATTATTGATAATGGCATGATTGTAATTATTGCTTATTACATGAGTTATGATGATAAATGATGTTGGTGGCATAATTATAATTATGTATGATGTGCTGGTATGAGATATTGTATGTGTGTATCTTCATTGCTATCATACTGGTATTGGCGTAGGTGATCTCACCTCTTTCTATGTCTATTCTATATTATATTTATAATTTTAAAGACGTTGAGCGAGAACTTGAGCAAGAAGCTGAGGAAGAGTAGATTCCGATAAAGGACGCTGAGTTCTAGAAAATGGAGGTACCTTGTTTCCTTGGGTATACGGGATTGACGTTTCGTGGAGGATTGGAGGCGTGGCACGTTGACCGGAAAAGAGAGCGTATTTGCTATATAGGAGACTTAAACATTATTTTAAGTAGGCTATATCTTGAAAATTAAGGTGAATATTAATGTACACCTAGAGTTTCCATTGTCAATTAGACAGTATTGGGGAGTATACTATGGTACTCATAGTGTGATTAGTATAGTGTTGTCTATGCGGACACCTGTCCGTAGGACTTCGCGTCAAGTCAGACTTCTATCTTCTGAGGAGTCTGAGAAGGACCCGTCTGAGGGTTCTGCTGTGTAGTAATACTTGGGCAGTATGTTAGTTTAAATTAAAGTTTTAAATATTTTGAGAGTCTAACTTATAAATATTAAAATATGACAGTACTAATGACTTGTACATGTTTATATGATGTAAATTATTTGTGACAATGTTGTTATGTTTTTATTTTCTATTAAGTTTATCTTGTTATCATCAAGAAATTTTACAACTCGTATTTACATCACAGAGCACGATTTTCTAATGAAGGGGTAAATTGGTAATTAAGTAACATGAAGTGTGACGCCCTAAGGAGGGTGTTACATTAGTTGGTATCAGAGCCCAAGTTAGAGTCTTTTGGGTTTGTGGGTAGGTTTGTCTTGTTTGTGCTGTGTGAATCTCCGATATTGAACACAGAAATATATTTTGGTTTCCGAAAGGAGACGATGTGTGAAATAGTTACATTTAGTTCGTCGTGTTTTGATTTTGTTTGTCTTTGAAGAAAGAGAATGGAACGTAGCGAACATGAGCATGCGGACACGAGACGTGATGAAGATCGTATAGCCGCAGCTAGAAGTGTGATGCAAAAGATGAGTAAAGTGGCAGTATAACAGAGACAGATGATCATTCAGCAGCAGGAACTGATAATCGAACTTCATAGCTTATTAGGATTGGAGCAGCCACTAGATGCGAGAAGCTGTAATTTAGAGTCTTCGATAATCCAAGATGGAAGGAAGCATAAGGTCGATCGTGTTCAGCAAAAACCGTGTGTACGACCACTGGGGAAGCAACAACGAACAAAGAGAGGGAGTACTAGTGATAACAATTTTGGTCAGACTGTGGCATCATTAATGAAATGTTTCAAGTGTGGGAAAAATCATCTCACCAAAGATTGTCAGCATAAAGGGATTATTTGTTATGGATGTGGGAAGCCTGGACATTTCTCTAGAGATTGTGATCTACTGAAGATAGAACCTTCCATTAGTAATACACGTGTTTCAAAATCTTAAGAAGAAGAAAGAGTCGATACAGAGGGTGTAATGAGAACATTCAAATACAAAAACTTAAGAAGCAAGAAGGTTGTGCTATAGAGGGTGATTTTAAAAATATGCTGTATAATTCGCAAGATAACCCATTCTCTTGTGATCTGTGACTGTGTAAATCTTTTGGGGTTATTTGTGTTTTGTTCTTTTCATAATACTACTTCAACTTCTAAACTTGTTATTACTACTCGAGTCTGTTTGAAACTATCCTATTATTATTGGAGTTTGAACCTTTTCTATTGATCTGGTTTGTCTATTTCTTTCTCAAATAGACTGAGTAAATCAATTTGACTTATCCGTGTCTTTGTTATAATGTGATCTGAGTATTTCTACTCTTCTTGTTAAACTTGTTGTTTATACTCAAGTTTTCTAACTCTACCCTATATCTATTGAATATCAAATCTTTTCTGTTGATTTGATTTGTTTATCTCAAAATTACAACTATTTGAGAGCCTGACTTTATAAATGGATTGGTTATTTTCCAACCATATCCTACTAGATTGTTGCAATGCAATTTTAGTGTTTCCTTGACCTGAGATTTTTGGATTTGAATCCAGAAAGTTCATTTCTAAAATGATTGGACTATGTTCATTTCGAAATCTATTAGACCATTTCAAATTCTTTGTTGGACTAATCTAGTAACCTACCAAATAGTCTTATTACTTTTCTTATAACCTTCATAGTGTCTTTCATGTATCTCAATTAAGAAAGATTATTCTTGATTTAACTTATGTCATAGTACCAAATACAGTGCGATTAGAAGAAAACATGATCTATGAGACCTTTTTTTTTCTATTAAGATTAAAAATAGGCAAGTAGAATAACTTACTTTGATGAAGAAAATCTGGAATGATGTGACAACAGGGGAACTAGAAGACCAAATGAAGGAAATCACTGTTTGTTCCAAGATCGATTTGCGACGCATTACAGGCACGATGAGTATTTAATATTACCATTCGGGGTAAAGAATGTTTTTGCGATATTCACGAATTATATAAATAGGATTTTTCTTTCCCATGCAGGCAAATTTGTCATTATTGGCAATATTTTGACTTATTCTCAAAATTTGAAGGAACGTGTTGAAGATCTCAATGCAGTTCTTCAGTTTCTGAAGAAGAAGAATGAGTTATGCGCGAAACTAGTCAAATGCAAATTCTGTTAGAAGAAGTTCAACTCAAGGATTTAGGTTGAGTGTTGAGATCAAATAGAAAGGTTGTGGCGAATACTTCAAGGCAGTGGAACGTGCATGAGAAGAATTATTCAATTTACGTTTTAGTATATGCGATAGTCATTTTGCAAGGAAAATCTGAAGACATTTTCTTTCCTATAAAGTCTACAATAATTTCAAGGGCTTGAAGTACCTGTTCAATCAAGAAGGGCTTGGATATAAGGAAAAGACGATAGTTAGAATTTTCTAAGGACTTGTTGGGATGAGTTTTTATCATTAATAGAGTTCACATACAACAATAGTTTCCATTCGAGCATAGGGATGGCACCCTATGAGGTATTATATGGAAGAAGATGTAGAACGCCATTGTGTTGGTATCATGAAATATATTTCTGATCCGACTCATGTCATCGAACCAAGCGCTGTACAATTGAAGGAGAATTTAACCTACGAGACGTTTCCAGTCAAGATTGAAGATCGAAGGACAAAGCAACTTTGAGGTAAAGAAATCGCATTGGTTAAGTGGTTTGGAACGATGTAAGTGGTGAAGCCACATGGGAGTTGGAAGAGAAGATAAGAGAGCAGTATCTTTTTTTATTTTAAGTGTGTCAAGTTTCGAGGACGAAACTTCTTTTTAGAGGGGGAGTATTGTAACACCCAAAATTTTAGACTATGTTACAAAACTGACAGAATTACACTATTTTGTATTTTCTGTGCAATATAAAAATAATTTGATTATTCTGATACTGTTTTTGATTGTTTTGTGTGATTTGCTCCGGGTTAGAAAAATAATAATTTTTGGATCTGGAGAAATTCTTATTTTAATTAATTGAAGTTGGGAGATCTTACTAAACCCAATTGATTGATATATATATTAATCTTTTAATTTTTAGGATTTAAGCGTGTAATAAAATAATTTTATATTATTATAATATTATTTTATGTGCGATATATCTACTATCTTAAAAATAGTAGAAATCAGCTTAACATGAACCCGAAAAGTCTGTGGGGCCCGCATTTAGTGTAGCAGTTCAACGATTTTGATGGACAGAATTCTAAACCAATAAGAATCAGTCAAAATAGGTGGCTTGACTATTTTAAACCAATAGGAAGAAGTCAAATAAAGAAGCATAGACTTCAATATGGACCATTGGATGAAAAGCATAATTTAGATGCTTTTGATCATAACCGTTGATCTGATCAATGGTGTAAAATGAATCCTGATAAAACTAGTAAGTAATATCCACCGTAGATTAGATCAATGGATAGGAAACCAAGTTGATTTCAATGGCTAAGATGAAGTCAACAATAGTGGCTTGACTTTGATTAGTAGCTAATTAAAACCTAATTTGGTTAATCTAATGGCCTAATTAACAGGCTAAGTAAACTAACTTAATTATTAATTAGTTATAAACTAATTACTAATTAAATATCCTAATTTTAATTAGAGGTTATAATATATGTAATAATATGTTTAATTAATTAGTTATATAGTTAGAATGTTAATTAAGATTGATTAGGAAATTTAACCTAACTAATTACCTAATTAATTAGCATGCAATTAGGTGTAAATTGAAAACAATTAAGTCCCTAAAATCCCAAAGAGTCACACGGTTTTGCAGCAGCCTTGGGAGGCTTCTACATGATTCTTGAATAATCCAAATAGCCATGCAAAGTCAAGTGGATGACATATGCCATGTGCTAGTCCATGTGCACTCAAAATAGGATATTTTACTTTAAGTATATCACTTAAATCTCTCCAAGACTCCCACGGCAGTAGCACCTTGGATTTTACTCTCACAATATTTACTTTTCTCTCACATCAAAAGCTTTCATCTTTTCTTCTAAAAAATTCCAAGAACACCAAAGCATATTTTCCTTCCATTTTCTCTCCATTGGTTCAGCCTCACTACCCAAGTACACCATCACTCACCTATAATTTTCACTCTCATCATTTCCTAAAGCTTAACAACATTCTAAACACTTTCCATTTAGGAAATTTTCTCAAAATCACACTCTAAGTACTTCAAAATCCAACTTCTACCTTACTTCTCAAGAGGTAAACTTTGGTTTTTACGGTTTAAATTCATGTTTGTGATTTTCTAAACCATGTTTGTTCCATGGTTTATCATTTTAAAGGTTTGTATATGATTTTACTAATTGTTTTAGAATTTTTAGGAATTAATTGTGGCTTGTACGAAAACAAAGAGAAAGAGAGGAGCTTGAAAGGCTTGTCTTCAAGAGATAAGAGGGAGATTTAACCTCACCAACCAAATTTTGGTGGTGTAGGGATGATTTTGTACTGTGAAAAATCCATAAGGGTTCTTCACCGATTGTTTGATGTTCTTTGATTGTGTTTTGTGATGTGTATGATTGTGTTTCTATGCTTGCATGTGTGATAAAATGTTTAAAGCTTTGATATTATGTGTGTATGTATAATTATGAAAGCATGAGAATGCATGTGTAATTTAGGATATGAACAACATGATGAATCGATTGTATGAGTGCTCCAAAGAGCACTGAGGCTCACGGCCATACCATGGAAAAGAGGACCAAAGTCCTTACATTGATGAATTAAAATGAGAACTGAGAAACCTAAATGAATTTGGAAAAAAATTGAGTATGACAAAGTAAAATGATTTTTATATGAAGTAAATTAAAGAAATAACATTTTTGGGGAAACAATGCAAATATGATTTTTAGAGGGGCAATATCAAAATTTTGTTTTTAAAAAGGGGTCATATTATAATTATGATTTTTAGAGGGGCAATATCATAATTTTCGATTATAATGGGGCCATATTGCAATTATTGATTTTAGAGGGGCTATATTATAAATATTTTATAAAAGAGGGACTATCTTGTAAATATTATTTTATGAGGAATTATTATGAAATTATTATTTGAAAAAGGACTAAAACATAAATATTGTGTTTTGGAAGGACTATTTTGTAAATATGAATTTTAAGAGGGACTATTTTGTAAATATGAATTTTATGAATGACTATTTCATAAATATGAATTTTATGGGGGACTGTTGTGAAAATATTATTTAAATGAAGACTAGAATGCAAATATTATGTTTTGAGGGGTTATTATGCAAATATGAAAACTAAAGTTAAATTTTGGTGTTAAATGAGAAAAATAGTATTTTTGATTTAAATCATGTGAAAAATATTTTACGCGACTGAGAAAATGCGAAAATATGGTTTCGTGATGGAATTACTATAATGATACTGTTGGGCCAATTATGAGGACCCCGAATATGAGATAAAGAAAATTGAATTGAGAATATGATATAATGAATTGAAATTATGAAAGGCGCATAGTACATGCATTGGAAAGGTCCGATGGACTGAATAAGACTGATTGCTTAGGAGAGAATACACCTCCTAAGTGGGTGCGATATGCGTAGTGTAGGTCACTCGTTGACCTTAGGGGCATCAGGGTGCGGGTTGCCTACAATGGGCAGATGGCAGCGCTTCTGTACCGTAGGTTAGACCGATGCAACACACCGATGATCTGGACCGAGATACTATCCCTAATCAAGATTTGATAAAGACTGTGGTGCATATGCTAGATGTGCAAAAAAATTGAGCACGTGGTCTGAGGCATGTTAGTGCAAACAGATCTTTTCGATCACTCTTTTCGATATGAGTTTTAGCTCCATAGAGTAGGAAATTAAGTCTGTATGCATATATGTAGATAATGATGGCATTATCGTAATTATGATTTATGATAATTGATTTATTAAATATTTGATTATTGATAATGGCATGATTGTAATTATTTCTTATTACATGAGTTATGATGATAAATGATGTTGGTGGCATAATTGTAATTATGTATGATGTGCTGGTATGAGATATTGTATGTGTTTATCTTCATTACTACCATACTGGTATTGGCGTAGGTGATCTCACCTCTTTCTATGTCTATTCTATATTATATTTATAATTTTAAAGACATTGAGCGAGAACTTAAGCAAGAAGCTGAGGAAGAGTAGATTCCGATAAAGGACGCTGAGTTCTAGAAAATGGAGGTACCTTGTTTCCTTGGGTATACGGGATTGACGTTCGTGGAGGATTGGAGGCGTGGCACGTTGACCTGAAAAGAGAGCGTATTTGCTACATAGGAGACTTAAACATTATTTTAAGTACGCTATATCTTGAAAATTAGGGTGAATATTAATGTACACCTAAAGTTTCCATTGTCTATTAGATAGTATTGGGGAGTATACTATCGTACTCGTAGTGTGATTAGTACAGTGTCATTTGTGCAGACACCTGTCCGTAGGACTTCGCGTCAAGTTAGACTTCTATCTTCTGAGGAGTCTGAGAAGGACCCGTCTGAGGGTTCTGTTGTGTAGTAATACTTGGGCAGTATGTTAGTTTAAATTAAAGTTTTAAATATTTTGAGAGTCTAGTTTGTAAATATTAAAATATGACAGTACTAATGACTTGTACATGTTTATATGATGTAAATTATTTGTGACAATGTTATGTTTTTATTTTCTATTAAGTTTATCTTGTTATCATTAAGAAATTTTACAACTCGTATTTACATCACAAAGCATGATTTTCCAATGAATGGGTAAATTAGTAATTAAGTAACATGAAGTGTGACACCCTAAGGAGGGTGTTACATATGATGCATATTATTACCACACAATGCATATGTTTCCTACTGGACATTATTAGCCTGACCAATACCTTTATTTAGTGATAGAGACTTAACTTCACGTGCAACAGCATCTAGTCTTGCCTTGATATCTACATCTTCACTAATCTCATATAAATCCCCATTCTTAGGCTAGTTTGATCTATTCCTACGATTAGCAAAGTCTCATTATCGAGAATTTTCAAAAAAGTCCTCAAATAACAGATAAGTCTCTTATGCATTTAAGTTCAAAAATGTGCCACAATTCATAAACTCAACCAAGTCCCTATTAGATTGTGACAACCCATTATAAAAATATTGCACAATGTTCCATTTTTCAAAACTTTGGTGATGACACCTCGCAAGCAAATCTTTAAACCTCTCCCAACTCTCAAAAATAATTTCATTGTCTTAAAAAAAGTCTGAAATTTCTTTTCCCAAAGAATTTGTTTTGGACATGGGAAAAAATATAGATAAAAAACTTTTGGCGCAAAAGTTCCCATGTTGTAATAGAGCTAGAAGGTAAAGAGTTTAACCAAATTTTTTCCTTATCTTTCAATGAAAAAAGGAAAGAAACACAAATGCAAAGACTCCTTAGAAAAATTTTGAAATATAAATGATTCAAAAATTTATAAAAAATCCTTGACATGTAAGTATGTGTTTTCTCTATCTAATCCAAGAAAAATAAGGAGATTGATAACTTAAGGTTTAGAGCATGTTTGATTTGTCCCCAACATACGTTAAATGCCCAAAACATAAGTTCCATTTGAAAAACAACGTGTTTGGGTAAAATAATTAAAAGTTGTTGATTGTAAAAATATGTATGGCAACAACTTTTTTTCAAAAGCTGAAATTTGAACATTTTGCATTTCAACTGATGGGATTATTTCTCACTTTAAGATGTAAATATCATTTTGTCCTCAATTAAATAATTTTTTTAATCAATCAAATAATTTTTTTTTATCATTCTATATCTATTTTGGTAATTTAATACATAAAAGTAATTCTTTTTTATATCATACAAACAAAATAAATTAACTTAAAATCACTTTTCAGCTAACATATCCAAACATAAATTTTTTTTCTTATAATCGATTATAACAAAAAACTTTTATATAATAATCGATTATTGAAATAATCAAGTTTTCATAGTTATCCTAAACACGCACTTAATCTCAAAATGGGTAGCAATAGTAGTAGGTAAAACAATGCATGATGATATATTCACATATATCGGGCAAAATAACTTCTTAAATGGTTTTTCATCATCTCTTGGCTCAGCCACTTGCTCATCCACCTCCATCTCTACTATGAGTTCTATATCAACTCTCACTTATCTATGTGTATGATTACGTGCAGTGTAACACCCCAAAATTTTCTATCTCTTAAACAGTAATTTTGACAGTTAACAAAATTTTACTATTTAGTAATTTCTTGATACTGTAAAATTATTTGGATTATTCTGTCAGCGTATTTGATCGTTTTGAGTGATTTACTCCGAGTCAGGAAAATAAAAATTTTGGGCCGGGGAAAACTTTACGTAATTTAATTTTTACCGTTAGGTTTTAATTATTTTACGTGATCGATTTGATATTTGTGTGTTTTCTAATATTTGTGATTTTTGTGGATGATTATGAATTTTTGTCTGTATGTGGGCCCATGTGGTCCTATGTGGGCCCAGTGCCCATTCGTGGGCTCAAAGGTGGGTCTCCAAGCAAAGTAAAATTTTTCTACGGATAGAAAAATTTGTCTTGTTTAGATGGAGACAAGGATCTTACTAAACCGAATCTGGAAAGCTTTTTTATAATTTTCTTTCTTGTGTTTTGTCTTGTATTTATTTATCGGTGATAAAAATACAAGTAAAAATATTATTTGTAGAGTTATAGCAGATAAAAATAATAAAAATTATACTGCGTAGTCAACAAAGCTTGACTTGATTTGTACCCTTGGATGAGAATACTTAGTTTGAAGATTAACCATTGATTTAATCAACGGTTAAGAAACAAACTTAATAAAGAAGCATTGGATAATCACCATTGATTTAATCAATGGTGTGAGAATAAACTTAGTTAGGAAGGCTTTGATATCAATCGTCGATTTAATCAACGGTGTAGAATTGGTCTTGAAAAGTGACAAAGATCATTTATGACCATTGGATTTGGATTTAATCAATGGTGGAGATTTGGTCTTCTAAAAAGGCTATGACTAATTATAACCCTTGGATTAAAAGTAAGAATGAGTAATCTTGACCCTTTATTTTGGAGACACATCTAATGGCTAGGATTTAAAGGAGAAAGATTCAATGACCTAGATTTAGTCTTCTAAAAATCAAAAGTCTACTAAATCCTAACCATTGAATTAATCAATGGTTAGGAATGCTTCAAATAATGGTTTGAAAAAGATGACAATATTATTGCATGCATAATGCAAGGAGGGACGGTTTGGAGATGCAAGGAAAGGGAGACAACTTTGAATAGGCTTTTTAGTAGCCAAAGAAAAAGATGAAGTCAACAATAGTAACTTGAATTTGATCAAGTAACTAATTAATCCTAATTTGGTTAATCTAATGGCCTAATTAACAAGTTAAGTAAACTAAATTAAATGTTAAATTGTTATATTTAATTCTTAATTAGATATCTTAAATTTAATTAGAAGATATAATATATGTAATTATATGTTTAATTAATTAGTTATATAGTTAGAATGTTAATTAAGATTGATTAGGAAATTTAACCTAACTAATTACCTAATTAATTAGCATGCAATTAGGTGTAAATTGAAAACAATTAATTCCCTAAACACTCAAGGAGTCCCACGGTTTTGGCAGCAACTTGGGGAGGCTTCTACATGAATCTTGAACAATCCAAATAGCCATGCAAAGTCAAGTTGATGACATATGCCATGTGCACATCCATGTGCATCCAATTAGTGATATTTTGAGTCAAGTACATCACTTAAATCTCCATGACTTTCACGGCAGCAGCAGCCCTTCATTCACTCTCACAAATTTCATTTTCTCTCACATCAAAAAGCTTACAACACTTTCTCTCAAAAATCCCAAGAACCAAAGCATCATTTTTCCTTCCTTTTTCCTCCATAGGTTCGGCCTCTACCACCAAATACACTATCCATCACCTATAATTTTCACTTTCACCATTTCTTAAAGCTAAACAATATTTTAAACACTTTTCATTTAGAAAATTTTCCCAAAATCCCACTCCAAGTGCTTCAAAATCCCACTTTTACCTTACTTTTCTAGAGATAAACTTTGGTTTTTATGGTTTAAATTCATGTTTATGATTTTCTAAGCCATGATTGTTCCATGGTTTGTTATTATTGAGCTTTGTTTGTGATTTTACTAATTATTTTAGAATTGTTAGGAATTGTTTGTGGCTTGTACGAAAACAAGGAGAAGGAGAGGAGTTTAAAAAGCTTGTCTTCAAGAGGTAAGAGGGAGATCCATCTCACCAACCAAGTATAGTGGTGAGAGATGGTCTTATATTTGATGGATGGTGAATCCATGTGAGGATTCCAATCCATGGTCATGTAATAATTTATGTGTGTTTATGAGCTTTGATTTATTTGCTTATACTTGATATGCTTTGTATGATTTTATGGCTTTGATGATATGCTTATATTATGCATGATAAGTATATGGCATGCTTATAGTATTTATGATAAAATATATATATGTGTATGTCATGATGTGGTGATGAAAAGGAAATTGATTTTTGGCTCCAAAGGCCAAGGGGGAGGCTACAGTTTTGAGCTCCCAAAAAATTAGAGTTCATGTTGAAATTTTTCAAGAATAAGGGAATTAATTTTTGGTCCCTAGAACTTAGTGAATTTCGGCCAAGACACCTCAAAATAGGTGTTCACAAATTAATATTTTCATAAAAAATAAAAATGGATGATTTGAAGAGTATGAAAAATAAACAAAGGGTTTGTTTTTCAAGAGAACAAGAATATAGTCTTTGAGGAATTTTTATTGATTTATTTTGTGTGAAAAGATCCTAAGTGTTTTTCTAAATATGAGTTTTGAATGAAACGGGCAAACATTGATTTTAAGGATTTGCAAAGAAAGTGAACAAAGATTTGCAAAGAAAGTGAAAAAGGATTTGTAAAGAAGGTGAAAAAGGATTTGAACAAATGGGTTTGGTTTTTTATAACTATCGGTACTTCGGTTTTGAAAATAAAATTTTAATGATTTTGTTTGTGTAAAACCAAATCAATTTAGAAGGAAAAATATTTTGATAATTTTCAATAGGCATGTCTACGTTTTCGAAGGCTTGTAATGTATTGATTTTGATGAAACAAAGTGATTTTCTAAGTGGAAATATAATTAATTTAATAAAAGAAATTTAGAAAGGGAATCAGAGTATTTTAGCACTTGAGAAATGAATTTTTATGTAAATGGAAAAGAGAGGTTGCAAGTGAGCCTCAATTTGTTTTTAAAAAAATTTATTTTTGTTAAAATTGATTTAAGAAAAAAAATGAAGAATACAATAGTGATTTGGTATTTTCTAACGTGTAACTCATCCGTTGGATTTTGGAAAGCGTTAGTAATTTTTAAAGTTAGAAACATTGATTTAATTCAATGGAATTGTGAATTTGTGGAATATCTTTTGTGAAAAAGGATTTTCTTGAATAAGAAGATATATTAAATGAAGTAGAAAGTTATATTATTTTGAGGAAGGTTGATTTGGAAATGATTTGGGAAAAATGGAGAATATAATGGTATTTTGAAAATTTACTAATGTATAACTTATTTCCGAGTTTTGAAGTACGTTAGAAAATGTTAAGTTTTGAAACGTTGATTTACATCAATGGAAAAGTGATTTTTGTGAATTATATTTTGGAAAAGGATTTCTTGAGTAAAGAAATGTGGAAAAAGATTTTCTTGAGTAAAGAAAATGTATTAAATAAAGTATAGAGTCATATTAGTTTGAGAAAAGTGGAAATTGAATTTTTGAAGAATGAGAAATATTTTTTGTAATGGAATTGTGGTGAAAAAATTATTTACGTATCTTAAAAACATAAATTTTAAAGTACGTGGTTTGAAATACAAAGTAAAATATTTCTAAATGTTTGAAAATACAAGTAAAATATTTTTACACGATTTGAAATATGATAAAATATTACTACGCGATTGGAGATGCGTTAAAACATTTTAAGTGATTTGAATTACGTTTAAATATTTTACATAATTTGAACTATCTTGTTGAAAAATCACTATATGATTTAAAAGTGATAGAATATTTTTACATGATTGTGAAAATGATGGAAAATCATTATGTGATTTGGAAAGTGTTTTAAATATTTTGAGAATGATGGAAAATGTTTTAATGCGACTTAAAAGAATGATTTTTAAGTTACGCAATTTTGAAAATGATGAAAAATCATTACGCGATTTGAGTAATGTATATTTTTATGCGATTGAGAAAAATGTTAAAAAATTTAATACGTGATTTAAAGGTGCAACAGAAGAGTTATAGTATTGTGAAAATGTAACAGAAACGTGTGGGAATTGTGAAAATGAAATAGAAATATTGCGCAATTTTGTGAAAACACGACGAAAGAGTTTTATAACTATGAAAATGTGATAATATGATTTTTCTGTTGAAAATAGAGTATAAATACTGTAGAACCAGTATATAGATGCTGTGTGAGAAAATGACATGTTTTGCCTGTAATTGGCATTTGGTGCATTATACATGCATTGGAAAGATATGTCGTGATTGGATTTGGTGCATTATCGTGCATTGGAAAAATATGCGTTGAAGCATATGATTACATTGAACAAATGAAATTGAAAAGATTTGGCCCTTTGGGGTTGGACTTGCACTGATATATTCGTGCATTGTATAAAATATAGCTAATAGCTATTATGGCCCTTGTGGTTGAAGAGGGAATGAGAATTGATAGTGAGGTCTATGATGGATCTTGGGGGCGTCGAGGCGTGATGGTCGACCAGTGGACAGTTGGCGAGTACCCTGTGCCACTTGGTGATGCAGTCCGTTGCAACGCATTAACGATACCCGACAAGAATACAATTCTTTTCAACGACTGGGAGATTGTCTTTGGGCTAAGGCTGACAATTAACCAGAGCATTCTTCTCGAAATTGTGAAAATCTCCATGGAGTTGTTTTTGATAAATTGAGTCTTTGTGCATATGCATAAATCTGAGCATTTATATCTGTATGATATATTAATTGAGGAATGTTGGCTATGACAATTGTTTTGAGTACTTGGATGATGATTGAACTGATAAATGATTAGATGATGATAGTTGATTAATGCTGATAGCATGATTATGGTATGATCTATCTGTATGATATTGCTGTTTGTGTTATCTCTGTGCTGCCATGCTGATATTGGTGTAGGTGATCTCACTTCTTTGTTATATTGTTTTGCTTTGTCTGTATTGTTAAAATTATACAGTAGAAGGAATGAGTTGTCTTAGACATAACGAGTGGTAGATACTCAGAGATTGATGGAAACATTGAAAAGTGGCTGTCTCAAGTTCGAAGATGTGCCGAGTAGATAAGGAGTAAAGTCTGATGCATCAAGATGGACAGAAAAAGGAATAAGTATGTTAAAGTTTCTCGTTAGTGTTGTACCGTGCTATTAAGTAGGACTCATCATGGGGTTTGCTACTGTTAAAAAAAATAAGTCTGTTAATTTTATATTTCTCTTTAAATTGTGATATTAATTGGTGTCAATATTGCATAATGAATAGTTAAAATATGATTTTTAATATTTCTTAATATTTTTAGTAAATTTACATTTCAGTAAAGAAGAAATTTTGAAACCCATTTTTTATAACTCAAACTTTGTGCGAACTTCTTTTCAGATTATGAGTTGGGAGTCGAAAATGTGTTGCCCTAAGGAGGGTGTTACATTAGTTGGTATCAGAGCACGGTTTGAGTCTTTTGGGGTTTGTGGTTAGGTCTATTTTGCTTGTGTTGTGTTCTCTGTGTTTGTTTTCTGAAAGGAAATAATGTTGTTTATAATGGATATTAGATCCATTATATTTCGATCCGCACGCCTTAAAAAAAAAGGAATGGCTCGGGATAGTTATACTTGTGTGGAAGTGAAACATGTTACTAGTAATGCAATTGCAGCTACGGGAGCAATGTGGAAAGACGACTGCACGAACAAAGAATCGCTGATTAGTGAAAACTGGAAGTTGAAGTTTAGGATCTGATGGAAGAGAATCAGTCTTGGAATATAAGATTTCGTAATTTTGGAAAATGGTATTTTTTTAGGATATTGAGAAAGTAATTGATTTCGACGGAAGATGTATTTACAACCATTGAGGAAACCAAAAACAGTAAAGGATGTGAAAGAAAGTTCTTAAATGAAGAAATGTACGTCAAGGAAACAAATTGTGAAAAAGTTGGACACATTTTCCCAGAGATTATGCTCTTTGAAAACAGAGTTTTCTATTAGTAAAATTTTAGATAGTAAGGGAAGTTGTTACTCTGAATGGAACGGGAGTGTTCTAAGCAGAAGATTTAATCAATGGAGATTGCGTCATTGGAGCTAATCCTATAAACCATACTGAATATTTCTGTGAGTGACCTATTCTTTATAACATATGATTGAGTAGATCAATTATATGTTAGAGTTATTCGTTATCTCTGATTTGTTTACTTCTTTCTATTCTTACGATCGAGCTATTCAAGTTATTCAAATTGTTGTTGCGGATCAAATCTTTGTATTAGTTTGATTTGTTGTTCAAAATTTTTGTGTTAGTTTGATCTGTTTCATAAACAGGCGTGGTCTTTGAAAATGGATTGGTTATTTTTCAACCATATCCAATGAGATTATTTCAACAGAGTGTGAGTAATCCAAAGAAAATTCATTTTTGAAAATCAGGTTACATCCAATTCTTTGCTGGATATGTTCGATAACAGGTTCGATTTGTTTTGTTATCTTCCATGATGTTTTCTTTCATCTTCTGCAATTGAAGAAATATATTGCAAGAAAGGATATTTCTATATTTGTATGCGTGTTAACGTATCTGAGTAACGCAGCAAAAGCATGGTGAATTCTTCAAAAGATTGGAACAATTCTTCTATGGGAAAATTTAAGATGGTAATGGAAAACCGTAGAAAAAAATTTACGAAAGTATCTAGTATCGTGCTGTGGAAAGGAGAATTCGGTTAGTGAGACATTTCCTGTTAAAAGCAAAAGCTGGAATATGTAGTGATATGAGAATAAGGAAATTTTAAGTAATACATTACATTAGTTGGAAGTTATCTGAGAAAAACTATTCTAGGCATGAATGAAGATTGGTTGTCGTTATGTTGGTATTAGAGATATGGAAATTCTTTCTTTCTAGAGTAACATTCAACATCTTCAGTAATTATAGGAGTTTGAGATATCTGTTTGATCAGGAGAAGTTGAATATCAGCAAAGAGATTTTGTTGGTTAGAATAGTATAGCAAGATGTAAGAGAGGAAGCTTCATGAGAATTGGAAAATAAGATAAAAGAGTAATGTTCTTATTTATTCTGAGGGTGTGAAATCAGGGTTATTAAATTTTGAGGACGAAATTTCTTTTTAGAGGGGGAGTAATGTAACACCCCAAAATTTTCTATCTCTTAAACAGTAATTTTGACAGTTAACAAAATTTTACTGTTTAGTAATTTCTTGATACTATAAAATTATTTGGATTATTCCGTCAGCGTATTTGATCGTTTTGAGTGATTTACTCTGAGTCAGGAAAATAAAAATTTTAGGACCGGAGAAAACTTTACGTAATTTAATTTTTACCATTAGGTTTTAATTATTTTACGTGATCTGATTTGATATTTGTGTATTTTCTAATATTTGTGATTTTTGTGGATGATTATGAATTTTTGTCTGTATGTGGGCCCAGGTGGCCATACTTGGGCCCAAGTGGGTCCTGCAAAGTAAAAATTTTTCTACGGATAGAAAAATTTGTACTGTTTAGACGGAGACAGGGGATCTTACTAAACCTGAATCTGGAAACAGTTTTTATAATTTTCCTTTACTGTGTTTTGTACTGTATTTATTTATCAGGTGATAAAAATACAGTAAAAATATTATTTGTAGAGTTATAGCAGATAAAAATAATAAAAATTATATTACGTAGTCAACAAAGAGGGCTTGACTTGATTTGTACCCTTGGATGAGAATACTTAGTTTGAAGATTAACCATTGATTTAATCAACGGTTAAGAAACAAACTTAATAAAGAAGCATTAGATAATCACCATTGATTTAATCAATGGTGTGAGAATAAACTTAGTTAGGAAGGCTTTGATATCAATCGTCGATTTAATCAACGGTGTAGAATTGGTCTTGAAAAGTGACAAAGATCATTTATGACCATTGGATTTGGATTTAATCAATGGTGGAGATTTGGTCTTCTAAAAAGGCTATGACTAATTATAACCCTTGGATTAAAAGTAAGAATGAGTAATCTTGACCCTTTATTTTGGAGACACATCTAATGGCTAGGATTTAAAGGAGAAAGATTCAATGGCTTAGATTTAGTCTTCTAAAAATCAAAAGTCTACCTAAATCCTAACCATTGAATTAATCAATGGTTAGGAATGCTTCAAATAATGGCTTGAAAAAGATGACAATATTATTGCATGCATAATGCAAGGAGGGGACGGTTTGGAGATGCAAGGGAAAGGGGAGACAACTTTGAATAGGCTTTTTAGGCCAAAGAAAAAGATGAAGTCAACAATAGTAACTTGAATTTGATTAGTAACTAATTAATCCTAATTTGGTTAATCTAA